>OX439045.1:3000173-3600173 GCA_949317995.1 Acholoe squamosa
ATGAATGAAACCAAGACGAAAATAATGACCTTTGCTTCAGCAATTAAATTGAAAAAAATACAAAAACCTAAGATTGTACTCAATGGTAAAACGTTAATGAATGTTCAATCATACAAATACCTAGGGGTCACCCTTGACCAAGAAATGAATTTTAATATGCACGTGAGAAATGTTATCAAGAGTGTTCGATTCAAATCGGTAATTTTGTATAAAACTAGAAAATATCTATCAACTGCAGCTAGATTAAGAATGTACAATATGCATATAATACCAATTATTGACTACTGTGATATTTTATATAATGGAGCAAATGCTGATTTATTACAAATATTGCAAAGGTTGCAAAATAAATGCCTAAAAACCTGCCTAGATGTGCATGTACTAACCCCGACAGACCTTGTACACAGGGATACTAGGAGCCCGAAACTTGAAGCTAGAAGACTACACCATATAAAAATGTTAGCTTTTAAGAGATCCACAATGGACGATTATATTGAACCTACTGCTAGAATGACTAGATTTTCAAATGCTCCTGTATTGAAATATATGAAAATTAATTGTACAGCTTACACTAAATCTCCTGAATGTCTATGTGCCCAAACATGGAATAATCTTGAGCCCGATATCAGGAACATTAGGGACAAAGATAAATTTAAAACCTTATCAAAGAAATGTATGATAGAATCTACGAATATACAAAATGTATTGTAAAATTATTAGACAAACTGTATCTATACTATTTGTAATGACCCAAGTCGTTCTTGTTAAATTTTGCTTAATCTATCTATTATTGAATTGTACATATTGTTCATATTGTACCAAGAAAAGACTGAGATAAACCTAATCCTCAAGGAGCAATAGTAATGGTCTAGCCAAAGACTACTGTATATATTCTACGTCGACCTAGTCAAAGACTGCATATTGTTACTTTTCACTGGAGTTTATATGCGCATGCTGTAAAATTCATTTATGAGACGAGTGAGAGTATTCAATTCAATATTTTTCTATATTTAAAGTAGAGTATACGTGCCCCAAATTGTTCAAAAATTATTGTTATTATATCATAAAAATGTATGAATACCGGTAATGATTTAAATGGTCAGATCATAACAACATTTTTCAAATGACGATCTGGTCATTAACTGTTTGGTCGTGTTATTATTATATGAACTACCTTATAAAACGGGTAAGTTTGTAAAATATTAACGTATGTACTTAGGCAAATTTATATAAAATATAATTCGTATACATACAACTAATATATTATCAAGCCTATGATTACATGATGTATGTACCAATAGACCAAATAAAGTTTAAATTTGTTCAAAAAAAAAAATATATATATATATAATTTGGAAAGACCTGTGGTATGTTAATTCAAGGGCATTTACTTTTATAAAGTGACAGGTCGCCACAGTAAAAGTTAGAATGTTTAACAGCGATCCTAATATATATAATTTACCTTTACCAAAGATGTCATACTCTAACTTGTCCATCCAACTTGTCCACTCAGACGTGCAGTGAGGATGCCTCCAGCCGAACCTGCACCAACTGTAGGTAATGAAAATGGACCTTAATTGAATTCAGGAGGCCATTTCTTAATGGCTATTCACCTTCAAATCATGGTGGGGACCCTTACGTTAGTGACATTGGAGCCCTCTCAGGCTGCAATACTACGACTGTTCTACCAAACTCTATGTAGTTACAATATAAGTACTACACTGTAAAAAAAAAAATATAGTCAAAATAACGAAGGATCCTTCGTCCCAAAGTTGCCAGAGATCCATCGTCATATTTCACAGAGATGTCGTTATTTTTTAAAGAGATTCCTTATAACACCACACTGCCACCTGGGGATTCTTGTAAAAACTACAATGGCCTCCTATAATAGTAACGGTGCTTCACCGTCTGGTTTTACAAGGATCCCTGGTAGATTCAACAGTTATTTTTACAGTGTGATCATACAGAGGGCACTACCTACAATCACTGGCACTAAGTTTTGGGGTTTCAAATCAATGGCTGTGTGCAGTCGTAGTGCCCTTAGAAATGGCATCCTGAGGAACATTTAAAACTCTTAGGCCACATTGTATCAGGGTGGCCCTGGTTTTCACTTCCAGATATTGAGAATTTGAATTATTCATGTGAATATAGAATGGAGATACACTGTCGAAAATAGAATAAATTCTTAAGGTTTCAAAATGGATATCATACCTAGTGAGATGTACTTAATAGAAAGGTTTGAAATACTGGTTCTGCATGGACGAGTGGAGTACGGCATGTGAAAAGCATGGTAACAGTGGGTAAGCCAATGTGATACTGTGATTTTGGTTAAGTCATCTACTGCCCTCTTCCAGAAATTTAGGCCCTAAAGGTTGTCTCCCATTTATATTTCCTTTAAAGAAACAGACTCACTCACTGATACTTTAACTCATTTATGGAGTCTAACTGACCTTAATGTGACCACTGTTCATTAAAGAGACCATATATGAGTCTTCAGTGGTACCACCCTGAAGTTTATGGTATATCTCCTCTGGCCAGCGTGTGTATCAAGGCTGCCTTTGTTGGCCTCGCCTTTAGATGGGAGACAACCTTTAGTAATTCATTGATGTATCATAGCCATAGGGCATTATGATACATGAGTCAGCCCTTATGAGCTTGAAAGCATCAGTGTCAATTAAACTCACCAGGGCTGCATTCATGCATCATGCTGATGAATAGGCATGATGCATTAATGCATTGAATCCAATTCAATAAGCCAACCTTTTTATGTAGATATCTAAGTTATAACATAGATTAAGTTTAAAAATTACCTATGATATAGTCATATTCCTCTAGCAGCTTCTAATTGTTGATCAATGCTCGTTGAGTATGGTGGCCCCTGAGGGCCAACAATAAAAAAATTGAAACTGAAAAAATAATCTGTCCAAAAGAAATTTTGTGTGGGGATGGGAGGCAAAGGTGGGGGTGGGGCATAGGTGGGGCAAGGGTGGGGCATGGGTGGGGTGGGGTCGGGGCAAGGGCTTCGTGGAATACGGACAGCCTCAGCTCTGGGAATACTATCCAAAAATATCCCATGGTCATTGACATTTGCTTATTTATTACGTCGAATACGGTGTAATGGTTCGTATTGACTTATATGCTGGGTGGCTCTTTGGCTCGCTTACCACTAGAAACACCAACACAACACGAGTAGTTCGGGTTGGGCAAAGCCCCAGAAACCCCTACCTCTCGGGTAGGACTTTATTCCACTCTGGTCTACAGGTTAAGCTGCACGTCTGGACTGGACTAGGTCCAGTCACCTTCTGCCGCTCGTCCGGCTCCTTAGTAGGAGCTGGACGCGAGGCATGGTGCCGCCCCCTCTTGTACCAACGGGGTATCACGAAGCGACACCTAGCTGGCATAGAAGGAACAGGCACCACACGAACACGTCTCTCGGATGAACGGCACTAATATATATACGACGATACCGGCCCCTACACCACCCCCACTAGACTATACCTAGGGTTGGGTGTAATTAACAATTACCTATTGTTAGCTTTATACAGTAATATCATACACAAATAGGTAAGTCTATATATACAGTTTGTATAGGATATAGAACACTTAGGGGCATTATAAATAATATGTACATTTACTTTTATAAAGTGACAGGTCGCCACAGTAAAAGTTAGAATGTTTAACAGCGATCCTAATATATATAATTTACCTTTACCAAAGATGTCATACTCTAACTTGTCCATCCAACTTGTCCACTCAGACGTGCAGTGAGGATGCCTCCAGCCGAACCTGCACCAACTGTAGGTAATGAAAATGGACCTTAATTGAATTCAGGAGGCCATTTCTTAATGGCTATTCACCTTCAAATCATGGTGGGGACCCTTACGTTAGTGACATTGGAGCCCTCTCAGGCTGCAATACTACGACTGTTCTACCAAACTCTATGTAGTTACAATATAAGTACTACACTGTAAAAAAAAATATAGTCAAAATAACGAAGGATCCTTCGTCCCAAAGTTGCCAGAGATCCATCGTCATATTTCACAGAGATGTCGTTATTTTTTACAGAGATTCCTTATAACACCACACTGCCACCTGGGGATTCTTGTAAAAACTACAATGGCCTCCTATAATAGTAACGGTGCTTCACCGTCTGGTTTTACAAGGATCCCTGGTAGATTCAACAGTTATTTTTACAGTGTGATCATACAGAGGGCACTACCTACAATCACTGGCACTAAGTTTTGGGGTTTCAAATCAATGGCTGTGTGCAGTCGTAGTGCCCTTAGAAATGGCATCCTGAGGAACATTTAAAACTCTTAGGCCACATTGTATCAGGGTGGCCCTGGTTTTCACTTCCAGATATTGAGAATTTGAATTATTCATGTGAATATAGAATGGAGATACACTGTCGAAAATAGAATAAATTCTTAAGGTTTCAAAATGGATATCATACCTAGTGAGATGTACTTAATAGAAAGGTTTGAAATACTGGTTCTGCATGGACGAGTGGAGTACGGCATGTGAAAAGCATGGTAACAGTGGGTAAGCCAATGTGATACTGTGATTTTGGTTAAGTCATCTACTGCCCTCTTCCAGAAATTTAGGCCCTAAAGGTTGTCTCCCATTTATATTTCCTTTAAAGAAACAGACTCACTCAATGATACTTTAACTCATTTATGGAGTCTAACTGACCTTAATGTGACCACTGTTCATTAAAGAGACCATATATGAGTCTTCAGTGGTACCACCCTGGAGTTTATGGTATATCTCCTCTGGCCAGCGTGTGTATCAAGGCTGCCTTTGTTGGCCTCGCCTTTAGATGGGAGACAACCTTTAGTAATTCATTGATGTATCATAGCCATAGGGCATTATGATACATGAGTCAGCCCTTATGAGCTTGAAAGCATCAGTGTCAATTATACTCACCAGGGCTGCATTCATGCATCATGCTGATGAATAGGCATGATGCATTAATGCATTGAATCCAATTCAATAAGCCAACCTTTTTATGTAGATATCTAAGTTATAACATAGATTAAGTTTAAAAATTACCTATGATATAGTCATATTCCTCTAGCAGCTTCTAATTGTTGATCAATGCTCGTTGAGTATGGTGGCCCCTGAGGGCCAACAATAAAAAAATTGAAACTGAAAAAATAATCTGTCCAAAAGAAATTTTGTGTGGGGATGGGAGGCAAAGGTGGGGGTGGGGCATGGGTGGGGCAAGGGTGGGGCATGGGTGGGGTGGGGTCGGGGCAAGGGCTTCGTGGAATACGGACAGCCTCAGCTCTGGGAATACTATCCAAAAATATCCCATGGTCATTGACATTTGCTTATTTATTACGTCGAATACGGTAGATGAAATAAACCATTTAATAAGCTTGCATGTAACAAGCACATGAAATCAATTATATCGGTATTATTTATCTGACTCTCAAGCACTCACTGCACTGCTAGTGCCTTTAAGGGCTGCTAACTCATAGTGAATTATGCTCATGGGTCAGTGAGTAACTCGCCAGGACTGCATTCATGCATCATGGTGACTTATGGGAATGATGCATTATCATGTATGGGGCCGTCCATGAATTACGTCACACCTTTTTGGGCCATTTTCTACACCCCACCCCCTGTCACACATGAGGCAACACCCCCCCTTGAAAATTACATCACACTTGGCTTGACCCCCCCCTTCTGCCATACTATCGGCTCAGTTTCCAATAATAATAATAATAATAATATCTCATCTGAATCTTATTAGAATTGTACTTTAGTAATGGGTATTTGGGGGTAAAACAGAATCTTACCTGACTATTGGTGGGGGGATGGGGGCACAGCCCCCGAATTTCGCCACTACCATTTCAGTACTGACCTCCTGTAGTTCCCTTCTAGCTAACATATTTAGCTTGTTTCATATGATGTCTTTAACATTGGTCTTAAATTTAATTTTTGAAATGTGACGTCACACAATCCTTGACACCCCCCACCCCCTGTCACACTTTGTCATAATTGGAAAATACCTCCCCCCACCCCCTCCTGTGTGTAATTTATGGACGGCCCCTATGCGCTGCCTTGAAAGGTTTAAAGGTCCGTACCATGCCAAGTCACCATTATAGTATACATACTATAGTTCACTTTACAAGGATTCACATATTTGAAGTGGTTATAAATATCTGTAACTAAACATGCAAGTCATAATTATGTCAAAATGAAATGATGTCAAAATGAGAAAGTACAGACCGCCTGTGTAGTACCTGTGTATAAGGCTCAGAGCAGCGTGCCCCTATATTCGTGTAGCCATAGATTTCATGAGTTCAATTTTTCATTATCATCATATGTTGGTGCATAATAATCTGTAGTAGCGCATTTATCTGCACCAGCAGAATAATAAACCCAGCCTTTTCAACAGTTTTAGTTTCATTTTATAGTATAAAAATTGTATGCTGACATTTCTTTGATGAGGTTCTTCACCATTGTACACATGAAAAATAACTGTTGAAGCCACTAGGGATACTCTTAAATCTGAACAGTGGACCACTGTAATTGTTTGGCATTAAACAAGTCTAGTTTTTATAAGAAGCCCCAGGTGGCAGTAGGGTGGTGCAAAAATGTACAAGGAATCTTTGTGAAAATAAGGACGGATCTTTGGCAACTTTTGGATGAGGATGGCACCGTTATTGCGACAACATTTTTTTAGAGCATATAATGCTGATTGGAATAAGTGTATCAACCCTGATGCATGAATTAACCCTAGTAAGTTAAGTTACCAGGGCTGCATTGAGACATCATACCAAACAAAAGGGCATAATGCATCAGTTGCCTTTAACTCATCATGCCTCCTAGTCAGTAATTCTTTTAGTTTATCTCACAAACTATACATTAATGTAGTGTGGTCTCAGACGACAGAGCCTCTACCTTGTTGGGAGGAACCACTTAACTTTGTTTTTGTCACTATTGATGGTTTTCGTAAATGTACGAGCAGACCTTACAGCGTTAGCTTTAATGATTTTCAAAGGTGTCTGAAGACAGTCAAGGTTAGAGCATCAAACGGTAAAGCGGACAGTCAGCGGCACTCGTTACAACATGATATGGCTTATAGCCTCCAGTGAGCTATAATCTGTTCTGTGAAAGAACTGATGAATGCCTATTAATGTGAGACCAAGACTTTGTAGTGAAATCTGAAATGTACTGATGTGATATGCCCAGGGACAGGGTGCCACCAGATACCATAAAACCCCATGTATGAGCTATGGGTTAACTCTTTAAGGACTGCTGAAGCAGAAGTGCATCATACCCATTGGTCGTCATGATTTTGAAAATTAATTGTTTGTAAAAAAAAAAAAAGAACTTTCACAATTATTGTAGTTGCCCTTTTTAAGTAGCTGGGCACTTATTACTTTTTCAAAACCTGACTCTTATTTGAGACGGGCGCTTATTTGAGACGGGCGCTTATTTGAGACGGGCGCTTATTTGAGACCCTGGTGCCTAAACAATTACAATTTCTATGGATGCATCTTATGCATACGCTATAGAAAGAAAAGCATCCTCATCCCAAAGATTCCAGAGATCCGTCATTATTGTCACAGAGATTCCTTGTACCACCGTACTGACACCTGGGGCTTCTAGTAAAAACTACACTGGTTTACTGCAATATAATCATCGTTGTTCACTGTTCAGGTTTAAGAGCATCCCTGGTAGATACAACAATTATTTTTTTACGGCATAGCGTTTTATGATACTGGTCAAGGAAACGAGGAACCAGCTACTCGGATCCATCATGACGTATGATGACGGATGGTTCATGTCACTGTAGTTGGCATAACGTAGGTGTAGGACGTAGGGAAAGGTAGACAGCTGGTCCTGGACCTAGCTGTAACCATGGTAACCGGGTGCAAACTTAACATCCACCCACCACCTGGTGACAGGATGGAAGGGAATGGAGGGAGGGGGGAGGGATTGAAAAAAGTAGGCATAGGTAGGAGTCAGCATACTTGGTCGAGTCTCACGAAATCAAATGGGGTTAAACAGTGAAATGTGGCACTTGTGTTTTTTACAATCCCAAAAATATCAAATTTCTCTCAATGAAAGTCAATGGCATCTGGGTTTGATCACAAAATAGAAACAAACATTAAAGCTTAACAAAAGAAAAAAAATAATGATAATTCTTTGACCATTTAGTGGTGTTGGTACACTCCCAGAGGTTTAATGATACATTGGTGATATATGATAGGTTGATGCATTGATGCATCATGCCCATTAGTCAGCATGATGCATGAAGGCAGTCCTGGAGAGAAGCCTCAATAGGTCATCATAATGCACCAATGAAGTGCCGATATCATGTTAAGCAATGGGCATGATGCACTCTTGCGTGAGTGGCCCTTGAAGGGTTAAAAAGTTAAAGATAAAAGATCTGAACAGTGATAAAAATAAAAGGTACATTGAATTGGAACCTCATCAATTCAACTTGCCAAGTACCTGCACCAGCTTACCCTCTCCAAAAACAGTTGCTGCGAGTGTTTGATAAAACCGAACTGTCTGAATTGCCAACATTCCCATCCACCAGATGGTCCCTGATCAGTGCCATGTACAATGTATATAACCAGGTCCAGCCCCAGTCACACTTCAGTCATCGCTCGGTGATTCCCCTGACCGGTAACCATAGCTACTGACCACCAAGGTACAAACAAACCATGGAAGGTGCGCTCGTTTTCCTGTTGTTGGGCCTCAGTGCCCTAGCCTCTGCCCATTATGAAGGCTACCCATTTGAACACAAGAATGAGGGCAAGTATGGTGCTGACCACCCCTATGCTAACTACGGGCCTGGGGAGCAGCCTAAAGAGGAGCAGGAGGCCTATCCCACTGTTTACCCCTCAGCCTACCCTGGATACCCATATGGACATGGTTACTATGGTCATCACGCCAACTTCTATGGACAACATCCTGGTTTCTATGGTTACAGCGACCATGGTCTCTATGGACACAATCATGAGTTTGATTACAGGTCCTTCGCTGGACACCCGGTTCATGCTGGTCACGGACAGTTCTATTTCCTAGGACGGTTTGAAGGTATTTCAAAACTATATTTCAATCCTGTTTTGCCTGTTTGAAGCATTAATGCATCATGCCATTTGCATAAGGCCCAATCATCATCATGATGCATGAATGCAGCCCTGGGGAGTAGCTAAGCAGGGCTACATTTATGCATCATGACGACCTTCCAGGACTGATACACTTCCGCAGGGTCAGCATGATGCACCAATGAAGTGCTGGTGTGTCTGGTGATCAGACTCGCCATTACTTCATTTGTGCATCATGACAACCAGTGAGCATATTGCACTCCTGTATTAGAGGCCTTGATTCATACATGAATTATATTTTCATGCATCATGTCCATTTGTCATTATGATGTTTGAGTGGTGCCTTGGCCACCGGGGCTACATTCATGCATCATGCTGATGATACCTTCCAAAAGGGTCAGCATGATTCACCAATGCAGTACATGAGCAGCATTGATGTGGCATGACAAGACATAATCAGAATTCAAGCCATTATACCACTCTTAAAAGGGTTTAGGCTACTCTGGTTTACTTCATTTAGAATTTTCCAAATGCAGTTTATTCTTTCAAGCCTTTTACTATGATCTATTTCATGTTTCCTTTTACACGTAATGAGATAAAAGTTTATTGTTAGTCAGGGACATGGATCTGAAAGAATCCCAAAGTGTCAACAATGGTGCAAAACTCAAAATTACTGACCAATTGCTGCAAGTTAACTACATCAATATTGTGTTATGATATATGTTGGTTCATATCCATGCCCCTTGGTTGCCATGATGCATGGATGTCGCCTTAGGATATGCACTTAACAGGGCGATACATCATGCTGACCATGCATCATGCTGACCCTATAGGATCAATACATTCATAAAGGCCTACCAAGCATGATGCACCAGTGCAGAGCTAGTGCCAACACTGCATTAGTGCATCATGAAGACAGAAGGGACATTAAACCTGTAGGCATCATCCATAACCACAACCATTAAGCATTAGCAGCTCCAAAATGTTTTAATGGTTAGGTGCTAGTTATTACCTTCAAACACCATAAAACTAATAATTCACCAATTTCTATTCACTAGGTCATTGTGATAAGGCCCATGACCATGGAGTGTACACCGTAGATGACGCTAACTCCTTCGTCGTCTGTGTATACGGCCAGTCGCACCGCTTTGCGTGCCCCAAAGGAACAGTGAACGCACACCACGGGGACTTCAAACATGGACATCCATACAGCCTGGACAACCTCTGTGGGGTGAACACACTAGCTGCATAGATAGGATGTAGCGCCAACTCCATAATTGTCAGCACAAACCCATTCATCTTGTCAATAAATCATGACTTTTCTCTGAGCAATTTCTTGTATTGGATTTTGATGATTCATCATAATATACCATATTCATATTGGAACAAGCACTGATTCCAAATACATGCTGAGGCTTAGGGTACATTGGTCCTAAAACCAAAACCAAAAATTGCATTCATGCATCATACCCATTGGTCATGATTAATGCCAGATACCTTTCAGGACTGCCCTTATAGGAGTTCATAATGCCCACTGCACCCCATCACTATTATATGCCACTTATTTGGACAAAGATATAGGTCCATACTTTGGGATATTGACCCAGATGGGAGACAACTAGTAGACACGGTGGAATTGTAGCTTCACTATAGTCGTGAACTGGTACTGTTTTGCTTGATTAAAAGGGTTATTTTGATGTTGAAAGGATTACTAACAATCACATTTCTCTGTCAACTGGAACGTTTTTTTTTCTCTGGTAGGATTAAATTGTGAATAGTTAACCATTATAGACCATCACTATTGAACCCCCGTCAACACATATGCCAAACACTTATCATCAACATAACACCTGATTCATAGCAATATCAATGGGCGAATTTTAGGGAAAGGGGTGAATTGTAGTGATATTCGCCAAAGTATAATTTACGTTCATGAGACATTGGTGGTGCTATAGAACTATAGCATTAGTAGATCTATCCAGTAGGGGTCAGCCCCTCCTTGCTCCTTATCAAAAGATGACAGGTGATTGCCTATATTTGATTGGTGAGTTTTGGCAGGTATGGTTGGTCCAAAAGGATTTTTTGAAAATCACAATAAATCAATCGACTAAGATGGGAATGCATGAATTGCAGATATAGATTGTGCCAAATCTCTAGACTATTTCCGTAATGAAATCAGTAGGTTTTTCAGAAATACGAAATACGTTATCCTACTTACTACCAAGTCATCAACTATACACCGATCAAAATGGTGGATTAGCCAAAAGTAATTCGCTATAGATATAATGAAACTGCAGGATGTAAGGACAGGGGATAGGGATTTTGCTATAGCTAATCAACCTCTCATTGTAATTAGCAAGGATACTGCCATGGAAATATCTGATTGGGGCGATAAGATTTGTGGGATATGTAAAGTAAAATTCCTCCATTGTTACTAGAAATATCAGTTGCCAAAGAGTTTAGCTCTAATTCACTGGTGTCTAGGAAACCACCACTTGCTATACCAAGCAGCTAACAGTACCACTTAAGCCTGATGTCATAAACTGAGGAATAAGTAAACTTTATACCACTCTATAAGGAGCTGAAATGTGTGTTGCTAAGCACCTTGAATTACTGGGTCTCACCAAATGGGATCACACAGGAAATGTGACTCATTTTCCTTCCCACTCACTAAAATATCGGATTTTTCTCATTCAAGGTCAATGGAATTTGGGTCGGACCACAAAGAAGGAACAAAAGCAAATGCTTAACAAGACTAAAAGTGTAATTCTTTGACTGTTTAGTGGGGTTGATACATTCCTGGCAGAGGGCCTGCATTGATGCACTGATGAAGTGCTGCCTAGTGGCCCTTGAATAATTAATAGTTTATCAAGGGAGGCAGGAGTATATCAACCCCATAGGGTTGGCATGATGCAGGAATATAGCCCTGTTGAGTTACTCACTAGGGCTGCATTCATGCATCATGACAGTCAATGGGCATGATGCATTAATTAATGCATTACATGCCCTTAAAGCTTGACAATGGTGTATGAATCAATCATGTCAAAATGGGCCTAAAGCATCCATGCATTAGCAGTCATTTATAGCTTGAAGCCATCCTATACAAAGATTTTCAAAAGTGTACCTGTTGGTATAATGTTAAAAGAAGAGTGAGAAAAAACCTGCCAGGACTACATTCATGCACCATGCTGAAACTATGGGATGGACATGGGTCCCTGGAGGGTAGACATGATGCCCAAATGAGGTGCTGATGAGCAGTCTGAGCAGCGCTTCATCGGTGCATCATGGCAGCCAGTGGGCATGAAGCGCAGGATACAACTTGTGTACTTGGTCTATGCCCCCGGGGCATACCTCATGCCACGCGTAGGATTGCAAAGTAGTACCACCCGATGCGGCCTGACGCGTGAATTTCATGAATACCGCGCGTCACTCTCCCAGCACAGGGTACAATCTGATCCTGCTTTCCAAGCAGATGTTTTACACTCAACCATTTTGTTGGCCCGTGCCTATAACGAGCATGCCCCGGGGGCTTTCCCGATGTAGCGCATGCCCCTGGGGCCTCTTCCCTACTCCTCTAGGTTATAAAGAACTAAAGCCTGACCCCGGGGGCATTACTGTTACTGTCTTTGTCCCTGGCCTGGGATCTCTACTGCCTATTCCTCTAGGTTATAAAGAAATACAGCATGCCCCAGGGGCATTACTGATGCCGTCAATGTCCCCAGGGCCTTTTCCCTACTCCTCTAGGTTAGATATCACTACCACATGCCCCGGGGGCATCACTGTTGCCGTCAATGCCCCGGGGTCTCTTCCCTGCTCCTCTAGGTTATATTAAAGAACTACAGCATGCCCCGGGGTTATTGCTGAAGCCGTCAATGCCCCCGGGGCCTACTTCTTCTAACTACTTCTATATGTTAGAGTTGACAACTGCATGCCCCTGGGGCATTACTGATGCCTCAAATGCCCCCAGGGCCTCATGCCTACTCCTATAGGTCAAAGTTGGCTATTGCATGCCCCAGGGGCATTTAATACTGATGCTGAAAATGCCCCCAGGGCATCGTCCCTACTAGTAAAGGTCAGGGTTAACTATGGCATGCCCGAGGGACATTACAGGATGATGCCGCCAGGCCTTGTTGGTTGGTCGAAATCAGTAATGCTCCTGGGGCATGCTTTATATATAGTTTAAAAATAAATAGGGAAGATGCCCCAGGGGCATGCAGTAGTCCTCTCTAGCCTATAGGAGTAGGGACGATGCCCCTGGGGCATATACAGATAGCTTCACATATGTACAGGAGACCTGTATGACAATGCCCCCAGGGCATTCACGGTAAGGACGATGCCCTTGGGGCATGTATAGATGGCTTCACATTAACACGAGGTAGGACAAAACCCCCAGGGCATTCACGGTAAGGACGATGCCACTGGGGCATGTATAGATGGCTTCACATTAACACGAGGTAGGACAAAGCCCCCAGGGCATCCTCTACATCTGTTGGTTTACAGTTAGAAATTACAATAACATATGTCTCAAACTGAATACCTGCAGTACTATCATTTTGAAATTAGCACATCAAGTTCATTTAAAACAGTTCTAAAGAAGCAGAGGAGAGATCGTGGGGGCATTGCTGGCATCAGTAATGCCCCTGGGGCATGCCATAGTCCGTTCTAGCATAAACTTCTGCAAGACTACTGATATCAGCATATGCCCCGGAGGCATACAGATACCCCGGGGGCATCGACCTCATGTCATGTCCATTAAACTAGTTCAGCAGATGGTATTGTTGTTTATGTTTGAATCGAGCACTAACTAAAGCCAATAGTTCATACACATACATGATTTTTCCATCAATAGGCATAAGATGAACACATCTGTACATATATGCGATCATTTATTGTAACAAAATCTTGTGATGTGCACCAAAATACAGGAACTATATTGCTGAGGCGGCAGGATCTGATGTTGACACAGCACGGCGCGGTAGATAGCATTGTGATGCGTACAGCAGCGCGCGAGATGCCCCGGGGGCATAGTCCAAGTACACAAGTTGTATCCTGCGCATGAAGCACTCCTGCATTAATTGCCCTAAAAGGGTTAAAAAGGTTTCAGAATACAATGCTTCTAGCAGTGATTTAAAACAAAGGGTACAGTGAGTTGGAACCTCATCAATTCTACTCGCCAGGTACACATACCAGCTTACCATCACCAAAAACAGTTGCTGCGAGTGTTTGATAAAACCAAACTGTCTGAATTGCCAACATTCCCATCTACCAGATGGTCCCTGAACAGTGCCAAGTACAATGTATATAACCAGGTCCAGCCCCTTTCACACTTCAGCCATCGCTTGGTGATTCCCCTGAGCGGTAACCATAGATACCAAGGTACAAACAAACCATGGAAGGTGCGCTCGTTCTCCTGTTGCTTGGCCTCAGTGCCCTGGCCTCAGCCCATTATGAAGGCTACCCATTTGAACACAAGAATGAGGGCATGTATGGTGCTGACCACCCCTATGCTAACTACGGGCCTGGGGAGCAGCCTAAAGAGGAGCAGGAGGCCTATCCCACTGTTTTCCCCTCAGCCTACCCTGGATACCCATATGGACATGGTTACTATAGTCACTATGCCAACTTCTATGGACAACATCCTGGTTTCTATGGTTACAGCGACCATGGTCTCTATGGACACAATCATGAGTTTGATTATAGGTCCTTTGCTGGACACCCGGTACATGCCGGTCACGGACAGTTCTATTTCCTAGGACGGTTTGAAGGTATTTCAAAACTATATTTCAATCCTGTTTTGCCAGTTTGAAGCATTAATGCATCATGCCATTTGCATCAGGCCCAATCATCATCATGATGCATGAATGCAGCCCTGGGGAGTAGCTAAGCAGGGCTACATTTATGCATCATGACGACCTTCCAGGACTGATACACTTC
The DNA here is from genome assembly GCA_949317995.1 of Acholoe squamosa. Classification (NCBI taxonomy): domain Eukaryota; kingdom Metazoa; phylum Annelida; class Polychaeta; order Phyllodocida; family Polynoidae; genus Acholoe; species Acholoe squamosa. Next base: position 3,015,182 of record OX439045.1, read on the forward strand.
CGCAGGGTCAGCATGATGCACCAATGAAGTGCTAGTGTTTCTGGTGATCAGACTCACCAGCACTTCATTTGTGCATCATGACAACCAGTGAGCATATTGCACTCCTGTATTAGAAGCCTTGATTCATACATGAATTATATTTTCATGCATCATGTCCATTTGTCATTATGATGTTTGAATGGTGCCTTGGCCACCGGGGCTACATTCATGCATCATGCTGATAATACCTTCCAAAAGGGTCAGCATGATTCACCAATGCAGTACTTGAGCAGCATTGATGTGGCATGACAAGACATAATCAGAATTCAAGCCATTATACCATTCTTAAAAGGGTTTAGGCTACTCTGGTTTACTTCATTTAGAATTTTCCAAATGCAGTTTATTCTTTCAAGCCTTTAACTATGATCTATTTCATATTTTCTTTTTCTTTTTACATTATAAGATAAAAGTTTATTGTTAGTCAGGGACATGGTTTTGAAACAATCCTTAAGTGTCAGCAAAAGCACAAAACTCAAAATTACTGACCAATTGATGCAAGGTGACCCCATCAATAATGTGCACACCCATGTCCAAGATGCATGAATGTAGCCTTAGCATGTGTACTTCACAGGGATATATCCATGCCTCATGCTGACCCATGTCAGATCAACACATTCACAACTATTAAGCATGATGCACCAATGCAGAGCTAGTGCCAACACTGCATTAGTGCATCATGAAGACAAAAGGGACATTAACCCTGTATTCATCATCCATAACAACATAAGCATTAGCAGCTCCTAATTGTTTAATGGTTAGGTGCTAGTTCTTACCTTCAAACACAATAAAACTAATAATTCACCAATTTCTATTCACTAGGTCATTGTGATAAGGCCCATGACCATGGAGTGTACACCGTAGATGACGCTAACTCCTTCGTCGTCTGTGTATACGGCCAGTCGCACCGCTTTGCGTGCCCCAAAGGAACAGTGAACGCACACCACGGGGACTTCAAACATGGACATCCATACAGCCTGGACAACCTCTGTGGGGTGAACACACTAGCTGCATAGATAGGGTGTAGCGCCAACTCCATAATTGTCAGCACAAACCCATTCATCTTGTCAATAAATCATGACTTTTCTCTGAGCAATTTCTTGTATTGGATTTTGATGATTCATTATAATATACCATATTCATATTGGAACAAGCACTGATTCCAAATACATGCTGAGGCCTAGGGTACATTGGTCCTAAAACCAAAACCAAAAATTGCATTCATGCATCATACCCATTGGTCATGATTAATGCCAGATACCTTTCAGGACTGCCCTTATAGGAGTTCATAACGCCCACTGCACCCCATCACTATTGTAAGCCACTTATTTGGACAAAGATATAGGTCCATACTTTGGGATATTGACCCAGATGGGAGACAACTAGTAGACACGGTGGAATTGTAGCTTCACTATAGTCGTGAACTGGTACTGTTTTGCTTGATTAAAAGGGTTATTTTGATGTTGAAAGGATTACTAACAATCATATTTCTCTGTCAACTGGAACGTTTTTTTTCTCTGGTAGGATTAAATTGTGAATAGTTAACCATTATAGACCATCACTATTGAACCCCCGTCAACACATATGCCAAACACTTATCATCAACATAACACCTGATTCATAGCAATATCAATGGGCGAATTTTAGGGAAAGGGGTGAATTGTAGTGATATTCGCCAAAGCATAATTTACGTTCATGAGACATTGGTGGTGCTATAGAACTATAGCATTAGTAGATCTATCCAGTAGGGGTCAGCCCCTCCTTGCTCCTTATCAAAAGATGACAGGTGATTGCCTATATTTGATTGGTGAGTTTTGGCAGGTATGGTTGGTCCAAAAGGATTTTTTGAAAATCGCAATAAATCAATCGACTAAGATGGGAATGCATGAATTGCAGATATAGATTGTGACAAATCTCTAGACTATTTCCGTAATGAAATCAGTAGGTTTTTCAGAAATACGAAATACGTTATCCTACTTACTACCAAGTCATCAACTATACACCGATCAAAATGGTGGATTAGCCAAAAGTAATTCGCTATAGATATAATGAAACTGCAGGATGTAAGGACAGGGGATAGGGATTTTGCTATAGCTAATCAACCTCTCATTGTAATTAGCAAGGATACTGCCATGGAAATATCTGATTGGGGCGATAAGATTTGTGGGATATGTAAAGTAAAATTCCTCCATTGTTACTAGAAATATCAGTTGCCAAAGAGTTTAGCTCTAATTCACTGGTGTCTAGGAAACCACCACTTGCTATACCAAGCAGCTAACAGTACACTTAAGCCTGATGTCATAAACTGAGGAATAAGTAAACTTTATACCACTCTATAAGGAGCTGAAATGTGTGTTGCTAAGCACCTAGAATTACTGGGTCTCACCAAATGGGATCACACAGGAAATGTGACTTATTTTCCTTCCCACTCACTAAAATATCGAATTTTTCTCATTCAAGGTCAATGGAATTTGGGTTGGACCACAAAGAAGGAACAAAAGCAAATGCTTAACAAGACTAAAAGTGTAATTCTTTGACTGTTTAGTGGGGTTGATACATTCCTGGCAGAGGGCCTGCATTGATGCACTGATGAAGTGCTGCCTAGTGGCCCTTGAATAAATGTGAGCCAGCAAGCAGAAATGGGGGTTCCTGCGGGATTTAGTACCTCTTTTAGCCACCAGGGGGCATTACTATGGGCTAGTATAGGAAAAATATGCCTAAAACTGTTTTAGGGTACATTTTCATGGAGAATTCAATGATTCTTAATAAAACGTTCTATTTTTGGTGGAAAGGTTCCAAACAAGGCATGTAAAAAGAACGTTTTTGGGCCTAAATAGGCATTTTTGTTGATTTCTGTTGCTATGGTAACATGATTTTCATTCTAAATAGGAAAATCAATGATCTCATTTGAAGGTATGTTTCACCAGATTTACTATGGTGAAAACAGACTGAAAATACCATTTCTAGTTCAAAAGTTATGGGCAAAAGAATTAAAAAATTATGCTAATTTAGCTAATTAGCATAAATTATGCTAATTTTAGATGTATCTCATGACCAATTAGATGTAGAGCTTTTTGCCATTCATGAAATGGTCATAACTACCCATATTTAGCAAGCCATTCCTCTAAGACTAACAGGAGTGTCTTCTCTTGCAATATATCACTGAAAAGCTAGTGATCTGAATTTTAAAGTTGCTTTTAGCACGGAGCACCCTTTCTCCTTGCCTCTACACAAATAATAGTTTTTCAAGAGAGGCAGGAGTGTATCAACCCCGGAGGGTTGGCATGATGCAGGAATATAGCCCTGTTGAGTTACTCACTAGGGCTGTATTTATGCATCATGACAGTCAATGGGCATGATGCATTAATTAATGCATTACATGCCCTTAAAGCTTGACAATGGTGTATGAATCCATCATGTCAAAATGGGCCTAAAGCATCCATGCATTAGCAGTCATTTATAGCTTGAAGCCATCCTATACAAAGATTTTCAAAAGTGTACCTGTTGGTATAATGTTAAAAGAAGAGTGAGAAAAAATCTGCCAGGACTACATTCATGCACCATGCTGAAACTATGGGATGGACATGGGTCCCTGGAGGGTAGACATGATGCCCAAATGAGGTGCTGATGAGCAGTCTGAGCAGCGCTTCATCGGTGCATCATGGCAGCCAGTGGGCATGAAGCACTCCTGCATTAATTGCCCTAAAAGGGTTAAAAAGGTTTCAGAATACAATGCTTCTAGCAGTGATTTAAAACAAAGGGTACAGTGAGTTGGAACCTCATCAATTCTACTCGCCAGGTACACATACCAGCTTACCATCACCAAAAACAGTTGCTGCAGGTGTTTGATAAAACCAAACTGTCTGAATTGCCAACATTCCCATCCACCAGATGGTCCCTGAACAGTGCCAAGTACAATGTATATAACCAGGTCCAGCCCCTTTCACACTTCAGCCATTGCTTGGTGATTCCCCTGAGCGGTAACCATAGATACCAAGGTACAAACAAACCATGGAAGGTGCGCTCGTTCTCCTGTTGCTTGGCCTCAGTGCCCTGGCCTCAGCCCATTATGAAGGCTACCCATTTGAACACAAGAATGAGGGCATGTATGGTGCTGACCACCCCTATGCTAACTACGGGCCTGGGGAGCAGCCTAAAGAGGAGCAGGAGGCCTATCCCACTGTTTTCCCCTCAACCTACCCTGGATACCCATATGGACATGGTTACTATAGTCAATATGCCAACTTCTATGGACAACATCCTGGTTTCTATGGTTACAGCGACCATGGTCTCTATTGACACAATCATGAGTTTGATTATAGGTCCTTTGCTGGACACCCGGTACATGCCGGTCACGGACAGTTCTATTTCCTAGGACGGTTTGAAGGTATTTCAAAACTATATTTCAATCCTGTTTTGCCTGTTTGAAGCATTAATGCATCATGCCATTTGCATCAGGCCCAATCATCATCATGATGCATGAATGCAGCCCTGGGGAGTAGCTAAGCAGGGCTACATTTATGCATCATGACGACCTTCCAGGACTGATACACTTCCGCAGGGTCAGCATGATGCACCAATGAAGTGCTAGTGTTTCTGGTGATCAGACTCACCAGCACTTCATTTGTGCATCATGACAACCAGTGAGCATATTGCACTCCTGTATTAGAAGCCTTGATTCATACATGAATTATATTTTCATGCATCATGTCCATTTGTCATTATGATGTTTGAATGGTGCCTTGGCCACCGGGGCTACATTCATGCATCATGCTGATGATACCTTCCAAAAGGGTCAGCATGATTCACCAATGCAGTACTTGAGCAGCATTGATGTGGCATGACAAGACATAATCAGAATTCAAGCCATTATACCATTCTTAAAAGGGTTTAGGCTACTCTGGTTTACTTCATTTAGAATTTTCCAAATGCAGTTTATTCTTTCAAGCCTTTAACTATGATCTATTTCATATTTTCTTTTTCTTTTTACATAAAAAGATAAAAGTTTATTGTTAGTCAGGGACATGGTTTTGAAACAATCCTTAAGTGTCAGCAAAAGCACAAAACTCAAAATTACTGACCAATTGATGCAAGGTGACCCCATCAATAATGTGCACACCCATGTCCAAGATGCATGAATGTAGCCTTAGCATGTGTACTTCACAGGGATATATCCATGCCTCATGCTGACCCATGTCAGATCAACACATTCACAACTATTAAGCATGATGCACCAATGCAGAGCTAGTGCCAACACTGCATTAGTGCATCATGAAGACAAAAGGGACATTAACCCTGTATTCATCATCCATAACAACATAAGCATTAGCAGCTCCTAATTGTTTAATGGTTAGGTGCTAGTTCTTACCTTCAAACACAATAAAACTAATAATTCACCAATTTCTATTCACTAGGTCATTGTGATAAGGCCCATGACCATGGAGTGTACACCGTAGATGACGCTAACTCCTATGTCGTCTGTGTATACGGCCAGTCGCACCGCTTTGCGTGCCCCAAAGGAACAGTGAACGCACACCACGGGGACTTCAAACATGGACATCCATACAGCCTGGACAACCTGTGCGGGGTCAACACACTAGCTGCGTAGATAAGGTGTAGCGCCAACTCCACAATTGTCAGCACAAACCCGTTCATCTTGTCAATAAATCATGACTTTTCTCTGAGCAACTTCTTGTATTGGATTTTGATGATTCATCATAATATACCATATTCATATTGGAACAAGCACTGATTTCAAACACATGCTGAGGCCTAGGGTACATTGGTCCTAAAACCAAAACCAAAAATTGCATTCATGCATCATACCCATTGGTCATGATGATGCATTAATGCCAGATACCTGTCAGGACTGCACTTATAGGAGTTCATAACGCCCACTGCACCCCATCACTATTGTAAGCCACTTACTTGGACAAAGATATCTAGGTCCATACTTTGGGATATTGACCCAGATGGGAGACAATGGGTAGACACGTGGTGTCCGTTGGGTTTTTGTATTAACTGATTTTGAGTCAATTTTACATGAAATAAATATAGCTCTAGATGCATAGCAGTGCAGTATCTTTACACCAATCCATGTGAGGGCAGTCAGTCTCCCCCCATTGAGATGGACACCTCTTGGTTGGATTGACCCCAAATGCATTTTGTAACTCCCAAAGATGATGGAAGTTTATGCACTCATATTACTTGCTATATAGATATTTTAGGAAAGAAGATCCTGCCCAAATTTCCAGTGGCCAATCCCTAACCTAAGCACCATAGTGCATATAGGGTGCTTGGTCATAGCCTTTTTCTGAAGTCTGAGTGGGCCTTATACATGGGGATCCTATTACTTTAAGACTGGCAGTTATATATAATATAAATATTTCAGATCAAGTCCTAGGTCGGCTACAATGGTATTCAGACAGAAAAACATAAATCATTAGAAAAAAAAACAAAGTCTAGAAAGGTATAAACTATGACACATTTTGGGAACTGCCAAGGGAAATGTTGCATAACTGCTTGAAAGTTTGGATTTAAGCAAATTTCTGATGCACGAAGCAACCAAAGTTAGGGGATGCACCTTATATATGATGATGTCATATATTAGATTAGTACCAAACTGGTTCATATTATAGCATTAGGTTAGGGGGTGCATATATGATGATGTCATATATTAGATTAGTACCAAACTGGTTCATATTATAGCATTAGGTTAGGGGGTGCATATATGATGATGTCATATATTAGATTAGTACTAAACTGGTTCATATTATAGCATTAGGTTAGGGGGTGCATATATGATGATGTCATATATTAGATTAGTACCAAACTGGTTCATATTATAGCATTAGGTTAGGGGGTGCATATATGATGATGTCATATATTAGATTAGTACCAAACTGGTTCATATTATAGCATTAGGTTAGGGGGTGCATATATGATGATGTCATATATTAGATTAGTACTAAACTGGTTCATATTATAGCATTAAGTTAGGGGGTGCATATATGATGATGTCATATATTAGATTAGTACCAAACTGGTTCATATTATAGCATTAGGTTAGGGGGTGCATATATGATGATGTCATATATTAGATTAGTACTAAACTGGTTCATATTATAGCATTAGGTTAGGGGGTGCATATATGATGATGTCATATATTAGATTAGTACTAAACTGGTTCATATTATAGCATTAAGGTAGGGGTGCACCTTATATATGATGATGTCATATATTAGATTATTACTAAACTGGTTCATATTATAGCTTTAAGTTAGGGGGTGCATATATAATGATGTCATATATTAGATAAGTACTAAACTGGTTCATATTATAGCATTAAGGTAGAGGTGCACCTTATAGTTGAGGTGCGCTTTGTATATGGGGTGCTACAGTACTCTGTTGCATTACTGGCTTGAAATTGTGTACTAAATATTACACAAAAATTTATGTTTTATACCTTAAATTGGGTTTTTGAGAAATGACACCTAATTAGGATGAAATCGGGTTTCTGAGACACCTAATCAAGAAGTTTAGATACTAAAGGAGGGTTCACTGAGAGCATAGTCTATGTGTAGAGTGTAACAGGCCATTCCCTCTACCCCTCCTTCCCATGAAACTAGGTGCCCCTGTGTCCCCCACTTGGCAAAAACGTTTTTAGACGTTTTTTTCAACCGATTTTCAACCAATTAAACCAATAAGGAAACCAATAAAAACATTTTTAACGTTAATTGTTGATTTCTATAGAGAATTAGGTGGTTTATGGAGCTCTAGTATTCTTTTATCAAGGTAATACTAAAGGGGAAGAAGAAACCACCTCAACCAGAAAATCCTACTGAATCCAAATTTTGTGATCATGATTCTCAGAAATTGACTAAAAGTACCCAAAAATGAGGTTTGATGAAGAAAATATTTTAAAGATGTACAAAAATTATATTCAAAATGATGAGAAGTCTTTATAGACACAACATGTAAACCAGAGTTAGTACCTCAATGCACATATCCAAATGTCTACCTATCTCCCAATCTGACAGGTATTCTAACTTTGCATTACTCTGCCTATCTCTTGAATCCAAAACATCTTGAGTTAAGTAAGGCTATCTCCCAAAAGGCCTAGATACTAAAGCTTACTCCTTATGTTACCTAATCTTCTCTGGTCCTAGTTTCCAATAGTTTACCTATCCTCAATCTGCCTATCATTCATTTTACCTATCCCTTATGGTGACTATCCCTCAGAGCATATTGCTTATCATGTCTACCATTTTGATCCTGCCTATCCTTAACGATACCTATCATAAAACCCACCTATCCTTCATTTTACCTATCCCCCAACTCTGCATATCCCTCATATTTGACTTGCACATCTGTCACTTGCACCCATGTTTTCTTTTTTTACATTTGCTCATCTTACAAGGTACTCTCTGTGCCTATCCCTCAAACTGGATATCGCTCATGCTACCTTTGCTACCAATCCTTTTGAATACCTCTCCCTCATGCTCTCCATATGGCTTTCGTACCAGCTCAGCTTACCACCTGTCTCCAGGTCTATCCCTTGTGAAATATACTTAGGCCCATTATGCCTATCCTCCATTCATATCATTATATAGGTAAACTGAAAGATATGCAGCGTTAATGATAGGTAGATGTATGAATCAGGTGGACTGTAACCAGTATGTTAGGTGATAAGTTGACTGAAAAATAGTCATCATAATGAAGGTGGGTTGTGAGATGTCGATATGGATAAAAGAGCTATATAGAGAGCATGGGGGATAGGTAAGGATGGGTAGCAAGGGGGATAGGTAGTATGAGCAATTAGTAATTTGAGGAATAGGCACAGAGTACCTTGTAAGATGAGCAAATGTAAATAAAAGAAAACATGGGTACTAGGGACAGATATGCAAGTTAAATATGAGGGATGTGCAGAGTTGGGAGATAGGTACAATGAGGGATATGTAGGCTTCATGATGGGCATTATTAGGGATAGGTGAAATTGAAATGTTAACCAATAAAGGCTTATATAGCAGAAAAACAGTGCAGATTAAGCATGATGGTCTGAGGGATAGTCACCATGAGGGATAGGTAAAATGAATGATAGGCAGATTGAGGATAGTTAGACTAAAGGAAAGAAGGAACAAATGGGAAGGTAAGGTGAGGGGTAAGCATTATAAGTTAAGCCTTTTAAGAGATTAACAAGATTTAACTGTAGATGTGTTTGGATTGAAGAGATAGGCAGGATGAGTGATAGGTACACAATTGATATGCTGTATGTGGGATAGGCAGAGGAATGCATATGGCCAGAACCTGTCTGACTGAGAGATAGGCAGACATTTGGGTATGTGGATTGAGGTATTAACTCTGATTTCCAATCATTTTCAATATAATTTTTGTACATAAATTTTTAAAATATTTCCCTCATCAAACATCATTTTTGAGTACTTTTGGTCAAATTCTTTTGGTTTAGATGGTCCCTTCCTTTCATTTGGTATCTCTTTTATGAAGATACATGATAGCTCCATTAACCCCCTTATCCTACAAAGGGCCCAATACTGATCACAGAAAGTCACCTAGTATCATGGGGGGGGGTAGAGGGGGGTTGACCTTCACTATAGGACTATATGGAGTAACCCATCTTATACTGTACTATCCTTCACCTAATTATTACACGAAAATTTATATTTTATACCTGAAATCAGGTTTCTGAGAAATGACATCTAATTAGGGTCAGGTCATTTCGACCCATTTGTTAGACATTAATTTGCAAAAAAGAAATAAACATAGGGGCATTGGTTAAAAAGTGGAATATAATATATTTTAATTCTCCTGATGATTAGGATGGAACAGTCAAATGTAATGGCACTTAGATAATACATATACTCATATTGATGATTCATCAAGGGGTCATGTGCCTTGTTTTTTTCATGAACCACAGAAAGGTCTGCTACCATGTAGAGCATTGGGAGAGCTACTGGGTCAGGCTCCAAATACTGGCATTGATATATCCCTATAAATTAACCCTTAAAGGGCCACTAATGAAATCATGCATCGTTCCATTTGGTTGACATGATGTATCAATACCGCCCTGGCGAGTAACTGACCAGGGCTATACTCATGCAGCATGCCCACCTTACAGGGTTGATACAGTCCTGAAGAGTCAGCAGGATGCTCTAATGAAGTGCGGATGAAGCAGGCAGACTTACCAGCGCTTCAAACAGTTAAACAGTTAACCCTTCGCTAATGGAGGACCACATTAAGGCCATTGGTTGACATGATGCACCAATGAAGTGCATCATGCCAAACCCTATGGAGGTATCAACCATGTTGGGACAGCATGATGCATGAATTTGGCCCAGGCGAACTACCTGCCAGGACTGCATCAACACATCATGATGACCAATGACAATGTATTATCAGCCTTTACAGAGTTAAATGGTGGGGCTGGATCCATGTTTAGGTACCCAGTCCTGGTGCCATGTACCAAACCCACCGCACAGTTCCAACACATCCCCAACAACATGTTAACCTGGCCAAACAGAATTCCTGAGCTTCCAATTGGTGCCATATGGGCTCTGTGGGTGTTTTTACCTAGTTCGATTCATATATAGACTAAAGCCAGGTGGTTCTTCAGACACTTTCGAGGAGATCAGACAGAGTACCACACAGTCTCCATAGCTACTGACCACCAAGGTGCAAACAAACCATGGAAGGTGCACTCGTTCTCCTGTTGTTGGGCCTCAGTGCCCTGGCCTCTGCCCATTATGAAGGCTACCCGTTTGAACACAAGAACGAGGGCAAGTATGGTGCTGACCATCCCTGGGCCAACTACGGCCCCGCCGACCACCCTCGGCATGAGGAGGAGGAATCCTACCCTGCTGTCTACCCTGTATATAATGGTGGATATGATTTCGGAGCCCGTCCAATCAATGATGGTTACTATGGTTACTATACCTTGTATCCCTATGGACAACATCATGGTTACTATGGTTACAACCTTGGTGACTATGGTTACAACCATGGTGGCTATAACCATGGCGACTTTAACCATGGGGACTATGCACACAATCATGAGTTTGACTACAGAGCCTACCCAGGATTCCCTGTACACCAGGGGTATGGACAGTTCTTGTATCTTGGCTCATACGGTGGTATGTCTTTTACAATTCTATAGTTTCCCTAAAAAATGTGTTAAATGAATACTTTATCTTAAAATATATCAAATGAAATTCTGGTTGCAGTTCTTGACCAAGTTTATTTCAGATTAGAGGCATAACAAATGCAAATAATCATCCTGGAATAAGACACATTACCAGTGCTCACCTTACACACAACTAGTCCATGAGCCAGATATGTTAATCACCCAGGCGCTTATAAAATTCAAACCTCTTCAGCCCCAGACCCTTATTTGAGACAGGTGCTTATTCTATTACAGGCCTACCTTCTGAGGGACTATTCACAGTCAACAACTAATAATATAACTAATAACTTGATAATTTTAATTCTATTTTATATGAGCCACTAAAATGCATGTAGAGTACATATTCATGTTAGAGTGGTCATAAATTTACTGGTTCATATTGATGCTATGTTCTTGCGTAATCAATTTTACAAGGAATTCTTGTAACTATATTTCTAGAATAACATAGACATTCATTCCACAGAAAGGATACTTTGCTCCAAAGAGTTTTAACTTTATGTTGTCATGTAGTACCTCAGATCAAAAGTCTATGAGAGTTGGGGATATTGGGAGAGACTGTTTTGGGGTGTCATGACAACCTGTGTACCATAGAAACCACATGAGCCATAAGTTTTAATCTTTTATTTTGTGTATGTTTCACTGAAATGCTCACATATAAAAAACACAGTCCCACTTAGGTGGTCACATATTTACTATCTCACATCCTATTCATATTGATATGACCACCCTCAACATCAAGATTATGAGAAATCATGGTAACTTTGGAAAATGGGTCACCATGACAACTAAAACACTATCAACAAATGCGTTTTATCATATCCTCTTTCTCTCTTTTTTTTTTCACTAGGTCAGTGTGATGCGGCCCATGACCATGGCCTGTACGTAGCAGATGACACACATTCCTTTGTGGTGTGTGTTTACGGCCGGTCATACCGCTTCCAGTGCCCTAAGGGGACGGTGAACAGGGCGTACACTGACCTACAACATGAACACAAGTATGGTGTGGATGAACTGTGTGGTGTCAACACACTCGCCTCCAAGTAACACCTCCCCCAGCTATTAATGTACGGTAGGTGTATATTAAGATATGGTATTTTTTAATTTACAATGGGTTATATGTGAATGGGATGTAGCGAGTTACTCACCAAAACTAGGTTAGCAGCCCTTAAAGAGTTTGAGAGATAATATTGTTTGTTTTATGAAGTCTCAATGTATATATGTATCAAAATGGCAACCTGACATCTGTTATATTACTGGTTGAAACAAAAAATAACTAATTGAATGAAAACCAACTTTTGTCTCAACTTTTTCATTTCAGAAATCATGGAATGAGCCCAGTTTGAGCTCACTCAACAGAAGACCATGGCGTGTATGGCATATATGATGCCAGCTACTTCATCATCCATTTCGACATCCATATAGCCTTGACAACCTGTGTGGTGTTACTATGCTAGCTTCATAGATAGTTTGTCAGGATTGCCGATTCACCAATTGTCAGCACAAATCCAATCATCTTGTCAATAAATCATGACTTACCTCTCTGCAATTTCTCATATTTGATTTTGATGATTCATCATATCATACTATACAGGCATACATACACACTGGGTCTAAGAACATAAACATTGGGGCTGAGAACATGGACATTGGGTCTAAGATCATGGACATTGGGTCTAAGAACATGAACATTGGGTCTAAGAACATGGACATTGGATCTAATAACATGGACATTGGGTCTAAGAACATGGACATTAAGAGTTTAAGAGTTTTTATTGGGTCAAATAAGACATATACAAGTAATAAGAATTAGATGATATGTATTAAACCTAACATGGGCGCATTGCCCTACTTATGTTAGTACCCCTATATGTTCTTTTATGTTTCATTCTCGTTATACAGGGTATAGCAGGAAATCACTGGTAATATATTTACATCTTGAAAATATTGTTACAGTATTGCTCTGTAAGTAATGAGATGAAATGTAATGAAAGATTATGTAGTTATAGCCTGTAGGATGGAGACCGATATAATATACAATAAGACAGGTCTCTTACATGGAACAGGTAGGATAATCTGCTAATATCTGTTCTTTAAAGAGTTTTGGACAGGTATATGTAGTGTATTCCGTTTTGAGTTCATTCCACCTTATTATGGCCCTATGGTAGGAACTCTTGATTACTAGCAGGTTGAGTGAGTGGGGTAGAATTAGTCTTATGTCCTGATTTCTCCTTGTGGGGAGGTTCCTGTTATCAACTAGATCTGGAATCTCTTTTAATCTAAAAGCATATAGTAGCAGATGAATATCTCTCCTATTTATTAGTTTTTGACACCACTTTTATCATATAGCTGATCAGTTGTAAAAAGAGGGAATTCCTCAAGTTTAACCTTATATACTGATCTCAGGCCTTTGTTCTGTAATAATTGTAGTTCTTTTGTTTCCCCTCTATAATCCCTATCCCAGACATAATCTGCATAATCCAACACCGGTGATACCAGGGTTTTATAAATGATCAATGCTGTATTTTCATCAGTATACCTTCTCACTCTATACAAATCATACAACCTCTGTCTAAATTTGGTACATTTATTCTTTCTGTGAGTGGTGAACGTTAGACCAGTGTCTATTGTCACACCCAGGTATGTAAATTCATTAACTTGCTCTAATATAGAGTTTCCTAGAGTGAAAATAGGCACAGGGTCATGTTTTTTCTTATTGAAGACCATCCATTTTGTTTTTGCACAGTTGATAGTTAGACTATTATCTATACACCAAGTTGATATTGTTCCTAGTGCTTCTTGAATTTTTGCACTAGAGGTGACAGTTATTACAGCATCATCTGCATAAAGGGATATCTTATAATCATACAGCGTTTTATATACAGTGAAAAAAGTACTGGACTCAACACAGATCCCTGGTTGAAAGGGTGTTATTAGCGAGTACCTTTTGTGTCCTATTCATCAAATAGTTTTGAAAAAATTTAAGTATTTTTACAAAGCCCAAGTTCTAGAAGTTTGTAATTTAATAATTTATGTGATATAGTATCGAAAGCCTTTATAATCCAGGTAGAGACAAAAACCTATTTTGTCTTCCATCATATTATTAGTTATGTCCCTGAGGTGTTCATCTATGGCGGTCTGTGTTCAGTGACCAGCCCTATATCCATGCTGATTTTTACTAAGTAGGTTATTAGACTATAGGAAATTATTTAATCTCTTACAAACAACTTTCTCAAGTATTTTTCCTGGTATTCGTAGTGAACTAATAGGGCGAGGGTCATTTACATCTGTAGAGTTCAGTTTCTTGAGTAAAGGCTTAATAGTTGCTGCTTTCCAGGTATTGGGAAATGTCTTTGCATCTAAGCATTTATTATATAAACATTGGAAGATTTCAGGGATTGCCAATAAGGCATCTCTAAAGACAAAAGTTTTGACATGGGGTATAGAAGAGGGCTTATCTATCTTAATACCTTTAATTATTTTGATTAATTCTAAGTACAAGATGGGAAACAATAGATTACTATCACGTGCTATTCCATACCTTGGAGGTCTATTACCCTGATTAACATTGGTGTTTGGTAGTGCATTTGCCAATTTTTCACCTATAGTAGCAAAGAATGTATTTATGTGGTCAGCACAGTCTGGCGGAGGAATCACCATACCATTGGTTGCATTTCTGAGTTTTATTTGGTAGTAATTTTCTTATAGCCTGCCAGAAAGCATGGGGATTATCGCCTTTTGTAGCTATTAAGTCATTGACTTTTCTTTTCATGCTATGATAAATTATTGATTCAACTCTATTTCTATGAAAGTTTGATATTCTCCAGTAATCGATATCCCCTGTCTGTCTGGCATGCTTATATATATATATATATATATATATATATATATATATATATATATATATATATATATCATCCCTTACTCTCATAGCCTCTATTACATCAGGTGTCATCCATTCAGGTGTAAACTCTGGAAGTATTAACTTTTTAACAGGACACATCTTATTCAAGATGGAGAGTATGACCTTTAAAATTTCTTCCCACATGTTATCGGGGTTACGAATATTTACAATTCTAGTCAAATCATAATCAAGGAGTGCATTTTTAAACATTAAGAAGTCATAATTTTTATAGCTGCGTGCTTTTCTTAGGAATTATTATTTTTTCACATTTTATGACCATGTAAATAGGCGTGTGATCTGAAATATGAAAATTCACAAGGCCTGAAGAATTAACATTGTGGACATTTGTATAAAAATTATCTAGTAAGGTACCAGACTGTGGTCTAGTGCGCTGCTCTATTAGCTGGAATAACTCATTATTAGTACAGAAGTTATTTACAGTTGAGTCGGCAATATCTTTCTGGTTAAGGAGATTAACATTGAAATCATATAAATGATTTTTCTGTTTAACGTGAACCTGGACTTGAACTGAGTGAGCTTATTATATATTGAACTTTTATCAACATCATCATCTGGTGGTCAATAGCATACATACAGTTTGTACTTAATGACTCCAATTTCAATGTCCACACATAGTATCTTATAGTCTTTTGTTATTATGGAGGCCACCAGCCTTTTTATCTCTATTGGGATATCTATCCAGTCTAAAAAATGGGTAACCTGGAATCTCAAGGTCGATATCTTTCCATCCAGGATGGAGCCAAGTTTCCACAATACCAGCTATGTCAACAGATTTAACAAGGGCTGACGAGTTGACACATTTATCAAACACAGATCTTGCATTAAAACTCAATAAAAGAAAACCTTTTTTACTAGATAATTCATGTAATGTGACCATTGTGGAAATTATTGATATTAATTCTTATGAAGTGATAGGAGGTGATACCTAGTGTGAGGATGACTGCTGTATGACATGTAAGGCATTCCATGGGTAAGGCTAGAAAAGTTTTTCCGGCAACACGCCCTGAATCATTGTAATACAGTGCCGTTTAAGCATCAGTTGTGGTTATATATTTTATGCTGATATATGTATAATGGATTAATGAAACAATAAATCTTATTAGTATGTTATATCTATATAGGATAGGCAAAAATAAACAACCATAGAGATCCTACATGTATGTTCACAGTTGTAACCAATTTTGTAACCACCTGTAAGTGGCACTAGGTCAAGCTAATTTAGGATCTGACCATCGACCTGTTAGCTCTGCTTGAGCTAAAGCCTAAAGAGATAATTTAATACCATGTATATTTCAGATCAGCTGTGCAGAGACTGATTCGCGCGGTGCTACTATGTTTTCTAATTATCTGGTTCATAGCAGTGTTATTGGGAGACGGATCACAAATGATAAACAATTAAAAATAGAAAAAAATCTATATGCCAAGGTACATTTTAAAAGACAAGGGAATATTTTTAAGACCGATGGAATACGGATAGATTATTAAAATGTTCATATTTATTTTTTGTGCATTAGGCCTTTAAGGTGTCCCAGGAATTTTGACTGAAAATACTCAGTTTCTGGTTTTAACTTAGTTTTCTCCTTATCTTTGCCTTTCTTCTTCATGGCTGATTGCATTGGTGTTGGGTCTAATAACATAAACATTGGGTCTAATAACACAGACATTGGGTCTAAGAACATGGACATTGGGTCTAAGAACATGGACATTGGGTCTAAGAACATGGACATTGGGTCTAAGAACATGGACATTGGATCAAATAACATGGACATTGGGTCTAAGAACATAGACATTGGATCTAAGAACATGGACATTGAGTCTAAAAACATAGAGATTGGGTCTAAGAACATGGACCTTGGGTCTAATAACATGGACATTGGGTCTAAGAACATGGACATTGGGTCTAAGAACATGGACATTGGGGCTGAGAACATGGACATTGGGGCTGACAACATAGACATTGGGTCTACGAACATGGACATTGGGTCTAAGAACATGGACATTGGGGCTGAGAACATGTACATTGGGGCTGAGAACATGGACATTGGGTCTAAGAACATGGACGTTGGGTCTAAGAACATAGACCTTGGGGCTAATAACATATAGACCTTGCAAGAAAATTTTTATGATATGTTATTCTTCTATCATTCAATCGTGCACCGTATTCTTTTTTACAAGTGGCACATTCCATGTTAAGTCTATCTTTTAGGGGTCTTTTTTGAAGGTACAGCACCCCATAGTGTGTCATAAAAGACAAAATATGGTCCTTGACTTTACAGGTCCATGAGGAGAGTAATAATAAAGATAACCAGAGAATTTATACCACCATCAGGTCCGCCTACACATCACCTTTCATTTTTTATCCACCAGAGTAAGGTCTGGTACCATGTAGAGCATCGGGAGAGTTCCTTGACCAGGCTCCAAATATTGGCATTGATATTCTTCTATGTAAACCCTTAAAGGCAAGGTAATGAAATGTTGGAATCATGCCAAGTGATTGACATAATCAGTGACCCATTAGAGCTAGATTCATGCATCATGCAGACCCAGCGGGGTTGATACAGTTCTGGGAGGGTCACCAAAACAGCATTGGTGCTGTACTGTAAAAAGATAACTGTTGAGTCTACCAGGATCCTTGTAAAACTGAAAAGTGAACCACTGTAATTGTATTGCTGTAAACCAGTATAGATTTTACAAGAAACCCCAGGTGGTAGTGTGGTTGTACACAAATTTAGAAGGAAAATAATGATTGATCTCTGGCAACTTTTGGACAAGGAATGCACAGTTATTTCGACAACATATCTTTTACAGTGTAGTATTAAAGTGTGGCACAAGGGCTGCATCATACCAAACCTATGTAAGCATCAACCCTTTATGGACAGTATGATGTATAAATCTACCCAAGGTGAACTACTTGGCAGGGCTCAATTCATGCATATGAGCATGATAATGCACCTTATCATTGATCTTTACAGAGTTAAATGGTTCAGGCTGAATTTACATTTAGATACCTGGTTCTGGTGCCATGTACCAAACCCAGTGCACAGTTCAAACACATCCTCTACAACATGTTAACCTCGCCAAGCAGAATTCCTGAGCTGCCAATAAGGTGCCATCTGGGCCCTGTGGGTGTTTTTACCCAGTTCGATTCATATATAGACTAAAGCAAGGTGGTGCTTCAGACACTTTCGAGGGGGAGATCAGGCAGAGTATACTCCACACAGTCTCCATAGCTACTGACCACCAAGGTGCTAAGGAAACATGAAAGGTGCACTCGTTCTTCTGTTGTTGGGCCTCAGTGCCCTGGCCTCGGCCCATTATGAAGGCTACCCTTTTGAACACAAGAATGAAGGCAAGTATGGTGCTGACCATCCCTGGGCTAACTACGGCCCCGCAGACCATCCTCGTCATGAGGAGGAGGAGGAAGCCTACCCTGCCGTCTTCCCTGTATATAATGGTGGATATGATTTCGGAGCCCATCCATACAATGATTACCATGGTTACTACTGGTTGTATCCCTATGGGCAGCATCATGGTTACTATGGCTACAACCTTGGTGACTATGGTTACAACCATGGCAACTATGCACACAATCATGAGTATGACTACAGAGCCTACCCAGGATTCCCAGTGCACCAGGGTTACGGCCAGTTCCTGTATCTGGGCTCATACAGTGGTACGTCTTTACAATTTTATAGTTTACCTAAAGATGTGTTATATGATTAGTCTAGTTTATCTTAAAAATGTGTTATGTTTATTTCGGATTGGTGGCTTAACAAGTGCAAAACACCATCCTCGGATAAGTCTCATTTCTAGTACGCACATTACACACACCATGTATGGAAAATGGCCAAGATACCATAATCAAGCACAGGGGCACTTATTAAATTTTGAATCCCAGGCCCTTATTTGAGGCTGGTGCTTATTCTCATACAGCTCTACATTCTGAGTGTCTAGCAGCAAACTTATAACTTCCAGTTTTAGTTTTTTTAATGAGGCACCAAAATGGTTGCATATAGAACACAAATTCTAGGTCAGGTACTTGTATATATTTAGCTCTTTTAATGTGTTATCAATACTACAAGGAATTCTGGTTTCCATGGCAACTATGTTTCCATAGTAACATATGCATTCACACCACAGAAAGGACATTTTGGTTGGCATTGGTCCAAAGGGTTTTAAATTTTTGGGGTCATGTAGTACCTCAAATCAAAGTCTATTAGATATCTGAATACTTAAGGACTATTTCTGGGTACTATGACAAACTGTTTACCATAGCAACAACCTGAACATGGAACATGAATTTGTTTTTTTGCTATGTTTCACTGAAGAATCTTGCATATATAAAGAATGCACATTCCCACTCGGGTGGTCACATGTTTTCTTATAACTTATTCATACTGTTATGAACCACCCTGAACATTCCCCTATCACAATTTTCAGAAATTATGGTAACTTTAAAATATGGGTTTCCATGACAACCATGAGAGAATATATCAACAAATCCAATCTATCACAACTGTTCTTTCCGTGTATTCCCCAGGTCAGTGTGATGCGGCCCATGACCATGGCCTGTACATAGCATTCTATCTGTTCTATCCATGTATTCCCCAGGTCAGTGTGATGTGGCCCATGACCATGGCCTGTACATAGCATTCTATCTGTTCTATCCATGTATTCCCCAGGTCAGTGTGATGTGGCCCATGACCATGGCCTGTACATAGCATTCTATCTGTTCTATCCATGTATTCCCCCAGGTCAGTGTGATGTGGCCCATGACCATGGCCTGTACATAGCATTCTATCATTACATCTCTTTCTATCTATCCCCCTAGGTCAGTGTGATGCGGCCCATGACCATGGCCTGTACGTAGCGGATGACACACATTCCTTCGTGGTGTGTGTTTACGGCCGGTCATACCGCTTCCAGTGCCCTAAGGGGACAGTGAACAGGGCGTACACTGACCTACAACATGAACACAAGTATGGTGTGGATGAACTGTGTGGGGTCAATACACTCACCTCCAAGTAAGAGCTCCCCCAGCTATTAATGTACGGTAGGTGTATAATTAGTTACGGTATTTTGTCAATATACAACGGGTTATATGAGAATGGGTTATAGCGAGTTACTCCTCAGAACTAGGTTAGCAGCCCTTAAAGAGTTAGAGAGATAATACTGTTTGTTTTATGAAGTCTCAATGTATATATGTATCAACATGGCAACCTGACATCTGTTATATTACTGGTTGAAAAAAAAGTAACTAATTGAATAAAAACCAACTTTTGTCTCAACTTTTGCACTTCAGAAATCATGGTATGATCCCAGTTTGAGCTCACCGAACAGAAGACCACGGTGTGTATGGCATGGATGAGGCGAGCTCCTTCATCATCTGTGTGGACATCCCTATAGCCTTGACAACCTGTGTGGTGTTAATACGATAGCTACATAGATAGTTTGTTAGCATTGGCAATTCACCCATTTTCAGCACAAATCCATTCATCTTGTCAATAAATCATGACTTATCTCTCTGCAATTTCTTGTATTTGATTTTGATGATTTATCATATCATACTATACAGGCATACATAGACACTGAGGCTAATAACATAGACATTGTGTCTAAGAACATAGAAATTGTGTCTAATAAAATAGACATTGGGTCTAAGAACATTCACTTTGGGTCTAAGAACATAGACATTGTGTCTAAGAACATAGACATTGGGTCTAAGAACAGGGACATTGTGTCTAAGAACATAGACATTGTGTCTAAGAACATAGACATTGGGTCTAAGACCAGGGACATTGTGTCTAAGAACATAGACATTGTGTCTAAGAACATAGACATTGGGTCTAAGAACATAGACATTGGGTCTAATAAAATAGACATTGGGTCTAAGAACATTCACTTTGGGTCTAAGAACATAGACATTGTGTCTAAGAACATAGACATTGGGTCTAAGAACAGGGGCATTGTGTCTAAAACATAGACATTGGGTCTAAGAACATAGATATTGGATCTAAGAACAAGGACATTGGGCCTAAGAACATAGACATTAGGTCTAAGAACATAGACATTGTGTCTAAGAACATAGACATTAGGTCTAAGAACAAAGACATTGGGTCTAAGAACATAGACATTAGGTCTAAGAACATAGACATTAGGTCTTAGAACAAAGACATTTGGTCTAAGAATAAAGACATTGGTCTAAGAACATAGACATTAGGCCTGAGAACAAAGACATTGGGTCTAAGAACATAGACATTGGGTCTAAGAACAAAGACATTGGGTCTAAGAACAAAGACATTAGGTCTAAGTACATAGACATTGGATCTAAGAACATAAACACTGGGTCTAAGAACACGCACTAAGGTAAAAGAAATGCTGAGGGTAGAGTGGTTGTAAAACCAAAACTAAAGATATTTGAAGGGTTAGTATTTTCTAAGGGCTGAGTTGCAATATGAACTTAGCTCTTTAAGGGTCAAACCTGCTCGCAACATCATGACGGAAATGGGCATTATGTATTGTGCATCATTGCAATTGGTCGTTATGATGCATGAAGATCAGATTCCTGCAGGGCTGTCACTATAGGGGATCCCATAATAACTAAGTAATGAATGGATAATAGGCCACGAATGCCTTGTATCAAATGATATTAAACATGCCCAAAGGGCGCGTTTAATATCCCTTGATACAAGGACCTTGATGCAAGGCATGATACAAGGCATACATTTTGCAAGAAACTGTTTATAATATGTTATTCTTCTATCATTCAATCATGCACCCATATTCCTTTTCACAAATGTGGTACTATAATAATCGGAAACAAATAAAATAAATCATTAGAAAAAAGAGGTTTACGGGAAAGCAAAGGCAAGAAAGGTATAAATCATCATACTAAAGAGGGCAAGAAAAGGCCCATTTTGGAAGCTGCCAAGGGAAATTCTGCATCATTCTTTTGCATGAATTTGGGGATTTAGCGTATTCAAGGTAATTAGCACACATATCCTGATCAGCGCACATCCCCTTATTTTGCCCCTGTGTCAGACTAGTAATGACCGATTATTTTCTTTTCATAAGACATTTTTAAGCACACTGCAAGCAAAATTTCTGATTCATGATGCGGCCCTTACCATTATATCCGGTATATAAGGCACAGCTTATATGTAAGGATAGAACCCAGATGTGCCTTATAGAAGTAACCAAAGTTAGGAGTATTCCTTATACATGAGGATATTATACATTGGGTTAGTATTAAACTAGTTCATATCAAAGCCCATGTGTACCCTAAAGCATAACTTTAGGGGTACAACTTGTATGCAAGGTTTGCCTTTTATTGGGTTTCTATTGAATTTTTGTTACAGTCCTAATTCTCCTGATAAACAAAATGAATCAGTCAATGTTAATGGTACTGAGATAATTCATATAATCATAGTGATGATTCATCAAGGGGCCATGTGTTTCATTTTTTAACCGCCAGAGTAGGGTCTGGTACCATGTAGAGCATCGGGAGAGTTCCTTGACCTGGCTCCAAATACTGGCATTGATATTAAGGGCATATATAACAAATAGAGATGCACTTGGTGGTTCTAGGGCAGATAAGAAGCATGAGGCCATATGCCGAGTGTCTTCTTATCTAGCCCCTAGAATCACCGTGTGCATCTCTATTTGTTATATACGGCGTTTATACCAGGGTTTCCACCATAAAATTAAGTAAATACCTTAGAAATTGAAGAAATAAAAATCCAAGCGATCGTCTTGTTCAAGCTCCTCCGCCATATTGGTTTCTCGGCCAGACGACAAGACTACCTGGACGCAAAGTGTTATGTTGATGTGTGTCCTAGGGGCATTTTCATAGAAAAACCGCTGCTAAGTAGCGCATACACCGTGCAGAATGGCTTCAGACCATAGGCCAACGTGACAACGTGTGTCTCACCGCGATCAACAATCCGTCCGCTACACAGTCAACACGACGGCAAAAATTTTGCTCGATTCGATTTTTATATCATCAATCATGTTACATATACATGTCAAATAATGGCAAATTAAAGGTAGGTGATAGAATCTAATGTCTAGATTCATCCTCTATACGCATTAAGCTCCTATTGCTTTAGTTTTTTTAATATCAAATTGAATTGCTCGCTCTCAACTTGCTGTATTCTCATCTCAATCCAAGTGTCAACATGGGTTCATTTAGCGCGTACTATTCAAACTTCATTATCAGCTGTCGGCACCGTAAAATCGTTCAAGAACGTGTTAACCATGGTATAACCCTCTATGTTAATCCTTAAAGGCAAGGTAATGACATGTTGGAATCATGCCAAGTGATTCTCAGTACAGCCAGGTGAGTGACCCATCAGAGCTAGATTCATGCATCATGCAGACCCAGCGGGGTTGATACAGTTCTGGGAGGGTCAACAAAACAGCATTGGTGCTGTACTGTAAAAAGATAACAGTTGAGTCTACCAGGATCCTCGTAAAACTGAACAGTGAACCACTGTAATTGTATTGCTGTGAACCAGTATAGATTTTACAAGAAACCCCAGGTGGTAGTGTGGTTGTACACAAATTTACAAGGAAAATAATGATTGATCTCTGGCAACTTTTGGACAAGGAATGCACAGTTATTTCGACAACATATTTTTTACAGTGTAGTATTAAAGTGTGGCACAAGGGCTGCATCATACCAAACCTATGGAAGCATCAACCCTTTATGGACAGTATGATGTATGAATCTACCCAAGGTGAACTACTTGGCAGGGCTCAATTCATGCATATGAGCATGATAATGCACCTTATCATTGACCTTTAAAGAGTTAAATGGTTCAGGCTGGATTTACATTTAGATACCTGGTTCTGGTGCCATGTACCAAACCCAGTGCACAGTTCAAACACATCCTCTACAACATGTTAACCTCGCCAAGCAGAATTCCTGAGCTGCCAATTGGTGCCATCTGGGCCCTGTGGGTGTTTTTACCCAGTTCGATTCATATATAGACTTAAGCCAGGTGGTGCTTCAGACACTTTCGAGGGGGAGATCAGGCACAGTATACTCCACACAGTCTCCGTAGCTACTGACCACCAAGGTGCTAAGGAACCATGAAAGGTGCGCTCGTTCTCCTGTTGTTGGGCCTCATTGCCCTGGCCTCGGCCCATTATGAAGGCTACCCTTTTGAACACAAGAATGAGGGCAAGTATGGCGCTGACCATCCCTGGGCTAACTACGGCCCCGCAGACCATCCTCATCATGAGGAGGAGGAGGAAGCCTACCCTGCCGTCTACCCTGTATATAATGGTGGATATGATTTCGGAGCCCATCCATACAATGATTACCATGGTTACTACTGGTTGTATCCCTATGGTCAGCATCATGGTTACTACGGCTACAACCTTGGTGACTATGGCTACAACCATGGCGACTACGCACACAATCATGAGTATGACTACAGAGCCTACCCAGGGTTCCCTGTACACCAGGGTTATGGACAGTTCCTTTATCTCGGCTCATACGGTGGTATGTCTTATACAATTTTATAGTTTACCTAAAAATTTGTTATATGAATAGTCTAGTTTATCTTAAAAACGAGTTATGTTTATTTCGAATTGGAGGCTTAGCAAGTGCAAAAAAAAAACCATCTTGGAATAAGTCTCATTTCTAGTAGGCACCTTACAGACATGTATGGTCAATGGCCAAGATACCATAACCAAGCACAGGGGCACTTATAAAATTTTGAATCCCAGGCCCTTACTTATTCTCGTACAGCTCTACCTTCTTAGTGGCTATCAGCAAACTTATAACTTCCAGTTTTAGTTTTTTAATGAGGCACCAAAATGGTTGCATATAGAATACAGATTCTAGTATTGCAGTGGTCAAGTACTTGTATATATTTAGCTCTTTTATGGTGTAATCATTGTTACAAGGAATTCTGGTTCCCATGGCAACTATGTTTCCATAGTAACATTCACAGTCACTCCACAGAAAGGACATTTTGGTTGACTTTGGTCCAAAGGGTTTAAATATTTTGGGACATGTAGTATCACAAATTAAAATCTATTAGATATCTGAATACTGAGGGACTATTTCTGGTTGCTATGACAAACTCTTTACCATGGCAACCACCTTGACATGGAACTTTGATTTTCTTTTTGTGCTATGTTTCACTGAAATGCTTGATTATATATATAGAATGCACATTCCCACTCAGGTGGTCACATATTTTATTATAACATATTCATACTGATATGAACCACCCTGAGCATTCCTCTATCTATTTTTAGAAATTATGATAACTTTAGAATATGGGTTTCCATGATGACCATGAGAGAATATATCAACAAATCACTTCTATTGCAACTGTTCTTTCCATATATTCCCCTAGGTCAGTGTGATGCGGCCCATGACCATGGCCTGTACATAGCATTCTATCTGTTCTATCCATGTATTCCCCCAGGTCAGTGTGATGCGGCCCATGACCATGGCCTGTACATAGCATTCTATCTGTTCTATCCATGTATTCCCCCTAGGTCAGTGTGATGCAGCCCATGAACATAGCCTGTACATAGCATTCTATCCATTCTATCCATGTATTCCCCCAGGTAAGTGTGATGCGGCCCATGACCATGGCCTGTATGTAGCATTCTATCTGTTCTATCCATGTATTCCCCCTAGGTCAGTGTGATGCGGCCCATGACCATGACCTGTACATAGCATTCTATCTGTTCTATCCATGTATTCCCCCTAGGTCAGTGTGATGCAGCCCATGAACATAGCCTGTACATAGCATTCTATCTGTTCTATCCATGTATTCCCCCAGGTCAGTGTGATGCGGCCCATGACCATGGCCTGTACGTAGCATTCTATCTGTTCTATCCATGTATTCCCCCTAGGCCAGTGTGATGCGGCCCATGACCATGGCCTGTACGTAGCATTCTATCTGTTCTATCCATGTATTCCCCCAGGTCAGTGTGATGCGGCCCATGACCATGGCCTGTACATAGCATTCTATCTGTTCTATCCATGTATTCCCCCAGGTCAGTGTGATGCGGCCCATGACCATGGCCTGTACATAGCATTCTATCTGTTCTATCCATGTATTCCCCCTAGGTCAGTGTGATGCAGCCCATGACCATGGCCTGTACATAGCATTCTATCTGTTCTATCCATGTATTCCCCCAGGTTAGTGTGATGCAGCCCATGACCATGGCCTGTACATAGCATTCTATCTGTTCTATCCATGTATTCCCCCAGGTCAGTGTGATGCGGCCCATGACCATGGCCTGTACGTAGCATTCTATCTGTTCTATCCATGTATTACCCGAGGTCAGTGTGATGTGGCCCATGACCATGGCCTGTACATAGCATTCTATCTGTTCTATCCATGTATTCCCCCAGGTCAGTGTGATGCGGCCCATGACCATGGCCTGTACATAGCATTCTATCTGTTCTATCCATGTATTCCCCAGGTCAGTGTGATGTGGCCCATGACCATGGCCTGTACATAGCATTCTATCCATGTATTCCCCCAGGTCAGTGTGATGCGGCCAATGACCATGGCCTGTACATAGCATTCTATCTGTTCTATCCATGTATTCCCCATGCAGGTCAGTGTGATGTGGCCCATGACCATGGCTTGTACATAGCATTCTATCTGTTCTATCCATGTATTCCCCCAGGTCAGTGTGATGCGGCCCATGACCATGGCCTGTACATAGCATTCTATCATTACATCTCTTTCTATCTATCCCCTAGGTCAGTGTGATGCGGCCCATGACCATGGCCTGTACGTAGCGGATGACACACATTCCTTCGTGGTGTGTGTTTACGGCCGGTCATACCGCTTCCAGTGCCCTAAGGGGACAGTGAACAGGGCGTACACTGACCTACAACATGAACACAAGTATGGTGTGGATGAACTGTGTGGTGTCAACACACTCGCCTCCAAGTAATCCGTCTCCCCAGTATCAATGTATGGTATGTCTATGTTCAAAGAATCTCTTTCAAAATAGCGACGTCTTTGTAAAAATAATGACTGATCTCTGGCAACTTCAAATGGTATGAGGATTTTGTCATTATATCGACTTATTTCTTTACAGTGCATATGGTTTCATTGTTTGTTTGTAAGGTTTCAGTGTAGGTATTAATCTATCCTGATATATTACTTATTGAAAAAATGTTGTAACTTTTGTCTCAAATTTTCAGAAAAGATGAATGCGTCTGGTCTGAGCCAACACAGCAGGAGAGCATTACATTACCTCAATAAAACTATATCTCTGCATTCAGGGGTTTTAGTGTCATCATTTCTGTTATCTGCATATTGAGGAATAGTGTAAAATATTAACACTTTTAACACTATGTCACTCAAGATAATAGGCCTTCATTGGTGATTCATTTATCTGTGATAAATTCTTTGCCAAATTCACAATGCTTAAGGTATATGGAGAATTAATCCTGGCATGCCAGGCCCGACCCCTCCCCTCCCCTCCCCCTCCAGCATGACGTCATTTTGTAGATGGCCCCAAAGCCATAGGCCGCACCTGGGGCTAGAAAACTATGATTTTACTACTGTTCTATGGTGAAAGAAATGGCGAAAAGACTTGTGGAGGGCAATCCTATGAGGATAACATGGGTTATATAGCACCAAGTACCCAGTCCCGCACTGAATTGTCAGGACAATCACGGTCCCACCCAACATGGTGCCAAAGACTCATTGGCACTGCTATAATTCCAGCAATGTCAACAGAGACACTGCATCAGGTTGGCAACTTTTCCACAGCGAAATAGGGATTGGCTGGTGTCAAGGCCGCATACACACAGCATCCAGATTGGTCACTGTAGGCCACACCTGCAGGGTTCTAAAATATGTGCTACAGCTTTTATCATTAGAGTCTCCTGACTCTGAGGATATTCCTTTATATCAAATATCAATATCATATGGCCATAGATCTCCTACACAAAAGCCTCTTGAATAGGTCTAGTGGACTATTGGTCTTAAGGCGTGTGTCCACATGCCAATAGTACCACGTTTGTCGACTAACAATTGAAAAGTCGCCTGACAAACTCAGCCGACAAAATGACTTTTATCGGCCAACTTTTTGATTGTTGGCTGTAAAAAGTCTCTTTGTCACGCTATTTTGGTGGAAATATCTAACATTTTTTTTTTTTTTAGAACAAATTTAAACTTTATTTGGTCTATTGGTACATACATCATGTAAACATAGGCGTGCTTTATATTTGTTGTATGTATTAGAATTATAGCTTCTATATATATTTGCCTAAGTACATACGTTGATATTTTACATGCTTACCCATTTTATAAGGTAATTCATATTAATAATAACACGACCAAACAGTTAATGACCAGATCATCATTTAAAAAATGTTGTTATGATCTGACCATTTAAATCATTACCGGTATTCATACAATTATAAGATATAATAACAATAATTTTTGAACAATTTGGGGCACTTATATTCTACTTTAAATATAGAATAATATTAATTACCCTCCCTCGTCTCATAAATGATTTTTACAGCATGCGCATATAAACTCCAGTAATAGTAACAATATGCAGGCTTTGACAAGGTCGACGTAGACCATAATCAGTAGTCTAAGATACACCGTTACTATTGCTCCTTGAGGATTAGGTTTAACTCAGTCTTTTCTTGGTACAATATGAGCAATATATACAGTTCAATAATAGATAATTTAAGCAAAGTTTGGCAAGAACGACTTGGGCCATTACAAATAGTATAGATACAGTTTGTATAATTAATTTACAATACAATTTTATATATTTATAAATTCTATCATACATTTCTTTGATAAGGTTTTAAATTTATCTTTGTCCCTAATGTTCCTGATATCAGGCTCTAGATTATTCCACGTTTGGGCACATAAACATTCAGGAGATTTTGTGTAAGCTGTACAATTAATTTTCATATAATTTAATACAGGAGCATTTGAAAATCTTGTCGTTCTAACAGTAGGTTTAATATACTCTTCCTTTGTGGATCTCTTATAAGCTAACATTTTTATATGGTGTAGTCTTCTAGCTTCAAGTTTCGGGCTCCTAGTATCCCTGTGTACAAGATCTGTCGGGGTTAGTACATGTACATTTATTTTGCAATCTTTGCAATATTTGTAATAAATCAGCATTAGCTCCATTGTATAAAATATCACAGTAGTCAATAATTGGTATTATATGCATATTGTACATTCTTAATCTTGCTGCAGTTGATAAATATTTTCCTGTTTTATACAAAATTACTGATTTGAATCGAACACTCTTGATAACATTTCTCACATGCATATTAAAATTCATTTCTTGGTCAAGGGTAACCCCTAAGTATTTGTATGATTGAACATTCATTAAAGTTTTACCATTGAGTACAATTCTAGGTTTTTGTATTTTTTTCAATTTAATTGCTGAGGCAAAGGTCATTATTTTCGTCTTGGTTTCGTTCATAGTAAGTTTGTTGGCTGAAGACCAGATAGAGAAGGAGTTAAGTGCAATGGTCAGCTGATTTGTTAAGGCGTCTAAGTTTTTTCCGGATACATAGAGTACAGAGTCGTCTGCATATAGCAAGGTTTTATGTACATCATTGTCAGAAATGCAATCATTAATATACAATAGAAAGAACAAAGGACCCAATATTGAGCCCTGTGGTACGCCACATGTTAGATTTGCTTTATCTGAACGTATATGATTTGCTATAGCACATTGCTGTCTCCTTGATAAATAATTTTCAATTAAGGTTAAATTTCTATTTCTGACTCCGTATTGTTCTAATTTCTTTAATAATATTAAGTGATTTACAGAATCAAATGCTTTTTTATTATCAATAAAGGCTGCCATTGTTATATTTCCCTCATTTCTATTTTTTAATACATCGTCAACTAGTACTGAGATAGAGTCAAGTGTAGATTTACCTTTCTGATATCCACCCTGGTTTTTCGATAAAATATCATATCTTTCTAAATGGTCACTTAGTTTGTTATGTATAAGTCTTTCTAGTATCTTTCCCGGTACCGGTAGAACACTTATCGGTCTAAGGTTAGAGACATTGGATGGGTCCCCTCCTTTGGGGGGAGGAGTCACCGTAGCAATTTTCCAACTATCAGGGATTTGGCCTGTATTCGTAATCAAGTTAATAATTTTTATAAATTTTTGAGGGAACTTTAACATAGTTTTTTTGAATATATCTGTAGATAAATAGTCAATAGCAGATGACTTCGATACATCTATGTCAGATAAGCATTTCATAATTTCATCATCTGTAAAGATCATCTCTGGCATATCCACCTCACATCTCATGCCCTTAAAATTAAAAATAGTTTGATGTTGTTCCGCCAGTCTAGGACCAATTTCTGCAAAAAAATTATTTATATAAGTAGAGGTGTCATTAATTGAAATTACCTGGCCATTTTCATCAGTTAACATGATAGACTTGCTGTTAGATTTATTAGAAGGTAAAATATCTTTAATAGTACTCCAAAATTTCTTAGAATCTTTCTTAAATACCTATGATAGGTTGGAATAATATGTTTCCTTAGCCAATTCAATGTCTCTATTAACCTGGTTTCGACTCTCTCTAGCTCTGTGCCACGATATGATATCCAAGTTTTTCCTAGCTAACTTTAATAAAGCATTTTTGTCGTTGATCTTTTCAAGCAGCTCATTAGACATCCATGGGCTAGGTTTGTCTATCACCTTAAAACTTTTTACCGGGCATTGTAGGTCTAACATTCTTTTTATCATATTTTCTAATATAGTCCAGCAAACATTTGGGTCATTTGATTCATTAAAATGGTCCCAATTACAATTTTCTAAGTCTAGATAAAATTTTTCAATATTAAGTTTATTATATGATCTCCCAAAATAAGTTCTAAAATTTTTCTTTGTGTGTATTTGGGTTTTTAGGATATGTACCGGTAGGTGGTCAGATAGGTGTATATTCAATGCACCACTGGAGGTAATGGTATCACAGTTTGAGAAGATCAAGTCTATACAAGTATTGGTACCTGATGTGGTTGTGACCTCGTTGACCAGTTGTACTAAGTTAAAATGATCAAAGGTTTCTATGAGTGATTGTTTGTCTGGGGTATTGTTTAGTACATTTACATTGAAATCCCCTAGAATAAAAATATCATATCTATCCAAGTTGTCTATTTGTAGTAGTAAAGCTCGCATTGTGTTACAAAATTCCATAAGGTTTCCCGAAGGTGGTCTATAGACATTACATACAATACATTTCTTATTTGCACCTTTAGCTGATAGTAACCATTGAACTTCTATATTTTCATTAGACCTGTTTAAGGCCTTAAACCTGTCTACTGAATATGATAGACTTTCATCGACATATGCACAGAGTCCACCTCCTCTATATATATTGATACGGTCTTGACGAAAAAGATTATACCTTGGGAAGCTATACAATTTACTACAATCCATTTCATTCAACCAGGTCTCAGAAAATAATATAATATCAATGAAATTATTATTCAGCTCCTCTTTGATTTTTGTAAATTTATTTCTTACACTCCTGGCATTCATATGTATTATTGAGAAACCTTTCCTGAATTTATTTTTTAAAGACATGTTTGTATCAGGTAAGTACATATAAACTCGACATAGTCAACTTGCTGCATAATGTATACATGTGTGATCGTTCTACTAGTGCATGTTACATCATTCCAGGTCATTGTAAACCCCGCGTTATAAAAATATACATACCCCCCTCCCTCCACAGGCTTACAGCTCTTCTGGCTACCTATGGTTATCTATATATGAGTCGGCAGTTAAAAATTCAAGGACTATGGCTTTATATCAATTAGGAACATAGCTATATAATATACCAGAAGATATTTATTAATTTTCCTCAGGATTACCATGTACTCTGGTTAGTTGCACCCGGATTTTTTGAAGGATTTGTCCCATCAGGTTCTCCCCTTTAACATTTCCAGTCGTACATTGGTTTGCTTGCCCGAAGTGCATTTTCACCCCCCATATAGGGTTGAAGCTGGCCTCATACAAGTTTTTATTTCCAGTAGAGATTAGATAGTCCCTCATATATGGTATGGCAAATTTCTGTTCGTTGATCTCTTGCATGACCGTGGCAGCCATCTTGTTCCAATCCGCTGTGGGTTTGATTTTCCTTGCTTCGTACATTACTTGTACCGGGTCTTCTAACTTCTTCAGGGATAGTGCTAGGTTGTTCTGACCACAAGCTTGGGCCTTAGACACTTGATAAGC
Organism: Acholoe squamosa; assembly: GCA_949317995.1. Taxonomy (NCBI): domain Eukaryota; kingdom Metazoa; phylum Annelida; class Polychaeta; order Phyllodocida; family Polynoidae; genus Acholoe; species Acholoe squamosa. Next base: position 3,047,584 of record OX439045.1, read on the forward strand.
CTGCTCGGAGCTATTGTATTCCACTCCTCTGTACGATACTTGGCAATGGAAAAGATTAGTGTCTGTATGCAGCTCGCCTGCCCGTACCCAAGCCCCCAAACCTCTTATAACACCCCTACTCTACAATGGACTATTCCTACTCCCTTCCACCCCTCTATGGTGGTACCACCCAAGTCCATAAAAAACCATACACACCGTTTTGCGCCACCCACAACTCACATTCATACAGTTTTGTGTACGTATGTGCTGTCTCTACACAGCTGGCATACAGTGCCATAAATTTATATTTTGTTGTGGGTTCTCTCAAACCAATAACCATGACTAGGAGACGCTCTAATCACACAGCGACGCCTCGAAGAAAATCTAACCGGCAGCCACAGGCGGTGACCCGCTCGCCGCCCCCGGCGACCTTCCACCGGCAGCCACAAGGCCAGCAGCCCGGCACACAGCCACAGGACATGCCGATAACAGACCGCCTTCAGACGGCCCAAGACAGCGACATTACACAGGACGGTGGCCAGCCCATAGAGGGCTTGGCCGCCAGCGGTGAGTCTCTAATTCTTACTGATAAATCTGGCAAAGCTAAAAAGCCTACTATCGCCCAGTTAGCTCTAAAGGTGGCTGATAATGAATCACTGTTGGCTGATATTCTCACTACATTACAACGCATTCAATCGCCTACCATGCCGGGTGTCAGTTCAAATTCTCCCGCGAATGTCCTTGTGTCTCCACAGATCCAAGATGGCGTCGCCATGCAGCCGCCACAGCCGGCCACCACACCACGAGGAACTGCGCCACAGCCGCCATCTTGGGGACCGCCGCAACCTCATGGCCAACAGGGACAGGACTTCAGCCTTCCCCCTCTAACTTGGAACGCAACTGCACAGCAGCCTGCGGACTCCGCACGACCAGACAGCACACGGCGGCCGGTGGCCGGCCAGGCCGCCGCTCACGACGCACGTGGCCCGAGGGTGCAGCAACATCATGCAGCCGTTCACCAGCCTGACTTCATGCCATACCATGTGCCAACGCCGTCTCAAATGGTACAAAACCCGGCCGCACAGGACCATATCCGTACCAACATAGCAGCTACAGCCCCTGCTCCAACGTCGGATCGTGGTAAGATTAGGCCTAGCTTTTACCTACATAAAGAGACACTCTTGCATGATAAGGACAAACTAGACTATCAGAACCATATCTCATTCCAAGAATATGTCTCAGCATATTTAAACATGCTTGATTTCGCCCCTATTGACGAAAATGACCGCCTTCCTATGGAGGTTCACTTACGAGAGGTTACAGCGGACGCAATCGATCGGGAATGGCGGGACGTCCGTAGGTGGTCCAATAATGTTTTCTCGAAAGTTGAGGCAAACTTCTATGGTTGGGATAATCATTTGGCCATTGAAAATGATAGGTTCAAAATGTCCTTCTCTGCTAGTTCAAGGGGTAACACTGGAGAAATGGTCATCTGCGCATTGTACAACAAGAACACTTGCCCCCACAAAGACTCTCATATGGAGGGCCGATTCAATCACACTCATGTATGCATGTACTGTTACATTATGACTGACCAATCCTACCACCACTCAGCCTCCAACTGCTTCAGGCGCCAGCGCGCTGGCCAGGCCGGCCAAGGCCAGGCCGGCCCACCGGCCAGGGGTGGCGGCCGGGGTGGCCACAGTGCTGGCCGGGGCAACATGCAAAATGTTCACTTTCCCAATAACAATCCCAACCCTGCAGGTAGAGGCCAGCCTGGCCATGCAGCGCAGGCCGCCCCCCAGCACCAGCATGACCCACCTCAGGCATATAATCAGCAACAGCAGTGGAAACAACAGGGAAACTAGAATGTGCTATGCAAAGTAGTGACTGTAGGGATAGTAGGAGGGCAGACGCCATCTTGGCCAACCCGGACATTGCCTCTGAATTAGACGGTTCACACACCAAGGAAGCTCATAGTCTTAGTGATAATGAAGTTAGGGTTTGGGTCGAGCATAGCACAGAAAAGGACCCAGTTGTACATTTCTCTGATAACATTGACTCTGTTTGCTCCTACACTGATAACAATGACTTACAGGCAGATGACTGGTTGTTCCTGGAGGCTGGTCCACAGGTACCCCCGGTTCACCCTGCCGCATTGGCCAAACACCGCCAGCGCAATTGGCCAAACCCATCACATCAGTTCCCACAAAACTATGCAGACATTTATAACAAAGTTCGGATGGTTGGTGTCCCTAATGCAATGGGTCCTATGATCCAGATAGACACTGGACTTAATATTGCAGCATGGGAGAAGCACCTCCCTGACACCCCGGAAGGCCGAGAAACGTTAGCATTTATTAAATATGGCTTCCCAGCAGGTTATCAGGGTCCAGTGTCCAACCAGGTCAAAGTACAAAATCATAAATCGGCAAATGACTTTCCAGATCACGTCGGGGCATACATTAAGACGGAACAAGAACACGGGAGTATCTTGGGCCCCTTCTCAGACCCGCCATTTAGAGAATGGGTACACGTCTCTCCTATGATGACCCGGCCTAAGGCGGACCCCAGCAGTCGCCGCATTATCACAGACCTCTCTTACGGTAACTCAATAAACCGCTTTATTATTAAAGGAAGTGTACTTGGATCAGTTCGCCCCCACACACTACCCACTGTAGAGCAGGTCACTGACTATATTAGAGCAACAGGCCCGGCATCTCATATGGCAACAATTGACATTTCCCGCGCATATAAGAACTTCCCAGCTGACCCATTGGATTGGCCTCTGAATGTGGTTGGCTGGGAAGGTTCTTACTACTTGGAGACCCGCATGCCATTTGGCTCGCGGGTCTCCTCCCTACACATGCAAAATACGGCAAACCACATCGCAGACATGCTCCGCCGTATGGGACACCAGACTCTCATATACCTTGATGATATAGTGCTATTGGGTCCCAACTATGAGGCCACAGGAAAGGCATTCAAGGACGCCTTGTCTCTCTTGGAAGACCTTGGCCTCCCAGTTGCACAAGACAAACTTCAAGGCCCAACACAGTGTGCAGTATGGCTGGGCATAACGATTGACATTGCCGGCATGGAAACTCGTATCCCCCAAGAAAAACTGGACTCCACTCTGGAACTAGTCAGTAGAGCTATGGGGTACCGTGCCATATCTAAAAAGGCACTCCGCTCCCTCCTAGGTAAACTTCACCATGTAGGTAAGGTAGTGAAGCCTGCCCGCCTATTCGTGGCACGACTGCTTGAATCCCTTAGGGCAATGGGGGAATATAGGTCATTCACAACGGTTGGTAGGGAAATGCGCGCGGACCTACTATGGTTCCAAGAATTCCTTAGTGACTATAATGGGAAATCAATCATCCATGCCCCGCAGATAGATAAGGTCATTGAAGCAGATGCCTGTGAGCAAGGGGTTGGGGGGTGGTCTGGCTATGAGTATTACGCCCTGCCAGTTCCCCCGGAACTACAAGGCCGCCCCATCACCCATGTGGAAGCTGCCAATGCTGCCCTGGCAGCAAAAACATTTCTCAGCCATGCTGACTATGGAAAAACAGTTCTTTTACGCTCAGATAACATGGCAGCAGTCTCGGTCTTACAGTCTGGGCGGGGGCACGACCATACCCTACTACAGGCGGCTAGGGATATATGGTGGCTGGAAGCAAAGCTGAACTTGAATATCATTCCAGTCCACACCCCGGGTGTGTCCCTTGTGTTTGTAGATGCCCTCTCTAGGAGGGGCATTAGCGCCCGACACGACCAGCTAGCCCAAGACATTATTGACTGTTATGGGTACTATAGGGTATTTGTTCCAACTGAAGATATCCTTGCCCATGCACCAGTTTAATACCTTAACATTGTTTTATCTTCAGGCCCACTCTATATGGCGATGTATTACAAGGCGCAGGCGCGCATACAGGCAAAGAAGAAGAACCTCGCCAACTTTAATAGAGCAGCCTCTGTGTTTATTGCATTCATGTGGCACTGTGATATTGACTTGTATTTTATTACACCATGTGACATTCAGGCGTATGTGGAGTACTTGGATTGCTTCTATGCCGCAGCTACGGTTCCCATATATATGTCCCATGCAAAGGTGTTCATGGAACTTACTGGACGCCCTACGGCGCCCTTCTCTCACAAATTCGCCACGAAGACTCTCAACTTAATCCAGAATGACAAGTCCTATGAATCCAAGGCCACTTGGCCATTAACACCATATCAGTTTACTATGGTCCTACGGGCTCTTCCAACGGGCATAAACAATGTACTTTATCGGTTTGCATTCACACTCCTCCTCATCTGTGCGTGGAGGAGATCCAATATAGCACCGGACACCATGGACTCATTTGATCCATCTCGTCATCCCACCAGGGGCGACTTTGTGGTACTCAATAATTCTCTTCATGTCAGGCAGAAATGGGCCAAGAACTTACAACGGGCCTGTCAACGCCATTACATGGTTATTGACCACCCACTTCATTCACAATCTATAGCTAACTTGTACAACCATATGGTGGCCCAGGCGCCTACCCGTCATCCTCTCCAACCCCTCTTGGTGTTTCCGGACTCAAACAAAATTGTTACAACCACTCACCTGGCCAGGGTGTGGCTGGCCGCTGTGGTGGATGCAGGACTTCCCCCTGAACACCATTCAATCCACTGTCTCAGGAAAACTGCAGCCACAATGGCTGCAGATATGGGGGCATCTGAAGGTCAGATCCGGGATCTGGGCCTCTGGCGCTCTGACATTTATCTCAACTACGTGAGGTCCCAAAGAGCCTCTCATATCCAATCAAGAATTGCTGCCTCCATCTCACAAATATAGACTCTAGTTTTTGGTTATTTGTCAACATTTGTGTTCTGTTCAACAGCATATGTATTACATTCTGTACTATTGTCAAATATCAATTTTACTGGTGTTCAGGTTACAAAGTATTAAAATAATAAAATTATTTTATTCCACACAATGTCTTTTCACTGGGACGGGAAAGGGGCGTAGCGGCATACTCGATTATGATTTATTATATAATCATAGACAGTTTATGGTGGTGTGATTTGAACATTAAACCATCCGGTGTTTCGGCTTCATTGGCTTTTTGCATGTTCAGGTCTTGGTATGGGAGCTGGTGAAGTTGACTATGCTCGAAGGGCTTTTTATCTATTATGATTCTACGTTGTCTCAGCTGGGTGTTGTACCCCTGTCGTTTCGCCAGATAGTGCATCGCACGTAAATCATTGAACTCCTTTTGCTCCACTTCTCCAAGTTCATCCCCAATAGATACATACTTATATAGAAACTTGCCCTTTAAGTTCTTGAGGAGTCTCATCAGCTTCGGTTTGGTGTATACATTGTTGAACACGATTTTAATCGGTCGATATGTCTTCTTGTTTACTTCATGGGCGCCGCCATCTTGGTTTCGTAAGCCGGGTGTTCCTGCGCGACTACAACTTTGAACACTTTCGATGCCAAAATCCGCGCGCACATCCCTGAACAGTTGGTTAATTTTTTCTAGTAGATTTTCGTTGTCGGATTCCTCTAAGCCTTTTACCACAACAATTTTCTTCTTAATGTCTTCATCTATCTTCTCAAATCTCTGTGCATGTTTTAATAGGAGGTCTGTTTGCGCTTGGATATTTTGTGTGTGTGCCGTCATGGCGTCTCCTGTCTCTTTGACAGTGGTAGATACAGAATTTAATGTTCCTTCTGTGGAAGTTAGCCTAGTTGTTAATCCGTCCAAAGTAGTGTTAATGGTTGTAGAGGTCTTATTTAGGGTATCTATAGAGTCCTTGAACCCATCGAGACTAGTTTTCATCTCAAGTTGAAGTTCCTCTACTGTTTTAACTCTCCTGTCAATAGAGTTGACGGCGGCGATGACATCCTTCAAGGTGGCTTCCGGTGGAAGCATTTCGATCTCTTTTCCTCTCCTTCTAGTTTGAAGTTTGTCTTTAGCATTTGACATCCTGTATATATCTGCTTGGAACTTTTATGAAGTAGTATGTCAAGTTAGACAACGTTCCTATGTGTATATCCTTGAAAATTAGTAGAAATTCTACGGTCCAGTTTCAAACCGCTCAACCCTGTGCCGCCATCTTGTCTAGTATTCAGGAGACATGTTTGATTTTCATTGTTGGTGATGGGGCTCGTGGAGCGTCTTATATGGTTTTAGCTCCCTTTTCGAGAGGGCAGGTCAGTCGGTGCGGTTACCACCGGTAGGACCAGAGGTCGCTTCGATCTCTGGCCACTATGGGGTGGTGGCAGCGCTGGTCGTCGCTGCTCCAGTCCCTACCTGGGACCGTGTAGGGAGTTCAGTCGGCTTCTGGCTACGGCCAGAGCAACACCTGTAGAGCACCAAGCTATCCTTGTAGTACCACTTCGAACTAATGTATATATGAATAAACATGTGCCAGTTGCACTAACCCAAGCTAACTTGTCTGGTTTTACTTGATATTAATATATCTCGAACTTCACCGAAGTTATATAAGAACTCGTACCATTACATTGGAAATGGACGACAAACATGGTTTTATCGTCAGAAATTAATGAGAGATTTCATCGTTATAAATTCTATCACCGAGTGGACTTAGTGGACTTTAAAAAGCAAATGCACAAGTTATTCACCAGGACTACATCCACGCTGACCAATCGGTATGATGCATAGATCTATGAGGCCCATAAGTGGCTAAGAAGTGAAGGTTTACATCATAAAGCGTCAATAAAAAATGTTTTTCTACATTGAAAAATGTTTTATTCGTTTCTTTGCCAGGTGGGTAATCCAGAAGTGCATTGTCAGCAGAATTCATCACGCGGCCATACCATGTGTTGGCAAACAAGGGGATATGGTAGCCCTTGTTGTGGGCATTGGGGTACCCGTTCTGCATGGCCGCATACTCTAAATTGGCCTATAGAGTTAATATCCTCATCATTAACCATTTGTTTTATTTGATAATACTCCTACTTGGCCACTAACATCACCCTTTATGGTTAGCTAATGCATCAGTACACCATAACCATTGTTTATCATGATGCATGGATGCAGCCCTGGTGAGTAACTCACCTGTGCTACATTCATGCATCATGCCGACTCTACAGGGTTGATGCACTCCCGGGGTCCAGCATGATGCACCAATGAAGTGCTGTGATCAGACTTATTAACACTTCATTGGTACATCATGCCGACCAACGGGCATAGTGCACACCTGCATCAGCAGCACGTAAAGGGTTAAGATACCATCACATACATTATTACAGATAATGGAAGAGATAATGAACATAATGATAAGCGCTACTGACAAATGAGTTTTAACCCTTTAAGGGCTATTTATCCATTAATGCATCATACCCCACAGGACTGTATTCAAGCATCATGTCAGGTGGTCGTCATGATGCTCCAATGAAGTGCTGATGAGCATACTTGCCAGGATTAATTGATGCATCATGATGACCAATGGGCATGATGCACTCCTGCATGATCAGCGGCCCTTGAAGAGTTAAATGAGCCGCATATGTTACTTGTATGATTTGTCTTCATGATGCTTGGGTAAGGACTGCATGCATGCATCATGCCATGAGGATCGGCATGATGCACCGATGCAGTGTTCATGAGTACATAGACTCACCAACATCGCATTTGTGTATTATACTACCAAAGGAAGGCCGAGAAGGCATCCCATAGAATTTAACCTTTTAAGGGTTCCTATTAAAGAAGTGCACCAATGGTCGTCATGATGCACCAATGAAGTGCTGACGAGACTGCTTGCCAGTACTTCATTGGAGCCGACCCTCTGGAAGTCCCATAGTCCCAAGTTAATTGCCAGGGCTGGAGTCATGCACCATGATTGTCCGCATGATGCACCAATGCACAAATGGTAAGTATCTACCATTGCATTGGTGCATCACGATGGCACTTTTTCCCCACACTTTATGCATTTGAGCATCATGACGACAGAGAGGCATCGTGAATTATGCATTTGAGCATCATGATGACAGAGAGGCATCGTGAATTATGCATTTGAGCATCATGATGACAGAGAGGCATCGTGAATTATGCATTTGAGCATCATGATGACAGAGAGGCATAGTGAATTATGCATTTGGGCATCATGATGACAGAGAGGCATTGTGAATTATGCATTTGAGCATCATGACGACAGAGAGGCATCGTAAATTATGCAATTGAGCATCATGACGACAGAGAGGCATCGTGAATTATGCATTTGAGCATCATGACGACAGAGAGGCATCGTGAATTATGCATTTGAGCATCATGACAACAGAGAGGCATCGTGAATTATGCATTTGAGCATCATGACGACAGAGAGGCATCGTGAATTATGCATTTGAGCATCATGACGACAGAGAGGCATCGTGAATTATGCATTTGAGCATCATGACGACAGAGAGGCATCATGAATTATGCATTTGAGCATCATGACGACAGAGAGGCATCGTGAATTATGCATTTGAGCATCATGATAACAGAGAGGCATCGTGAAATATGCATTTAAGCATCATGACGACAGAAAGGCATTGTTAATTATGCATTTGAGCATCATGATGACAGAGAGGCATCATGAATTATGCATTTGAGCATCATGATGACAGAGAGGCATCATGAATTATGCATTTGAGCATCATGATGACAGAGAGGCATCGTGAATTATGCATTTGAGCATCATGACGACAGAGAGGCATCGTGAATTATGCATTTGAGCATCATGACTACAGAGAGGCATCGTGAATTATGCATTTGAGCATCATGACGACAGAGAGGCATCGTGAAATATGCATTTGAGCATCATGACGACAGAGAGGCATCATGAATTATGCATTTGAGCATCATGACGACAGAGAGGCATCGTGAATTATGCATTTGAGCATCAAGACAACAGAGAGGCATCGTGAAATATGCATTTGAGCATCATGATGACAGAAAGGCATTGTTAATTATGCATTTGAGCATCATGACGACAGAGAGGCATCGTGAAATATGCATTTGAGCATCATGATGACAGAGAGACATCGTGAATTATGCATTTGAACATCATGATGACAGAGAGGCATCGTGAATTATGCCATGGATCCTGTGGCCCTTAACTCTTTAAAGGCTGACAATGCATTAATGCATCATGACCATTTGTCAGCATGATGCATTAATGCAGCCCTGGCGAGTAACTCGCCAGGGCTGCATTCGTGTATCAGGCCGAGCTTATAAAATTGATACAGTCCCGAAGGGTGGTCATGATGCTCCAATGAAGATCAATGGGCATGATGCATTAATGCATCAGCAGCCACTAAAGGGTGAACATCTGGTAAATGTTGCCAAGCAGGAAAGCATTCAGAATATCACTAATTTCACACCTACAATATTGACTAGTTAATGGGCAGTGTGATTTGTGGTTAGCAGTAGCAGTAGCTCCCTGGGGGTAGCTCTCTATGTAAATGCTCTATCACCCGGACCTACACGAGCAGCACGATGCCTTCATTTTTAGCTATTTTTGCAGTGTGGGCATCTGCGTATCATGCCAACCCTATGCAAGTGTAGCAACCTGAATGATCGTCATGATGCATGAATGCACCCCTCCCCTGCGGTGCATTCAGGCATCATGACACCCAGTGCATGATGCCTATAAGTTCTACATGGTCCTAGAGTGTTAATGAGGTAGTTATCGCTATATTATTTATAGACCTTATTTGAGTCAAACAAAGAAGTGATAGAAACCTTTATTGGCTTACTGAATGATATTGGCTCTCTAACGGCAACTCATGGGATAGCACACCATGCACATTGACTGGCATGATGCACCAATGAATTGCTGCTAAGTCCGCGCACAAGAACTGCATTTTAAGCATCATGCTAGCACTCCATGCATGTAGTACAGTATAGACCATGTACGTTCCCCACTTCCCTCCCCACCCCATAAAAAAGAAATGAACAAAAAAATAAATAAATAAGTAAAACCGGTTTTGTTGCCTTAGTGAACATTTTAGAAATGTTTAGATAAAAGGGATTTCATCTGAGGTTGAATAGACATTTAAAACCGTTTGTTGGTTACGCTTTTTCAAGGTTAAATCACCTTTTTCTTAGGCTAGAAAGCTATGATAACGGCAAGGTGCAAAATGGTAGCGATTCAAAGAGGATAAGGAGGAAAACCCTTTGTAAAATGTTCCAGAGGGAAACGTGCATGGGGTAACTCGTGCATGGGCTAACTCGTTTTTGCAGCATTGCCAAATAACTGCTTAGTAAAGGGATGTAAAGAAAATAAGGAATTGGCAAATTGGGAGTAATGTTTATAGCATTACCGGTAATGACAGAACTAGAGCCAACTGAGGCAGGAACTGAAGCACTCCCCTGATGGGCGTTCCATGAATAAACATGACCCCGGCATCTGCTACTCCCGCAGACTGATAACAATTCAATTCTTTTATTCACAGCCCCTTCTGGGACAAAGGAAAAGAATCAGGTTTAGCCGATAGATACAGTGGCATTCCCAATGTACATGTAGCAGAGTCCTCAAATTATCTGTGGATGAATGGAGTGACAACACCGCAACACATGCATATAAATATATAATAGTAGGCTAGTTAATGACATGTGGAAATGGTCTGTACAAGAGAGTGAGAGCATACGCAGTCACCAGCATGTATGAATAAGAAGAGTCAGATCCATAAACAGTAAATATGATGAATAGACTAGTTACTAACACATATAAATGACTTAGTAGATATGATAGACCAGTTATTGGTATTTGGCTCAATATTCAAACAGTTGTGATGACAATCAGCAGCTAATTGTCAAGTTCAGATCGAGTTCAGATATTGCGTAGCTCACACAAACAAGAAGGTCATATGCTGACCTTTTGTAAAGACTTTTCGCATGCATCAGTATTGGGTAGAATATTTGCTGATGCAAGATTAATCGAAAAATAAAATATATATTTTGTCCTGCCAAACAAACTAAGATAAGTATATATATATATATATATATATATATATATATATATATATATATATATATATATATATATATATATATATATATATATATCGAGAGAGACAGAGACAGAGAGATTTTACATTTGTGATTTGCACTAGCATGAGAAACGAGAAACATTATACCTATCCATCACCTAATCAGATCCCTTTTGTGAGATTGTGTCACAGTTATGGTGTCCATATAGTATAACACAGGACTTAGGCTATACATGTATCTTAATAACCTTGTCATCCATTGGTGCCAAGGACAAAGCATGCATGCGTATATGTGACACCAATTAACTCTACTGCCTCCAGCCAATCACAGCCAAGCAAGCCAAGGCTACCTGTATATTATTGCCAATGTTCATCAACACCCCTCCTCCACCTGCCCTCCCCTCCTCCCCCTCCCCTCCTCCACCTGTCCTCCACCTGTCCTCCACCTCCCCTCCCCCCCCCACCATTAGTACAATGACTGTAAATCCTAACATACAAGACTCAGCTCATACACCAGAATTACATCAAGTGTGTCCTATAGGATTGAACCCAACTCAGGGTGCATCTTATAGGCGGGGATTATACACTTTAGTTCAGTACTAAAACCACTAGAAATTAACACCAACTGCGTCCTATAGAATCTTTAGCCTAGCTCAGGGTGCGTCCTGTACGTGAGTATTTACGGTTAGTGCACACAGGGGATTACATCCTCAGTTTCCAGATTCCACTCAGCAGAATTCCACTGACAGTCATCATCTACAGTCATATCCAGGGAGAGCATTAGTACACTCAGAGATGACACCTTTATCACCAGGAGTCTAACATTAACGTTCTAACACTTCATAAGACGAGGTAAGAAAGCTACTTCCATATGCATTCACTGTTCTTTTTTATGTCAGGATTTTTTTTTTATGTCTCCCCCCTCTTGTTTTATTACAGTTTATCTTTTTTGCCCCTTTTTCTTATATATTTAACTTTTTTTTTTTTTTTTTTGGGGGGGGGGTTGGGGGTTGGGGGGGTTGGGGGTGGTTGTTTTTAGGCTGCACCGTCCTCAATCCCTGTGGTGTTAATTGCGGAGAGGTTGTAGTTCTGATAGGTGAGGACATCTTAGACTACAAAGACTAATACATAATACACATAGGACACATACATAATACACATAGGACACATACATAATACACATAGGACACATACATAATACACATAGGACACATACATAATACACATAGGACACATACATAATACACATAGGACACAAACATAATACACATAGGACACATACATAATACACATAGGACACAAACATAATACACATAGGACACATACATAATACACATAGGACACATACATAATACACATAGGACACATACATAATACACATAGGACACAAACATAATACACATAGGACACATACATAATACACATAGGACACATACATAATACACATAGGACACATACATAATACACATAGGACACAAACATAATACACATAGGACACATACATAATACACATAGGACACATACATAATACACATAGGACACATACATAATACACATAGGACACAAACATAATACACATAGGACACATACATAATACACATAGGACACAAACATAATACACATAGGACACATACATAATACACATAGGACACATACATAATACACATAGGACACATACATAATACACATAGGACACATACGCATAGAGCAAACATTTACCCTGTAGGATCGCCAATGCATTAGTGCATCATGCCTATTGGTTGTCATGATGCACCGATGCAGTTCTGGAGGTCTGCTTGAGTCCTCGTGAGTAGACTGCATTCATGCATCATGTCCATTTTTCATCATGATGCATCATACCGCCCCTACGGGGCTTACCAGTATATTAGTCTAGTCTATTTTTAAAGATATGTCAAAAGTAGTTAGGTCCAGAAGCATTTCATTCTAAAAGTTAGGGGAATATTCTTCTTTGGCATTTTGAGGGTGTAGAATTCAATGGAGAAGATCAATTTGAAGACATTTTACTTCCTGTTCCCATGGCCACCATTTCCCTTAGCTACAATAGAAAGTGGGTCTGTTCACTTGTGGGTGCTTTGCCATTTTCTACTGTCACTAGGGAAAGTGATTGCCATGGCAACAGAAACTAGAAAATTTTCTACATATAAATTGTTAATGATGAGATGAGGTGAGTGCTTAACAAAATTCCAATCAGGATAATCTTTTTCGATTTCCTTTTGAAAAGATCCAGCAAATCAATCAAAGTAAATTTAATTTTCAGTTGATTCCAATGAGTACAGTTTCTATAAAAGCACCTATCATATAAATTAGCTTAGCTTTAAGCTAGAGTTTCTATAGAGGGGACCTAGTTGACAGACTACAATGGGTAGATTTTAGTATCAAATTCATTATTTAGTATCAAATTCATTAACTTGTAAAGGTTTTTATGTATACCCAATAAAGTATTCAATACTTACATTTCCAGCAGCAGAAGCAGCCATCATGGAGTCATCAAATTCCACCACTTTTCACAATGACCTCACCACAGGTGAATTCCTCACCACTGCTAGTGAGCTACTCACCTCCCCCTCCCCTACCCCCCTCCCCACCCCCCCTACCACCAGGGTCATCCTGGGAAGTATCCTCATGATAGGCTTCATAGTGGGTATAGTGGTAAACCCACTGGTTATAAACCTCTTTAGGAAGGAGAAGAAGATTCACTCCTTCACCAACATGTATGTGTTAGCATTGAGCAGCTCAGATCTGCTCATGGCATTGGTAGGGCTGTCCACAGCAGCCATTTCTACCTGTGCAGGTAGATGGGTGTTTGGGTACATTGGCTGTGTGCTTCATGGCTTCTCTGTAACCTTCCTGGGGTTACTCAACCTGAATCTATTCACAGCCATCGCGGTAGACCGCTATTTGGTGATTGTTCGCCCAAGTGTGCGAGCACGTATGAGCAACAGGGCGGTGAAGCTGATCATCGCGGGGTGTGTGGTGGTGGCGTTTGTGTGGTCCCTCCTACCTTTAGGGGGGTGGGCAGGGATTAGTTCCTACACCTATGAGGGTATCGGAGCCAGCTGTAGTCTGGACTGGATCAGTGAGAGAGTGCCGGATAAGGTCTATATCATACTGCTGTTTGTGGTGTTCTTCACGCTCCCTGTGGCCGCCATCTGTGTCGCCTATACCTTCATCTACCTAAAAGTAAGTGTATTGATCATTTAAGATATATAAAAAAACCCGGTATCACTGGGTTTTTGTGCAGACATGCAAAATGACTTTGTGCAGAGGGTCAAAATTACCCTCTACAAAATCTCCGAATACATACACTAGGGGCTGAAAAAATCATGTGTCAATGCCCCAGGTTTTTCATTTAAAACTGGTAAAATTGCATGGATATATGGATTATGTGTCAAGAATTCAGAATATACCAATATGGGTTAGGTTATGACCACACCTCCCGGAAGGGTCGAGGCTGAGAGATCTGAAAATACACTAATTATTCTGACCAATAAGTACATAAGGATTCTTTGCCACATGGATGGTTTAAAATCTGAAATTTATCATCACTGAGTTCTTCAATATATACAATAATTCCGAATTCTTCTCCATACCCTGTTTCCTTCAGCCAAGTAAATACCCCATTTTGACCATGCTTGATGTTAATGAAATCTCTTTAGGTCCGGGAGGTGACTGGTGCCAGCAGCCTGACAGCCAACCCAACCATAGCCGAGAAGAACGCTCAGGTGGAGCGCAAAGTGGCCATTACCTTCTTCTTGGTTTTCTGTAAGTATATTCATTCTATGACATTTGGAGGGCTATTTGGATATTAGGGAGGGCACTTCTAAGTCTTTCTAGCCTGAATCCTTCTAGCATGGGTTCAGTTTCTGACCAAATTTACCCCATTGAGATTCTATTTCAGAGGCGTAGGAAGCAAAGCTTGATTGGGGGGTGGGGCACGGGGGACCTTGCTTAATGTGTCGTGAATCAGCAGCTTAAGGGCGCCTACACTTGTATATTCCTACATCGAGAAAGTTGCTTTTTTTTTACATCTGGCTCTATCTGAAACCTAGTTCCCCATTTTCCTTATTCTACTACCACAATGGTCAAATCTGAGAGGTAAATTATGGGAAACTTTTGCATGGGTCTAGGCAAATATTGGGGAGCCTGGCCCTTTGCCCCCCCCTTTTTTTTACAACCCTGTATTATCACCATAATCACACTCAGATGCATTTGTGTATTATAAGACAACAGTCTCATTGTGAAGAAGGTTCATATCCATTCTCTTACTAATTAAAACACCCCTCTTCTATGTTTGTTCACTTTAGTCTGTTTCCTGGTGTCGTGGATGCCATACGCTGTGGTTTCCCTGATTGCCACTGCGGGGCACTCAGAGTCCATCAGTCCCCTTGTCGCCACCATCCCAGCCATCTTTGCCAAGATGGCTGTTGTTTGGAACCCGTTCATATACGTGGCTACCAACCAAGTCATAAGGGAATGCTTTGTCCAACTTTACGCCCCCAGCTCCAGCCAAGTTAATACAGGCGCGCCACCCTCCCGCGTCACAAATGGGGACCTGACGGTGGGTAACCTCCCTGGGGTTGCTCCCCAGAGTGTACAGGGTTTACAGAGTGGAGTAGCGCCCCAGGCTCCTAACTGTGCTGAGTTACAACATGCACTCCATGAGCTCAGCAGGAGCCAAGGGTATGGTACAAGTGGGTCTAACATTGAGCAGATCCAGATGAACCAGGCGAGGGGCTCAGTGACCAGTATTGCGCCAAATGGTACTCCACAGGAGCAGCAGCCGATCACAAGTAGGATGATGGGCAGGCAGGGCAGCTTTGGTACCAAGTTACCTACTATTACTAATTGATACCTTAAGGACCACTAATGCAGGAGTTAACCTTGCTCTGATGCTTTAATGAAGTGCTGGTGAGACTGCTAATCAGCACTCCATCGGTGCATCATGCCGACCCTCTGAGACTGTATCAATCCTGTAAGGTTGGAATGATGCATGGATAAACTCGCTCACCAGGGCCGCAGACATCAATATGATTATGTCCACTGACTGTCATGATGCATTCATGTATCAATGCATCCAAGGCTGCATTGATCCATCATGCCATTTCTATAAGGCGAGACGGCTCCCAAAGGGTCCGCATGATGCATTCATGCGTTATTGACACTTATGGGGTAACAGGCATGAGGCCAAATCTACATCGATGATTACAGTATTTTTCATTAGTCTTTTAAGACATATTATTCCTTGAATCATATTCTTATGATAGGGAATCTATGAATGTCTTGTATCATTCAACATGTTTTCTGCTATACTCATCATGAAAATGTATTATATGTATGATTAAATGGAAAACTAAACAGTCAATTTATATGTGAGATTGGATGTCAAACTAAACAGACAATTTATATGTATGATTAAATGGGCAACTAAACAGTCAATTTATATGTACGATTGATTGGGATACTAAACAGTCAATTTGTATGTATGATTGATTGGGATACTAAACAGTCAATTTGTATGTATGATTGAATGGGAAACTAAACAGTCAATTTATATGTACGATTGATTGGGATACTAAACAGTCAATTTATATGTATGATTGAATGGGAAACTAAACAGTCAATTTATATGTATGATTGAATGGGCAATTAAAGAGTCAATTTATATGTATGATTGAATGGGCAACTAAACAGTCAATTTATATGTATGATTGAATGGGCAATTAAAGCTGGTATAAAACCTGATATAGCTTTGTCTGATATGTGTTTCATTTGGGTGCCATTTATTCTGGTAAGATGTGGTTCATTGTGTGCACATCATTGGACTCTAGTTTCAGCTGGTCTCTCCTCTTGGTGGGAAAGGAAATCATTTGGTTAATTAGTTCTGGTCACAGCCACCTTGGGGCAGCACTGAGTGGTCTGCTCTGCTGTCAGGCATCCAAATCAAAGGTACCACCACTATAGAGAATTCTGCTTTGTGGCTTTGTGGCTCCATCTGGAGCCACTGTGCTGGTGCAATCAAGACTACTTGTTGACATGAATAAAATGCTGGAAGCATTTTATTTTGACACATGTATATGCTTGAATTTAGAATGGTGAGAATGCACTGAATAGATCTGGATTTTGCCAGGACACTTTCACAACTATGAGTGAATGGGAAACTAAACAATCAATTTATATGTATGATTGAATGGGAAACTAAACAGTCAATTTATATGTATGATTGAATGGGAAACTAAACAGTCAATTTATATGTATGATTGAAAGGGAAACTAAACAGTCAATTTATATGTATGATTGAATGGGCAACTAAACAGTCAATTTATATGTATGGTTGAATGGGCAAGTAAACAGTCAATTGTGATCATAAACATCTGGTGGTATCTGTGGTTCTCTTAAGTGTAAACCTTGTTGTGCCCATTGAAGCCTTATACAAATGTCATCTTAGTTATTATTACTTATGGATTTGTGAACTTGTGTCATTAATACAGCTTGAAAGGTATGACTTGAGTCAACTCATTCATCAATGGATTATGCCCATTGGTCATTGTGATGTATTAATGCAGCCCTCGCGAGTTAGTCACCAAATCTAATTAACATCTTTTTAATGAAGGTCTCTGAAACATTTTCTTCTACATAAAAAAAGGTCTATTACAACTGTCTTTTACACTAACTTGCCAGGGCTGCATTCATGTATCATGCTGACCCTACAGGGTTGATGCATGCACTCCTAGGGGTTAGTTCGGCATGATGCACCAATGAAGTGCTGGCACAAGATTCACTATTAGAATGTGGTTGTTATATTGGCCTGCTCGTGAAGATGTTCCGCGCGGATCACCAATGGGCGCATTTCTCAAATTGACCAGCGCAATTTACAAATTTACAAATTGCGCAGGATCGGCGCCGCGCAAAGCTCCAATCTTGCGCAAAGCAGCAATATCAGCCATTCGGCGAGTAGGTCTTGGACTTCAACTCCTTTTTAAAACTCTAAGCAGGAAAACTTGACAAACCATAGACCAGTGGTTGAATAACATATAGGGGTATCTTTAAAAAATATTAGACAAATGAATTCTATTAATGTGGTAGAAACTTTATGAAAATCTCGCCCATTTGTACCTGGCCAAAGCAGAATTGGCGATATGCGCAGATTGGCGAACTGCGCCTAACAAAGACAAGGACGAAGATGATATATAGTTATCTGGCTGTGAATACAAGTGAGGGTTAGGTGGAACTATGTTATGTCACACTACTTGGCACAATGCTGCCAGCTAGTCTGAGTTAGGCCAACCAACACTGACTTGTAAAAGGTCAATCTTGAAGTGAGACACATTCTAGAAAATACCTCTCTCATGTTTGGTGGGGAATATATGCACAATACCTGTCTATAACTACAGCACCCAGTGGGCAGAACTATTTTATCCCAAATTCCCTGTAAGCCAGCGATGACCTTAGGGGGTGAGGTGGGGCCAGGTTGGTGTTATCAAAACCTTATAATTGGCCACCTTTTCTCTCATTTCTTTCTAATTGTTATATTACTGTGGATGTATACATGTCTATTGGGAGTCATGAATAAAGAACCAACTTTTGTAAAAATAAAAAAAAAAAGAAGTCAGTATTTACGTTTACTTTTTTTACAGTTCCATGAAAGAGTGTGTTTCTAACAAAAGCAAAGAAAAAAAATGAGTGGGAGTGGGGTGGGTGGACTGAGGACTTGGATGACTGGCCCAGCAATAGCCACCTGCTGGTGGCACATAAGCTAAAGAACTAAGTGAGTGAGTGAGTAATAGATGTTTAATGCCATTTCGACAGCTAAGGTAATATTCATGGCAAGAACTACATTACACAATTTAACAGAGGAATGTGTCAGTGCCCACGCATATGTGCACACATCCTTAGGGGATAGGAAAGAGGAGATATAGACCCTTTTAAGTGGGCTAGGGAAGCCCAAAGAACTAA
This sequence comes from Acholoe squamosa, assembly GCA_949317995.1. NCBI lineage: Eukaryota > Metazoa > Annelida > Polychaeta > Phyllodocida > Polynoidae > Acholoe > Acholoe squamosa. The sequence goes on from OX439045.1 coordinate 3,066,527, forward strand.
GTAGGTATCCACATTGAAAAGCCCCACTCTGCTGCACCATTTAACTTGTACTCAGCACATTAGAGTTAAAAGCCGCCTGGCTTGTGTGTGTTGCACAAACAGTTTCCTGACTATGTGACTCTCCTTTTAGTGCTTAAGATTTGTTTTGAGTAGCTTGTTTCCCCTATGTGCAACATCCTATCGCACTAGTCTAGTTATCATGTGCTATTACACGACTTTTGTGATTTTGGGTTCTTTTTGTGGATATATCCATTCTGATACCTGTCGATATTGCACACCATGATGCATGCATCATGACCTTTGTAAGGTGTGCTGTTATCCATGGATAACAGGCACCAAGTGCTGTTATCCATGAATATTAGCACACCTTACATGTCATATGTCACATGTTAAAACCTACTTTAATTCTATTGCCAAGGGTAGGGGTTGATCCCAAATCCAACTCCCTATGCAAACTGTCAAACCTTGTGTGTACACACACTATGGCAGGCTTCGAGTCCTTTTCAAATTGAGTTTATTGACATTCTATTAATTATCTATTGAATAATCGCCCCCTCATTGCATGTTATTGTTTGATATCAGTCATGCGTCATGACATATCCATTAATTTCTTGTTCAATATTGCACGACAGGAGGCCTGAAATGTCTACTCGTCTGGGTATATCACAATGATTAAAAGGTTATAATGTTAATCCGAGTAAGTAATAGGTGTAATTAACACAATCAACAAGTCATTTATAAGATAGATCTATAAGGACACAAAGGGGCCATCCATAAATGACACCATTACTTTTGGTTTGGCCTTTCCAAGATGGTAAAATGTCTTTGAGTGTAGCCCAAAACTGCTTCTAGTCCTTTTTATTGACTTCAGTGATGTTTGTATAATAATCAACCTTAGCCTTGTCAATTTCGTTATTAACTGTATTACGTAGAATTCTGGCTACATGTCAATCAATAATATTAGTCGAAGTTCTGGCTTGTAGTGAAGCAGTATTCTTATCATTAATCCTTTCTAGCAGATTATTTGATAACCATGGGGCGGGCTTGTCAAGAATCTTAAATACCATTGCATGTGAAGCATCCTCTTTAACAACATGTTAACATAAACCTCCAAACACTCACCAGGATTTTAACAGTCGTTAAAATTTGTCCAATAACAGTTTTCCACATTGTCCAAAAATTTATTCAAATTAAAGGTTCTACATGACCTACTGCAGAAAGATCTATAACCATGATTAACCTGTTAACAGTCGCTGATGCATTAATGCATCATGCCTATTGGTCGTCATGATGCACCTCCCCGGAGGGTTGGCATGATGCACCAATGAAGTGCTGGTGAGTAGTCTCACCAGCACTTCATTGGTGCATCATGACGACCAATGGGCATGATGCATTGATGCATCAGCGGCCTTTAAAGGGTTAACCCTTTCAATCATTTTTACAATGTGAACAGGGAGATGATCGCTAGCATGAATATTAAGCGGACCCGAGCACAAAATATCATCAATATTGGTGAATATTAGATCAATACAGGTATTTGTGTCAGATGTTGTCGTTATAGAATTTATCAATATCAGCAATCTGTAGAAATAAAGCCTTAATTGTGTCACAGAAATTAGCAAGAGAACCACAGAAAAAAACATTGGATCTACATGAGCACACAGTGCCCCACCCCTGTAGATGCTAATTCTATCTTGTCTAAATATATTATAACTTGGAAAACTATACAATCCATCAGTGTCTATGCTATTTAACCACGTCTCAGAAAAAAGTACAATATCTATAGATTTATTATCTAACTCTCAACAAAGTGTGGAGAATTTATTTCTTGTTGCATTAAGGTGCACAATAGAAAATCCTTTATCAAATTTTATATCATCTTTAGCCATTATCAAAGTGCTGGATGTTGCGGATACATAGCCAGATCATTCTATAACACCAACACATCTCAGCATGTACCCCAGGTGTGTTATATAGAGACTGTATTTTATTTTATGTGAATAACTTCTTCCCATAGAGATAGCATTGCGGAGCCGATCGCCACACCCCCAGTGGTGTAACGTGTCTCGATCCACCACAGCGGCTGATCCACTACTGCAGCCTCGTTCTGGGTGCATGTAAACATTCAAAATGGCGGACCGGCGCTTTTACGGGGAACTACGGTACCGGATTTTGATAATTTTTCCTTATTTAAACATCTAAAAACATAAAATAAATATAGAACTAAACTCCCCTGGTGTCCTCGGTGGCTGATCCACCCCTCGGGGGGGGTCTCCCCCTCGGGCTAACGCCCCCTCGTGGTGGATCGGCCACCTCGTACACCACGGTCATTTAGTTCTATCTATATACCACGCATACAGAGGTCACATACACCGGTATAAAGAGAATAGTTTGACAAGTCTCCATAGTCAGTACAGTAATTCACCCCCTCAACATACACATTCAAACAATAGTTCATGTGATATATCAATACCCTAATAAAAACCCAATACCCCCACATAGGAATATGACTCTTATGGTCTACAATAGGGTGGGCTTCCCTAGCCCACTTAAAAGGGTCTATATCTCATCTTTCCTATCCCCTCAGGAAGTGTGTGGTGCACATATGCACGGGCATCGACACATTCCTCTGTGAAATTGTGTAATGTAGTTCTTGCCATGAATATGACCTTAGCTGTCAAAATGGCGTTAAACATCTATTACTCACTCTTACTCTACAATAGGGTATTAAACAGATAGAGCCTGCTGCAAGGAATTCCCCGCCCAACACCACACTTAATGTATTATAACATAATGAGGTACAGAATAACCAAGTACACAAATTGGAAAAAAAAACTGTTTAGTTTTATAATGTTACATAATAGTCTAGTGGATTATAAAAAATAGTGATTCATAATAATAATATTGAGCCATATACCCAATTTCGGCTTGGTGGTGTTGAAGAAAAAACCCGTTAATTTAACGTTTTTTTCTTGTGCCAGCATATTGCACCAGGTGGCAGCATAACCCAAAGACTGTAGTAGGATGCTCATTCTATATCAAACCTGTCTAAATTATCTCAAAATTTATGACATTATGGGGGTTGTAATTTAAAGTATTAGTATTCAATTATGGAATAGGCTTAGGCATATCATACATGAAAATACATCACCCATGTAAGTGTATAATGTTTGGTCATACACCTTATATATGTAGACCTCTGATATATATATATATATATATATATATATATATATATATATATATATATATATATATATATACACACGCACACACACACACACACACACATATATATATATATATATATATATATATATATATACACACGCACACACACACACACACACACACATATATATATATATATATATATATATATATATATATATATACACACCCTTATCCCATATGTACATCTATGGACTACTAGAGGAGTTAAGGGTGTGCATAAGGAAAGGATGAAGTGATGTTTCGGAATACAATAAAGTACTATACAACATGCTATACAATGATTGGGACATAAACTCTATGCCAGTCTAATTCAACGTTAATTTAACATTCAATTAACATGAAATCAATGGTATATAGACCTTTCATCAGGAACAAAAAGATATCAAGTATAGGTTGATTTCTGGTTGAGCAATTTGATGTTGATCTATGAACATTAAATTAACGTCAAATTAACCGTCAAATCAATGTTAAATTGATGGTTAAATCAATGTTTATTTTATTCCACGATTTTTACTACAATCTACGTTAAATTAACGTCAGTTTGTCAGTTTGTTACCTGGGTACAATCAATGACATCTGACAGATAGACACAAGGGTCAAGTAGCTACTTAGATCAAGCTAACCATCTATAGAAACAAACATGTTTCCTTGAGTCTGCTCTCTGACTCGAGCTGTCAGGAAGAAAGACATTCCATCTTTGGAGTATATGCATGGGATGAATAAACAGAGTATAACAACAACCCTTACATCACCCAAACACACCTCACAACTTTTCCATACACACTGATCACTTAAGAATCCTAATACTGTAGGTTTACTTTGAAAAAATCATCTGTCATTTGAGGCCTTTTTAATGATCTCAGCACTAATTATCCCCAATAAAGGTATGTGAGGAATCTAAATTCCGTAGCCTCTAGATCCTATCCAGATCTCAATAACAACAATTCCAACAATTTCAACAATATATCTCTGCCTAATCATGATTATGCTCCTTACCATCTAAACTCCTTTTTCCAACCTGCCACTACTATTATAAACTATACATTGCAATTTGTTCCTGAGATGAGACCATACTGCTGGACTATGGCAAGGCCAAGAAGTGAATAGATTAATTTTGTAGTTTTCACATGATCTGACTATTATGTATACTAGACAAAAGAAATATGTATGTGTTGTAGATGTAGAAAGTATTCATCATTATCTTCACAGGAGAGCTATATGTGCACTTTGGTGTCAGTGAACTATGTCCTGGAGATTAGACTATGCATAGTTTATACCTATACTATGAATGTCGGCTTTGTCGCTATGCAAAACTGCTATTGCTAGACTATCAAACAACCTAGCAACCTTTTACCACCTTTATTGATAGTCTGTGATGGGTGCAGGAGAGTTATATGCAACTTTCCATAAAGGGAAGACATTGTTGAATGGAAACCATGCAGATACACACATTTGGGCATAGTGCCAGGCTTAATTGCTATGCAAAGGTTATTAGGGCTTATTACATGACTTCGGTGATTTTGGGTGCTTTTTCTGGATATTCCCATGCACATACCTGTCGATATTGCACACCATGATGCATGCATCATGACTTTTGTAAGATGTGCGGTTATCCATGTAAGGAGGCATGTTATCCATGGATAATATGCCTCCTTACATGGATAACATGCCTCCTTACATGTCATACATTACATATTAAAACCTACAAAATTTTCATGGCCAGGGTAGGGGTCGAACCTGAAGTCTCCTGATCCCAAATCCAACTCCCTATGCAGTGCGCCACAGGGACTGACGAGAAATGCTTGGTTAGAACCAGGTCTTGATATGATACAAAGCCGCTGCCATAACCTCGAAGACTGCGGAACGTGTTTAAACCAAACCAAGCCAAGCCGGGTGCCGAGGTGTGTGGCCTGGTGGTCTAGTGGTAAGCGCATTGCGCTCAGCTGGTAGAGGTAGGCGGGACGAGTCCTGGTCCGGGCATATATTTTTTTTCGCTGTGTGCCGATCGTGTACACACACTATGGCAGGCTTCGAGTCCTGGGGAGGGGGACCATTTTTTGTTTTCAACTTGAATTTATTGATTATCTATTGATATTGTGCAATAAAATAAGTAGTCAATGGATAATTCATGACTTGTGTGTGTTAGCAAAGGATAATTACACTCGGGCTGCACCATCGTGTAATTATCCTTTGCTAAGACACACGTGTCATGAATTATCCATTGATTACTTGTTCATTAATGAAAAGGTTGTTTCTTCTTTCCAACAAGACCAAAAGCTTCAAGATCCACTCAGGGTTAGCTAGTATTTGAGCATAGGGATTGAGCATATCCCTTGAATAACAATTACCAAAATTGACCTAAAGGGGTCTGACCCTGCACATGGATAATGAGCAAAAACCAGTAGTGCATCCAAAGATAATCAATGTTAACTTGAATCTTATTCAGAAGACCCTAAGGAACAAAAAAAGTACATGTTTCACTGAGTGGTGTGAGGAGGGTGCATGGTGGGCTATCTCAGCCCACGGACTAATACATTACAATGAAATAGGCAGTATCAAATCAATCATAGCCACACATAGGTGGTAAATTGATAGATAAGATGTGGTAAGTTGTGTTCCTAGGGACAAACTAATTAAATCAAACAATGGTCTTGCCTTTTAAACCCCTAGAAGTACCCCATGTGCGTTAGACACTCACTGTGACACGGTAAGTTCAGTAATTCCATTATACAACACTGTTAATGAGGTGTGATAAATAGACACTTAATGAAATCGGTAGCGTCGGTACGCACATAGACAAAAGGTTAAAAGGTTCATCAATGATAACACTGGTAACATACCAACACCGCTACACTAACCCACTATCTGTAGATAGCTCTATATCATCCATGTAATTAATGATGCTAGAGTAGAAATAATCATTCCTTGGATCATTAATCAAATCCTTCATAGAGAATAACTTGTTATAATGTGCAAAGAGTGTCTCTAAAAACTTAGGTTTCAAAGTCATGTTTACATAGCTTGACAGCTAGTGAGTGCTGCTTCTTGGCTTTCGTTGATGTAACCACTGGTGGCTTGGATAATTTCACCAGCGGCTGTGTAGCGGTGTCATCACTATCAGAGTCATAAATTTCATGATATTCATCTTCAGAATCATCAATCTTGGCGGTCAAAATCTTTGATTGGGCTCTTGTAATCGCATTTAACTGTGCTGTCTTTTTCAAGATAGATTTTGGCCTATATACTTTTATAGGGTGATTCTCTAGGTAATCCTCTAAATTGTAGGACTTTATTGAGTGAACTGAATTAAATCTAGTCTCTTTAAATGCATGGTTTACTATTTACTATTATCCATCTCAACAATTGAATGATTTGAGCTGTTCGGGTGTTGTTGGAGTAGGTAAATTCTTTATTTCACTTTGTCAGCATTTGGATAAATGCCATCTGCTGACACACCAAATCCAGGAATGGAATCCTTTTGAATCCAAAATATCCCTTTGGCTTTTTCTGCTGGTTACGTGGCAAATTATGTTAAGTTAAGCAATTTAAAATCGAAATAACATGAAATAAATACAGAACTTATAGCCAATGGCATACATTGTGGTCATCCAACCCTTGGGGGACTGTCTGGCTATCTATTGCTTTACCCCTCTCTTAAAATACGAACTCTGAAGAGAGCAAACGGAAAAGATCCCACTTAATCATGAAAGTGTGCCCCTCGCAGGTACATTGAACCACCCTTTTGCACCCGATATGTGGCAGCATTAACTGAATAACCACATAATGTGCTCACACTTAAATTTCTTTTGCACTTTAAATGTAATAAGATCCATATGATACAGGGTTATTCAGTGAAGGCTCGAGAAAAGGGATTAGCCCCCTAGGGGGCTAAACTCGTAGTATATATAGACACAGCGGTACCTCAAAAACCACCCTATATATCCATAGAAGATTAAAACATCCAAGGGAAGCAGGGTCCCAGGAAAAGGGCCTTTTTTGGGGAGAGAGGAGAGAAAAAGGGGCTTGGAGTCTTTTTGGGGTAATACATATGTGGTTTCACTTCAATTTACCCCTCCTTTTAAGGCGCGCCGCAGGCGCCTGGGGAATAGCCCCCTAGGGGGCTAAACTCGTAGTATATATATAGACACAGCACTTCCAATGCCACCCTATATATCCTTAGAATATTAATCCGTCCAAGGGAAGCAGGGTCCCAGGAAAAGGGCCTCTTTTGGGGAGAGAGGAGAGAAAAAGGGGCTTGAAGTCTTTTTGGGGTAATACATCAGTGTGTTCACTTCCATTTACCCCTCGTTTTAAAGCACGCCGCAGGCGCCTGGGGAATAGCCCCCTAGGGGGCTAACCTCGTAGTATATATAGACACTGCACTTCCAATGCCACCCTATATATCCATAGAATATAAAAAAGCATCCAAGGGAAGCAGGGTCCCAGGAAAAGGGCCTCTTTTGGGGAGAGAGGAGAGAAAAAGGGGCTTGGAGTCTTTTTGGGGTAATACATGTGTGTGTTCACTTCAATTTACCCCTCGTTTTAAAGCGCGCCGCAGGCACCTGGGGAATAGCCCCCTAGGGGGCTAAACTCGTAGTATAATATGCTAGCGGAGGGGGCTAAACCACTCAGCGGTTATATCTCTCGCTCTTTAGGTTGAGGTGTGGGGCCAGGTGTAGTAGTGTTTAACCCCTACTTTTATATCAAATGTTAGTTTACACTATACCTGCTGGCACATTTTCATAAAAAGTAAGGCAATTAGGGTGTATAAGACAGGAAAGAGGTAATTTTTTTATTTCTAAATGATAGCGTCACAGAGTCGCCATGGTTTTAGCCCCCTCCTATTTCTTGTTGCTGTGCACGCCTCGGCCTCACTCTGAAAACTGGTAGATTACACCTGGCTGTCTGTCATTATTTAACAGCATCAGTTTGTTTACATGTCTTTAGAGTGTAGAGGCCTGTACATATGTGTGCTAGACCGGCTGCTACACCGGCCCACTCACAACATGAGTACCGCATCTCCTTGACACCCTTGCCCCCTTCTCTACAGGGCCCGCCCCACTCCTTCTCCCCCCACATGTTATGTGGAAAATATGGCACTGAATGTATTAGGGTACTGGCGTAAAGGGAGGTGGGAGGGCGAGGGAAGGAATTTTCCTGCCGGTTTGGCGCCTTACTGAAACTGCACATACAAAGGATGTACATTTCATTTAAGTGCAACACTTGTGGGCCTTACTGCATGACCCCTGGACAAGCTCTCTGGGCCAGATCCTTTATGTTCAAGTGTTCACAGGTATGCAGGCCTTATAAAGTCTGACAGGAAGGGGGCCGGAGGGGGCCTTCCAAATGAAGTGGAATATGGCAGAGTTAATTGCAAACATATTATCCGTCAGGCCTCTGAAAGACGAAGGGGCGCCGACGAAGGCACCTTGAAACAAAGGCTGAAATAAATGAGGGCTTAAACAAGGAACATTAATGCCCCCTTTTTGGCCCTCCTATGTATATAGCCTACATGTGCACCTTAAAAGTGCAAGTGCACTTTAAAGTGTTCTTGCACGTAGGTGGCCAGCAGTGCACGTGAATAAAGATCATTTAACAGTGTTTTATTTCATTGTGTACTTTTAAAAGAAATACATATTATGAGTGTAGGGGTATGGTATTTTACACTTTAACGTTCATGTACCCGTGAGACTCAGACCTAGGTCCTTCGGGTGTGGTGGGGGAATCCGGATGGCAGGTGGCAGCTTCTGCCTCTGGGTTCGTATCCATTACACCAGGGGGCCTACCACTCGTCCGCCACACGTCACGTGGCCGGTCTGAGTTTCGCGGGCTTTTCCCCTATATAAGGCTGGTCCTAGCCCAGGTTCATCAGTAGTGGTTTACCCACTGCTCAACCAGGTTGTTACCCGAAAGGGTAACCGAATGCCCTAGTAGCATGTAGTCCTCTGAGGCTGTGATCGTATGTAACGCAAGCTATGAAATAAAAGCTCGGTTGCCTACCCGGAAACTTTTCTCTCTTCGTTATGATTTAATCTAACTTAACGAGACGAACCATTACACTGGTGCCGTGACCAGTTGGTCTTCGGGTAAGCGCAGTCAGAAATGACTGAGCTGAGCCCAGTCAGGGGAAATGGCCCAAATAATGAGCTAAACTCCCCAATGGAGGATGGTGAAATCAAATCACCACCCCAAGGTACAGTGTGGAGAAATCCACTGGAACACTACCCTGATGGGTTAGAGGATGTAAGAAAAAACTTACATGATGAACTGGATGAATTTGGAGACTCCTTATTCATGCCAGGAGGTACGTCGAAACCTGCACCAATGCATAAAAGTACTGCTCAATTTGGTAAACTACCATTTGAGGTACCAAAGCCTAGTGCAGGTATGTTTGAAACTCCATATAGTTCTCGAATTAAACACCAGAAATGTGGATTCGAAAGGAACAAAATGGACGAGCTTGAAGACATGAGAGCTGAATACGAGAAGATCCAGAAGGATCTTATTACTGACCGGAACCCGAGACAAGATTCTGACTGAAAACAAACAGTTGATATCAGAACGTCTTGATTACGATCAAAGTTGTAGACGCCAACAACAATTGTTATTGGATCAGATGGAGAAAGAAAAACAAGATTTTCAACTCCAGCACGAACAGTATCGTGATGCACTATACACGGCGGATCTGGATTACAGAGCCTCGTGTGATGAGTTGAATAGAACTAAACAAGAGTTAAATTCAACTCAAACGGCCTATGGCAAGTACCAAGAAGAGCTGATGAAAATTGAATCAGCCTTCAAGGATGCTCGGAAAACGTATCAAAAACAAACCGATGAACATGAAAAACTCAAAGGTCAATGGATACGTGAATCCACAGATTTGGCTGCCAAACAGACAAAGATGATGGATGATTATTCCGAACTGGAAGCTAAAGCTATCCAGATGTCAAAGTATCTAGGAGATACTGGTCGTGCAGTAGGCACTCTTGAATCAGACTTCACTGTTTCAGGAATTGCCCTAAACACGACGAGTAACCAGATGAACTCTTTGAGGGGCGATGACGGGGTAACAGAGACAACTGTACCTCGTTATGAAGAAATAAAGAGTCATCAGGTTAGATTTACGGACAATACCTTCAAACCTCCTGGTTTAGGTACGGGAAATGGTGGGGTTGACTCTGCGAGTGGAACTAAACAAAGCCACTCGGCAAACACCTCCACCTTTGACGGCGGATGGCCACAACAGTCACCTTTAGGGGGACCAAATGGCCCGTATGCCCAGTATGGATGGAGTCAATCCCAAACAGGAGCGAATCCGTCCGAAGGTAACACCCGGAACATGTCCGGAGGAATAACCGGACAATCATCCGGGAATTCCAGTCCAGCTGGAGGGCAATCCGGATGTGACCAAGGATCCGGACCTTCAGGAGATCGTTCCAGAAGCAGATCCTCTGCTGGTGGGACTGGTTCCAATATTGGAAATCAGTCAGATGGAACAGGAGGAAACACTAATCCCAATAGTGGTTTCTTTAGCTTTGGTGGAAATACACAACCCACCAATAATCCTGGGCCAACTCCTCAAACCAGCGGATACACCTTCTCACAGGTGCCTCCATATGGAGCAGGAGGATCAGGGGGCGGAGGAGGACCACCGCCTGGAGGCCCTGGAAGTACTTATGGTACGAATCCTCCAAGGAAAAAGAGACTCAGTCGCCGAGTATCTCTTTCTCCAGGGTTACAAGCGCTGCATGACTCTAATGCAGCGATTGCTAACTTAGGTGTTGATTGCTACAATCAAGGTCTGGACGATACGGAGATCATGGAATGGAGTAAGGGTTTATCCCTTACTGGATCCACGAATCCGGCTCGTAGAGTAGCTAAGATACCTACCCCCTTCAATGCCAAGAACCCTTGGAAGGAGGAGTATCAAGGCTGCGCGGATGTCTTTAACTGCAATGGATGGGGTAAAGCGGAAGCTCTCCCCTATTTAGTATGCTGGTTAAAGGAAGGCGACGGAAAAGGAGCCGTGGAACAATGGAGAGATTCTCAAATAGTAGGACTCTCAGCCCATATGAAATATGATGAACTCATAGAGATTGCTTCATATCTATATGGGAATATAGTTGGAGAAGATCCTTGGCTGACGTTCACTAAAAGAATGCAGAAGCCTAAGGAATCTGCCAAAGTGTTCGGCTTGGAATGTCAACGACTGTTGCATAAAGCCAGACCTCAATGGAGACTAGATGATGAATGCTTCCTAGATGAAATGTTTAAACAATTCATTGAAGGATTGCGGAATCAGGAACACAGGACAGTAGCCTGTGAAGCTTGGAAGAATGATGCCTCTCTGACAGATTTGTTCCAGTCCTTAGATCATTATGATCGAAAGGCCCGTATCTTTGCCGGGAAGGTACCCCAACGGATGTCAGCAATGATAATCCCGGAGGGAATACCCGAAACCGATTCATCCGAATCAGGGGAACCTGACGAAGATGAAAACGTTGGGGCCATTGGCCAAGGGAACCCCCGGTATAACCGGAACTGGGGAAAGAAACCGGGTTACGTCAAGGAGAAAGTGATTACTTCTAAACCTCCTGTGACTCAACCCGATACCAAACTTACTACGGGTCCGTCTTTATCAGAGGACCTGGTTAACAATTTGGTAAAGAAGATTACTGAAAATCTTAGGAGGCCTAAGCCTGATAGGAGCGTTGTGACATGCTTTCGATGTCAGGAAACTGGGCATTATGCTGCCGAGTGTGAGGCAGATAAGCCAGTTTACCGGAACAATCCGGGTAAGGAGGACTCAGTGAAGAAGGAAAACTGAGAGGGGGTGTCCATGAAGGCAACCGGATTACCCCCCGAATGAGTGATTGCCATGACTGCCAGCCTATCGCCGCTTGCGGTACTGGTGAGGATCCTCTAGCGATTTCGCCCAGCAGTGAAGCTAAGGAGCCTGATCAGTTCCTTACTCATGAGGCTGGGGAGACTGATAGTACACCAGGTGTCAAGAACCGGCAGAAGAACACAGAGGGGAAACCCGATATCAGTCCAGAGGGAGCGGCCAACGAGTTGGCCAGGGTGGGGTGTGCCCAGTTCCCCCCGGGTCATCCTTGTCTCAAGTTTTTGGAGGGATGTGGATTTGATCTCGGCGCTAAGACGGAACTTGCTAAGTACGCAAGTAGTCCTACCTACTTGAAAGGTAGGAGGTGGTACGCAGTTGTATCTGTGAGTGGTAGATCCGCTGAGTTTCTTGTCGATACGGGTGCTAGCCACTCCTGCATTGCTAAGAGATTCTACGATCTTTTGCCTACGAATCATGAAACTTTCACAACGGAAGGAAATGCTCGTACGGCCGACGGTAGCATGATACAAACGTTCGGTAGAACATGTATGAGGTTCAGTCTACAGGAAGATAAGGACTTCATCCTTACTCCTACTGTGGCGAACATCGCGGATGATGGTATACTTGGTCTGGATTTTGCTGCATTATATGGAGCAAGGTTAGATTCCCAGAGGGGAATATTGGAAGTGAGAGACCCGTATCATCTCGAAGTACAATGTGTGCTTAGGCAAGTAAGCAGTATAGCCAGTGTAGCCCAGACTGTTAAGATACCACCGAGCACAGCCTGTGATGTCTTATGTCGAGCGGACAGACAGTTTTCAGGAAAAACTGGAGTTGTAGAGCCAGACATGGCCATGTTGTCAAGTATCGGATTGGAATCCGCCGACGTTCTAGTAGCTAACGCTGCTTGGATGGTGGTTCCTATATCCAATACCGGTAATAAGACTGTCTACGTACAGAAGGATACGATCCTCGGGTCGGTTGTCCTGTCTGAATTGGTAGAAGGCTGTAAACATGTTTCGGCACCCGGAGCCCCTTCCTCACCCGAAAGGAGCCCGGAACTAGACATTCTAATAGCCGAAAGCCATGTAGAAAGTGATGAACAACGTGAAGCTCTAACTGACTTGTTATACAAGTACCGTAAAGCTTTTGCAACACCAGGTGAAAAATTGGGGCGTACCGATGAGGTACTGCATACGATTGACACTGGTGAGAATGAACCTTTTAAGATTCCTTATAGAAGACTCCCACTAGCCAAAAAAAAGGTAGCTGAGGAGGAGATAGCTAAAATGCTTGAACAGGATGTAATAATTCCATCAACCAGTCCTTGGTCTAGCCCTGTGTGCATGGTGACTAAGAAAGATGGTACCATCCGTTTCTGCATAGATTACCGGAAATTGAATGGTATGACCAAGAAGAATTCATATCCCTTACCACGGATTGATGAGACTATAGACTCCCTTGGAGGTAAGCAATGGTATTGCTCTCTAGACTTACAATCCGGGTACTGGCAAGTGGGTATGCATCCGAAAGATATGGAGAAGACGGCCTTTTCCAGTCATATTGGATTATTCCAATATAATGTGATGCCGTTTGGATTGTGCAATGCACCGGCGACATTTGAAGCCATGATGGAAACTTTATTAAGTGACCTCTTATGGAAGAAATGTCTCGTCTATCTAGATGATGTGATTGTCTTTGGGAAGACATACGAAGAATGCTTGGAAAATTTAGGTATGGTCCTGGAAAGGATCATAACTAATGGTTTGAAGCTGAAGCCCAAGAAATGCGATCTTTTCAAAAGATCTATTAATTACTTGGGGCGAATAATCTCGAATGAAGGGATTAAAGCCGATCCGGAGAAACTGGATGCCGTGTCAAATTGGCAGGCACCCACGAATGCGAAAGAAGTCAGATCCTCCCTCGGATTCTGTTCCTACTACCGGGACTTTATCCCAGGATATTCAAGGGTTGCCTTTCCTATCCAGAGTTTGTCCCACTGGACACCCGGGATAAGAAAGGAACAATTCCCTTGGGGATCCGAGCAAGACGAGTCCTTTAGGAAAATAAAGGATTTGTTTGCAAGTACACCTGTGTTGAAGTACCCTACGGAGAATGATCATTTCATTCTAGATACTGATGCTAGTAATGAAAGCATAGGAGCCGCCCTTTCTCAGGTCCAGGATGGGGTTGAAGTACCTATAGCCTTCGCTAGTAACACGTTAAGTAAAACTCAAAGAAATTATTGTACCACTAAACGTGAGTTGTTGGCTGTGGTGGTCTATACGAAGAAGTTCAAGCACTTTTTGTGGGGGAGTGATTTCACTCTACGGACTGACCACTCTTCCCTCAGATGGTTATTGAACTTCAAAGATGCAGAGGGGATGATAGGTCGCTGGTTAGCGCACCTATCCGAATTCGGTCTAAATCACAGCCAGATTGAACACCGAGCCAGGGCAAAGCATTTGAATGCAGATGCTTTGTCTAGAATCCCAGTGAGGAAATGTGCAAATGCTCAGTGCACTGATTGTGGAGCACACAATGCTGTGTTGGCAGGGGTTCGAGTTCCATTCGAAACCCATACGGAACATGTCTTGAATTGGTCCTTGGAGACCATCCAGCAGTTCCAGGAGTCTGATGCAGTCACACCACGTTTGATTAAGTTCCTTAATCAGGGTATCTGTCCTCCAAGACCCGAAGTGTCATTGGAAAACAGAGAGATGAGACGATTCCTAGCTCAATGGGCCGAGCTAGAAGTCCGGGATGGTATTCTGTTCCGATGGAAGAACCATTCTAATAGGAAGAAAACCTTGCAAGTTGTCATACCTAGTGCTATGCGACGAGATATTATGTATTTCTGTCATGGACATAGAACTAGTGGACACTTTGGAAAGAAACGGTCTCTAGAACGTCTAACCAGACGATACTATTGGCCCGGCATGAGTACAGATCTCACCCGAAGGGTGGAGACCTGTCCCGAGTGCTGTAAGAACAAACCAGGACCCGGGTTAGGCAAACTGCCATTATCCCAGGAACTGTTTGGTGTAAGGTTTGCTAGAATAGCTGTTGACATTATTAGTGGGATTCCCCCCACTCCTAGTGGCAACACGTGTATGATGGTCGTGTCTGATTATTATACCAAGTACACCCGAGTGTTTCCTCTACCGGATCATAAGGCTGTTACTTGTGCTATGGCCGTTGTAAAAGGGTGGGTGCTGCACTTAGGTGTCCCACTCATGTTACATAGTGACCAAGGCAGAGAATTTGAGTCTAGTCTGTGGCAAGAGATGTAATTGTGTAATTGTCTGGCGATCTGCAAGACAAGAACTAATCCCTATAGACCACAGAGCGATGGACAGGTAGAGAGATTCAATAGGACTTTGATCCAAGTATTGAAGTCTCTGGTTAATGAGCAGATGGATGATTGGGATGAACAATGTGAATTCGTGGTACATGCCTATAATGGCACTGTACATTCGAGCACAAACTGTTCTCCTAATCTCCTCGTTTTTGGAGAGGATTTGATTATGCCAGCCGATTTGGTGTTTGGCGTAATAAGAATGAATCCGGAAACCCCTTGCCAGGTGATGTTTGTAGAATCCCTACGGGATAATTTCAAACAAGCCTATGAGAGGGTTAGAGACGAGTTGCAGAAAACTGCGCGTTGGCAGAAAGTTGGCTATGACACAGGTCTAAAAGCTAGATTTTTTAATCTAGGGGATAGAGTACTGCGTCTACACCAACCTCTAGCCAACCTGAAATTAGCCAGCAATTGGGATGGACCTTTCACTATAACTCAGGTTATTAGTGATTGCACAGTGATTATTAAATCACAGCTTGGTAAATGTTACAAGTCAAATGTAGCGAGACTACGCCCATGGAGAGGGGGGGATACCTCCACCGAAATGTATGGTGATGGTCTATTGAAAGTAATGGAACAGAGTCGTGTTAAGCAACTCGAAGTGGTACCGACCCGAAAGCGAGGACCCGAAGAGGGTGGTGCCCCCTGTCGTAACATCCGGAAAACAGGGGAAGATACAAAAAGTCTCGGCAGGCGCAGGTAAAAATAAGAGGAGGGTGAGGGTGAGGTTGAATTCTTCATCGAGAAAGACGAGTTCCTTCGTCATCTCGTGGAGGTTCATATGCACCAGAGGCCGGAATATGTCTGCGACCGGGAGGTTGGCAAGAAATGTGCTAAATGCACAGGATGTGTCACCCCCCGACGCGGAGACATGGTCCGGCACTATGTGACTTCGCATGGAGAGGGCCTGGAGGCAGCCATAGATCGGGTGATGAAAATTCACTCTGAACTCTATAGTAACCTTAAGGGCCTCAATGCAGAGAAGTTGGCTTCCCTCACACCGAGTACGAAGCAGTTTGCGCCTACGGTTCCTGGTACTAACCAGAAACTAAAGGCTCGGTTTGCCCAGACTCCCGGGTCCGGCAAACTAGAGTATGCTCAGGAGGAGTACGATCTGTTGAACGAATGGAGGAGCAACAAGGCCCGCCGTCGTGGTGGGGCTTATGTAACTCCATCCGGAGAACAGATCCGAAGCCGCAGGGATTACCGCCAGGGACCCTCCGCGGCAGATAGGAAGAGACAGGCGTCTGAATCTCCAAGCCGAGCCAGGTCACCACTGGAGGCGTTGGAGAGACAGACGGATGGGGGAAGGAAGAAGCCACATCTTCCATCTCCTACTGGAACTCCTTCCCATTATGGACGAGCACCAACTCCACTAGGTGGCCAGTCCTCCCGGAAACACGCACCTTTGAATGTCAAAGACCCGAAGCAGTACCCTGCTATGGGCCCACCCGGACCAGAGATGCAAATCTTTGATCAGTACGGGAGGGTCAAGCAGGAACTGCCGACAGTAGGAGGTCAAGCTCCCCGACCTACAATGAGTGCTGTGGTGAGACAACGTCCACCCGCGCCATTGTTGACAGCCAAAGACCTTAGAAGGGAATTGTCGCGGTTGCCCCTAGCTCAGGGATTACCAAAGCAAGGCCCTTCTTCGACCACTGCTAGTGCGGCTACTACTGCGGTTGCTTCTTCGCACACGCGGGTAGCTGTCACTGCGAGTGGGTCTGGAGCACAGCCGAAGCCTCAGGGTCAGGTACCCCCACCTGGTGCTGTGGTTCATCGGCCTAAGCTGATCCAGACAGTGGAGACCTTCTTCAAGAAGGAGGACAAATTGTCTTGCAATATTCAGAGCAAGCAGTTTGAGACGTTACAGCACCATCTGGAAAACCTCCACCTGGATATGTATCGTCGGACCGTGACGAGCACTCTCCAGTGCATTGACGCGATCCAGAAGTCAGAGATCAACCGGATCTCGACTCAGATAAAGGCGGATGTTGCCAAAGATAAGCAGGAAGCTGCTAATCTGCGGCAGGAGGCCCTATCCGAGAAGGAAACAGCTTCTCAGATGCTCGACCTAGAACGAGCAACGAACATGAAGAACCAGCAAAAGTTCTTCAAGGTTTTTGGAGTTATCATGGATAACTGGGATGGCACACCTGAGCATGCTTTGAACCTGTTCGAGGCACGCCAGAAGGTGAAACTAACACCTGCTGTCCCCGCATTGGCACCTACGGATGGAACCGGGGTGGACCCCCCCGTTCAGCCACAGGCTCAACAACCGGGTCCAAACCAGCCACCCGAGGAGAACATGGAACAGTAAAAACTGTTGCATGAAGATCGGACATAATTGTGTGTCCCGGGGTGCTATTACCTATGTATTGTTGGATAAGAAACCATTTTTTTATCCAACCCGTATTGATTCGGGTACCAAACTGTACCCTAATCCGGAAACTGAAAACAGAAGGAGAAACAAACAAGTCACTCTGGAGGAGGAGTACGAATGCTGTAAACACCATAATTGTACTGTGCCATAATATAATGACTGTGCCTATTATAAAATCATGGACAATTTACACTAATATGGACTTTTGAACTACAAACCGGATTTACTACTACACCACTACTACTTGTGAGCTAGCACTTCAGGCATCAGGGTTTAGCTACGCCCATAAAGTCCATCAACAGTCTACAACTGGATCTACTATTACCTCCAGTTAGCTAGCACTACAGGCATCAGGGTTTAGCTACACCCACCAACAAGTTTTACTATAGCACTTCAGGCATCAGGGTTCAGCTCGCCCATATCAAGACATCAGCAGCATCCGACTCCTGTTACATCCTCCAATCATGAAAACAAGTAACTTCGTTGATAATATTATAATGTGTGTAAAATTGTATTTATAACTATATAATATCTTTTGTAAAGATATATTATTATATAAGGGTACCTATAAATATACTGGATCTGCGAATCCTAAAAGTTGTTTAAGGTAATCTTAAACCTATAACTGTCTAGATAGGTCATTCTTGGTCTCGATATATGAAGAGACTATATTTCTTCTGTCACTTGTAAATATAAAACACTAAGGTATAAACTGAGCTGTGTCTCAAAAAGTATAAATATTTTTCCATAAAATAAGAGAAGGTCCAACGGATTTCTCTAAACTTAGTATTGTATTACTCAGGTTAATACCTAATTGTGTTCATATAGTATCAGATTATTTGTTCATATCTGATCATTAATATTCAATTCACTTTGTAAAGTGGACAGAGTTGTTAATTTAAAAAGTCGAAAATTTTTTTTCCGGGTTCAATAACTGTAATACGGTCATTATTTACAACCACCGGTCCTTTTCAGGACCCTACTGTTGTCAAAACGTTACTATAAATCTGTGATAGTTGTATATTTATCATTTGTGGTTGTTATAAGCTACTAGTGGAAATGACATGAACGACACTAGATTCTATTATTGTATAATTTTTCAGAAATAGGATAGTCTTATACTATAGCCTATTTCACATCGAGCAAGTGTAATTAATACCCCTTTTTAGTATTGTAAACAATCACTTGCTAGGTTATTAATACACTGCGGTTTAATTACCCCCAAGTTATTGTCTAAGGGGGGCAGTGTAGGGGTATGGTATTTTACACTTTAACGTTCATGTACCCGTGAATCTCAGACCTAGGTCCTTCGGGTGTGGTGGGGGAATCCGGATGGCAGGTGGCAGCACCTGCCTCTGGGTTCGTATCCATTACACCAGGGGGCCTACCACTCGTCCGCCACACGTCACATGGCCGGTCTGAGTTTCGCGGGCTTTTCCCCTATATAAGGCTGGTCCTAGCCCAGGTTCCTCAGTAGTGGTTTACCCACTGCTCAACCAGGTTGTTACCCGAAAGGGTAACCGAATGCCCTAGTAGCATGTAGTCCTCTGAGGCTGTGATCGTATGTAACGCAAGCTATGAAATAAAAGCTCGGTTGCCTACCCGGAAACTTTTCTCTCTTCGTTATGATTTAATCTAACTTAACGAGACGAACCATTACATGAGCAACAAGCAGAATAATCCATGTGTAAAATTACAGTACATATGCCATTGGCTACATTTGATAAATCAGCAGACAGGTAGTAATTATACTAAAAAAAACTGACGACAATCTCATTGTAGGGTGCCCATTATGGCACCCCCATTATTGTATCCTCGAGGAACTAAGGCAAAGCAGAGGTGTGAAAAACTTTTCAAGGAGGCACCGCAGTATATAAAGGACAGTTCATGACATGCACTGTCACACTGGGCCGTCACACTTAAGTGACATACATTGCGTGAGCAACATGGCAGTGCAGGGAGATCTGTGGAACGTTTTTGGGCATTCTGGAGATGAGGAAGATGGGCCACCAGAAGTGCATTTTCAAGAGTACGTAATGTCTAACGAAATGTTAGAAAGGTATGGGAATAGCAGAGCAGATATGCTGTATTCTTTGTGGTCAGACATCCAGGAGCTGATAGGCCCAGCCAAGTTGTGGCCTAAGGCTATAAGGAGATTTTTTTGGACAAAGAATATCAGAAATTGGCCAAGGGTAAGGGTGTGCGCCTTTGCTTTTGTGAGTGGTCTCCCAGCTCACATGCTCTTGCACTGGGGTATTATGGTGCAAATGTGGACAGGGGTAGGTGATCCCTCATACAGACATGCAGCATGTATATCATCGAGCACAAAGTAGGACACACTAAGTACAAGTTGTGGGCCTGGAACGTCCACAGTAACAGGGGAGAGATTCTGGATGGCACACCAAGACGTTATTAGTAAGTAAAATATTCATATATTTTATCTTCTATTATATGTCCACTTGTGTATGTTTCAGGTGTGACAGATCGGCGCGCACACTGTATTTCATGTATGGGGCTAACATTGGTGTGGTTAGAGGGGTAGTACCAGACTACATGGCGCAGACTACACCAGGGGTATGTGAGAAACATATAGGAGGCAGAGGGGATATAGCTCTTTAACTGCCTGGGGAAGTCTGCACAGCGGGTGACAATATAGAGCAGGGACTGGAAAAGATGCAGTCCTTGGTAATTATTGTGACCCTATGCGCATTACTTTACAGTGTGGTCTTAGTATTTTAGCGCCAACTTTTTTGTTTCTCCTTTCATGTAAGGGTAAGGACAAACGAAAAAAGTGCACATCATATTTCTGTAGAAGGGGCCCTCTCTGCTAGGCCACTACCTGTACATGCATGCTGGGAAAGGAAAAGGCCAAGGAAGGGTGGGGATTTAAAGTGCAGTAAGGCTTCAAGTTTGAGACAGGAGGGAGGGGGTTTGGGGGATAGGACTGGCAGTGCCACTAAGACTTCAGGGGTGGGAGGTTGGGTGGGAGGGTTTTTTCATGAACGCCAGGCGCCAGCTACTTCGGGAACTCACTGAAAGGCAGTGACCCCTGGGCAAGCACCATCCATGTATATAAAGTGCAACAAGTCAGAACTTGGCACCACTTTCTGCTTTGTTCTTGCCAACAGCACTATGTGGGGTGGGAGGCCACAGGATATGTTTCCTTCACAGGACGACTTTCCTGATCCAGACGTAGACATAGACTTATACAAGAGGGAAGTGTACACAAGAAGCACATGGGCAAATAGGGTGCAGGCTGCAAATGTTTCAGATATCACCATAGAAGACCTGGTCAATCCACACAACAGATTTGCTCTTCTGGATTATCCTAACCCCAACTTTCTAGAATGGTTAGGGCATAATGGTTTCCTGGCTACCCACATGGTGTGTGACATAGACGGATGTGGAAAGGAGTGCAAGGTAAACACCAGGGAATCAGCTTTAGATGGGTATTCATGGAAGTGCAGGCCAGGAGGTAAACACGAACACTCCATAAGAAAGTATTTTCTTTTCTCTCATTCACATCTTCTGACACAAGATTTGTTTCTCTTCTTGATATCATATGCCGAGAGAAATGGCACCCTTATGCGACTGTTCTATTGGTGTGGGATGAACTATAACAGGACAGCGGTAGAGTGGGCAAGTTTTATAAGAGACATGTTTGTCCAATACGTTCATGACTTGTACAAGAATGACATTTTCAGTGATGAAGTAGAGATCGATGAGAGTGTATTTGGCAGGAAAGTGAAGGCACACAAAGGGGATCCTAAAAAAGGCCGGCCTATATGGGTTGTGGGTTTGGTAGAAAGAAAGTCAAATAACTTGATCCTGTACCTAGTAGATGATAGATCATCTTCTACTCTGCACCCCATTATAACTAAGCATGTAGCCCCCGGGACGAGAGTGTACACCAACTGCTGGAGTGGGTACATAGGTATCCAAGAGTTAGGATACGACCACTTCACTGTAGCTCACAAACACTCATTCAGATGTGATTATCGAAATATAATCACAGGGAAAACGGAGCGGTGCACCACAAACAGAATCGAAGGTGCATGGAAGCACGCAAAGGTAAAACAATATACTTTATAGAGCACTCTATGAATAAACAATTTTTTTTTACAGACAGCAAATTACCGCGGCTCTATAACACAGCCGCTGTCTAAAAGTACTGTCCTAAGCCCTTTTGTGTATGTAACTTTATAGTATATTTGAAAAGTATGCAAAACAATTTGGCCAACATTTTTTTGTTCACTGCAGGAACATTTCAGAAGGATGAATGGCACAACTTTATCTACGTTTGAATCGCACCTTGCAGAAATAGTGTGGAGAAACAGAAACAGGAGAGCCTGTTCCAGCCATCCTCAATCAAGTTAAGCAGATGTATCATTTAGATGGGCCACCCAGTTTTAATGCTCCTTATCCCCTCTTCTGGACATGGAAACACTTGTCAAAGGTGATTGATTTTTTTTCTTTGTACTGTAGCCCCCCTAAATGAATTTAAAGTTAGAACAATAATGTGATGGTTAATACCTTCAGATTAAATTACTAGCCAATGTAATTTACTATTTAGACTTAAAAGGTACAGAGAGAGACATCCTCAAAACAATCATATAAGTTATATGATTTATTGTAAGTGTAGTCTTTATTGTGTCATAATATGTAGGTCATATATGGGGTAAATACATTTTTTTGTGTTCATTTCAGGAAGAAATGAAGAAGCCAGAGAGGCCAGATCCCAAATCCAAGAAGCTGAATATTCCACCGCCTGAACCTGCCATGCACATTCACCGTGCCTACTCTTCTTCAGATGAAGACGATCACAGTGTGGTGGACAAGTGCTTGCTTGAGGGCTCTCCCAACGTAGTGTACCACTTGAACCGTTCACCTTCTCCACCTATACCTTCTACCGGTCCTACTACCAGATTAGCCACAAAGTCAGCCTCTAAGGGTAAAGTAAAATCGACCTCTTCTTCAAAGAAATCAGATTATAATGAAGTGCCTAAGATAAGAAGTAAATCTACATCTTCTACTCAAGTTATCGGTTCTCCCTGTGCTACTCTTGAAGAGAAAACACCTATAGGTCCTCTTATGGGACCAACTACAGGTGAAAGCCCTTCTAAGTTTGAGTTGCTAGCTGATGTGCACACAGTTACTACGAGCACTCCAAGTTCTGTGAAGCATATACTTAATACTCTTGTAAGTCCTGTTCCTACTTTGTCCCCTGTATCACAAGATGGGAATCAGATTGTTTCAAGTTTGACAGGTGAAGATGCAGACCATGGACTGGACAGCGAGCCTATACCAAGCACCTATGAGGAAATTAACACCCAAATGTCTTCTCCCTGTTCTAAGCGTTTATGGTCTCAATTAGACACATCTTGCGTGAGCCAAACAATGCATGAATTTTTTTCTGGCAGTGACAGCACCTCTATATCTCCTAGCAGTGGAAGTGCATTGCACACAAAAAAAGGGGCCAACTTCAAAGTTCCTCCCTCCCCTGCACCCAAAAGTTCTTCCTCTAGTACTGCCTCTAGCAGATCCAGGTCACCATCCCCTGTAGGAAGGAAAAAGGAGAGGCCACCATGTCTGAGAGGTTTTGGTTCAAGCCGTAACACAATAAGTAAAGACCAAACGGCACACCAAAGTTCAAGCGGAGGTCTTCACACAGAAAAAAAAACAACTCACAAATGGATATGTCTACTTTCAGTGAAGCTTTAGATGCTTGTGTAGTACAGGGTGAACATGTAACAAAGAACAGTTCTGTTTCCTCCTCTACTTCTTTGCCCTCTATTTCAAGATAGATGGGAAGTGCATCACAAAACGGAAAACATGGACTTGTAAAGGCTGAGAAGACTGCATTGGTGGCGGCTACAGGTGCAGATAAAGACCCCACCATGCCGAGCGTCATGTTAGAAAAAGCACTCGCTTCCGACCATGAAGGAGCCTCAAACAACGAGGTGAATTAATTCTTTATCCTTAGTATGTACTTCAAGTGCTTCACTGATTAACCTCATATAATTCTGTTATATATGTGTAACATTAAATCGTGCACCTATATTGTGACTTAAAATACTGTAAGTGTGCTTCTAACCTGTATCAGTTCTATGAAATTGTGTCAAATTTGGATAATGTATGTTATTCCTTTGCACTTAAAAGAAATATCAGTAAGGTAAAATATGTTTTTTTTTCAGCTTTCTGAAGAGGACATAGAGGCCACGAGGGAGGCGTACCATCAGATGAATCACTTCGGACCAAAGATAAGAGGGGAAGGACGTTGTCCACCAAACTTTGTTCCTTTTTCTCACCCTTTAATGTTTACAGTGCTGAAGGTACAGATAAGTGTCCTATAGAACTGTCCAGTGGTTCTGACAGCGAGTTTCAGTTCAAAAGAAAGTTAAAGGTTACTGCTAGGTCTCATCACAATTCACGTTTGTCTTTAGCTAAAGAGCACAAGAAAAACAAAATTTGCAAGAAAACAGAGTGTTCATATCCTTCTTGTTGTTGTGTCAGTGAGACAGGTGCCAAAATTACCAAAGTTACTGAAGTCTCTTCCTTGTCGTCTAATTATAAGCAAAACAAACAGTCCAACTCTGCCAGGATAACCACAAGTAAATCCAAATCGTGTGGAACAGTTTCATCTAAAAAAAACAGCAAAACCATTGAAACTAGTCGTTCAATACACAAGACACACAATGGAAAAATAAGTCCAAACAGTAACCAAAGTAATCACTACCAACATCAAAGAAGGTACAGAGGATGCACCTATTACAGTGCCCTCACAGACACAAAGGGCCACTCAAAGTTCTATTTCCGGTACTATGTCATGTAGAGCTAGAGGTCGAGGTAGAGGACGACGTTCTGGTAAGTGCAATCAGTCAGTGTGTAGCACTGCAGGTCTGCCTCTAAACATGGATACTGACAATGATTTCATGTAGTCAGAAAACAAGAAAACATTACAGTGTATGTCCTTATGTGTGGTCTACACAGTGCACAATTTCTATAAAAAAGGTGGCGCATTATTATGGAATGTATCGCTGCAAAGTTTGCACCTCAAAATATTAAAAAGTTCACCAAATTTTTACTTGTAAAGACATGTGCAAAGAAATGTAGATGATACCTACATAGTTAGGAGAACAGGTGTGATAAGTGTAAGGCCAGTGTAAGTAACAGGGAAAACCACATCATTTTCAGAACTAACCTTCTGTTTCATGTAGGATTAGAATATGGATAAAGACATAGGATTTGCAGGTGTAGTAGTCATTCTTTGGATTCAGTAGGCAGAACCTCACTCCAATGACAGTAATTAAGTTGAAGCTATAGAAATTGAGGTGGACGGCCGGATGTTTTTATTAGCATGCGTTCTTCGGCCCATTCTTCTGTCGCTTATCCGACCGGTTGAAGTTATAAGTGAACTTCAAGTACACTTTAATAGGTTTATTGTGTTTCAGCTGCACCACAAAGGGTGTTGGGCCGGGTGTTGATAGTTTTGTAGTATAATGTAATGCTACATAGCCAAGTGAAATGTGAGAGACTATTCAAAGAGGTTTGTTGTACTGAAAAAGTATGTGTATGGGATACACCCAGCCTACACCTACATGTTTGGAGTAAGAAACCAGCCACTGTCCTTTGTTTTTTTAAGCATGTATGGTTCCGCATGTATTAAGAAGTTAATTTCGTATTTAAAGTGGTGCTGCATGTTACTGTCACATGTTAAGGATCATGTAGGACATTTATGGAGGCCTTTATTGTTGTTTGATGTCATGTGATTTTAAATGATATTTTTTGTGTAAAATGTGTGATGTTCTGATAAGGTAGAGGTATTAGGCATAGCCAAATTTATCATATGTGAAGGCTTTCTTTTGGGTGAGTAACTTATACGTTACTGACATATTAATTTCTCTAACTAACTATGTAAAGTGTGTTGGTTATTCAGTAACAAAATTTGCATCCATGGGGTACGGTAAAATGACTAATGCCACACTTTTCCAGGAGAAGGGATAACTTTTGTTTTGTACATTACATAACCCCTAACTAAATGTTATAACTTTGTTTTGGGTGGGAGGAGGCCCTGGAGGGGAAGGGGGAAGCATGTCTGGTCTTTCAAGTGCCCTATCCTATATATTTATAGCAGGGCCCTTATGCCATATTATATTGTGTCTGTCTGTACCTCTCTGTCACATAGAGCAATCATTGTGCACTTTCGTATCACATTAAATTATATATTGCTTTAAATAAAAGTATGTAATTTTTGTAGTTATGTGAAACACTGAAGTGGGAAAGCTTCATTTTTCTGTTGGTTTTTGGAAAGATATACAATAAAAAGTATTTTTTTGTCATAGTAAAGTGTTACCGTTGTTATGTTTTCTTTTATAGTGACGGCCCATTTTATGATAGCCGCTGAAAGGTGACAAGACTGTCACAGTAATATAGTAAAAGGGCCAGAGACAGCACCCGCCCCAATTTCTATAACTGTCATATTCCATTCCATATTCTTCAAAGGATTCCAGTGTCTTTTAAACATATAGGGCCTTGTAATTGTATCAAAAATTGAGGTGTTCAGCCCGATGACTCAGGGCCGGACTCAGTACCCAACTCTCAGTCTTTATGTGACTGTGAGTGCATATGCACCAGAAACATATAAGTCAGCCGTGAGCCTAACTCACTACAGTGCCCTTACTAATGTTACCTTCCACTCTTAAGAAATGCTCAGTACAGGTTAATTGAGCCTATTAGAGCATCTAGAAAGAAAAAGACATCTTTTTCTGAAGTACTATTTCTGTGAACAAACATAAAACAAAACACTAACCTTTATATTAGTAATATCATTGTCTCTTTTAACACCACCCGAAAGTAAAATGTGCACAAGAACTCTGACATCACACTTCGTGTGTACATAGTAGGCCGCTTGACCAATAAGAGAGCGCTTCTCTTTTAATCTCATCATAAGCCAATCAGAGAACTCCTTTTACAGTGTCATGGTTTATTTTCCCACGGTTCAGCTACACACACAATTTTTGGCGCCCGAGAGAGGAGGTCGGAGTACGTAGGGCCAGTGAATAACATTTTAACACCATGTTCGAGTGCAAAATTTACGATCGAAACTTTGAGTCTACGGGAGAAGGCAAGGCGCACTTCAAGGAAGTGCACCTGAAGTCTTTGGCTCGGCTGCTAGAGGAAAAGGACGCCGGACTCGGTGAGGGGGCGGACGCAGATGCGGGCTCTTCGAGCTCCACTTCCCGCCAACAAGACGGCGATGGGGAAGGGCGGAATGTTATGGCGTCGGCGGCGGAGTCCACCGAAACAGGCCAGCTTAAAGCCCCAGACGCCAAGGTAGAACCAGCCCCAGACGGCCCAGACAACACACGTAAATCTCAGAGTAGCCACAGTAAGTCTGACAACATAGAAAAAAAAAGGGGACAAGAAATCCAGGAAAAGTTCCAGTGCTGCTTCAACCCCCCGCCCCATAGCCTCCACCTCCGGTACCGGTAAAGATGCCAGGAGTACGGCTAAAGACTTGCACTGCAGTTTTTGTTTCGAAACATTTAGCCGAGAATCCAGCATCAAAAGACATTATAACACATGTCCAGCTTATCTTGTTTACAGTGGGGAAGACGTCACCTCGTCTAATTTAAGTGCACCTCGCACTCCTTCACCCGCCCCCCCCCGCCTACCTTCACCCCAAAGTCTAAGAGTGCCTCCTTCACCACCGAAAGTGCATCCAAGAGAAGGGGAAGACCTACAAATCTCGAAAGAGTCTGTAAGCTTAGCAAAACGCCGACAGGTGACAAGGCCGGTGAGAAGATGATAGTTAAGACACCCTTTAAAACTAGGAGTAGGAGTAAGGGTCAGGCTTCCTCTGACGCCCTCAACCTCTCGGACAACAATGCTAGTGACGGCGAAGATGGTTCCCCTCCTGCCAAAGTAATTAAAGTGAGTAAATAGGGCGTGTATAGATAGAGTTTATGTTTCACTTCATATGTAATCCTTGTCTCTTAGACTAACATGAACTTATGCTTTTGTATGCTCACGTGTCACATGTAAAAGGGCGTGGATATATTACCTGACCTACTGCACTGCAACACACTATATACAGTGGCAAAGTGTACAGGCCCTCTAAATGTGTATGAAGTAAATAATTTTTTTATTTTTAAGAGAGAACGGGTTCTCCCAAAAAAGGATGAAACCACGGCCCATTCAGGTGCAGACGCCGCTGAAGGATCAGAAGCAGAAGACGGCACAGAGGGGAAAGGCCAGTCTGAAGTAAGGGATACAAATTATTTCTTATAGCAGATGTTTCTTTGTGTTATCTTAATTTCTTACCAAAAAAGAATTAAGTTGTCCTCTTTTCAATATTCTTCACCCTCATTGTTTGTGTCTTATACGGAAATAACATATAACAATATTGGCCATCATTTATTCAAAGCCTTTAAGTAGAGTTTCAGTGCACCTCTTTTAAAGATGTAACTATATATATGGAAAACCATTTGAAATGAATTTAAGTGTCACATATAACTGAAACAGGTCCTCCCTTCTCAGCAGGAACTGGAACAACAAGACACGGGCCTACACACAGGAGATGAAGAAGGCGGCTTGGGTAGAGGAGGCGGTGCATGTGCATTGTTAAGGAGGCGATCTTCTCTTCCACAGTTCCCACCAAAAACATTTACAGCGTATGAAGTTCCCGACCACATTTTAGTTGCAGCCGCCCAATTGATGGGTTCGTTGGACAGTAAGCTTGGCAAAGATTTTCTACATATGATATCTAAGTGACTTTGAGCACTGTGGGTGCTTTCCTTGTAAGAACCTTTCCAGGCGCCCTTTTCCATGGCCCCGCAGAAATGTGTTCATTTTAATTTTGTCTGAAGCCAAACAATTTACCAAAGGATTTTTTGTTATTTCAAGTGCAATCATTGAGTGCAATTGACTGTTAGTGTTTACTGAGACTTCCATGCAGAGGAAAGTGTGGAAACATTTACTTAAGATTATGTGTGAGGAAAGTCAGCCGCCTGAGTGTAACAGGTAACAGTGCATTCCATTTAAGAAGACAAGTGGCGACAAGTCATATGAGGGGGCCCGGGCCCCTAACGCCCGCCCCCTGACTAGGTCACGTGATCTGAACGTGCCCCCCTACGTTTAAAGTGTTTATTTTTGGGTGCTGGTTCCTCATTAAAAAAAAATTACTTCTGTTCACATACACTTTAAAGATCGGGGTCATGTTCTGATGGCGCACTTCTCATCAGGTTATCTAGTCCGTGGTGTACTGTATATATGTATTGTGTCTGGACATAGAAAAAGGTGCGGCACCAAGGGTGCCGGGTATATACAATCATGTTGATGTGTTGAGGAGAGAAGTAGGCACCGAGAAGTACTTGTGTAAAGTATTATATAAGCGGCCATATCAGGATTCTCGACGCTTTGTCAGTGCGCCGAATTTTGTTAGTGTGTAGAATGATCATTTACAGGTAAGATGATTATAAATGGTGTTTGTAAAGCATGAAGCCGTATAAAAGAAGATTTTCATGGTGTGGTAGTCTTTCAAACAATGATGCCAAAGTGATAGCCTTTGTTTACAGATATCATTATGGGGCCATAATTAGATATACATAACATAAAGAGAGCAGAGCAGTTATATTTCAAGCCCACTTTCCATGGTCCGTTCAAAAAGGCCACAGGTGTTCTCATTTCAATAGGAAACAGGACCTTAACAGATACACTTGAAATACAGGGGTGGATTTTCTTATAACCTGATCTAGTCCATCCTATACTTTATATATGTCTTCTGAGAAGACATAAAAAATGGTGCCACATGTAAATGTTCATGTTTACAGAAGCCAAATACCTGTACGCAGCCCGACAGACGAGAGTTACGTTGTGGGGAAAAATTTGGTCTGGGCACTGTGGGGTTGGGTAATGGGTACAATCGATCATTGTGGGGTGCACATTTCATACATGTACATATGTACATTATGGGATTAAAATGTCTGAATATAGTGGGTTCATATTGTTATTCAGGAATATATTTCATTAAATGGCAAAACAAGAAAGTAGCTTTCATGGGCTTCGAAACGCACCTAAGATCAAGGCGATTGGACCAGTGGTTGCTGAGATATTTAGTTTTGAAAGTTTTAGCGGAAATATCGTAAAAGAGTCCCTATTCAAAATATGAGTTTCTGGCTGTGCTATTGGGCGTGGACACTGGATCATGGCTCAGTGGGCATTCACTCTTGCACATACATGATGCAGGCTTCATCTGCTCACTGTAGGACTATTTGGGAAAAAGTGCCTCCGCTGCGTGATGGGGCCCGTCAAAAAACTGTTTGTTTTTGCTCTAACCCGTGAACCATTGAACTTAGAGACACGGGACCGGGTGCAAATCGAAGCTTATCGCAAGGGCTATCAGGCAATCTTCAAATTGGAATTAACTGTCTCAGTTACTGAATACAGGGGGTGCAATCATCTGTTGTTATGGGGTTACTGTGTCTGAAGATGTGGGGTGCAATGTCTGTCGCTATGGGGTTATTACGTCTGTGCATGTGGGGTGTTATGTCTGTCGTTATGGGGTCATTGCGTCTGAACATGTGGGGTGCAATGTGTATTACTCACTAGGGGGCAGTAGGTGGTGATACTGTCTGTAATATGCACAGACTAATGGGGTCTGTCTGACAGACACGATCATTGTGGGGTTGTACCACGATCTCTTCACGTGCACCCCACAAGGTCATTTTGAACCATTTTAAGGACATTGCTTGTGGGGTCAACCCCACAAGCAAGAAATGACCCCACAACGTAGCCTTGTACTTATAAAAACCCCACAGTGTAGCTCTAGTAAATACAGTATTACATGTACATTTTGAATGTGCTGCTTTTCTATTTTTGTTTGTAGTATGAAGATTGATATTTTAAAAAGAAATAGTTTGTTCTAGCATGAAACCTTGAAAGGAATAAGTTAATAGTGAGTTTGTGTTGTAAAAATATAATTTGCCTTGTTTCAAGTGATAGTTATATTATACAGAGAGCAAAGCTCTTGTTTTTAGTTAGAAGTAGACACAGGAAATTTGTTGGGCCGGTGTTGGGCCATGTTCTTAAGTTGTAAATCTTAGGTGCAGATGTTTGTTTTCATGCATGAATATATAATATATTACATCAGAGATATTCATAGAGACAGGTGAAACAAAAATTAGCCAAATTAATTAGTATTAGAGTTGGTTGGAATTAAAGTTTTGTGGCATTTTCACAAAAAATTATAGCGGATACACAAAATAAATCTTGTGGATGCACACAAAATTCTTGTGGTACACAAAATAATTCTTGCAGGTATGCAAAATAATTCTTGCGGACGCACAAAGTTTGAAGTTTTAACACTGTTTATTGGCTAAAGAAAGCACTACATAGGTAGTTGTTATAATCAGTCGCCAAATACAATATATCATTCTTGGGGTTACACAAAATATTGTTAAGTATTAAATGATCGCGGAAATTATGTTAAGGTGGAATACACTGTGTTAAGTATGGAGCCTTTAGGAAATATGCTGTATATGGTCAATGTGTAGTCCTCTGTTAAATTAGAGAGGATATGTCGGACCGAAAAATTTCGGCCAAGATTTCTTTGCACTTTCATCCATAGAAGAGGCCATGTCAGTACAAGGAGGAAAACAGAGTGTTAAGTATTGTGCCATTGTGACTTCTACTTTATTTAAGAGAGACTGGACAATATATGGATAACGTGTACGCCCTTCTGTACTTAGTGTGATTCAGTGTATGCGAAATATTTTGTGCACTTTAAATCAGAAAAATGCATTTTCTGTCCACATGTAATTTATTGGACATCTACATATAAGATAAGATGTAAAAGATGTTGGATGAAGAAATAAAATAAAGTATTTATTTGAATTTTAAATAAAGTGTCAAATTTTATTTGTGATAATCTAGTTATAAAGAAATACACAACAGAGAGCCACTTTATATATTAAAAAGAGAGTACAAGAAACCTACACAATAATGTTATGAATTCCATTTACTTCTTTTAAATTCCACTTTTTCATAGTTTATGGGTAAAACACGTGAAAAAGGGCCGTTGGATCTGGTTTAGGCGAAAGCAGGGGGTTAAAGCAATAGATAGCGGACTGTCTCCCCTTGGGGTGGGAGAACCACAATGTGCACCATGGTCGTTTAGTTCTCTCTATGAACTTCATCTTATACCCACTGGCCCTCTTCAGCCGACTTTCATGTACGAAATGTATGACCAAAGTTGGCCGAAGAGGACAAGTAAACTATAGGTATTACCAGAGGTTTCTTTCATTTTCAACACTGGTTATTGCCTCATCATGTACTTCTCTTTTGCTTAAATTAAGCTGCCTCATCGTTTGGCTGATCATAATATGATTTTAACTGAGCAAGCTCAGCCATGACCTCCATTAGAGATTTCGGTTCACCCATGTTGGTAATAGAATTATTAAAACTGGCGAATAACATTGTTGATCAAGATCACTGTCAGTAAATGTATTGTCTACTGAATGTTTAGATGATTCATTGTCACTTAGCTGTATTGGGTTTAAAGTTTCATTGAATCTGCAGGAGTTGAGCTCTGTGCTGGTAGTTGCTGTGGAGCCGGGTATAGAGTGGACAAGCTCAACCGAATTGAGCAGTCCTTCAACTGCTTTGTTTGGGAAAGGTTTTCTGGAAACTTGAGAGTCTCTCCGTCAATGGTGTCCATCTTCATTCTTGTGCTCTGTACTCTCACTCATTTAAAGTTCATTAGTGCTGAGGAGAGCTGATGGTAAAGGTGAGGCCCTGCAGTATGGTCACTACTGAGTGCTGCATTTTAAAACTGATTTCTCACTTGATCCATGAAAGTACAACTAAAAGGACCGTTCCCAGGTAGCAAGGAGACATTGGGCCAATGTCGGCTTATATTGGGCCAATGTCGGCTTATATTGGGCCAAGCATGGACAAGCATGGCCCAATGCTCCATTGCTGATTGGGTTGGTTCTCCACCACATGTCTGATGGTCTATAATTACCACTAGCCATACATGATAGATAGAAGAGGCTGTATTAGTACTGGTGTATTTATTCCAGCATATTGTACATAGTCTTAAGGTATAGATGTTGATACCGTAAGATGGTGGATGCTGGTCTCCCTGTGGGAAGGACACAGCGTGCATATACAGTGAATGTAGGTCACATGTTGGTCATATACACAGGCAGGAAAGAAAAGTAAGCTATGAATTGGAACAATCTAATAGAGAGGAAAAGAATCTTGTTCTAAGTCCTGCTGACAAAACATGTCTTAAGATACTAGTACACATGTAATCACAGAAAATAATCCAAGTTAGTAAATACTAATCTAACTTAGACAAAATCACCCATTAGGCAAAATACCCAACATGTTAGTAACATCTTACTAATGTGTTAGTAGTATTAACTAACCTATTAAGGCAAGCTGACTTGACTTAGCCATGTCTAAGGGGTAGTAGTTTTGTCTAAGGGGTAGCAGTTTTGTCTAAGGATTAGTAGATTTTTTTCACACCAGGTGGCAGTGTGGTTTGCATGAGGATTTTTATGGTAAGTGCATATCATGGAAAAGCCTATGAATGTCAGAATAATGGTGCTTTCAATGACTATTGTCATAATAATGCCTATACAATTCAACCTGGCATGTGATTTAACAGAATACACTTAATAAATATATATTTGTTATTGAAGGAGCAATGAAAAATAATGGAAACACCTTTTCTGTGGAAATTGAATTTACTCATATATCCACATCTTTGACATTATGATAAACCCAGAGCAATTAAGTTCACGGGTTGCAAAGAAAATGATGTGAGGTATTGAACTTGCTTCTCAAATGGAGAGGCTCTGTTCTGGATGTCTTAACCTATGTGGTATTTACACTTACCATTTCAAAACGAAGAGAATTGCTATGTTGCTTGAAAGTCTATGTAGTTAGTGGAAAAGTCTAAGGCAAGTTAGGAGAAATCAGGCAAGTCGGGCATTTTTCCTAAGGGTTAGGCGTAAACTCCCAAGAAAACTTCGGTGGTTTGGGGACGTGCAAACTCCCAACTTGGGTTAGCAAGTCCAACAAATGTTAGGCGAAAGGCCTAAGATATTCAGAATATTTTTTTGTGTGATGTAACACTGCCTCTTTACAGGTAACTGGATTGAGGGGGAATGCCGGGTGGATTCGAATCTGTTCATGTTGCTGAAATAGAAAAAAAAACCCGTGTAATACATCAAAAGTATACATGTAGTAGACATTCTTAAAATAAACTGACACCATTTACTGAAAAGCCCAATTATAAGCCACACCCTGGATTGATGGTTTTGCTAAGAGCCTTACTCTGAATCTAAAATTGTTCCTGTGTCTTTACAAGTAAACCCCTTGAATAAGCCGCATACTGATTAAGGGCGTTGATAGCCACAGTTGGCCACTGAAATGGTCTATAAGCCGCTTATGCACAGGGTTTCATTGTACTGGTGGAATATGTGATTTCTGAGTTAGGTGTAATCCTGGCACAGGAGTCCAGTGTCTCTATCAGGACGAAGGTGGGGAGCTGGAGAGGAGATGCCAGGGGTAGGGATGGGGAGGGTGAGCACACTCTCTGGTCACTGCCTGATACGATATACAAAGATCTTGAACTAAACGACCGTGGCCAATCCACCACGAGGGGGGTGTCTCCCCCGATGGCGTAAGCCCGAGGGGGAGATCGGCTACTTTGTACACCAGGGTATTTAGTTATCTATCTATTTCATGCTTTCAGAGGATTTAATTAAATGAAAATTCTACTTCTCTTGGAAATAATTCTCACCTTTTTATATAAATGTTAGAAGTGGCATTATGCCCCTATTTATGGGAATTCTAATTATGGGAAACCTTTACTTATGGATGTATTTGAAAGTATATAACAACAAGCCTTATGGGCATGTATGGTTGCACCAGAGTGATGTGCATATAAGATTCTATACATGTTTCCATTCACAAAATCAAGGTAGATCATAAAAGTGTCCCCTGTGAGGGAGGACACTACAATTCAATGGTATTGGCGTGTAGCCTATATATGGATCAATTCAACTTCAATAACATGGTATTTTAACTTATCTTGGAGACTGAGAATGGTTTAAAAAAATACATAATTACAGCAAAAATCTGACAGGCTCCATTCCCCATTTTCCGAACACACTGCTTCAAAAGAAGACAGTCCATACGTTGTATAATGATGACACACCACGTTGATTGAGTAAGGGTAGGTCAGAGGCGGCAGCAGGTTGTCCTTCAGCATGGTAAATGGCAGGATCATAGGAGCACATGTCTTAGCTATAGAAGAAAAAAAAAGAATTATCAGTATAGAGTTGAATCCTTGTGATCGACTTCCCCGGGGGGGAGGGGTACACTTCATATGTTGGAGATACACATAGTGTGCAGCAGGCAATTTCCCCAGAAATTTGGACATGCCATAACATCTTACACTTGAGAAAATTCTCCTTGCCCAAGCTGTAAACGTTCTCAACTTGATTCCTGTTCAGTGGGTGTCCGAAGACATGGGTCTATTTTCTAAATCATAAGAATATAAAGAAAAAATACAATTGATGAATGCTGACTGTTAAACCACCATGTTGAATGTATGATGTCATAATCATATGACATGATGCACTTACCCCTATCATGAACTAGTAGTAGCAAGCTGAGCCCACCTGCTCTCCCCAATACACCATTCAACTGAACACCCCAATATTATCATTGTCAGGAAAGAAATAATGAAAAATGAGAATTACCTCACCACTTTAATGACTTAAGTCTTTAGACCTTAGCAAACAGAAATGCTTTTTGCCTCATCGAAGAATAAAACTTCAAAAGTTTGCTATTTTTGTTACCATCCCTATAAGTAATTTCTTATTGGCTGTAAAAAAAAATGATGATGGAGTCATTTGCAAGCATTGAAAAGTAGAAAGTAGCTCAAGGCCCCAAGATTAAAGCCAGACATTTGTTCTGTTGACCTTTCGTATGGTTTTAGATAAGGAACTGTCCATTTATGCATAAAAAGATGGTGCCTACTTACGGGTACATGATAAACTCTTGGTCCATGTGCCGTCTGACCTACACTGTGTCTGATAACTCTCAGTACCATCTAGTGTAATGTGTCCAGTCGTACAGTTAACATTCACCATGTCTGGATAATAGTGTGTTACGGCCACATCAACATCCACATTGGCTGCAGTTAGTGTTTCACAGGCAATCTCTGTAAAGATATCAAAACGTTAACAAAAGATATGGGTTGTTAGAAAGTGTTACATTTTAGCTAATATGGGCCAGAATTATTTTTATATGACCTTTTAACAGTGTTTAAATTTTTATAGGGACATCCTCTCTGCTCAGAGAACAAAAAAAAAGAATATACTGACTTTTGATCTCTTGTTCTGTTTTTATTATGTTTTTCGTGTTACATAATGTCCAGTACCAAAATGATGAAATATAAAGGTAATTAAAAATGCTTTAAGTGATACAGGAATGCCCCTTGATACATAACAAGACCCTTAGCAAATATGTCAATTATTGATTTCAATTGTCAAAGAGAACAACTTTCAGTTATGTAACATCTAGTACTTTTGCCATAATTATTTTACATATACATAAGTTCCTCTCACACGCAGGCAAATGCCAATAGACACACAAAATATTTTCAACGAGGTAGAGGATGAAAGGATCCTTCATGTGGGTAATAACAAAAATTGAAGTTTAGATTTTTCTATGTCTTTTAATTGATATAGATTTATCGATTTCAGTTCTCAAAGACACCTGATGAAAAATTCTTACTCAGTAACATGTCAAAACCTTATGAAAATGATACAGTTGATGGTATGCTGTACAAAAAGATAACATTGGGATGTACTAGGTGTTCTTTGATTGACGCAGGATACATGTAAAAAAAAAAAGGCAACAAAGAACAAATTTGGTCTTTTTTTTTTTACGTCAGAAGGGTCTACATCTGGGAATGTATGGCGGGTGACCACAAATTCACATCTTTCTGATAGTCTCCTCTATCACATGAGTCTATCTAAGACAAGATCAATTGGTTCTAAACTTCTTTCTCCAGAGCCATGAGAATCCAAAATGACCCCCAAAACACAAAGTCTACTGCTTACATGTATTCCATTCCCAAAAGAACTAAATGATACATGACACTGTTTTAAAAACAAGGGAAAGGCTTGACCTTTATGTGTTTCCTTGAAATTATCCCAACCCTACTTGTACTGCTAAATGTTTGAATGTGGGTGCTGCACTCTGATTGGTCAGTGCCTGAGTGCTCTACATTCACTGCTGTCAGGTGCTGGCAGCTATAAAAGTTGTTATACTAATAAATGCATGATGACACAAAATATTTCTCTTGAAAGGTTTAAGCTATTTTGAAAATTAGCAATTTTCCACTTCATTTATCACCATCGACTACAAAATGGTGTGAAGACTTGGATGAGTAACCTCCCCTGGAGCACTCTCTGTTTACAAACAGTTGAAAATTCCACTGGAGGCAACTCCACCAGGGTGTCCAAAGTGGATAAGGCATTACTTCAGGCCTTAGAGGTGCGGAGGTGGAGGGAGTAGGGGTCAGAGGTCAGCTGCTGCTTCTCCAGGCCCAAACGTGAGGGGATGGCATGCCTATATGTGCGTGTGATAAATCCAGATTTCGTAAATGATAAAGTCAGAATAACTATGTTCCTATAAGCTCCTGTTGTATTTAGTTAGAGGTTAAATAAGGGTTATTGACGCACTTAGCTAAAATCAACAAGTGCATCAATAATCCTTATCTAAGCTCTTTATACCATGGTTTCAACCCTGAATTATAATTATTTACATTAAATAAAGAAGAAATTCGAGTTCAGTCAACAGTGACGAGGAGGAAGCCATTCTGCCATATTGGATTCTGTTTATCAACATACTGTCCGGTACGCCGAGAATATTTTATGACAATCTATACAACCCTACTATATTCTTTACCTTACACTACACCTCTCATTGGCTGCAGGTCCGGTCACGTGACCTGTGACATCACAGGTCACCTGACCCCTATTAGAATTTCCCGCCAAAAGGGAGGCCTCTGATTGGCTGATTTGAATTTCCCACCAAAAGGGAGGCCTCTCATTGGCTGCAGGTCGAGTGAGTAATAAACAGTACTTAACTATAGTCCCGTTCCGATACATACTTTACTACTGATATCATATTTATTTTGATAATATTTATCCCTTTATACTTCATTGTAAGCACTTTACTTTGTGTTTTTAGGAACAGCAGAAATAGCAGGATTTTTCTTCTCCTCTGCGTAAAGTAGATAGTTTGGCTTAAAAATACATAGAATAAATGCTGCTAATAAAAGATTTTGTACTGTTAATCATGTGTTGCTTTGTCCTTGTTATTTATAAAAATGGGCTATCTCAAATGAAAAGGGATGGTATCCCTTTTATGGGGGTAGGTGAACTCAAAACCTTATAATTATTTAGTGAAATGATCATAACTAAGGGCTTTTGTAGAAAAAGGCAGTTGCTAAGCAACCATCAATATCTAAAATTCACCAAAAGGCTACCCACTTGGAATGAATACACAGAACTAAACAAACATGGCTGAAGTCCAAGGGGGAGACAGGGTGGATGGCCCGCAATTTATGCCTGGGAGTTTAGTTCAGTATTTCGTTCATGTTATATGGAAATATATAGATTCCATAAAATTAGCAGGTAATGAGTTATGTGATCAGCAGAGTGGATTGATTGATGTTATGCCACTGGGGTGTGGCTTACGGCCCCTCAAGGTTATGTCAATTGGGAGTTGTTATTCACTTATTCACATGAAATAATATACAGTACAAACAAGACTTACGTGTGCAGTTCTCTACATCTCCCCATCCACCACATTGACAAGTGTAGATTTTGGAGTCAGAACCATCAGAGAAGTAAAATCCCTGGTCACACGTCACCTCCATGGTGGGAATGTTACAGCCGCGGCTACATGTCATGGTAGCTGTTGTGTGGTCATTAAAGTCTGGTTTCGTAGCACAGGGAGAGGTGCGAGCCCATCCTGTAAGATAAAAGTCATTTATAGTCACCATAAAACCCCTTACGGACCATAATCCCATGTACCATGGTTACCTGCTCCCTAACTCAAAATGAGTGCCCTAGAACTGGATAAATGCACAGCTATGAATATATGAAATTAGGAGGATTTTCACCAAGAAATGAATTGGAATCTGATAATAATGTTAAACCTATGACCTTATATCATCATAATGATGGAAGAGAGCTTTATTTCAGGGTAGATACTACAGTCTCGTAGGTTTAACCAAGGAGTTCCATATCACATGCGGCAATGAAATATGGTATTCCTGTATTCCATGGCCAGGTCATGTGACATTCTAATGTAAACAAGCTGCAATTCAGTAGAACATCCTTGTTTTAAGATGGTAAAACCATAAATAAATGCAAATGTCAACTCTCCCGGGATATTTCAGCATCGCATTCCCACTCTGCCTATAAGGCATCATGGGATACAGACAGACACACACGTCAGACGATTGGTCTTTTTCTGGTCTAAAAAAACCAAAAG
Organism: Acholoe squamosa; assembly: GCA_949317995.1. NCBI lineage: Eukaryota > Metazoa > Annelida > Polychaeta > Phyllodocida > Polynoidae > Acholoe > Acholoe squamosa. Next base: position 3,105,941 of record OX439045.1, read on the forward strand.
TGCAAGGGCACTTATAAGGGGGGGGGGCTGCTTATTACGTTGAATAAGGTAACTGGATTAGAAATACTCAAAATTAGCTTTTCAATTAAAATGAAAATATTTTCTGGGCCAACAGATGTAGAAACGGGCCTGTAAATTTCTGAAGGTGACTGCCCGGCTGGCCCATGGATCAAAAAGTTAGTGTCTACCCCTAGGGTAATCTTGTAAGGCTATGGTAGAGCATTGGCCACTCCCTTTGTGTCGGGGATCACTGCCCCAGGCCCTGCGCGCTTCGGGCAGTGATCCCCTGGCCTAACCCCTCCACACAAAGTAGTGATCAGTTAGCTACATGCGTTACTTTGGGACAAACTTTTTGCCTATTTTTTTTTTATGAAAATTCCTTGCAAGGCAATGCCTTAATTATTGCATTGTTTTCTGAGGCTTTATTGTGGAAATTACACTACCTCACTGCAACGTGGTGATTCAGGGTAGATTCAGCAGTTATTTCATAGAGTGTGCATATACAAAGCAATGCTGATAAGATTGCCTGTGATAAGATCATCAACTGACACTTACGGTCAAAGATATGGCGCGGATGATGTATATTCCTGGAGGAGGCCTGGTTGTTACATGGTAATCCTCTAAGTAGGTTCCTGATGCCATTAAAGACGTGTAGAGAGGAAAAAGAAGGGATTAATATCATGAAGATGTAAAGACAAGTGAAGTACCTCATGGTGAGTTTGTTGCACTGAATGCTATATCTTAGGACACGGTTAGCCAGCCAAGCCTCCTGTGTGCCTGTCTGACTGATGAGAAACAGAGTGTGTTTGCCTGTATTTATACAGTGTCATAGGTTTGACATGGTTAGCAGCGACACCTAGGGCTCCAGACGGGTAAAATCGACAAGGGGACAAGTCCATTTCTTAAAATCGACAAGGGACATAAAGCTGGGTGACAAGGGACAAGACCACTTCTTAAAATCAACAAGGGGACAAGAACACTTCTTAAAATCGACAAGGGGACAAGACCACTTCTTAAAATTGACAAGGGGACAAGACCACTTCTTAAAATTGACAAGGGGACAAGAGCCACTTCTTAAAATCGACAAGTGACTTGAGACCCCCCTGTCTAGGGCCCTACCCCTAGCTTTGTCACCAGCGCAAGGTAAGAGGAGGGGATACCGATTACAGCGGGCCCTAGTGGTCGTCGTCAGAACTAGGCCAAATCCCACATTGTCGCCCAACCGTTCACGGACGGGGTGCTTCGTGTAATGCATTTTCAATGGGAGCAATACTATGTTCACAGATAAAAATATAAATCTAAACTAGAGTCGCTTTGAGTCTCTCCAAGTGATCTAAATGGATAATCTCCCTGTCTAACAGGGGTTGCATGTCAATTAATTTTAGATTGCCAGATTTATGTGTTAAGCTGACTTGAAATTGGCTAATTATCATTTTTTTTGGAAGCCATGTTTACATTTGATGTTACACTGCTTTCAAATTATTTAGGCAATGACAGCACCACAAGAAATATTGGACATATGCAGGGCAATGTGGCTGACATGACTGCAACCATGTCTTCTTTATATGATGTTCTATCAGTCTGTATTTTGCTTATTTATTTGCTGACCAGGAATTTCCGGTACCGCATGAACGCCATGTTTATGTACGGGCACTTTGGGAATGCCGTGAAGCTTTTGCGGCCCGGTAAAACCTCCTCTTGCGCAAGGTGAGAATGATATATATATATATATATATATATATATATATATATATATATATATATATATATATATATATATATATATATATATATATATATATATACCTATACCTTTTACCACGTTGATCCACATATTTGTAGGCAGTGAATGCAGAATGCATTCTGAAGCATTCTGGTGCATCCTAAAGGTGCAGATCGCTATTTTATCAGTTTATAGTGACTATATACCACCCTTGAATTGACCAAGATCAGATGGTTTTATAAGGCCTACACCAGTTGTTGTTTGGTGGTTCCTCAGTGTCATGGTGAAAGCTGTGTTCCAAAGTTGCCGTAGAACCGTAAAAAGTATAGCTAAAGTATTTTCATGAATAAGTAACTAGTTACCTAGTTGAATGACCTTAAATCTTTCAGAAATAACATTTTATTTCATATATCTTTTTGAAAACATTTTATAAGTTATAACCTCATAATTCATTCATACAGACTGGAATTGCCGCCATCTTGGATATCGATTTGGAGAAATCGGGGCCTACCGTGATTTTATTTTTAATGGAATATGGCGGACCATGGTAAATCTGGACTCTATGTATTGATACCTTCAACTTGATAGGTCATACATTGAAATCGGACTGGTAGTTCCTGAGATAGGCCCCATATTTTCTGACAAATTTACCTCCGAGAGAATCTGCTAGGAGAGTGTCAATTCGTTTGAAGTTGCTATGATACTGGTAGCTAAGTAAAGCGCCGCTAAAATAAGTGCTGCTAATGGGTCAAAGGAATGCTGCTACTGCAGCAAGCTTTTCCGCACAATTCATTAGAGCTCAGATCTGTTTGGTTGGGGTGGGAGGAGAGGATATGACAGGATAAGATTTACCAAGGCTAATGACAAGGTATGTATATGCCCACTCCCTCTAGTGCTAAAGGTACTGGGCCATATTAAAAGAGACCTAGATCTATGTTACTGTACTGTGTCAATGTAGGTCTGCATCTACCGGTATGTACCGGTAATAAGTTGGATAAGTTGAAGATCATTATTTTATCGGCAATGAACCGGTTCATAGTGACTATGTATACCACCCTTGAATTGACCAAGATCAGTTGGTTTTATCCCAGTTGTTCTCTGGTGGTTCCTCAGTGTAATGGTAAAAGCTGTGTCCCAAAGTTGCTGATAATGTCTCATTTCTTTTAGAGAGTACTGCCAGTGGTAATAAAGTTAAGTAATATATTCAGTCCCTACAAATTTTACGTTTCAAATTAGAGCTGTATGTACCCGGTTGAGCATTCTCAAGTAGCGTATCTATATGCCTATATGTAGGGCGTCTTTCCCTACCATTACCATATAAATGGATGAATCCTTTAAAGGCTGACTGTGCATTCATTCATGATGGGCCTTGGTCATCACGATGATTGCAGTCCTGATGTATGTTCATTCACCATGATAAACTTACGGGGTTAAAGAGGGTCAGCATGATGCACCAATGAGGTGCTGGAGAGCAAACCTACTAGCACTCAATTGTTGCATCATGATCTCCAATGGGCATGGTTAAATTCAGTACAACGCAGCCCTTGTAGTGCTCTTCAGGGCATGATTTTTGGTGCCCCCCATCACCAAAACATACTAGAATACACTAAATACAATCTGAAAACTCTTGTTTTAGAGACTTCAGATTTGCTGGGTGTAAGAATTTTCAAAGAAAGGGTTTTGGGCAAGGTCAAGGTTGAATCCATGAGAAAGTAGGCATTTTCTGCTTTCAAATGCACCAAATCCCAAGTCAATCTGACTAGCGGTTGGTGAGAAATCCGGTTTTAAAGGTTTTCAGTTGGAAGTATTGTAAAAGAGTTCTTTAGAAAACGGTGGATTATGCAAATGTGTGTGTGCAAGGTGAGTAGGGAAGTGTCTAGCAGGGTCAGACTGCCCCCTATGGTGGGAACTGAGTACCCAGCAAATTGTCTTGAGTCCTCATCAACCTGTGTGAAGTGGCTCACACATGTCTCTAGATGGAACACGACGTCGTTATAGCACAAGATCCCAAGGAATAGCAATCGCTATGCCACGTGAGTCTAACACACAGTGGCAAAAGATGACAGAATGAGTTATCACTCAAAAAGGAGTCACCATTGATGACCAATCATGGCGACAGATGACGACAAAGCTGATAGGTAGTTCAAGAGAAACTCAAACCTCCGAGAGGATCTGCTGGGAGAGTGTGAAATTGTTTGACCTTGGCCGAAAAAGTATTCTGCAAAATCTAATTTGTTAAGTGAGGTTTTCACTCTTGTCAGGCCTCTGAGGACAGATTCGTGTACGAATGTGGGCCTACCTTTGAGGGCTGATATCTGGTTGGCACTGGTAAGCAGGTTTGGCAGCTGCTGACTGACGCGACGGTTGAAGGCATCATTGTAGCGGGTTGCTTGGGATGCCATTGGTAGTTGTGGCCGCCATCAGTAATGAAGTGACACACACATCAGAAACTGTGTCCGATGCAGAGGTAGGCAAAGCAGTTGGGGCTGTAAGCCTGTCATAAGGCGTGTCCCTAGCGTGTGTCTGGGCCAAAGCCTTTCCTAGGGGAGGTTGTTGTTGTAACGCCGGGGCCTTGAGGCCGGCCTGCTGGTTTTTTATGATGTCGGTTAGCATAGACATGACAGTAGATTGGCCGTCCTCTAGGTCTGTCATCCTGGAGGTGAGGTTGGACACGGTGTTGGCGAGGCCATTGTCCGTTTGTTGGACAGAAGTGGGGGCAGGCTGTTTACGGGGCCTGCCATGTGTAGCTGCGGGAGGTGCAGCGGCGGCTGTGTTGGCAGTGGTGTTGCGAGTCGAGCGTGGCATTTTTGGTATGTTACTGGTTTGTTTTGAGCAGAGGAGAGTGCCACCGTAAAAATAACAAACAAATTTTTGGCAAATAAATAAATTCCTAAAGCCAGGTGGTTGTGAGTCAGTGAATGGGCGTAGTGTGCAGATGGGCTTATGACTGGAGAGAGAATGTGAAAATCCTAAAGTGTTTGTTATTTTTAAGCTGTGCACAGGTTAGGTGCAAAAGTTCAGTGTAGTGGGAGGGGACAGTGCAGTGATTTCTTTTAGAAAACCCAGACCAAAGCCAAAGTGTGGTTGTGCAGGATTGAGTTGGCAACAATCAAGAACTTCCCTTAGCACTTTTGTAGAACTGGTAAAGAACTGGTAAGTTGGATCTGGTTTAGAGTGCTAGGCACTATCCTCCTTTTGGTGTGTAGACAGGTATGTGTCAGACTTTCAGGACTGACAGACTTGTCAGTGGTGCCAAGCACATGGAAAAAACTCTAAGTTGAACTTGATGATTTTACAAACTGTCACTTGACCAGCAATCAGTTAGCGGTTCTGCCAAGTGTTGTAGATATAACCTAACTACCTTAAAACCCCACCTATAAGTCGCTTTTTTAAAAATGTTCTTTTCTCATATAAGTCGATTTTTGATCCCAAGTTGGGGGGTCAACTTATAGGTGGGGTTTTTATATAATAGATTATAGTGTTAATATTTCTCAAGCCTTTTTTCTATAGGTCGAATTTGTTTCTCAAAGAAGGGGGTCGACTTATAAGTGGGGTTAACTTATATGTGGGGTTTTACGGTATCTGAACATGTCCTCCCAGTGCCACGGTACATTCAAAAGAGGGCTGGGGCGGTGTGGACCAGGTGCCGCAAAGCGTCCTGTATGCTGCAAATTTAGTTCCGAGGGGCACACCACTGGGGCGCTAGTCGTTTTCCCAGGATGCATTAAATGCAATGATGCATCATTCCAGGTAATGGATTAGGAAAAAAACTATGTTTTGATTGTTAATTTAAAGCCAGAAGTGTGGATGAATGGAAGACACCATGTGGTCCTTACTGAAGGGGGAGAGGTGGGAGTAGGAGCCTCTGCGATCAGACATACTCTATTTTTCATTGGTTGAGGCACAAAAACATATAATGTATTTTACTGTATGTATGTATATTATTAGAGATATAGCCTCTGAAATCAGACAGGTCCTACAAACCTTGGTGGGACCTCTGTTACCAGACAGGCCGGTGATGTGTGGTTGATTAACTGTAGCCTCTGTAATCAGACAGGCTAGTGAGATGAATAAGTGATATAAATAAGTGATATAGTCAATAGGGGTCAATGAGCTTCAGTCTCTGTAATCTGACAAACTGGCCTGGACCTGTTATAGTATGCCTAGTAATACTATAGTGGTTTATGTACTACTATGGTGGTTATTAATAAGGAGTATGAAAAGCAGGGGCCCTACTACAAAGCCTTGTCGGACTCCAAAGCCCATTCCCTCACACCTTGATTTTTAACCCCTGATTTCCGTGTATTCAGTTCTATCAGCTAGATAAATTACCAACCACATATAGTCACACTTTTCTAAGTTCAGGCTCTTCAGCTTATGTAGGAGATACATCTGGTGCACAGAGTCAAAGGCCTTTTTCATGTATACAAAAACACAAGGCAGTTACCTCTCCCAAGTCTCAGTATTCATAAAGATCAATGACTAGCTCAGATGTTCCAAGCCCTTACTGATATTTGTATTGCATATTGCTGATCAAACCTCTAATATTCATGCATTTGTTTAGATGCCCATGGATGCACTTCTCTGCAATTTTAGACAATAGGGAGAAAAAACAGTGATATTGGTTGCCAGTTATTTATGTTCTTGAGGTTTCCTGGCTTTGGGATTTGAGTGTGTCAACTGGTCAATAAACAAGACTAATACCTAATGCCAGAAGTTTTGCTAGGGTTAGTCTCCTTTACCTGAATTTCCATGAGGTCAGGTCATACCTCAAGTTTTTCAAAATTTGAGTCTTAAACTAATATAATGGCATGATAATTCTTTATTATAATGGGATTACCCCGGTTATGTAACCCTTATTTGTATAAGAGACCACGTTCCCTTGACCTAATTAGAGGGTTTGTTGACCCTACCTTAAGACCAGAGATGGGTTTACTAATAATAAAAAAAGGATGAGTGTGGTTATGATGTTGGATGATTAAAGTAAATTTAATTTTAGGTTTTAGGTTGCTGATTTATGCTGTGGCCTACCTCCGTTTATAACATTACCCAGCGTGATCTTATATACTCACCCTCATCCACTAATCTACAGAAAAAGGTGTTTAAATCATACATGTACGTTAAATGTGCGTTGTCGTTGGCAATGCCACCTAGCACCCTGTGGCGGAATCACAGGGAAAAGAATTATATTATTTCAATTAGAGAAAAGGGCGAGGTAGGTATTGTGCTTGCATCTCAGCTCACGGACATGTAGGGGTAAAGTCGCCAGGGGACCGACTACCCTTAGCATACTAGCTGCCGTAACAGTCGGTTGCCAGCCGACTTTGTTTTATGTAACTCTAAAGTGTTGCTGATTTATGCTGTGGCCTACCTCTGTTTATAACATTACCTGGCATGATCTTATATACTCACCCTCATCTCTAATCTACAGAAAAAGGTGTTTAAAACATACATGTACGTTAAATGAGCGTTGTCGTTTGCAAAGCCACCTAGCACCCTGTGGCAGAATTACGTCTTATTTTTATAATAACATTTATTTTGAGAAAATCACTAGGTAACGGTTCCGTGACGGTCAATACAGAAAAGAAAGCGAGGTTAAATTCGTATTTGATAACTTGACAAACACAATACATAAACCTTTATAGACCTAGAAAAGGCGCGGGTTTGGTAACCAGGGATGCTTTGTTTAGTTCAGGGGTAACACACCAGGTTAACACACTGCACTAGCGCTGTGCCATCATGGCAAGATCCATCATATATATCAATTTATGCTTTATAAGTTTGAGTAATTGCTCAAAAGCGCTCCCACCTTTGTTTTTGGGATTATATGGGTGCATAACTGGATTTGGGTAATAAATGGTTATTGTTGTTTGAAACCACGGGTCGAAAGAATTTTAAAAAGGTCAAAAATGTGCCAAAAGTTTTGGAGCGCGATTTGTTTTTTTTTAGACATTTCACAATAGCTCACTTACACTAAGGATGCAGATCTTCGATAGCGAAATCATCTTTCCAAACGGTGTTGTGCTCCACCTCACGGTGACCGGTGGAAGGTGAGTAATTTATCAAGATCACGTCTCAAACTCAGAATTTTGAATCAATTTGTGTTTGGTTTGCCGTTGTAAAGAAAAAGATTCATTTTTATTTCAAGTATTACGCAAATCACCTACAACGTGATCAACCCCGGAGCTCAAGACGGGTTTTAAGGTAGGTGGAAGTTTACTGAGCCAAAGTCGTGTTAACACGTGTTAATGTTGTTGTTATGATGCGTGCAACAGTTAAGTGCGTCACCAAATGCGTGGTTACCATGGTGACAACTGTGATGAACGACGCATATTCAGGATGGCGCTGGGCTAACACGACGGGCGGGAAAAAGACCAACCAGACGCTGTGGTTGGCGTTCTTTTGATAAGTAACCTTGTGTAATCGTCCGAGATTTTATATAACTTCGATCTAGTTTGAGAGATGTCAATATCAAGCAAAACCAGACGAGTTAGCTTGGGTAAGTGCAACCGGCACATGTTTATTTGGAGTTACATATGTTTGGAGTGGTGCTATGGGTATAGCTCCGTTCTATTCAGGTGTTGTCTTGGCCGCAGCCAGGAACGCACTGAGCTCCCTACGCGGTCCCAGGTAGGGACTGGAGCAGCGAAGACTAACTAGTGCTGCCACTACCCCAAAGTGGACAGACATCAAAGCGACCTCTGGTCCTACCGGTGGTAACCACACGGATCGACCTGCCCTCTCGAATAGGGAGCAAACACTATATACAACGCTCCACGAGCCCCTACACTACCCCCATCGGCTATGACTAGGGTAGAAAATCCCGTAGGAAATAGTCTAAAAACTATAATAGGGCTTGAGGTGGTTATTTATACAATGATAGTGTGGAGCGAAGTATATACAAAGTATGTAACATTATAAAATTAACAGACCTATGGTAGTAAATATGATATACTACTTCGAAGTGAAATAGATTTTCCATCTTGGAGATTAGGTAAAGTTAAATTATACAACAGTAGTTTGAAGAACATTTGTTATAATATGCATTTTACAAATACCTGGTTATACATGAGGAGTTTTGTATTTTAACAAGACCATATAAGCACATTTACCCGAAAAGAAAAAAATTTTGAACTCACATATGAGTTAACATTTTATAATGTTTTTGGTCAGTTTGTCGAACTGATTTTAGTTTTATATAAAGATAGAAGTATCTATTTACACTATGATATGACTATGTCTAGTTATTGAACACGGACGGTGTAAGTTTTAGTGACTTAGAAAAATAATATAATAGTACCATTATAGATACCAACTCTTCGAGATGGTTTTACAGATCATAAGGTACATAATACTATAGTTTGAAAATATATATATTTTACATTATGAGATCAACTCATATACACATAGTTATAAAGTAGTAGTCACTTATTTTAGAGTTAACTAAACATAGAAAAAAAAATAGATACAAGATATGGGGAAGTACGAACCCACTTATTAAACAATAGATATACAGTGATATTTCAATTAAAGATAGCCCATCAGTGTAGTGGGTCTATCTGTACAATAAAAGTTAGACTTCGAGTGTCTTCATTTTCATTTCACTGCTTGTTTGCAGATCCACTCGGGGGGTAGGTCGAACTTGGCGGTGGCAAGCCGCGTCGCTGTTATGTTGTGCCCTGATGAAGATGGGAAGATGTAGATCATCGAAGGCGATTCGAGTCTGCATCTGTCCGGTCATCAAGGCCATCGCTGCTCAGGTGTGACAAATTTCCAACATAGAGAAAAGAGTCGGATCTCTAGGTCGGATCGGTAATAAATCACTTACTTCTCTGAAGTCTCCATAGCACAGGCTTGGTCAGACTTCAAACTCTCAGGTATATCAGGTGTGGCAGAGGCGGCGGATACGGCCGCTGCACTCGGACCCCTAGATGGAAAAGGTCTGCTCCTCGACTGCTGCTTCATTAGTAACTCAAAGACAGCCTCGGGGGTACCATCCCACTCAGAAAACAGGCACCTGAAAGCCCCCATGAACTTGGCGTCCATGGAGTTCTTTTCTGCAGTTCTACGGTCCTCATCAACTTTGGCAGTAGCCTCAGTTGTGATCTGTTCGGTCTCTCTCTGCTGGATTTCATGAAGGCATTCGAAAACACCTTCAGTCATGCTGCGGAGATATGTCACGCTCTGGTAAAGGTGGCATTCTTGCCAAGCTTCGAACACCTCCTTCTGTATGCTGATGGGTGCATCGCTCTTAGATGTATTCATCTGGGTCTTTAACTTCCAGGTCAGTTGAGGTTCGCACTCTGTGCAGAATTGGTCACCAGTACATTACGGCAGATGAAAGTGGTGGAGGTGTAGGAGCACCTTCTTCACCACTGACATCGCTGGACTGCACTGAGCTACCGGCTGCAGTACTCAAAGCTTGGCTTGCTGGCACAGTACTAGCCACACGTGGGATAGTCAGTGGCTGGTTCGGGTCCTTCATGGCCACCTCCCTTCCAGGACCGGGACGCTTGGATTTAGCGGTCGGTGCTGGGTTCGAAGGTGGGCCCATCGAACCTAGAACCTTCCCTCCTGCAGTCAGTACCTGAGATTCCTTACCAGGGGTCGTGACGGTCTGAAGGGCAGGGAAGTCATCTGCCTTCTTGTCTCCTCTCACTATTTGTGCGATAGTGTGCACGTTCGAGCCTGCAGCGATTGGTGTCGGAGGGATGTGGTGTTGGTCTACCCGACCTCGGATCCAATCGTCATAGGAGTATTCAGTTCCTGAGCGTAGCCAGGTCAAGAAACCCTCAGGATTCGACTGTCGCATCAGTGGGGAAACTTGTTCCATACCTCGAGGACCAGTATGAGACATGATCTCTTTGAGGGTGGGGGAACGTTTCCTTTCCGATGCCTCTGGTGGCGCAGGTGACTGCGATTCAGATCTCGACCTCTTCTTGTCTTTATAGTGAGGGTAAACCCCGGGGTGGGGCTTCAGCTTGCCATGCTTGTCCAGGGTATCCCGGCTTTCCTCATGACCTTTACTTCCCAGTGTGTTCCAGGAGTCATGTCAAATCTATGGGACTTCATGTTCCTCGTCAAATAAGCGTCTTGTTTGCCTTCGGTAACGTGGCAGAAGTACTCGGTGGGCGCTCTTTCTGCTGCAAGTTGTACCAAGCTGACATGAGCCTTGTATGCAGCTTCTGAACCCGAGACATGGCTTCCTCGGCTTTCAGTCCGTGCTTCTTCACAATGTCCTCAGTCAGGCATCCGCGCCGGCGGGTGAGATAGCCATTGCACTTCTTGCTCTCGTTTTTCTCGTTTGTGCATCGGTAGATCGGCACATGATGCATGTGGGCCTCTACGAGATGCCGATAGAAGCGATCCTTCATGGATCACTTCTTCTCAGTCTCGTTCAAGCTCACACATACCTTGAATGGGCACGTTCTCCGTTGGCTACTATAGTTCAAAGCCGCATATTCGAGCTACCCACACTCGGTAGAACTTTGATGGTACCGGATCATCTGTACTCAACCTCATCCAGTCCTCATCATCACTTTCATCATGACGATTCCTGGCAGGCGGGATCCAGTATGAGTCAGCATATCGTTCACAATGGCCAAAGAACCTCGGGGTGAATCTCTTAAAGCAAGACCTGGTGTTAGACCAGATCTCCTTCTGTTCTCTCGTTGTAGCGTCCTCGAGGGGCTCATCATTCTGATGGATATGCCACCTTTCCCGCCGTGGCAAAAACTAGTACTACATCAAGCTACACCCGCTGTAGTTCGAGAATTTTTCTCTCCGTTTGGTCGTTGCGTTGGTGGGTACCTGCACTATTCATATCATCGGGAGTTCAACAGAAATACATGCAGTATCGTACGTGCATGCCAGCTTAGCTGTGTGTCACTCATGGGAACCATGAATGGGGTACTTCGGTGCATCTGGCCCTACTTCGAGTCAGTTTCACAGTATCTCAACTTTCAAAAACAATTAACATTACACAATACAGGACATATACACTCATTGTGTACCAGGACTAAAGTGACGGCAGACCTAATGGCAAATTGTGGGCTGGGTCTCTCTCCTACGCGATATTTCTTTTTCAGCCCAGGAGTTCGAGGTGGTTTATCAGAGGATACCAGCGTTCTCTTCCTACCTCAACTCCTGTGTCCTGACGAGACATTTTCCTTGTGAACGGATTCTAGATTCACATCAATTCTCCTAGCCTTTTTCGGTGCAGTCTTCTTAGACTTCTTTTTACTCATTTTCTTTGTTCCAGGCGGTGTCCTCAAACACCTCAAAAGATCTCATCTTTTTCTCTGTTCCATTTTTCTGTCAGTTCTTTGAACTCGGCGTTGGCTGCCTCCCTGCCTCTCCAACGTCATAATCTGCACACGTTCGATTTATTGTTTCTACCAGTTGGTAGACTCAATATGTTAACGGTGGACTCGGAAATAATCTTCGTCACCACTTGGGGACCATCCCACCCCAAGACCAATTTCTTAGAAGATAGGGGTTCGTGAATTCAAAATACCCTACCAGCAACATTGAAATGTTGGTCTATATGGGTTGGTTCGAGTTTTACATATTGCCAAATAATGACACATTTCTTTCCATAAATTCAACTCAAATTCTCTCCCTTGATCGCTGTGCATCATCAGGGGTGCGCCCAAGTGTAGGACCCATCCTTTGACAAATGCACTAGCGCAAGTGGCAGCTTTGTGGTTAGGCAGTGGGAATACACGAGTATACTTCGTGTAATAATCTGAAACTACCATCATGCAAGGCGTGGGTTCGAGTCTGCTTATGATGTCAATGGCTATCCGGGCGAATCTTACCCCGAACAGTTCTTGCATCAACGGCATTTTACCCATACCTGGCCCGGGCTTATTCTTGCCGCATTCAGGGCAAGTCATAACCCATCTGGTGATATCACTGCTAATTCCAGGCCAGTAATAGCATCTCGCGAGGCGTTCAAGCAACCTCTTCTTCCCGAAATGTCCACCATGAGGCCATGACAGAAGTACATGATGTCGCATCTCATTGCCATAAGGATCACTATCTGCAGAATCTTGTCCTTGGTAGGACAAAGCAACCTGTCTATTATCTCCAGCTCGGTCCACTGAGCTAGAAACTTATGGGTTTCTTGATTGTCAATAGAGATGGCTGGCCTTTCTGGCCTCTTACCACACTTAAGTAGTTGAATTTATTTCAGGGTCACTCTGTTGGAACTGTTGGATGGTCTCCGGGGACCATTCAACACAGAGATCCGGCAATGGTTCGATCCTCCAAGTTTTACCTCGGGTTCGAACCCCCGCCAACACAGCGTTGTGTGCCCCACAATCATCACAATCAGCTTTCTGACACTTTCGTATCGGTCTTCTGGACAGGGGGTCGGCGTTTACATGCTTCGACCCTGCTCGGTGTTGGATTTGACTGTGTTCCAAACCAAACTCAGATAAATGAGCTTACCAGCACCCAATCATCCTTTCCGCGTCCTTGAAGTTCAGGAGCCACTTCAAAGATGAGTGGTCTGTTCTCAACGTAAAGTCGGAACCCCATAGAAAGTTTTTAGTATACACCACCACAGCCAATAACTCACGTTTGGTGGTGCAGTAGTTTCTCTGCGCTTTATTCAAAGTATTGCTCGCAAAGGCAAGAGGAACTTCTACTCCGCCTTGGACCTGAGTCAGGGCCTCCCCTATGCCTTCATTGCTGGCATCTGTATCAAGGATGAAATGCCCATCCGAAGTTGGGTATTTCAACACTGGCGTATTCGCAAACAAGTCTTTTATAGCTTGAAAAGACTTGTCTTGCTCGTCACCCCATGGGAAACGTTCTTTAACCCGTCCGGGAGTCCAATGCGCAAGTATTTGCAAAGGATAGCTCACTCTGGAGTAGTTTTGGGATAAAGTCTCTATAGTACGAGCAGAATCCCATGAAAGAACGTATCTCCCTGGCATTCTCAGGCTTAGCCAATTCTGAAACTGATTGAAGTTTCTTGGGGTCGGCAAGGATGCCGTCAGCTGTTATTATTCTACCTAAGTAGGTAATGGATGTTTTGAATAAATTGTACTTCTTAGGTTTAAGCTTCAATCCATTGGCTTGAATTCGTTTCAAGACCAATTCGAGATTGTTAGCACAGTCCTCAAACGTTTTTCCAAACATGACAACGTCGTCAAGATACACCAGGCAAAGTTCCCATAATAGGTCGTTTAACATGGTTTCCATCATGGCTTCGAACGTAGCCGGCATATTGCATAACCCAAACGGTAATACATTATACTGGAACAATCCCATATGGCTCGAAAAAGCTGTCTTTTCCATATCTTCATTCCAATCTGCCAATTACTGCAAGTCCAGAGTGCAAAAATACTTGTTCCCCCCAAGGGAGTCCAAAGTCTCATCAATTTGAGGTAAAGGATAAGAATTCTTCTTAGTTACCCCATTGAGTTTTTGGTAGTCCACACAGAACCTTATGGTTCCATCTTTCTTCTTAGTCATACAAACTGGACTAGACCAAGGGCTAGTACTAGGTACAATAACCCCCTGCTTCAATTGGTTAAGAATCTGCTTTTCCGCTTCGAGTTTCTTTTTCAGAGGTAGCCTCCAATACAGAATCTTAAAGGGTTGAGCATCCCCTGTGTCAATGCTGTGTAGAACTTTATCAGTTCTACCCACTGGACCTCCATCCTCGCCAAAGGCGGGGGAGTAGGTTGTTAACAGGTTTCGAAGCCTTCTTTTCTCATCAGCATTGGTCAACGAGGAATCGTCAACCAGCTTGTCAAGTTCATTTGTCAGTTTCCTCACCGACTTTGGGTTAACCTCACTTTCAAAGTGGACTTCGGATGTACACTCAGCAAAGGACATTTGCCTCACATGCTCATCCTTATGCAGATAAATAAGATCGTGACCTCGGTTGGTCATGGGAATGACCGCCCAAGCTCCATTGCCAACAAGGGTGTCTACAGATTCCAATCTTAGAGAACTCAACCTTTCCAGGTTGGGTTCTAACACCGCGTTGGCCCCCCTGAACTTAGAGTTCGAGGAACACAATACGTCGCACATAGTTCCCGGAGGAATCTTCACAGTCTGTACCATGGTCGCTACAGAGGACACGTGTCTTAATACACAACGGATTTCGCAGTTGTATGGATGCCTAATCTTCAACAACCCATGGCAGGGATCCAACACCGCGCCATACAGACTAGCGAAATCCAGTCCGATTATCCCATCATCACTTATTTTGGCAATGGTGGGGCACATGATGAAGTCATGTCCGCCCATTCCGTTCTGTATGAAGGTTTTACCAAAAGTCTGCATCCGCCTACCGTCTGCCGTGCAAGCATTTACACCCACAGGGAGTGCATCAGGCTTGCCCGACATCAGTTCGAAAATCTTCTTGGAGATACACGAATGGCTGTCACCAGTATCTATCAAGAATTCCCCGACCTGTTTCACTGATACAGTGACGTACCATCTTTTCCCTCCCAATGGGGAAGGATTCCCAGCAAATCGAACCTGCTCCTCCTGTACGATGGTGTAAGAGAAATCCATAATGGATAATGATGTGTGACCAGCGGTGCAGACAATGATAGGATATGTAAAGTAATTTAATAGAGAGGCGAAGAAAAAGGCAGTAAGACAAGACAAAGTGAGTAATGTTTATTGACAAACAAAATGAGTTGATGGCGTGTTCCACAGGAATTAAGGTATAAATTGTGATGTTCAGGTCCATAATGAGATTTGAGGTGGAAGGCTTGATGGCTCCAGTCGAGAGATGAAGGAGATAAACTTCCGAAATCCCATCTGAAAATGAAAGAGATAATTAGTTTAGGACCAGTAGAACTGGAGGGATTAATGATGAATAATGGGAAGAAGAATATTAGATTAGGACATAACTACTTTACAAAGTTGAGTAATAAAAAGGGAAATAAATGAGATGGTGATGTCATGAGACAAATACATGTCTCTGCGCAGGTGCGCCGAGATAACAATAATACTCGAATAACATATTTGTAGAATTCAGAGTGGGAGACGGAGAGTTCTTTCAGAGGGAGCATGGAGACAGCATTGGAAGTTGGGCACTCATATCTAAGCTAACTGTTAACAGCTAGATACCATTAGATTACAACAGGGAGTAGCCTACACATGTTAAGGAAAGGAGCATTATAGTAGTGGAGATTCAACATGCACTTCTGGTGTTAACATCCTCACCTTTCACAAGCTGGGTAGATCTAGAAGTTACTCAGACATAAGCATTCGGAATTTATAGCAACACTGCCTGGGAATGATAGGGTTTCAACTTATGATCTTAATAGAAAATGGAGATAAAAATTAATAGCAGTAATTAACATTGACGGACTCCAGGCCTGGGAAGAGCCTCTCCCTCTCCATGCAGGGATCCTCCCTGTGTGGACTTAGGATCCACATTAAAGTTGGACTATCATAACAACAATTAAGACCCTCCATGTGAGTACACTGCATTGCTTAATTAGGAGTTGAATTGGGCCAAACTTGCCTGCTGCCTTGCCTACTGTATGATAATATGTGATCTTAGTAAGTGGGAGTTATCGCTGGTGAGCCTTAATATGAAGAGGATATGAGGATATGACGGAGTGTTGATCATCAAAAAGTGCCGGAGTATTTGATGAACTATTGTACCCTTGTTGTGCTTGATGTGTTAGTAGCCGAGGAGAGGAATCAATAAAAGTCTTCACTGGTTTTATTTGAGTAGGATCACTGCACGGCTTGATATGTGTACAGGGCTGAGGTAGTGGCACACTCTACCATTTATAAGGAGCTAGCTCAAACCCCAAAATGCACTTTAGTACATCTATATGCAGCTATTAAAAAGCAAGGTCAAAATAACATCAAATTAATAGAGTAAACACACAGTACACTCCGAGTCACCAAGCTCCCATCCAAAGTCTTTCAAAAAGGCTACACATGGATGGTCTGGGGGAAGGTGTGTCGCACTCACCTGGGCCAGCTCTCTGACCTACCCTTCCTCGTCTTTGATGCAGGATTCCTCCCTCCGGCTTTGGATCCCCTGACCCGCCATCACATCAAAGCTCCTGGCCCCGACTGGAGTGAGAGGATCCTTCTCACTTACCAGACTCCCAGGAGAAATTGGCTCGTTGGGTAGTTCGATCTTGCCATTTCCGGTATTTTTGCAGTTCCATTCAGGGATCACATCGGTTGCCCTTAATGTGACCCCCTCTAGTTATCCTCATTCCCTGCTTTGCCCTCACCTTCCTGGACAGCCGTAACACAGACGAATATGGGCTTAGGGCAGTACATTCGTGGGCGTAGTGGCCCATTTCCTATAGCATCTTAACCGAGACCGGTCCACCCTCTGACGAGGCCGTCTCATGGTCATAGCTTCGGTAAATGTTTTGATCATCTCTTCCATCATTTTGGTAACATCCATCTGCGCCGGAGTGGCAACAGAAGTAGTAGTGTTGGATGTTGTCGGAGTAGGTAGCGAAGAGGACCTCAGACCTCGAGAGTTTGTTCCCTCTATGGGAGTGGGCTCAGCCTTAGGTCTGATGTCCCAAGTCTTTTTACTGAACATTCGTCGAGGTATATACTTCCTCTTCATGTCTCGTTTCACTTGGACAGCAGAGATGCTTCCATCTTCCTCTTCAATCTTGATCACCTTGATATTGGAGTCACCCCCATCAGCCTGATGCATGGAGGAGACCGGAGCTGTCGAGGCCATTGCAGTGGCAGCTGCCTTCATGGGGACTTTACCTGCCATCAAGGTTCGAACTTTATTAAAGTCATCTATTCCTTCAAAGAGGTCGGTCAGCCCCGCATTCTTCTCTTTCCAAGCGGCTAGGGCGGCCTGCTGCTGTTCCTCATCCCTGAGTCCTTGTATGAACTGAGGTAGTAGGTCGTTAATGAAGTATTCCTTATTCAGACCAACATTGGGAGGGACCTTATGTAAAAAAGTCTGCAGTTCAAATCCGAAAGCCTTAAAGTCTCATTAGGCTTTTGGGTCTGTTTCTTGAAAACCATCATAGGGTCCTCCGTCACCAAGTTGTACAGAAGTACACTCGCGAATTCTACTAAATCGGTGAATGTGCCATGTTCATTGTAAACTTCATTCCATTTGACCACTGCTATCTTCCCTGGTCTGGCCTTCAAACATCTGACCAGGTGTGGCAGTGCTTCTTCGGGGGACCATGCGTTACAGAGCATGTCGTCGGTAAAGTTTGAAAACCATTCCTTCCACGTCGCAGTCCCGTCATAGGACTTAGGAATGATGGCAACTCTTCGAGCAGCGTTGCTGGTACGTACCAGCTTATCCACTTGGCTAACTCTCCAATCCCGAATCGTTTCTTCATTGTGAGCACACCTGGAAGTGTTCTAAGATCGATTCAGTAAGTTATCGAGGGTGGCCGTAGATCGCCTCCTGTTTCCAGAAGATCCTCCAGCAGCACCTGTCGCTCCACCGTTGGGCCTCGGAGCTCCTCCGGCGTTACCCGAAGTTCCTCCTGTGGCACCTTGGCTCTGATCATTACCTGCTCCTAGATCTTGAGGGGAGGAGTCGTCTTCATACGAGATGTCGAAAGATCAGTCCTCATTGGTATAAACTACATCCGAACCCTGATAGGATCCACCATTCTCATCAGTGTAGGTTCCTAAAGGAACATCTCCGACACTTAATCTCAATTTCTTATCTCCAACCCCATCAGATTTATGTCCAGGTTGATAGATGCCGTCACTGGTAACGTTCACCCTTGCATTATCATTGATGAATGGGTCGTAGTCTGGTAATCTTGGTCTCACCAGGGCTTTCACAGGTGTTGAAGTTGTCATTGGTGCCATGCCTTTGACAAACGTTTGATTGGAAGGTATTACATTCTGTTCCTCGAATTCATCTTAATATGAATCATCTGCGATGTCACAACAGGTAGTTGGAGTGGTATCAGTATGAAAAGAATTTTCCTCATCATCGATATGGAAATTATCATTGTTCGAAATGTCGTCAGTTGTTAGTTGATGTGTTGTGGTCTTCTTCGGTGGTGGCACTGTAGTCTCCAAACCTGTTACATAACAGTCTAGAGCATTCTTTTTCTTTGTTAGCTGAGCTATCTGTAGGCACAGTTCTTGCTGGTGGGTTAACAAGTCTTCATTGTTATCCTTTATTTCCAGCATTAATTGCTCGTTGTCTTCAATCATTGCATTTCAGATCTGTACTAACTTTTCATTTTCAGTTTTCCAAAAGATCGATGTTTTCTCGGATTCTACTTTCTTCGATTAACAATTGGTTGCGCTTATCTTCTTGATCAGCCTCCCATTGTTGGTTATCTTTTGGATAACTAGATGCTCCTTTTCCAGAGATCTGTTTCTTATTTTTTACATTCTGTTCAAGGTTGTTTAGAGTAAAAAATAGAATCTTTTGTTCGTTTTCGTATTTCTCGCATTGTTTTTCAAGATTTCGTAGGCGCAATACTTTGCATTCAAAATTTTCCCACTTCTTTTGTTGATCGCGTCTCATCATCTCATCTTAGTTGATAGCTTGCTGTCGCAAGTACTCTTTTGCAGTCAATCCTTGGCCTTGGCTTCCACCTACATCAAATATAGATATACTTAAGCCTTCAAGTGACTTCCTATCTGTGATCGGTGTAGCTGAAGCAGTACTAGTGGTAGTAGCTACATGTCTTCCAAGCGAAGTGTTCATCATCATGATGGGACTTCGAGTTCTTGGATCCAAAGTGGTCTGTTGTGCCTGGGTAATTGTCAACTTAGGAGTTTGAAATACGTTTTCTGTTAGGGAATCAGTGAACGTTGTTTAGCCATCTTCGATTTTCGATAGTAAGGCTTCAGCTTGTATCTACTGTAAATGGTGGCGCCTTCGCTTCAGAACCTAAGTTGCTGAAGTCAGATTGAGTGGAGTCACCACTGTTGAACCCCAAGTCTCCTTGGGTCGCTCCGTCATGGTTCAGTTCGACCTCCAGGGTCGCGCACTAAAACCAAGACTGGTCATGGCACCAGTGTAATGGTTCGAGATTTTACATAACTTCGATCTAGTTCAAGAGATGTCAATATCAAGCAAAACCAGACGAGTTAGCTCGGGTTAGTGCAACCGGTACACGTTAATTTGGAGTTTCATATGTTCGGAGTGGTGCTATGGGTATAGGTCGGTTCTATTCAGGTGTTGTCCTGGCTGCAGCCAGAAACCAACTGAGCTCCCTATGCGGTCCCAGGTAGGGACTGGAGCAGTGAAGACTAGTGCTGTGACCACCCCATAGTGGCCAGAGATCGAAGCGACCTCTGGTCCTACCGGTGGTAACAGCACCGATCAACCTGCCCTCGCGAATAGGGAACAAACACTATATACAACGCTCCATGAGCCCCTATATGTGCATAACAGGTGTCAGCTGAACTTATCTGCTCTTCTCACTTGATGATATCGTAAGTGGATAAGGGGTTACGAGGGGGTAAGCTGATATGTTATTGAGACTTGGGGTGTAAGTGGTGTTCTGAGGAGGGAATGGTGTTGTGGGATAAAAAAAAGGGGCATCCCCACATCAGCGTCATAACCAATCGGATAATCCGGTGGTATGTCCGATTCAGAACCAAGGACGATTATCACACAAAACTTGGGATTTATGTAAAAAAAGAAGGAAAACTCACCTGTAAAAGTGTCAGTACCCCTCTCAGCCAGTGTAGGATCAAACAGGAAGTTTTTATCCTTTGGTGGTTTGAGAAGAAAGATGCGTTTCCTTGGGATCATTTTCTTTATTATTGAGCGTCAAAATGGTGGACTAAAGGTGCGGTCAATAACCAGTCATGGTTGCTGTGAAGAGTTATGAGCTTTTTGAGAGCTGAAGAAATCTCACCTCATCTAGGTCTAGACATAGCTCAGGTGTATGGACACATGATGCATCTACACACACACACACACATACACACACATACAGGTATAACCAGCAAATCGGGGACACTGTTGCACACTCCTCCAAAGCAGGGACATTCCTACATTCACCCAGCTTTCACTTAATTCGGGTTCAGTTTAGAGCACAAGTCCATTTTAGCTCCCATTAAACAGTAAACAGTTATATAGCAAAATATCAAACTGGCCTCTGGTGCTCCCAAGTAGACCAGTATGATGTGCCTAAACTGAGGACATGGCCAGTGTTTCATAAGCAAAGTGAGGACATTTGTACAATTCAAATAGCTATCTTATGTCTACTCTTCTGATCCTAATCACAAGAGTATTCAGTCTATTTATGAAGAATAGACTGTTTTTTAATAAGCAAGAAATTTTTACCTACCTATGTAGAAATTGGTGAGTCAAACAATGTGTATGCAAACTGAGAACATAATCACACAGTATGTGTATGCAAATAGAGGACTTGATCTTAGATATACTCCACAGAGTGTGTTTGCAAACTGAGGATTTAGCCACACAGAGTGTGTATGCAAATAGAGGACACACAATATCTGTATGCAAACTTAGGACTTAACTAGACAGTGTGTGTATGCAAATAGAGGACAGACAGTATGTGTATGCAAACTGAGGACATGGCCACACAGTGTGTGTATGCAAACTGAGGACACACAGTATATGTACGCAAATTGAGGACATGGCCACACAGTATGTGTATGCAAATAGAGGACATAAGTACACCATCTGGGCAAATACAGGACCTGGTTAAAGGTAAGGTCCATAAAGTGTGTGTGTACAAACTAATACAGTGCACATCTGCAAATAGAAAACCAATGTATACATACTCTTAGCAAACCGATGACATATCCAAAATTAGATTTGTGTTGTAGAGGGAATCCTTTTGATAAGGTTTCCCTTGGGCGTGAGTGGATATAGGAGGAACTGTTCAAGTGACAGTAGAGTTGAAACCTTATGGTAAAAAGATACACAATTCTCAAGAATCCCAATACACTCAGTTAGGTTGACCTGCTAGAAAACTTTCAAAGTTTCATAAACATTTAGACTTAATCCAAAGAAAATATGTGTGGAGAGAGCATCAGTTCCCTCAAATACCATGTATTGCCTGCCAAAATAGGTTCAATTCAACTTTGCTAAAATAAGCATGGAGGTTCACTTGCCTGACTCTGGAATCCTTCTTTTTGAGTCAATTTGAGGCACCTTTGGGAGGTTTCTGTGCATAAATGTAAACAAACACTAATAAAACAGAGTATTCCATTCCTGGTTAGCAGGATCCATAGTGGGAGGTTATTTGAGATAATCCTGGACAGACATTTCTCTCTGCGAGCGTCCACTAGTGCCTTGACTGCTGTTACTATGGCATGCTCCCATGGCGACAGACAGCCAAAGCACGGGCCTCCAAGCGAAAGTGGTGAAATTCATGTCTCAGGGCAATTTCAAAGTGAAGGCTGCTGCCCACTTTGGTGTAAATGAGAAACAAGTGCGAGAATGGGTGAAAAAACTGGTAGGAGTGAAATGATCTTTCAAGAGGGTCATCGTAATGCTGTCTCTGGGAGGTTAGTCCAAGTACAGGCCAAAAGGATTGCTGCAATGGCCAAACTGCCCTTCAAGCCCTTTAACGGGTGGTTGTACAGGTTTAAAAGGAGAAATGTCTTCAGTACGCATACTCCAACCTCACTTGGGCAGAAGATCCCCCTGATGCTGAGAAGGTGCTGTCCTTCCAGATATTTTGTCATTGATCTCAGGAAGCAGTAGAACTATGATTTAGCTGACATCTATAATATGGATGAAACCCCTCTCACCCATGACCTCCCCCAGACACTGGCCCCTGTTAGAGGCAGGACAGTACTGTTCAAGACCACTGGCAATGGGAAACAAGGCTTCACTGGTATTCTAACTTCCATGACAACCCCTGGGACTGGGATAAGATATGGTTGAGCTTCACTCCAGTTGCTGTCATGGAAGTTCAAGGGAAAGGTTACATCAATGAGGAAAAATGCCTAGATAGGATACGGAGAACATTTCCCAGGCAATATAGCAAACCCAGTATGGGACTCATGCAGGGTACACCTTACAGAGGCGGTGAGGAGGCCCTCACTAGGAGGAATGTCCAGGTTGCAATCATTCCAGGAGGATTGACCCCTCTGCTCCAACCCCTAGATGTGTCCTTGAACAGACCCTTCATGTGCTACATAAGATGGAAATAGGAAGAATGGATGATGGAGACCCACCCTGTTCTCCCTGACCAAGAGAATCATGAGCCCCCAATGAAGGAAATCCTTGTCAAGTGGCCTCTGGAATCCTGGGATGCCATCCCTGCACCCATGGTGATAAAGAGCTTCCTCAAGATGAGCCTCAGCAATGCCCTTTATGGGTCCCAGGATGATGAGGTTTGGCTGAACAATGATGAGGAAGAGGAGGAGGTCCTCCAAGACCTCGAGAGGGCTACCAATGAGGAGCGGGAGGCCCATGATCCTCCTAAGCTGAACTTCAATTCAATACAACCCTATAGGCCATTCCTGTGAACCCTGTGAACATTGACCTTAAGCCGATTGAGCTACCAGTACATTTATGAACATTTGACTTTGATTACCAGTGTATTGTGAATGTTTCCCTAGAGTTGATGGGTTTTACCTGTCCATATTGTAAGATGTCATATACGAGGCACCTAAAATAATTACATATATAAATGTATAATGATAATCATTCACCACAGTATCAAGCCTTGGTCCACTCCCCTACCTGGAACCCCCCCCCCATGTCCCTCACTTGCATAAGTGGACTGGAGATAGCAGAGAGCTGTTAATCTCACATCAGCAAGGTTTGATACTGTGCCCTTGGTTACAGTGGGCCAATCAAGATGATGTAAAACCCATAATTAAGGCATATAACATTGTATTTACCAACAAGTTTATTGACATGGTGTGGATGACCAGTAATGAAATTGTGTTATTGATTAGTGTACATTTGATTAAATTAATGAATGAGTTGACATGGTATCAATACCTGCAAGGAATTGTCATGGTAGAGTTTGGCATGATCAAGTTGTCATATGAGAAATATCATATGACTAGTGGTGTATGGAGTAAATACATCAGGCTCATATAAAATAGTGTTATTTCCAGTTGTCACTGGTTTATTCAGCTTTAGGCAACATGTAAGAAATATCAATCATACAGTAGTTAGTATGTAGGTAATTTGTACATACAATAAACATACAGTAATTTATAAAGTACAATGTTCAGTTCCACTCCACCTGTGAGGTAACAATAATACAATGTCCAGCATAGTTCTAGGTGGGTTCCCACACCTAGCTCCTGGCCTGCTGCTTAGAGGAATAATGTAATAGTGAATAACTTTACCCTCTGGTGGATGTCTTGGGGAAGATAGCCTCTGGCCACTAATGATGGAAACCCATGCCTGTCTAGCATAGTTTCACCATAGTGCAGTGGTATAGCAGGTAGCAGGAGATGACTGGAGATGTTACCTCTGGAGTGGTTCTTGGTGTTCTGTCCTTCTGGAGGTGCAGACAGGCTATTTGTAGCAAATCTTGGAAAAGCACCTCCAGACTGACTGGAGCCAGCAGCATCTGCCTAACTCTACAATTGTTTGAGGGGAGTCTTTCATGTGTCACAGGGGGACAAAGGACCCCCATGGGCGCCGCTGTGTCCCCCATTGTCTTGGTCGGTTCTGCAACTTCAGACCCTCATATCTCGATCGTTTATGCGTTTATAACCACCATTTTGCGCATGCGCGGAGTTGAATATGTCAAGTTTATAATGCCTGTTGGATAGGCGCGTAACTCCCGCCGGTTTGTCTGTAGGGAACTCGGAGCTCCTTTCAGTCTCCATGGCATAACTTCCTTAATAATGGGAGTTCCGCCTTGATCTTGGGCTCATTTTGACCGTCTAATTATGGGCTTTTCATAAATGCTTTGATATTTGACCTAGCTTGCTCAGGAGCGACGCTAGAGCGACCGGAAGGTTATGGCGTCGTGCTTATGTAACCCATTGTTCAGTCATTAGAGTGCTCAGACACTCATGACGGCGTCAGCGGTGCTCAGGCACCCGTGACGGCCGGTTGCATTCACTTACAAGTTATTAATTTGTGCATTGAACCATGAGGTCGCACACTGAGACCCTCATTTTTATTATATTGTGCAGTGAACCATTAGGTCGGAGCCTTTGATGTCAGAGAGAGTGTTTGTAACTGACCTGGCTGGTGTGCAGTGGGGCATGAACGCTCTTATGTAAAGTTTGAGCGCTCTTATAGCTCTTAGAACCAACCTATGTATTAATTTCATAGATATTCTTTGATTAATACAATAATATGTTAGAATTTATGGAATAATAAAATGGTATATCATAGAATACTCCCTCTCCCCCGAGAGAATGCGAAACTCCGTCATTTCGCCGAGGGAATGTACAATTTATACAATTTTTACCTTATTTTGGAGTTATATACTGTTTGTAAGAGGATTTGAAGTAATGGGGAGTGCTTCAAATGCAATTTTTGTGGTAGAGCTTTGTCAGTATAAACAATTTTCTCCTGGGTATAAGTACATTTCCAAGTTTCTATATCTTACCATACCTGAGCTTATTTGCTTATGTAACATCAATTTTGGGTACAGTTTTCCATTTTTATGTACAACATACAATTTGGCAAATAGTGTGCCTTTTTGGCATTCAATGTTCAATTTAGCGTGCAAATTGAACATAAATGACAATTTTAGTGTGCAAATTTACAATTTCGCGTGTAATTGCGTTCAATTGACAATTTCAGTATGCAAATATATAATTTTTTGCGTACATTTGGCAATTTAAGTGTGCAAATATATAATTTTCGCATATATTTGGCAATTTTTAGTGTGCAAATATATAATTTCGTGTACATTTGGCAATTTTAGTGTGCAAATATACAATTTCGCGTATATTTGGCAATTCTAGTGTGCAAATATATAATTTCGCGTGTATTTGGCAATTTTTGGTGTACAAATATATAATTTTTGCGTACATTTGACAGTTTTAGTATGCCAATATATAATTTTGCGTTCAATTGATAGTTTCTGTATGTACATATATAATTTTGCGTACAGCTTGGATACACATAGAAATGTTGATTTTCTAAAAATCTGACTTCAGTGTATGAATTGGGTACAGACATACAGTATAATGTGCAACATACAATTCAAATGTAAATTGGATACAACTTACAGTCTAGTGTGCAAACATACAATTTTTGTGTGCAAATTGGGTACAAGCGTACAATCTGGTGTGCAAACATACAATTTTAGTGTGCAAATTGGGTACAAGCGTACAATCTGGTGTGCAAACATACAATTTTAGTGTGCAAATTGGGTACAAACGTACAATCTAGTTTACACTATACAATTTTTTTGGGATTTGAGACAAATTTTTCCGAGGGCCGGAAAAACAAAGTACTTCATGTACAATAGGCTTGTTTGTCTCTGAGTTACTCATTGATTTTGCTATATGGGTGTATTAATTGGCAATTTCGGCAGTGGGCCGCTGCTTAATTGACTTTTCCCCTAGCCTTTTGAGTATGTGTCCCTGAAAGAGATTTATTTGGTGAGTATCTTAAGTAAACATGTTTTATGTCAACAATTTTCTCAACAATTTTTTTTTTTTTTTTTTTTCATTCATTTTTCCAACAATTTTCTTGGATACCTAAAGTGTGTTACTTTAAGTAAACCTTGGCATAGTATACAAGTGCTAGTGGGTACAAAAACTGTCTTAGTTATCTACCTGCATTCATGTATATTTGTGTTGGATCTGTACAATTTACAATTTTTAAATTGCAATTTCGCAATTTTGCGCGTATATGCGCGCATTAATCATCGATTTTTGTGAGAATACCATAGATTTTCATATTATACATCAACAAGTGGCTGTGTATTTTTTCTAAAAATTTTCCTAATACTTTGATAATTTCATTGACAGTGGAGGTGTGTCAGGAGTGAGATGTGAGTCTCCTCCCTGGTGTGCTCATGTAGTGGTGGCACTTGAGGTGTTAGGTGCCAGATTCTGGCATGTGTCTGTGGCAGTGCCTAGCTTGGTGTCAGTGGACAGTTCAGGGTGGGGGGGGGGGTGTGTGTGTGTCCATTTAAGGAGTGTGTGGCTGGTATTGGAGTATCAGTTCCTCTCTGGAAATCACTGCTGTAGTACCATGGCCCATCTACAAGCTCTCTTTGCTTTGCCTGTCCCCCAGGTGATGGAGGTGGGGAGTCCAGTTAGGGCCCTGGTTGAGTCTTACCAGACCATCCATTATGGGTACATAGTGAGGAATTTCAAGGAGATCATTGAGCATGGTGATGTGATGGTCTGTAATTACTCCTGTCACTATTTCTTAGGCTCAGCCTTGCGTCGGGGGGCCACTGTGGCTCTTCTGACTAGGGCCTTGGGTAATATGGGTTTCTGGCCCATGGACTATAACTTAGGGCCGCGGGAGCGAGTGCTATGGGATTATCTGTTGGCGGCGTCCCTCCTCGATCTTGCGGCATCCGGGGATCCATCCACGGCTGCCGAGTATGGACTGGGGATGCTGGAGGCCCGGCTCGTTGAGTGGGAGCAGGATCACGGCCATATGTATGGCTCGGACTCGGACTCGGACTCTCCCATTGATGTTGAACCCGAGGATCTGTGGTAGGATCCCGACTGACTGAAACCTAGGGTGTAAAAACCCGCCATCCCAAAGGCCCTTTTCAGGGCCGGCAAATTGTCCGAAAAGTTCTGAATACTGTCTCTGATGTGTTGTCTCCTGGTGGTGGACTGGGGGCAGCCTAGGCTGTGGGCAGTCTAGGCTGTTTCCACAGTCACCGGGGAGGGCTGGTGGTTTAGAAAATTAGCAATAGTCTGCATGTTTGACCTGGCGGTCTCCTCCTGTTGTTCGTCAATAATTATATCTGTTGTATTTTCCAGTGCTGTCATGGTCACCGGGCTGGTGCCACAATCATTCTGGAGAAGCATGGAGTAGTACAGTCCTTTGTTTTTAAGGGCTGGTATAGTACTGAACCTAGTGCGCCAAGGTAGGTGTATCACCTGAGGGAGGTGATAAGCAAATTCTCCTCTCTGTGTTGTTATAACTGCTGGTCCATTCCAGGTAAATATAGCCTTAGGTAGTGGGAAGGTTTTAACCACTATATCCTTATAGGTAGGGGCAGCTGCTGATTTAATCTCATCAAATTCATGTGGTATTGGCCTTAAGGGTAGCGCGAAGTTTGAGTCTCCACAATATATTTTAAAATATATTGTGGGATTTGTGCGCTTGGCCACATTTTTCTTGCCACAGTGTGTCTGTGCAAATTTCTTAAGGTACTTCATTATTCTGTAGGCTGAGTAGATGGTCAGGGTAAATAATATAGCAATTATCAGGGTGTGAGTTTCCTGAATTGTGAGGAAAGGGGTGTGGGTTTCCTCTGTAGGGGTTAATTTGGTAGGATTCTTATCTGGGAGCAATTTGTGTAGGGGCAGCTCGGTGACTAGTCTGAATGCTTTGGCTGTAGGCAGGTAGGCTACAGTCCCTCCTAGTCTGTATAATTTGAGTAGTATGTATACTATAAAAATGTGAGCTGATATCCCTAGGATGAGTGCTAAGCTTTGGAAGATTGGATGCTCTGTAACTCGACGTAGGTATGATTCCTCGTAGCGTGTTTCCATTTCCTTATTAAGGTTGGAGGCATCTTTTAATACTGTTTTGGCAAAGGGCTCTAAATTCAGTTGAGTAATATCATCCATGATTGGATTTTCCTGTAGTTTTTCTAAGGTTCTAGAAAGGTTTACTACTGGGAAATTTGGAAGATTCTCTCTTTCATCTGGTTTGGTTTCAGAAATTTTGTTAAGTGCTGCCATGAATGGTAAATTAATTGTCTTGAGAATGTAATGAAATGATAAGGTTGAGTTATAGGGCAACCTTGTGTTTGGAAGAGAAAATTCTCCTACACTGATCGTGCACCCACAGGGTACACCTAAGATTGAGTAGGACCGGGCTTTTCGAGTTTCAGACGTTTTACCATGGCAGTTGATAAAGTAATGGGGTTCATTAGTAGTGACCAGATACTCGTCTTCAGAAATGGAAATAGCATGGGTGGTAGGTGCTTGCAGTGGTGAAACTGTAAACTTGCAATGTTCCTTAATCTGTTGAGCCTGGTTAGTAAAAATGGCTACAGGGCATGTAGGCCTGTGTTTATAGATTCTACCATTTACATCTCTGCATACCTTTACTGTAGTACCTTCACATGCCTGCATGTCTGCTGAGTCCAATTCGATAAATAATGATTCATCATAAGATACTGCTAGAAACTCAGTTGTGGTTTGCAACTTGGTGACTCCTCTGGTGGGGGTCTCTTGTGTGTCTATAGGCATGGGTGATGTAATCATTTGGTACAGTTTGAAGGTGGAGGTGGTAGATTGTATTATAATGTCCAGATGAATATATATATGGTGAGCTGAGTAAGTGTATGAGGTCAGCTTCTGTGAATAATAGAAATCTAAGTCGTTAATTGCGACTTGTGCTCCAGGGTGTGTGATCCTAAGTTTGTTATTAATGTCAATTAAGAATCTAGCAAGGTCTGAGGGTGGTACTATATCAGGGGTTAGGATTCCTGATGATAGCATCCTCAGGGCTGCATTTGTCCTTTGCAGTGATTGAACTGTATTCATTCTTGCTGCTATGATAATTAATGCATCATTTAATACTTGCATTTTCTCCCTTTGAGTTTTCTCGTGCCTTGAATATGAGTCAAGTGACCTGGACATGTTAGAGGCCCACAGGTTGACGGTGTCACCTATGGTGTTGATTGTGCTGTCTAGTACCTTCTTATCTTGGATGTATGCTTTAACAAACTTATCTTGTCTGTCTGTGATCTTTTCAATGAGATTAGCTGCTTCCTGATCCTGTTTAGCAAATTTTCTTAGTATTTCATCTATGTTCTTGAGCTGTCCCATTACTTGGTTTACATCTTCTACTGTGGCTAGACCTAGCACACCGCGAAACAGGGGTGCTAGAAAACCCAGTATGGCCTCTCTTTTGGCCTTGTCCAGTGTGTTTATGGGGTTGGATAAGAACAATTTGATGGAGGCTAGTGTTTCATTTATCTCCTTGTCTGCAATTTCCAGCAAGGTGTCTAGCTCCTTAGCTTGTTGGATAATTTGGCCAGAGGTTTGATCTTGTAGAGTAGGAGTGGTCAAATGGAGTATTCTATCCCTTATGGATCCTTGGGTAACGGGTGCCCGAGGTATCTTGTAGGGGATAGCTAACAATAGTGTTGTGGTTGTATGTCCATTGACCAATGGTTGAGGGCTAGGTTTGAATACTACTCCTATGTTTTGTCTCACCACAGGTGTATAACCTGCAGCAAGTGGTTCTATAGTATATAATAACAGCATAGTTAGCAGTATGGGTGTAACTCTCAGTCTCCCCATGGTGCTTGTGTAAAGCAAGTTTGCTGTTTAAAGTCTTGTCAAATTTGTAGTGATTTGGTGCTGGTAAAGTCTAAGTGTATGGTGTAACACTTTAAATGAAGTGGTTCAAACTGTACCTTTGCAAGATTGAGCTGTCTTGGCAATATGTCCGGTGAGTCTATAGAGATTGACCAGTAAATGGTAAGGTCAGGTTGAAGGTGAAGTAGGTGTGTTCTTTATCCTAGTGCAGTCTCTCCTAATGGAGAAGTGGGCTGGCTAATTCCCAAGTGGGGTCCTGTAGACTTGTGTTCCAGACTGCAGCTGGATGAAGACTGATGGTGGGCTATGGTCCACAGTGCTTCTTATGTAGCCTACCCTACCCACATCCATTGTGGGCCTGGTATTGTTTCTCTGGAGCAGGTGCACCTAATCTCCAGTGTCTGCTACTGTGGGGGTCTATTGTGTAATCTGTGTACTGGTAATTAGCTCCTCCTGTCATCCAGGACAGCCATTCATGACCGTCTAGACAGTTGTCTGAGGGTAGCTTATAAGGTCAATTGATCTCTATAGACTGCTGTGTTGGCATAGTGCGCTCTTTCATGTGGGGATTAGGCTTTAGACACTCCATTGTGTTACCCTTACTCTTCTTAGACTTCCTGTCTGCTTTACTTGGGGGGTCCCAGTCTTTGACCCTTTCAGAGGCAATAACCTACTGATATATTTACAAATTTGATTGGCTTTATATACATATAAGTAATTCATTATCAGTCACACATGTCTTATGTGTGGATGAAGAGAATTTGTAATACATTTTGAAAATCTTATGTTCTTTTGGTATCTCAATCTTGTTTCTAATTTCTTGAAACTGCACCACACCTAGATGTCTTTCTTAGTATGTGGTGTGCAGGCCTAGGCTTGATAGGGCCTATGCCTGTGGTTTCTCTTGTAAGGGTGATATCATTTTTGTTCCTTACAATTTTGCTGTAGTATTTGGCCTCATGTGGAATAAGCCTGTGTGCAAATTCATTGTTTCTGACAGCCACAACCTTTTTCAGTCTGTCTATGTGCACTGGTCTGGCCACCAATAGATTGGTGTCCAAGTTTTTGAGTTTGGCACTTGTCAAACTAGGTCTGTCTACTACAACATATGGTCCCATAAAAAGGGGTTGAAGTTTCTTACACTCTGTGTTGGTCAGGATTCTTGGTATGTTTAGGTACACCATGTCGGTGACCTTGATTTCCTGTGGTGTAAGTTTCTTATCATATCTATCCTTCCTTTCCTTTTGTAGCTTGGCGACCCTTTCTATAGCTTTCCTCCTAGAGGTATCCTGATTTGTTATCATGTTGGCTACATGGTCTGCTACGGTGGAAATGTCTTCCTGTATTCCCAGCCCTAAGTCCATTGGAGTGGCTGGGTTTCTTCCATGAAGTAGGAAGAAAGGGGTGAATCCTGTGGTTTGGGATTCTGTGTTATTTAATGCAAAGGTTATGGGTTCAATAAATGAATCCCAATTGTTTTGGTGCTTTGAGCAGAATGCTCTGAGTGCTGTGCCTATGCTAGCATTGAATCTCTCTACAAGCCCATTTGATTGTGGCCTGTATGGTGAGGAGAATTTATGTTTGATCTTGAGGTGTTTAGTTAACTTTGTGAACTTTGCACCTGTATAACATGTCCCATTGTCTGTTTGAAGAGTGGCTGGTGTTCCATGATGACAAATTATATTCTTGTAGAACTCTGCTGCTGTTGTTTCAGCTTTTAAGTCAGTAGTAGCCCAAGCTGTTGCATATCTGGTAGCATAATCTATGCAGACTTGTATATGTTTGTTTCCCCTGGCAGTTGTGGGAAGTGGTCCCACCGCGTCTAGGTTTAGGAACTTCATTGGTGAAGTCATGTACTCTCTCACTGTCATTGGTGTTTTGTGTGAGTGTACTTGCCTTTTTGCTGTGAGGCATGTGTGGCAGGTGGAAACATATTTTGTTGTGTCTGCTAGCATAGACTTCCAATATACCCTAGGTCGGAGTGCTGACAGCACCCTACTTGAACCAAGATGGCCGCCAGTAGGTGAGTCATGGAAATACTGTAGTGTACTTGTTACCCATTGCTGTGGTATAACAATTTGAAGTGGTACAGTATTGGTTTTTCTCCAATTTATGGGGCATATATGGACTAATGTACCATTTACCAAGGTGTATGTCTGGCCTTGGTTGATGATTCTATTTCCTTGTGCTTTTGGTGCAGGCAAGGTCCCATCCTCAAGATATTGTATCAGGGGCAACAGTTCCTTGTCCTTCCTTTGTTCCAAGCCAAGGTTTGTACCTGAGATGGATGTGTCGGGAATCTGATCTAGTAATTGATTTATATCTAGCACATGTTGTTTTATTCTGTCTCTTTCTTTTTCTTTTTCATCGACTATTGGCCTATCTTGTGCCTTTTGTTGGGGTGTGTCACTCTTGTTTGGGTGTGTAGGCTCCTTTGGAGGGCCTATTCTCGCCTTGGTGGGAGTGGCAACCTTTTTCTTTAAAGGCACAATTTGCTTTTTGTCATTCTTCTTTGTCTCAGAGTTCTTTGACTTAGTAGATGCAGTGTCTTTTGTGACATTTTTCCTGGCAGGTGGGGTTTTGGTAGGTTTGTTTCCTGTGACCTTTTTCTCATGTAGAATAGTTTGTGATTGTGTGGGGGGTTTTGGTGTGCCCTCCTGAATCATTTCTCTAGTCTTTGAGCGTGTGGTCATAGGACACAAATGGTTTGATGTTTCCTCTCCCTGCATTGATTCAAAGAATCTGACTGATTTGGAAGTTGCTTGAGTAATAGCATATATTGTGTCTTCTGAATCTTCATCGTCTGAGTCAGGTGGGGTGAAGGGTGGCTCCTTTGGAGTTGCCTTCAGCATCTGATTGAGTGATGAGAATTCAATAGGCTCGAAGTCATTATCTGGAAAGAGTTGTGAGTATTCTCTCTCACAGTGGCAAAACACATAGTGTGTAGATTGCTTCAAGATACCCCTAATGGGTGTCTCTGGCCTTTCAATGGTGTTGGGTGGATCATCCCTTTTGAATGGTACCTTCTTTGTTACTTTTGCAAACTTGGTTCTACTGGCTGCTCTAACTCTCCTTGGTGGGGGTGGAGGGCTAGTCATGGGTCCAGAATCTGGGTATTCTCTTCTAGACATAGCATCTGGTGGTATGTTATCATCACCTTTCACATGTTGGATGGTGAATGAAAATTGTTGTATGTCTAGAGCCCATCTGGCCCATCTATGTGTGAGTCCTGTATTGGTTAATAGTGGGATTAGGGCTGCATGGTCTGTGTATAATTGGAAGTGTCTAGTCTCTAGATAGTGTCTGAAGTGTAATACTCCATACACTACTACCAGTAGTTCTCTCTCTGTGGTATTGTAATTTCTCTCATGTTTGGAGAGGGTTCTACCTGCAAAGGCTACTGGTCTGAGCACTCCTTCATTATCTCTCTGTGAGAGTACAGCTCCTAAACTCACATTGGAAGCATCAGTTGCCAAACTGAACTCTTTCTCATAGTTTGGATATCTGAGAAGAGCATTGGTACAGAGGGCATGCTTTAATGTTTTGAAAGCATTATCTGCCTCTTCTGTCCAGACAAATGTTTTGAGATGTGTCTGTAGATCATACAATGGTCTAGCAATTTGGGCATAACCTTTGATAAACTTTTTGAAGTATTGGCATAGGCCTGTGAAGGATCGGACATTTTTGACTGATTTTGGTGTTGGGAAGGTTTTGATTGATTCCACCTTTGTGGGAGATGGTTGCAGTCCCATGGGTGTCACTCTCATTCCCAAGAAGTCTATTCTGTCTATGAAGTATTCACATTTTGATTTCTTCAGTTTGAGTTTACCAACTCTTAGGCTGTTGAACACATCTTCCAGGTCATGGAAGTGTTGTTCGATTGATGGTGATAGTACCAATATGTCATCTAGGTATGGTAGGGCACATTTGTACTTGAGTTTGTTCAGAATTAATGTGACTAGATGGCAGAATCCCGCCGGTGCCGTCGCTAAACCCATCGGCATCCTTTCATAGACATATTTTTTGTCATTTGCTATGAATGCGGTTTTATGCTGATCCTCCTGTCTTATAGGAATTTGAAAAAATCCCTGTTGGGCATCTAGCTTACTGAATACTCTTGGTCTGAGTGACCCTATCATGTCTAGAGTGTCATCGGCCCGGGGTGTAGATAAGGCTTGATTTATCGTGTTTTGGTTCAAATAACGAAAATCTGTG
Organism: Acholoe squamosa; assembly: GCA_949317995.1. Lineage (NCBI taxonomy): Eukaryota > Metazoa > Annelida > Polychaeta > Phyllodocida > Polynoidae > Acholoe > Acholoe squamosa. Next base: position 3,140,241 of record OX439045.1, read on the forward strand.
ACGAGCCTATGGCCTCCCGATGATTTTTGTACTAAAAAGGATCTGGAAGCCCAGGGGCCTTCAGCACATTCTCTCAGAATGCCCTGTTGTACTAGCCTTTCACACTCTTCCCCTATTGCGGCCTGTTTTTCTGGTGTTTGTCTATATGGTAGGAAATGACATGGCACTGCCTCAGGTTTTACATGTATTGAGTGTGTATACAGGTGTGTGGCACCAATGTCTCCATCTTTTCCTACAAATACATCATCATACTTGGTCAGCAGTGATCCTAATCTATCATGCTGATCTTTGGATGTGAGCACAGATTTTGGTGGAACATTCTCTTCCAATTCTGGCTCGAGGTCATGTGCCTCACTATGTATAGCAGCTATTTCAGAGAGTCTGATTGAGTTGGGTTCAGGGTCAGCATATGTGGACTCACAGTCTGAGTCTGTGTCACTGAATTGAGTTACATCCTCGGGCCGTATGGCTGAGATGGATTGATCAGTGTGTGGGGTAGTGTCTGACACCTGTTGGGGTTTTTCTAAATCAGATTCCTTGACTTCCTGAAATAGAGCTATGATGGCACCCTTTTTGATTTTATATGTGGGCGCCTGCTGGTGTTGAGTAACACTAGGGGATGTTTGTTATTTTCCCTGGGGGTTACTGCTGCCCTTTGAACTAGATATGGGGCATTGTTATTTCTTTGGAGGTTATCTACTACTCCAGTTTTGCCTTGCAGTGATTGAGTAGATGTGACTTTACCCAATACTGCAAGTTCAGAGAATGGAGGGATGGTAAAATCCCTCACTGCCCTAATGGGTTTGAGAATTTGTTCAGGATCAACATTAAATTCAATTTGAGATTTTGTAGTGCTTAAGAAATCTGTGCCGAGAACAACGGGCTGTGTGAGGTTGGGAATTACAGCAAATTGGTATTGGAATCTGACACCTTGGATTCTAAAGTTCAGCATAGCTGAATGTCTAACATGACACACCGATCCATCTGCCAAATGGATGTTGATTTTAGATTTCCTCAGTTGGATATGGAATCTCTTTTGGAGATCCATGAGGAATGATTGTCTGACACAGGTGATAGTAGCACCTGTATCAACCAAACATTGTACATCTGAAACATCATATAGATTTGCATTGATACAGCCATTTTGAAGAAGTACAATAGAAAGCTTGGTACTCTCACCTGTATCCTTTGATGATGAATCTGGTGGGGTGATGTGTATCACTGATGGACGTCTCTGTCTGTTAGATGGTAGATTGGCACTAGCAATTGTCTCTGGTTGGATCTTTGTTAATCCTGATTGATTGTTTGTATTTGGGGTGTCACAGTGCACTGGCCCATCGGCACTGTGACATCCTAGTTTTCCTGGTTCTGTGGGGTGGTTGAGATGCTTGCCACCAGGAGCTTGGAGATTTGATCCATTACATGAGGTGGTATTTGGGGGTTACTTCGTTGGTTCCCCTGGTAACCTCTTGTGTCAGGTTTGTAATCCTCCTGGCGTGAGTTGGAACCCTGGTTATATTGACCAGAGTTGCTGTATTGACCGGAGTTATTGGATCTCTGGTTGTTGTAGGCGCCATTGTTGTTGTAGGATCCACTGTTGTAGTTCCTATGTGGACTCTGGCTCCTACTGTTGGATCCTTGGTTATAGGATCCAGAGTTGTTTGAACCCTGGCTGTTGTTGTAGGATCCAGAGTTGTTGTAGGATCCAGAGTTGTAGTTCCTATGTGGACTCTGGCTCCTACTGTTGGATCCTTGATTATTATAGGATCTGCCATTACTTGGGGTTCTGTCTCTCCTATCACTGTATGAAGAGTTACCATTGTTGGAGTTGGAAGAGTTGTTGTCTTTCCTACTGTTGTGACCCCCCAGGTTGTTGTTGTTGCCCCCTCTACCTCTACCTCTATTGGATTGGTAGTTGGGGTCATAGTTATTTCCTCTGTATCTACCGGTAGGGTCTCTTGATGCAACCTTAGCCTCCTGTTGCCTTACATGGGCACTAGACATTAGGTTAACATCTTCATCTGCACTAGTGCTGATTTCCTGGACCTTTTTCTTAGTAGGCTGTGGGTTGGACTCTGCATCCCTCACCTTCCTAGATCTCTCTTGGGTCTCAACCTCTAGGGCTAGGTCTAGGGCCTGGTCAAAAGAGTCTATTTTCTTGTTCTCAAGAGCTACAGAGATCCAGGGCCTCATGCCTTGGGTGAATGCCTTGCTTAGGATTTCATCGCTTTGGCGTTGGGCATTACACACCTTCCTGAGATGGCATGCATAGTCTAGGACAGGTTCATCTACCTTTTGTGCACGGAGTGCAGTCCTTGAGATTATATTGTCTCGAGTAGCAAAATACTCTTTTAATTTATTCACTACATTGGTCCATGTCAACATGTCGGGTGTGGCACTCTCCCTGAAGGATTCAAACCAAGCTAGTGCTTGTCCTTCGAGGTACTTGGGTAAATATGTTACCATGGTGTCACTGTCTGTTACTTTGTACTTATCCTTCAGATATTCTGGGAATTTGTGATCAATAAATAATGCTGTTGACATGAGTGGTGATGGGTGTGAAAAGGTTTTGGGTTTTGTTACCTCATGTAGCCTGATCTTTCTGTCATCCTGTTGTTTTCTGTCTATGAGTTTGGTCATGTTGGACACCATGGAGATTATGATGTCATCTTTGGATCCAGAGGCAGATGGTGTGACAACAGGTGTGATGGCAGGTGTGGGAGGCTGTGGGGTCTGGGATGATACCATCTTCATGAGATCTGCTATCTGTTGTTGTTGTCTCTCTAGGGACTTCCGCTGATCTTCCATGGCCTTCTGTTGAGCATCTATTGCTGCATTCCTCTCTGCCAGTTGTTGGTTGAGGATCCTCTCCCTTTCCTCCTGCTGGGACTTGTTGGTCTCTAGGGCAGTAACTGCATCTTGGATGGCCTTCTCATAGGCCCTTATCTTCTCAGCTGTCTGATTAGGTTGGGGGCCTTCATCGGTGTCCATGATGGAGGGTGTGGGGGAGGTGTCTCTGGAGGAGTGGCTGTCAAAGGCTGGAGCTGGGGTGGAGGATCTAGATGAGGGTGTGGATCCACCCCCTGAGGCAGATCCTTCTTCCCCTGAGGTAGATAGCGTGAGTTGAGCGTCCTGTAGAGATCCCTGGGAAATGTTGGATCCCTGAGAACTGGTTGTTCCCTGAGTAGACAGGGTGGGTGGTGTGGGGTCTACTGAGTGTGGGTCTGTTGTATTGGAGGCTGGTTTGCCTCCTGTGGGCCTCCTAGATCTAGGTGGGAGGGAGACCTCTTCAACAGGCCCCTGACTACGTAAGGTCTTTGTGTGTTGTTCTGCCAGCTTGACTGATAAGGCCTTGATGTGTGTGGTGGACCTCACTGACGTGTGGGAGACCTCACTGACGTGTGGGAGACCTCACTGACGTGTGGGAGACCTCTCTGACGTGTGGGAGACCTCTCTGACGTGTGGGAGACCTCACTGACGTGTGGGAGACCTCACTGACGTGTGGGAGACCTCACTGACGTGTGGGAGACCTCACTGACGTTTGGGAGACCTCACTGACGTTTGGGAGACCTCACTGACGTGTGGGAGACCTCACTGACGTGTGGGAGACCTCACTGACGTGTGGGAGACCTCACTGATGTGTGGGAGACCTCACTGACGTTTGGGAGACCTCACTGACGTTTGGGAGACCTCACTGATGTTTGGGAGACCTCACTGACGTTTTGGGAGACCTCACTGATATATGGGAGACCTCACTGACGTGTGGGAGACCTCACTGACGTTTGGGAGACCTCACTGACGTTTGGGAGACCTCACTGACGTTTGGGAGACCTCACTGACGTTTTGGGAGACCTCACTGATATATGGGAGATCTTATTGTTGTGTGAGAGATCTCACTGATGTGTGGGAGATCTCATTGATGTGTGTGGGATCTCACTGATGTGTGGGAGATCTCACTGGTATGTGTGGGAGATCTCACTGATGTGTGGGAGATCTCACTGGTATGTGGGAGCTCTCACTGGTGACCTTGGTGGGCATGGTGTCAAGGTCAAGGTCGCTGGGTGGGTGGAGTGGGTTTTACTGTGTGTATGATTTTTCTTAGTTGTGTTACCAGCTTTAATTTTTTTGAGCCTGTGAGAGATGGGATCTTAGTAGGATGTTCTCCACCACTTTGTCATACTAGTAATTGGCATGATCAAGTTGTCATATGAGAAATATCATATGACTAGTGGTGTATGGAGTAAATACATCAGGCTCATATAAAATAGTGTTATTTCCAGTTGTCACTGGTTTATTCAGCTTTAGGTAACATGTAAGAAATATCAATCATACAGTAGTTAGTATGTAGGTAATTTGTACATACAATAAACATACAGTAATTTATAAAGTACAATGTTCAGTTCCACTCCACCTGTGAGGTAACAATAATACAATGTCCAGCATAGTTCTAGGTGGGTTCCCACACCTAGCTCCTGGCCTGCTGCTTAGAGGAATAATGTAATAGTGAATAACTTTACCCTCTGGTGGATGTCTTGGGGAAGATAGCCTCTGGCCACTAATGATGGAAACCCATGCCTGTCTAGCATAGTTTCACCATAGTGCAGTGGTATAGCAGGTAGCAGGAGATGACTGGAGATGACTTACCTCTGGAGTGGTTCTTGGTGTTCTGTCCTTCTGGAGGTGCAGACAGGCTATTTGTAGCAAATCTTGGAAAAGCACCTCCAGACTGACTGGAGCCAGCAGCATCTGCCTAACTCTACAATTGTTTGAGGGGAGTCTTTCATGTGTCACAGGGGGACAAAGGACCCCTATGGGCGCCGCTGTGTCCCCCATTGTCTTGGTCGGTTCTGCAACTTCAGACCCTCATATCTCGGTCGTTTATGCGTTTATAACCGTCATTTTGCGCATGCGCGGAGTTGAATATGTCAAGTTTATAATGCCTGTTGGATAGGCACGTAACTCCCGCTCGTTTGTCTGTAGGGAACTCGAAGCTCCTTTCAGTCTCCATGGCATGATATTTGACCTAGCTTGCTCAGGAGCGACGCTAGAGCGACCGGAAGGTTATGGCGTCGTGCTTATGTAACCCATTGTTCAGTCATTAGAGTGCTCAGACACTCATGACGGCGTCAGCGGTGCTCAGGCACCCGTGACGGCCGGTTGCATTCACTTACAAGTTATTAATTTGTGCATTGAACCATGAGGTCGCACACTGAGACCCTCATTTTTATTATATTGTGCAGTGAACCATTAGGTCGGAGCCTTTGATGTCAGAGAGAGTGTTTGTAACTGACCTGGCTGGTGTGCAGTGGGGCATGAACGCTCTTATGTAAAGTTTGAGCGCTCTTATAGCTCTTAGAAACCAACCTATGTATTAATTTCATAGATTTTCTTTGATTAATACAATAATATGTTAGAATTTATGGAATAATAAAATGGTATATCATAGAATCATGTACTAATGGTTACATATATCAGAGGAACTACCTCTCCCACTTCTAGGAGCCTCTTGAGTCATGACGGGCTTCCCTAGCCCACTTAAAAGGGTCTATATCTCCTCTTTCCTATCCCCTCAGGATGTGTGTGGTGCACATATGCGCGGGCACTGACACATTCCTCTGTTAAATCATCAACCTGTGAAGCACGGGATAGCCACTTAGTGCCGCTAAAGTGCTGTAAAACACAAGTCAATCAATCAATCAATCTTGAGTCATGACAACACACATGCGCAAAATGAATTGATAGAACTTGAGCTTTGTTGATGTAAACAATGGATAGGATTTATAAGGATGATGATTCAAGAATAAAGTTGGTTAATAATCTGGGTTCAGTCTGTGTGTCACTAAGTTGTCATTTACCCATTTTTACACTGGTGCCAGGAGTGGGGTGTTAGGCTTGAAATTTAAACCGCACTATTAGACACGGTTTTCCTAACAGCCATCAACTACACAGAGAATGGGTGAAGCTGCAGAAGCCATGGCTATAAAGGCTGCTCAAGTAATGAGGCGGCGGCTAGACAACTATGCTAAGTCTATGGGGAGGATAAGTCGGCCTTGGGGGCTTGGCTGCGTGGAGTGGACCATGCTGCCAACGGGACCAAGGCCAGCGACGAGCTTGTCCCCGTGATGGTATCTTATTCAGCAGTGGGTGACCTGGGAGAGTATACAATATCTATGATTAATACCCAGGGAAATAACAAAAAAACATGGAAAGTCCTACGTAAGAAGATATCTAGGGTATTTTTAGAACATGACGAAGAGGAATACCTCCAAGAGCAATTGTACAAAACTAAACAGACGCCATCCCAGAACGCTCGTGAGTATGGTAGGAAGTTTCTGCAGTGTGCCGTCAGGGCGTTCCTGGACGACACTGAGTACAAGTCCCCGCACGTGCAAAAGACGATAAAAACTTTTATACATGGTTTGAGTGACAAGGAGGTTAGGTCTGACGTTATCACTGCTAAGCCAACCACTCTAACAGATGCCGTGCAGGAAGCCTCAGAGTCGGTGGTCACAGTGACTAAGATCCGTAAGGCAGAAGAAGCCAACCGGATTATTGATGCCTATGAGAAAGCCATGGAGGTGGCTGCTCTGCCCCCTCCACCCTGCTCTTAGAGAGGACCCTGCTATCACTGCATGGCCTCTAAAGGGTGCCATCCGCTGGCCCCTACTGAACCAGTGGATCAACGTACCACACCCATACCTGTGCCAATGGACGTTAAGAAGGACAATAAGCCTTCCCCAGCATGGAATAGTGGGGATAGGCTCATGACTAGATGAAACATTGTCTGTTGGCAATGTGGCTTATCGGGCCATATAGAAAGAAACTGTCCACTGAGAGATGCCGCAGGGGAGCCTTGTGGTCAATCCAACTCACAAGAGTCGCATTCAAAAAACCTATTAAACGCCCCGGATGACAGAGTAAATGTCCTACTGACTGACCGTGATATTGAAATGTCATGTTTAATAGATACCAGCGCGTCAAAATCAATGATTCGGCTAGATCTGTGGATTCAGCTGTGCTCTTCTGACAACAGTCAGGCATTACTACGTCCGGGCCTGAGGCTTAAGTCCCTAACCGGCCATGCCATTCCATGTCTAGGGGAAGCCAGCATTGTGCTTCTGGGGTCGCACTTGACCTTCTACGTAGTGTCCACCCTAAAGTATGATATTCTGCTAGGAACAGACGCTTTGGCCACCATGGATGCTAGTATAGACTATTCAACCCAATTGCAACAATTAAATAAGGTGCAATACACCTGGGGAGTAGCTCCAAACACTAAAACAGTGGAAATATCAGGGGTACACACGGATGTAGATTACTGGGTCGACAGGTTTCCTCAAATCTTCTATCCGAAAAATGACCTTTTGAAAACCACCCCAGATGTCAAAATGATGATAGATTCAGGGGCCGCTCAACCTATTAATCAGCGCCCATATAGACTGCCCTTAGCCAAAAGGCGCCTGGTGGACGCCAAAATAGACCACATGCTAAAGTTTGGAGTTATTGAGCCCAGCAGTAGCCCCTGGGCGAGCCCCATCATCATAGTCCCTAAAAGAGGGGTGAGACAAGAATTTGCATAGACTACCGTAAGGTAAACAACATGAGTAAAAAAGATGCCCACCCTCTACCTAACATCCAGGACATGTTTGATGGAATGAATGGAGCCACGGTGTTCTCTACCCTAGACCTCAAATCTGCATACTGGCAGATAGAAATGGATGAAGAGAGCATCGAGAAAACAGCATCCGTCACCCATAGGGGCCTGTCTCACTTCAAGAGAATGCCCTTTGGTCTCACTAACTCACCAGCGGTATGGCAGTGCTCATGAACAAGGGAATGGCACCATTTCTTGGCAAGTCAGTCCTTGTCTACCTTGATGACATAGTAGTCTTTTCCAAAACACATGAATAGCATCAAAAACACTTACTACAGGTCATGTTAGCCCTAGAAAGCCACAATTTAACACTTAAAGCATCGAAGTGTAGCTTCCATCAGTCACAAATCAAGTTGCTGGGATATGTAGTCCAGGCTGAAGGGATAAGTGCAGATCCAGAAAAAGTAGCAGCCATTAAGGATATGGCGCCCCCTACAGACATAAAGGGTGTATGAAGTTTCCTAGGCCTCACAAACTACTATCGCCAATGCATTAATCAGTATGCAGTGCTGTCTCACTGCTCACAAAAAAACATCATCGTTTTAAGTGGGGTAAAGCAGAGCATGCATCTTGGGAAGCGCTGAAAGATGCTCTATGCTCTGACAGCGTTATGGCACACCCGCGCTTGGATAGGCCTTACCAATTGTTTTGTGACTCAAGTCACGCGGCTATTGGGAGAATTTTATGCCAGCAAGGGGATGACGGAATAGACAGGCCAATACAATACTTCTCCAAAATTCTCACTGAACCTCAATTTAAATGGACAACGATAGAAAAAGAGGCGTTCGCCATCGTATATGGCTTACAGAAATTGCAGCCTTATTTACACGGGTCACATTCCACCATTTACACTGACCATAAACCACTTAAATCCCTGTTCCTATCAGAGGTAAAGAACTCAAAGATACAAAGGTGGGCGGTACTCCTTGCCAAATATGGAGCACCCATAGAGTATAGACAAGGCGTGAATAACGTCAGAGCTGATACGTTATCACGGATCAAGACTGTAAAGAGGGAGGTCGAGATAGCGTCGGTAGAAACAGCGGCGGGACTTCACAACCCTACTCCGTGGCATAGCAACAATCTTGATCCCCAGCAGGTGGTGGCACTTCAGAAACAAACACCAGAGTACCAACTGGGCCTCAGGAACCAAGATGAATTTCTGGTATATGAGGACCACTTGTATACCATCGAACCGCCCCCTTCCCGGCCTGTGTTCCCAAGGTTGTTCATCCCCCCTGAGCTCAGAGAACAAGTAGCTTATCAAGCTCATGAAGAAGTAGGCCACCAGGGCATGGATAAAACACTTCACTGTTTACACGATGCCTACTCATGGCCAAAGATGAACAGGACGGTACATGATGTACTTAATAGCTGCCTTATCTGTGCTCTTCACCAAGGCAAGCGTAAGCACCCTGCGTCCACCGCTATGCCGGTACCGGATGCACCAGGCCAAATAATCTCTACGGCCCTGTTTGGCCCTGCCCCCTGTCCCGCGAGGGGAATGTGTATGGATTGGTGGTGATTGATCACTATTCAAACTGGCTGGAGGGCAAAGCTCTACCAAATAAGCTTATTCAAGGAGTACATTATTACCTCAAGCATGAATATTTCCCTCTCCATGGAAAACCAGTTGTCATGCTTAGTGACAATGGAAAAGAATTCTCCAGTTAGCTAATTGCTGAACTTATGTCTGAAAATGGCATTCAACACCGATTCATAACCCCGTACCATGCCCCCAGTAATGGGCGCACAGAGAGATTTATAAAAACTCTAAAAATCATGATTTCAAAATTGGTGGAAGGAAAACCTCACGCATGGGAAGACGTATTAGGCGCAACACTTTCTGCTTACAGGCGATCTGTATTCTCAGCAACATCCTTCACCCCCTTTCAGTTGCACTATGCACGGGACCCTCCCGAAGGGCCCTCCTCATATCCTGGCGCCACACCACCCTCTCTCACACAAGATATGTTAGAACGTATAATGGCAGCAAAGGAGAAGTCCCAACGGGCTATGCAACAAAGAATAGGACAACAGAAAACAAATATGGCGGCTCTAGATAAGTGTCCCCAGGCCCAGACATGGTGCTTTACATGGACCCAGTAGGGGGAGCATTTAAACCAAAATTTGAAGGACCATATAAGGTACTGAGGGTATCCGGCCCAGTTGTTACCATTGAATATAAAAATGGTAAGCATAAAATAACAAACAGGGACAGGCTAATAATCCACACCCAGAAAGCATCAATAACAGTAAACCACAGGGAGACGCCAGTCCCTCTACCTGCAGATGGCACTGGCCCCAAGCCCCCCCCCCCAACCACCCTCCTCCATGGGTGACGACTTGACATTTGCAAAAAGAAGCCTGACAACCCGTTTCCCCCACGCGATAGGCGACGATGACGCCCAGGCAGCCCCCCGCAGGAGTCCCCCCAGGATTGACCTCCCACCCCCCACCCCCTGCATGGAGGCCCTCCAGTTCCCCCATCCCCGCAGCCTGTTTTTAATGAGGAAGGACAAGAGGCTGTACCTCTTATCAATTCCACATCCCCCACCCACCTCCACACCAAGCAGCCACAAAGGTGATCGCCATATCATAAATACAGCGTCACCACAGGCAAGGCATCAGTCCACAAGACCAACTCAGATGGCACTCCCTGCACAGAATCGAAAATTTACCTCAGGCACCTATGACACACCCACTACATACCACGGGCCCAAACTCTATGGGGTCCCCGGCAGGTCCTCTAATTATGTGGATATTAGTGGCAGCAGTAATAGCGGTCAGCATAGCCAACCCTCAGGAGGACTACTTCATACGCAGCAGCTGCGGCAGATTTCCATCATAAGCGAGCGGAGTTGGAGAGAGGCTACCTACAGTGTTGTTCTACCAGCCACCTCTAGAGAAGATCATCTTCTATATGGACTCCAATATTTTGCAGTACCTTCAAATAGTAACATATTAAGACAGATTAATGGTAAAGACTCAGTGGCTATTTCCACTGAAAGTAAGTTAGCCTTTGTGCCTACTGATAAAGATTGCTCTGGTCAGACCCCAAAAGTGTGTTATCCTGTAGTACATAATTCCATCACTGACTGCGAAACTGCTATCTTGTTCAACTGCCCCCCTACTACCTGTAACATCACCTTTCCCCTACACCTGCCACGAAATCTGTAGTATTCAAACCCACGGAAATATATCCCTGGCTATAGTTGTCCCTTATACCCCTGTACAAGTAATGTTAAGATGGCCAGGGCTATCGCCCATAACACAAACAGTAGCCTCTATTAGGAAGTTCATATTGCAGCCTAAATGCACCTTAGAATCAGAGGGGTGGTCTGTAAAGGGGATGGATGTAGGATACTCTAAAATTCACCTCTCATAGCGACTGGCTCTTTAAATCTCACCTGGCCTGAAGATGTTCCCCAAAATATACATAAAATAATGACCTTTTACTGAAGAGCAACTGTCCCCCTCGTGACTGTAGACACATGGCGCAGTTACACTACTGACCCAACTACATTAAACCGCATAAAATCACATGTGAAATCCACCATCAACGCGATACATCCATGGTGTCACCCATTGAAATAAAGTTTTGAAAGGACTCAAAATTATTGAGATACTTTACCCTAAACTTTTGAATCGAACCCTTCTGAGAGAATCAGCTTGGAGAGTGATGTTACTATCATGATTTATGATGCAACATCATGACACTTAGCAACGTCATGTTACCTGGTAACGTCATGTTACTAGGCAACATCACTGACGTCACAAAACAGGCAAGAATTTGCCAAAGATGCAGGCCACATTTTGCTGTGAGAATGCACCACAATTTGCCGTGAGAATGGGTCACATTTTGCCGTGACAATGGGCCACATTTTGCCGTGACAATGGACCACAATTTGTCCTGAGAATGACCCACAATATGTGAGGGCATATCCCTCTTGTGTAGACTGAATATCGTCTGTGTCACGGTTGGGGAACGGGAGTAGAGTAGAGATACGAAAGTTGCTACCTCTTGTGCCGAAGGCACTAGTAACATTCTATAAAAACGTTTATATTTATAGGTCAAAAAACATTTTCTTAACATAAAAGAAACTAAAGTAACAAATGTATTTATTTGGTTGATAAAACAGACAACTTTTTTTTTTTTTAATTAGTCGAAAAAAAAAACATGTTTAAAAGCATTTTTTAGATTTTAACAAGACCTAAAAAAATTGTTTGCAAACGTTGAAAATAAGTTTTTTGCCAAGTGGGAGGAGTATAATAATATTTCTGTAGATCAAGCTATATAGTTTCCCCTTCTGTTATACACACTGCACGAGATATGGGCTTTACAAAATGTAAAGGTCGCATTTCTGTGTAAAGATTGTGCTCAGGATTTACATACTATTTACCTGGCCTTTACATTGAACAATATTTACATATATTTAATTTGTTTGTAAATCTCAAGTAAAAGTGATGTAAATATGTGTAATTGTCACCAAAGTTTGCATTGCATTTTCCATCGGTTTACACCCTTAGTAATGATGATGTGATGGTAGTGTAAATATGTGTAATTGTCACCAAAATATGTATTACTTTACTATGGAATTACACTCTTTGTAAAGCTGATTTAAAGGTGATGTAAATACATGCACTGACATTTGCATTCCTTTACCTTGCTAATGCTGGTGTAAAGGTAATGAGAATATGTGTAATTCTCGCCAGAGTTTGCAATGAATTTACCGTTTGCTCACACTCTTCAAAATTCTGCTGTAAAAGTGATATAAATATGTGTAATTTTCAATAGAATTTGCATTGCTTTCACCAATGGGGTACACCCTACCAAATGCTAGTGTAAAAATATTGTAAATATGTGTAATCCTCAACAGAATGCACAATGTATTTACAGTGTATTTAATCTGTTCATGATCTTCATGCAAAAATAGAGTGTCATTACCAAATTTTGAGCAATTGATTTATTCCTATTACATCAAGCTCTTGCCGATGGAGGGGGGTGGGGGGTTTCCTGCTGCTTAAGTTTCATTATTTTCCCAAGTGTTTCCCCTATCTTCTCCCAGTCGCTCCCTCTTTTCTCTTGGCTGCCCATCACTTTCTCCTGATCTCTGCTCACCTCCCCCAGCCTCCCTCACCTTCTCCCGGCACCCTATCACCACCTCCCGGCCTCCTACCACCTCCCTGTGCCTAAGTCTATTCAAATACTACATCTACCATTATACAACACTTTATGAATTATATGGCCAGCCTAAATAGGCTAGGATTTTATAATATAGAAAGTGGAATTTTGCGCTGATTTTTCACACACAGCACAAGTCTCTTAAGGTCAAATTGGGGACATTTTGTTGACACACTTAAACAGTCATAACCCTTCTTTGAAAAGCCTCAGCATGTTAATCATTCTGAATTTAGTATGTGTGGCCACTAAAGTGATAGGGCTAATTGTGTCTTTTTCTTTCCTTTTCTGAGTAAAGGCTAGATAATCATTACATAAATATTGAGATACTGAAAGTGAAAATGAATAGCCAGGTCAATATAGAGGTGCAGTAAACATAGTCACGTCATGTACTTAACTACAACCTAGTACAGAATGTAACAGATAATAACTCGCTCTGATTAACACAGAGTATAATAATATTTCTGTAGATGAAGCTATATAGTTGCCCCTTCTGTTATACACACTGCATGAGATATGGGCTTTACAAAATGTAAAGGTCCCATTTCTGTGTAAAGATTGTGCTCAGGATTTACATACTATTTACCTGGCCTTTACATTGAACGATATTTACATACATTTAATTTGTTTGTAAATCTCAAGTAAAAGTGATGTAAATAGGTGTAATTGTCACCAAAGTTTGCATTCCATTTTCCATCGGTTTACACCCTTAGTAATGATGATGTGATGGTAGTGTAGAGGTACTTATTGTGTAACCATAGTGATGGCTACCGTCTGACGTGGCGGGTGAGTTGAGTCGTCGGATGTTCCTCAGGTTCCGGATAAGTGGCAGCACCGATCCGGGTCTGTGGGGACATCTGACGACGAACACCTGGGTCCTTATATAAAGCCCAGGGCTCAGCCGCTATGTCAGAGGCCCTTCTGGCCTCCAAGTATGTAGACCATCCTTAATAACTGTTAGCTACCCTCTTAAACAACTACCGGGTAGCCGTGAGTGTATATCTTAATAAACTCTATCCGTTGGCATACACTTGAAACACGTCTTACTCTTTCTTTCCGAATCGTAAGACCCAAACCCCCCAGGTCCGTAAGACCACGAACCCTTACACTGGTGCCGTGACCAGTTAATTCTGGTGTATAGCCCGGACGTTATAACGTCCAAACGGCTAGTACATGGGTAACTAGTTGCCCAGGAAAATGGCAATGGATCATTAGTGATCCAAACCCATTCGAACTCCCAAGATGCAGAATCTGCATCTTGGAGAGATCCCGAACCTCACTATAATGATAGTGAGGAAAATCTACCAGACTCTGTACGACGTGAACAGTCCATACAGAGGCAGAGTAATTTGATAAGTCAACAATCACTTGTTGACGAATTGAGTAATTTGATGTTCGAAGTTGGTGGTAGTACTAACCCAGAACATCCGGCACCGATGCCAAAAAGGGTAACATTTGGAGAACTACCTTACAGATTACCCAGACCCGGGCTACCAATATTTGATTACAGCGCTATAGACGGCGACTTAACCTATGCGGTACCGGAAGATGAAGAATTTAAACGACTGGATGTCCTGTTGTTAAATGAAACCTACGTAACTTTGAACGAGAATTTAAATACCTTGGTCAGAGCTAAAGATGAAGTATTCAATGAAAAACTTCAGTTGGAAGATGACTTGATCGGCATGCGGAACGAATTCGAAGCCAGGAAGAGTGAATACATGAAGGAATTAGAAAGTGAAGAAATAAAACTTCAAGAAATGAGAAAGTCATTCAATAAAGAATATGACAATAGACACATTCGTATCCAGACATACACAGATACGAACGATCAACTAAGTCTTGATAAGGCAAATTACGAATCCGAAATATGCCACTATCAAAGCGAATTGGAGAAATTGAAACTTCAGTGCAGTAAACAAGCTGAAGACAATGAAACCATCCGGGTTGGTATTATAGCTTACAATAAACAACTGGAGGAAGATAGACAGAAACTCACGAATGAGCTTCAGGAATTGCAGACTACTGCAATAACCCTAGACAAATATGTAGAAGCCGCACAATTGACTATAGGAACTATAGATCCAACTGTGGTCTCTACAATGTTGGCGAAATCATCCCAAGATGCAACTCCAATCAGATATAACCCATTCGTCGTCGATGGGGCTGATAAGAATGTAACATCCGGTATCTATAAGAAACCGGATAACACCGCAGCTAGCGGAATGAGTGTCCAAAATAGTAATTGCCCTACAGGGAACTACTAATAAAGGATCAACAGGTAATGTACCTACACCTACAGCTCCTATGCTTGATACCGTAGGTCCGGCACCCCCTATACCAGATTTGAGTCATAAAATTAGAGCGACTCACGTCAACGCGACTAGTGCATGTAATAACACAACAGTAGCACAACCGAAAGCACCGGGACCACCGAGACATATGTTGACCCCCCCTTCATATTTCTCTCAACCCGGCCATAGTACACCAGCAGGCCCAAGATTGCCGAACCCGCCTTCAGGTCAAAGCAATGATCCTAATGGTGGACGTTTTCCCAGACTGATTCCACCACAACCAAATGTGACCGGTGGTATGTACCAACCAAGATCGACTTACTACGGATATAGGCATAATTATAATCCGGCAGGAAGTAGTAATTACCAAAATGGTAATAACTACAATCAGGGATGGAATCAAAATAATTCCTATCCCAGGTATACATCTTCCGGAACATCTGGAAATGTAAATTATGGAGGTGGATACCCTGGTGGTGCTTCTGGGAACTACCCTAGCAGTGGTCCGCCTGGAGGTGATCCCCCGGGTGGCCCTGGTGGATCTGGATCCGGAGGATCAGGATCGGGAGGAGATGGCAGGAAGCCAAATAGGAGAACTTCCATGCCTGCAGGGATGCAAACCATCTTTGATAGAAGCCAATGTAATCAAAACCTTGGCATTGACCTCTACCGAAAGGGAGCAGACGGCATGGAAGTCATGAACTGGAGCATGCGAGAAGCAGATAGACTACGCGGATGTAATAATCCGGCACGTAGACAGGCACGGATACCCCCTCCATATGATTCTAATGATCCTTGGAAGGATAGGTATCAAGCTTTTGTCGACGAAGTCAACTGTAGTGGTTGGACAAAAGAAGCTCTGCCTTATTTGATCTGTTGGTTGAATAAAGGTGGAAAAGTAGCCCTCAACCAATGGAGAGCAGCATACGGAATATACGGCACCTACGATCAACTGGTCGAATGTGCCGCGTACCTATTCGGGTCAATCGTTAGAGAGGATCCATGGGTAAGCTTTAAGAAAAGAACACAGAAACCTAAAGAATCTCACAAGGTCTTTGGTTTGGAGCTACAGGACTTGCTATCGAAAGCACGTCCAAATTGCGCTCATGACGACGACTGCTATCTACAGGAATTGTTTATACGATTCTACAGTGGATTGCGGGATCCGGATCACAAACAAGTAGGTTGGGATTCTTGGAAGGATGACACTTCCTTCAGTGACCTATTCATATCAATCGATGGACATGATATGAAGAAGAGATTGGTAGGTCTAGGACCTAACCCGGTAAGAGCAGCTCCATTGCAATATGGAGGTTCACCTGCTCCAGTATATGAAACTTCTCAATTAGCCCCGGTTGACTTACAGGAGGCTGATCAGGAAGACGAATATGTCTCGGATGAAAATGGAGAATATATTGGAGCAGTCCAGGTAGCTGGAAAGTATTACCGACAGAAACGGTACAGGCAGGTACATTCGAGAGGGAGGGGAGGATCCGTTGCTAGTAAAACAGCTTCCGGACCGACCCAATCTGGTAATGCGACCTCTACGGCCAAGCCAACCATGGCAGCCACTGTTGCTCCGACTAATATGATGGAAACATTAATAGCCGGATTAACAGAAGCTTTGAAGAGACCGAGGGTTGATAAATCTCAAAGGAGATGCTTCAGATGCCAGAAGCTGGGGCATTATGGTCCGGAATGTATGGCCGAGAAACCTGTCCCTCGTAGACAGGAAGGTGTCTCTGGAATAAGTACATAGGAAAACTGAGGAGGGGTCCCCCGATGGGCAAAGAAGGGGATCCCAGTGACAAATCTTGCCATGATATCACCATCCGTGATGATAGTTTGCATGTAGTAGCAAACTCGCCTAACACCGAGGTGGTTGTAGACACCCGGAAGGTTAGGGAAGCTGATATAACAGGTGCCCATGGAGCACAGGGGAAACCCGATATCAGTAACGAGGTAGGCGGCTATGAGTTAGCCAGGGTTGGTAGTGCCCACCTGCCCCCGGGTCATCCTTGTCTGGAATACCTGAAAGGATGTGGATCGACTCCAGGTGTGAACAATGACGTTCCGATCATCACGGACATGCCCTCTGTTCTAGACGGAAGGCGGTGGTATGTTTGCCTCACTGTTAATGGAAGATCTGCCGAATTTCTTATGGATACGGGTGCTAGCCACTCCTGTATCTCCAAGAGGTTCTATGATCTTATCCCGGATGAACACAATACTCTCAAATCGGGAGGAAGTGCTCAAACGGCCGATGGCAGTACCTTGCAAACGTATGGTAGAACTTGTGTGAAACTGCAATTGGATGGAATACATGACTATGTCATGAGCGCCACCGTTGCGGATATAGCAGATGAGGGGATACTCGGGTTGGATTTCGCATCCCTGTATGGAGTGGTGTTAGAGCCCCAATCAGGAGTGTTGAGTGTGAAATACCCATATCCTGTAAAGGTTAGGTGTGTACTGAGACAAGTGAGCAGTATGGCTAGTGTAGCACACACTGTGCGGATCCCTCCGGGAGTAGCCTGTGATGTGCTTGTAAGAAGTGATCCTGCAATGCGCAATAAGCCTGCAGTGGTAGAACCGGATGTAGCTACTCTGTCAAGCATCGGATTAATATCTGTAGACACTATAGTAGCAAATGCATCCTGGTCGGTATTACCTGTCTCCAATACTGGAAACACTACTATCTACCTGAAAAAGGGACAAGTTTTTGGTAACGTGACCCTTTCGGAAACTGTAACGGATAGTAAGTTAAACTTACAGAAGGTAACAGGAAATGATGAAATTTCAGATGACTTACTCAAGTTATATGAAGAAACTTCATTAGAAGATCCGGAACACCGGATAGAATTCTATGATATGCTCTGTCAGTATAAGACTGCCTTTGCCAAACCTGGTGAAAAACTCGGTACGACAAATAAGGTAGTACACAAAATAGATACTGGAGATGCAGAACCCTTTAAGATACTGTATAGGCGGTTACCTTTAGCGAAAAAGAGAGTAGCTGAAGAGGAAATAAACAAGATGTTGGAGCAGGATGTAATAGTCCCATCCAATAGCCCATGGAGTAGTCCTGTATGTATGGTAACCAAGAAAGATGGTACTATACGCTTTTGCATAGACTACTGGAAGTTAAATGGAGTAACGAAAAAAAATTCGTATCCATTACCGAGAATAGACGAAACCATTGACTCCTTAGGAGGAAACAGTTGGTTTTGTACCCTAGACTTGCAATCAGGATATTGGCAAGTGGGAATGAATCCATCGGATATGGAAAAGACTGCATTTTCGAGTCATATTGGACTATTCCAATATAACGTAATGCCGTTTGGTTTGTGCAATGCACCAGCAACATTTGAAGCAATGATGGAAACAATCCTAAGTAATTTATTGTGGAAAAGATGTCTTGTATATCTTGACGATGTCATAGTCTTTGGAAAAACATTCGAAGAGTGTTCCAATAACCTCAAAATGGTATTAGAACGTATTATTTCTAATGGTCTCAAATTAAAACCTAAGAAATGCCACATGTTCAGAAAGTCCATAAATTATTTGGGCCGCATCATTAGTGATGAAGGAATAAAAGCTGATCCCGATAAAATCGAGTCAGTAACGAATTGGAATAGGCCTAAAACACCCAAAGAAGTGAGGTCCTTTTTAGGATTCTGTTCCTATTATAGGGAATTTATTCCGAATTATTCTAGAGTCAGTTACCCATTACAAGTAATAGCTAACTGGACTCCAGGAAGTACCAAGGAAAAATTTCCTTGGACGCATGAACAGGAATCTGCTTTTCAAAAGCTAAAAGACCTGTTCACGAGTACTCCAGTATTACAATATCCGAATGAAACGGATCATTTCATACTGGATACTGATGCTAGTAATGATAGCATTGGTGCAGCTCTCTCACAAGTCCAAAATGGGAGAGAAGTACCTATTGCCTTTGCCAGCAACACACTGAGTAAAACTCAGCGCAATTACTGCAAAACCAAAAGAGAGTTGTTAGCAGTAGTCGTATATACCAAGAAGTTCAAACATTTTTTATGGGGAACGAACTTTACTTTACGTACGGATCACTCCTCTTTAAGATGGCTACTGAACTTCCGAGATGCTGAAGGAATGTTAGGTCGATGGCTAGCCCACTTATCCGAATATGGGCTTGAACATCACCAGATTCAGCATAGAGCCGGAGTTAAGCATTTGAATGCTGATGCTTTGTCTCGAATACCAATTCGGAAATGTGGTAATCTGGATTGTACTGATTGTGGAGCTCATAGGGCAGTGTTAGCAGGGATTCGAAGACCATTCGAACCCCTAGTTGCCAGTATACTGGATTGGTCTATGGATCACATACGACGTTTCCAGGAAGCTGACTCGATAACTGCACAGCTACTGCAATTAGTACCAAAGGGTATATGTCCAGTTAGACCTGAGGTCTCTCTGGAAAATCGAGAAATGAGAAGGTTTCTTGCTCAATGGACCGAGCTTGAAGTCCGGAAAGGCGTGTTGTACCGTTGGAAGCCATGTAATAATGGTGAGAAAATCATGCAATTGGTGATACCACATGCAATGAGACATGACATTATGTATTTCTGTAATGGGCATCGGACCAGTGGTCATTTCGGAAGGAAGCGCTCATTAGCACGACTTTCCAAGAAATACTATTGGCCTGGCATGTCAAGAGACTTGCAAAGATGGGTAACCACTTGTCCGGATTGTTGTAAGAACAAACCCGGACCCGGTATGGGCAAGCTCCCACTATCCCAAGAACTTTTCCGAGTTAGATTCGCAAGAATCGGGGTAGATATCATTAGTGGATTTAATACAACCGCTAATGATAATACCTGTATGATGGTAGTGTGTGATTATTATACGAAATACACTAAAGTATTTCCACTACCGGACCACAAAGCAGTTACTTGTGCCGAAGCTTTTGTAAAAGGTTGGGTACTAAGTTTCGGTGTACCATTAATGTTACACAGTGACCAGGGCAGAGAATTCGAATCAAATCTCTGGCAAGGCATGTGCGAATACTTAGCTATCTGCAAGACTAGAACCAATCCGTATAGGCCACAAAGCGATGGATTGGTGGAAAGGTTCAACAGAACCCTTATCCAGGTCCTAAAGTCACTTGTTAATGAACACATGGATGATTGGGACGAGCAATGTCATTTTGTGACACATGCTTACAACAGTACGGTACATTCAAGTACTAACTGTACTCCGAATCTACTAGTTTTCGGAGAGGACCTAATAATGCCTGCAGACCTAGTATTTGGAGTTGTAGGAATGGACCCGGAACTACCTTGTCATGTAGTTTTCGTCGAATGCTTAAGAGACAGGTTCAGAAAAGCATACGAGTCTGTCCGAATTGATCTGGAGAAAAGTGCCAGATGGCAGAAGGTTGGATATGATACTGATCTAAAACATCGGAAATTCCAATCCAGAGACAGAGTTCTAAGACTACATGAACCACTTAGACACATAAAATTAGCGTCTAATTGGGACGGTCCTTTTACTGTAACACAAGTTATTAGTGATTGTACCATAATTATCAAATCAGACCTTGGTCGACTCTATAAGTCAAATGTGGCTAGATTAAGGAAATGGTCTGGGAGGGAGATCTCCACAGAAATGTATGGTGAAGGATTAGAAAAGATCTGGAACCAGAATCGTATAATAGACCAGGTAAAGAACACTACAGTGAAGAGGGGCCGAGGTAGGCCTAAGAAGTGTTCCGAATCAGTGCCAGCCACGCCAACCGATTAAGCGTGGGGGAGTTAAAAAAGTCTCGGCAGGTGAAGACAAAAAGAAGAGGAAAGGTGTCTCGAAGGCCAAGAAACACCTAGAAAAGGCTCTTCAGACTGTCAGGTCCGAAAAGGAACTATCCAAGAAGGGATACGTTCGCCGCAGCCCTCGAATTGCCCAGAGGACTGCAGTGACCTAACCTGTATACACAACGAGTGTAATGTTTACATTTAGAGGAACGGATGACTACTGACCCGAAAGGCAAATTTGTCGCCGCCGCATGATGTACCAATGGGTAGTGGACGGATAATCCGGTGGATTTGCTTGAGCTTTCCATAATCTCCACTTAAACCCCCAGACGAGTCATCGGCGTGAGCGATAATTACCTAAAAACAATCAGTTTGTTTATGTTCCGCTTGTAGCACGTGCGTTTCCGCATGAGGTCACCGTGTCCAGTCTCGGTTGACCTCTCGTGACCTCGCGAATTCCGCGGGGAAATGACGTCAAGAAAGCTGGCTTGTCGCCATATTGTTTTTCGGTGAGATTCGAGGCGGACGAGTGCGCTCCCCTCCTTGGATTTTTTGCCGTCTAGCAAACCCCTGGTGTGCCCTCAGAGTCTGTCTCTTAGTAGGCAGGCTCCGTCAGTGTCGGCCCCGGCGCCGTAAAAGCCAGAAAAAGGAGTATCTTGACTCCCGTGTTGATTCCCCAGTCATGGCTGAGGAATCCGTAGCTGCAGCCAAGCTATCCGGTGACCCGGATAAGCTGACTCCGTCCGCAGAAGCTTTTCCGGAAGCTTTGTCTCCTGTAACACAGGAAGAGAGCGAGATGATGGAGGTGGAGGAACCTGCCGATCGCTCGTTCGAGCAGAAGCTGGCTTCATTCTCGTTGAATGAGCCAGAGAAGATGTTGTCACCACTTCCGATTGAAGGAGCTGGAGACGCTGCGAATCCTGAAGCAGCAGCAACTGGGTCCGAGACTACACAAGTCGACGGCCCGAAGGACCAGTGGAAGCCAGCAGTGGTTGATCCATTCCCTGCAGAGTATGACGGCCGGTACCTGTACGTCCATCCGGAGCTACAGGCACAGGTAACGAATCCAGACGGTACTCCTCACAAGTTGGACCCAAAGGTGAGAATGGCGATCGAAGGCGTTTTGGCCCCCGATCAGCTGGATAGGACGCCACCCGAATGGCTCCGAGACTGGCCGTGGTTCCAACGGGGACTCATGGTGGACATTGCCTTTCGACAGGTGGTGTACGAGGCAAACAGAGCCTTCCTGCTAGGAGCTTACGCTAAGCCGGATAGGTCTCTGTGGAATCTAACACAGACCAACATAGATTGGGTAGGCTGCGTCTCGGAACCCGAGGGGCAGACGTACCAACGTCCCTCTGCTACCCGGCCCCAGTACCGGACCATGAGGGAGTTCCGTGAAGCCGCTGCCAGTTTCGAACAGTAGGACGACGGTTATTACATAACCGAGGAAGAGTTAGTAGACGTGCAGAACAAGTCACTAACCGGCATGAACAGAGGTGCAGCCCTTTGGACGGTTCTCATCCGTCGTATGACTGCTGAACAGGAGGCTCTGGAAGAGGCTAAGAGGGAAGCGGAAGTACCCACACCTCCTATCCCCGACCTGAAGCTTGCCACAAGAAGCGCAGCCTGTTCTGTAACAACCACCGGCAGTACTACCGAATCAACCACGGTAGAA
The DNA here is from genome assembly GCA_949317995.1 of Acholoe squamosa. NCBI lineage: Eukaryota > Metazoa > Annelida > Polychaeta > Phyllodocida > Polynoidae > Acholoe > Acholoe squamosa. The sequence continues at coordinate 3,162,838 of OX439045.1, forward strand.
GCATCGACCTCCAGTGAGTCCGGAACCAAAGACTCGGGAGACTGGAAGGTCAGCAAGAACAGGTGGTCCGCTGCTCGGAAGCTCAAGAATCTTCTGGATTCTGCTAGAGCCAACCCGCAAGCTAGCACCTCAGCCACTGGTAGTACTGCCATGGAGGTTGTTTCCTCGGACGAGGAATCAGTGCATGAGTCCTCGGTTGAGTATGATGAGAAGGCCACTCCATCAACTCAAACCGAGGGAGAACGATGGGCCAACGCCAAATCCGGATTTAAAACCCGGATTCCGACGTGCTTCTCTGACTGCGCCTACGGAGTAAAGAAGGACGGATCTACCCTGTACGCCTGCCCGGACTCTGTTAATAAGAACAACGAGTCGGATGATGAAGATTGGATGCGTCTCTCGGACGAGGACCCCAATCTGAGCAAAGCCTATCGAAAGATGTGGCTTATGCTCAATCACACCGAAGGGTATTATACTTATACCCAGAGGCGCAAGCTGAGATGGGCACTTGAGAAGTGGTACGGTGACAACCAAAAGTCCTGCCCCTTCTCCATCTGCCAGGATGCGAGCGATGTTTCGGTCCGGACCTGGAGTACTCAAGCCCGGTTCCAGAGGCGTCTAGTAGAAGCCCATTTTCACCATCACCCGGTTTACATTTGTGATCCGAGTTATGGTAAGAAGGGCAAGAAGTGTACTACGAAGGTTCAATATAACCGACGTAGCGATCTGGCTAGACACCAGAAGAAGTGCCATGCGGAGGGATTAGATGGAGCTCGTAAACGTATTATGGAGCTCCATCAGTAACTCATGAAGGAGTTCGATAGCCTGAGCGAAGATGCTTGGTCGAAGATCCGACCAAGGGACCAAGTCCTCTGCGAGGTTCCGAAGACCAAGGATTCGAAACTCCGCGCCAAGATTGTCCTGACTCCTGGAAAAGGAAAACTTGACATGCACGAGTCCCTCTGGCAGAAATGCGAGGAATCCGGTAAGGAGGGGAAGAGAGCTCGTGAGAGGAGCAGAAGAGACCAGAACCGTGGTGGTAACGGTAATGGTCAGACCACCACAGCTGCTAAAGCCAGGGTAGATGACCGCTCCAGGTCTCCCTTGGCACGCCACCCACATGAGCAGGTTCAGGGTACTCCTGTCTTTAAGAGGCCCGAATCTGGAGGATACGCAGGTGCTGTATCTAAGCCGGGGAAAGTTAACACCCGTAACTTTCCGTCCATGAACCAGGGATCTGGACCCGAGAGCCAGACCTTGGTCGTTGGAAAGGGTGGTCGACTTGTCCCCAAGAAGAGCTCAGCACCTGCTGCCGCCGGATCCGCATCTGCTGCAGCCGCTCTACCAGTCAACTTCACCCATGAGCAGGTACAACTGTACATGCAAATGGGGATGAAACAGAAATCTGCACCCCCCACCTACTGTCTTCCAACAGCAGGAGTGTCCGGAAGCCCTACATCCGGAAGTGGCCCTCAGGCAGTGTCGACACCCCCCAAGGTTGTTGCACCACCTGCGAAACCAAAGGATGCCATTACCATTAAAGCCGGTAATGCAGAAATTTGGTTTGAGAAGTCTCGCCAGGGGGAAGCGGATGTCTAAAAGGCCATCTACACCCACTGGGAGAAATGTGTTCGCAACAGAGCGACTGACTTTCATCAGGGTCTTCTTAACGATACCCTGTTATGTATGAAGGAGGTAGCGGATGCCGAAAAGCAGCGCCTCGAGACCCTCATTCGGGACGATGTAAAGGCCCAGGAGGATGAAGCCTTAGCTGCCAAAGAACAGGCAGCTATGGACGTGCACGTTCTAGAGAAGCGTGTTAAGGAGGAGATTACCCTGAATACCAACTTAAACACTAAGTTTATGAGGGTATTCGGAGTCGATATCGATGAGTGGAACGGCACTCCCGAATCGGCTCTAGATCTTCTTAAGAAGAAGCATGCTAAGAAGTCCACCTAGGCATGCTACGGGTTATTTCTCTACACACATATTATTTTCTTCTAATAACCAGATTTAGTCTTTGCGGAACTATACTTCTGCGAATGTCTTCTATTAGAATAATGAACACCTGCTCTTTGTGTTCCGGGTTCCATTTATAACCAGCTATTTGTGTATATTCAGGACATATACCACTATTATATCCTGAAAGGTCTATTCAGATTCATAACTTATAACAAATCCGATAGTAGACTTGATGCTGCTATACGTATCCGGATGCTGGTTCCTGATTCCTGTTGTTACCTGTTGCTGACCACTATATAAGGATGGACTATACGATTCTGTGCTACCTCTACTCTCGAATGGATTAAAACTACATACTACTACTTCCGGACCAACCCACTTTGGACTCATACTTATGTCAACTATACTTAAATGGATTACGTTTCTACTTGTTGACAAAACCGGACTATTACTCTACTATTATTCTACACCATTCGGATATACTTATGAACAATGGCACTTCTAGAGGATTGTGGGTAGCTGCCCCGAATTCATCTACCGTGTTCACATATTATATAAAAAGACTCTAGCACGTCCATCCCGTGGTTAGCTGACCACAATACCTACCTTGTAGCATCCGGCAGACTGCATCGCAGGACTCCAGCAGCAATTATTTTTTTTTGTCATGTATATAATGTCATATAACTATTTTTCTAATATCATTTGTATGTGTATAGTCACACTGTGGTGATAAATTACTATATATTTTGATACGGGTATATGCATTTCTATTAATACGGATCTCTGATTAATGTTCATATTTATTTAAAAAGATCCGATAAACCTCACCAGATTATTCATATTATTGTCCTGCGAGGCATATTGTATTATAAATATATTCATCTGGTGCTATAAAGGTTATTTGGTACATGGTGGTATCACATATATTGTCATATACATTACTCCACCGTAATTTTTTTTCTTTTTCAAGTGTATAATTGATAACGGTTCTATACCTAATAACTCACAAAATCCTTAACGGATTCATTTGGTCATAATATATAAAATGTCATTAGATAGTGTGGTTACTTTAAAAGTCTTTCTCAAGACTATCTAATCATTCATGATATTATTAATTACAAACACATATGGATGTTATCATGTGATTTATTCGATATTTGACAGTTCCGTTACATATAACTGTTATTATCACATATATACGAATTATGGTACTTATCCTAATACTTATACCGTTAACATAGATTGTTACTATATGGTATAAAAAGTTAATTAACAGTTCCGCTACACATAACTGTTACTCATTCAATTAATTCGTATCATATTACAACATCCGGTTTGTTATTCTGTAACTATATACACTATCAAATTTGTAAAATTGACATTCGAATCATACTTAACATGGTGTTAACGTTATATCTATGGTTGTACCTCTATTACTAAGGGTTTAGACATATAGTAATGTTATCCCTGTAATAACAATATAACTATAACTCCTTCCTAAATGTCTGGGGGAGTGGTGTAGAGGTACTTATTGTGTAACCATAGTGTTGGGTACCGTCTGACATGGCGGGTGAGTCGAGTCGTCGGACGTTCCTCAGGTTCCAGATAGGTGGCAGCACCGATCCGGGTCTGTGGGGACATCTGTCGACGAACACCTGGGTCCTTATATAAAGCCCAGGGCTCAGCCGCTACGTCAGAGGCCCTTCTGGCCTCCAAGTATGTAGACCATCCTTAATAACTGTTAGCTACCCTCTTTAACAACTACCGGGTAGCCGTGAGTGTATATCTTAATAAACTCTATCCGTTGGCATACACTTGAAACACCGTCTTACTCTTTCTTTCCGAATCGTAAGACCCGAACCCCCCAGGTCCGTAAGACCACGAACCCTTACAGTAGTGTAAATATGTGTAATTGTCACCAAAATATGTATTACTTTACTATGGAATTACACTCTTTGTAAAGCTGATTTAAAGGTGATGTAAATACATGCACTGACATTTGCATTCCTTTACCTTAGTAATGCTGGTGTAAAGGTAATGAGAATATGTGTAATTCTCGCCAGAGATTGCAATGAATTTACCGTTTGCTCACACTCTTCAAAATTCTGCTGTAAAAGTGATATAAATATGTGTAATTTTCAATAGAATTTGCATTGCTTTCACCAATGGGGTACACCCTACCAAATGCTAGTGTAAAAATATTGTAAATATGTGTAATCCTCAACAGAATGCACAATGTATTTACAGTGTATTTAATCTGTTCATGATCTTCATGCAAAAATACAGTGTCATTACCAAATTTTGAGCAATTGGTTTATTCCTATTACATCAAGCTCTTGCAGATGGAGGGGGGGAGTTTGCTGCTGCTTAAGTTTCATTATTTTCCCAAGTGTTTCCCCTATCTTCTCCCAGTCACTCCCTCTTTTGCTCTTGGCTGCCCATCACTTTCTCCTGGTCTCTGCTCACCTCCCCCAGCCTCCCTCACCTTCTCCCGGCACCCTATCACCACCTCCCGGCCTCCTACCACCTCCCTGTGCCTAAGTCTATTCAAATACTACATCTACCATTATACAACACTTTATGAATTATATGGTCAGCCTAAATAGGCTAGGATTTTATACTATAGAAAGTGGAATTTTGCGCTGATTTTTCACACACAGCACAAATCTCTTAAGGTCAAATTGGGGACATTTTGTTGACACACTTAAACAGTCATAACCCTTCTTTGAAAAGCCTCAGCATGTTAATCATTCTGAATTTAGTATGTGTGGCCACTAAAGTGATAGGGCTAATTGTGTCTTTTTCTTCCCTTTTCTGAGTAAAGGCTAGATAATCATTACATAAATGTTGAGATACTGAAAGTGAAAATGAATAGCCAGGTCAATATAGAGGTGTAGTAAACATAGTCACGTTATGTACTTAACTACAACCTAGTACAGAATGTAACAGATAATAACTCGCTCTGATTTACACAGAGTATAATAATGTAGTGTTCTACCCCTCGAAGTTTAATCGAATCTTTCGATAAACAACGAAGAACAACTATTCAGGTTCCAGTTAAAATTTTATTGTCTAATAACACATAGGCATCAGCCATTCTCGATAACAGTTACAGGTGGTAGAGTTTAAACTCTATGGCACGTTCGACATTAGGCCTTATAGTGTCTACAGTTAATATTCCACATTTCCACAAGTACTATGATATGGTAGCCGGGCAGCCGCCAACCATCGCTCACGATGGTCAGTTGCAGCTGGACTGACCCTGAGGAAGGCCGTACAACGGCCTTATATACACCAGAGTCGAGGGCCACGTGACCAGGTGGTGACGTGGCGCTGGACTCCAGCGCCCCCAGGCGAGGTGTTCTCAACGTCGCCCACGAGGACCACGAAGGTACCTCGAAGATGACGCAGGACCACACCACCCCCCACTAGACTGAAACGAGGTCTCTGAAAATTCAGAGATCCCGGATCAGTCTTAACAAATAGAGGAATATATAGAAATATTATGTTTCTACTGTACTGTAGAAATGAATTATTATCACAGTTAATAAAAGGGCGTTGCTCCATCCAACGTTGGAGACCAATGTCGAAACACTGCTTCACGACCTGCTCCTGGTCGATCCGACATTGAGACTCTGTTCGATGTCAGCGGTCCGAACTAAAGAGGAGGAAAAGCAGTATCATACTACTGATCCTCCGAGATAGACCCTGTAGCGGCTACGATTTCCGCCTGCTCTCTGTCAGTGCGGTCATCATCATGTGAGGCACTGGGGGCTAGCTGGCCGGAAAACGTGGGCGACTCAGGCAATGGAGCCACGCGGTCCATTGTCGTACTCCAAGCCTCGTTAGAGGTCTCGGGTGCATCTCGGGAGTCCCCCTCAGCATCTGAGTGGATGACTGCCGAGTCTGCAGAGTCGCTTCCGTTGTCGTCGTCGCTATCTCGATCTTCATGGTCGTCCTGGTCTCCCTGGTCAGGGGGAGCCGTTGGAGATTGACCGACGACATCGACATCCCCGTCTATGTCCATCGACTGTTCCACCTCTGCAGGCTCTACTGCACTGGTGGAAGCCGACGGGTCCGTGCAGACGGCCGTACTTGCGGGGATCAGAGGTGTGATGCCATGAAGATCCGGATGGATTTTCGGGACACCACTCTCTGAACCGGTGGCGGTGCACGCTCGGTGGCTCCCAAGAGGTCGACCAAGGGAGCCGATGAGGAAGGCGCGATTGCTGGCGGGTAGACGGAGGCGCCGAGAGACCTACCAGGGGTGTCAGGCTTGTCCTGCACCACCTGCTCCCGACCCAACACCGTCATAGCCGAGCTCAGACTGTCTATACTCGGAGAGGATTAGACTGTGCTGCCAGCGTCCTGACGTCGGGAACCACTCCACCCTCGACGAGGTACCTCTGCGCTTCGCGAGAGGGCTCAGTTCGAACAGGTGTCAGGGTACGGACGCCATGGTGTTTGTCCTTCATTCATTCCGAGAGTTGGACCCCGAAGACTCTAAAGAATTCGCGGTCGATTTCCTCCCAGCCTTCTATGATAGCATCCCTCTTGGTGATATCATATTGGGCTTGTGACTCGAAGTTATTGAGTCGCGTGCGGATATCGGTCAGATGAGAGTCCATCTCCATCTGAACGGTCTGACGCGCCTCTTTCCTAAGAGCCGGAAGCTATAACTTCATTGCAGCATCATAATGACCAATAGGCTGAATCACTCCTTTAATGAAAAAATATTATGTAAAAAAAATATTTTTCAAAACGTTTTGGACATTTTTCTGAGATATGTAAATGTAATAGTGAGCCCCATGGCCCACTAAGGTCATGACACTGGTGTCAGATGGCTATCTTGCACAATCTAAACACTCGAGTGAATATTGCTATATGGCAGCCATTAATTACCTTATGTAATGCTATAAAGATTTTGAAAAAGGAATATCTTTACTTGTAATCAACATAGAAAAACAAAATAAAATCCTAAAAGTACAATCATGCCATTTAAAACCATACCTGTGTATATGGCAGCCATTTTTAATTATTAATGAGTTTTTAGATGAGTGCAGGGTTGGGAGGTTTCTTCCACAGGGCGGAAAAAAATGGTAAAAACCATGGAAAAAAAACATCCGAAATAGGTTTTGTCTGCCTAAAAGTGGAAGAAATGGAAGAAACTGGAAAAATGTCTCTAAACTAAATTTAGAATATAACTCAAAATGTCACTATATACCAATTAAAGCATAATAAAGATAATTACAGAGGTATCTTTTCCATATCTGTAGGTGGAGGAGTTATTGGTTTTTCAAAATCATGATGAAGGAAACCAAATTATGAGTGGATATTGTCTGTTTTGTGACCTGGACGAAATTACATTTCCAGTTCTTTCCAAAGTGAGACTAACTTCAACTGTGCCCCTTTTTATTCAAGGCACATAGCTTTGGGGAAGATAGAGTGACTTAAACTGACTTTACACCTGTCATAAGGGAGGACTGAATTCAATAGCCATTTGGTGGTAAGGTATTTATAAGCTTGTGAAGGTTGTACAAAATATGTGATGGAAGAAACTAAATTCTGAGGAAGATAGCTGGGTTGTGACGTGTTTGAAGTTTGCTTGTTTGTTTTTATAAATACAAGACAGATAATCTCTTAATTGTGTCTTTTTCTTCCCTTTTCTGAGTAAAGGCTAGATAATCATTACATAAATGTCGAGATAGTGAAAGTGAAAGGTAGGTCAATATAGAGATGCAGTAAACATAGTCACATCATGTACTTAGGGAGAGTTCATTTTTTAACAATAGGGGGGAGTTGGTGAGTTTTAGTTTGGACCCCTGAAATTTTTTTCCACCCCCCCTTTTCCGCCACCCCTTCAGGAGGGGTCAAACTTTTTTTCGCCACCCCTCTTACATCGCCTTGTTTAGTATACATTGTAGATCATCATGCCACATTCATTTTTAATATCTTACTGAGGTATGAGTTAAATAGATCACTTCACAGGGTGATTATCATCTATTGCAAGGCATGAAATTGAAAAGGGGGTGTTATGCTTCACTTCAGCTAAGTGACACATATTGTCCATATCACATTTCTTCACAATACATCCACAACGGCCCGCGCAAGATGTAAAAAAAAAATGTACTGTCCACAGACTATTTTTGCAGAGTGTCCATAAGATACAGTTTGTCCACACCCAACAATGACAATGTATCCACAAAATACACTCTGTCCACAACCTATCATCACAAAGTGTTCACAAAACACTTTCTGTCCTCATAATTTCATCACAAAATGTCCAAACCTACTTTTAGTCCACAAGATTTTACCACAGAGTATTCACAAAAAACACGCTGTCCACATTCAACTTAAGCAAAGTGTCCACAAATTAAGAATTGTCCACAATCTATCATCCCAAATTATCCACAAACACATTTTGACAACAAGTTTTGATTGCAAAGTATCCACACAACACGTTCTGTCCACAGTGTATGGTCACAAATTCTCTACAAAATTCATCGTGTCCACAAGATATATACACAAAGTGTCCACAAATCATATTTTGTCGTAAGGCTAAAATGTGTCTGTATGGACATTTGGCGATCGTTTGTGTGGAAAATGTGTGCTCTGTGGACATTTTGTAGCACATTGTGTGTAAATTTTTTTATGTCAACACCCTGTGTTGCTTGGCAAGAATGTGAACAATTTGTGATGGTTTGCTGTTGACAAGGGGTGCATTTCAGGTGCAAGGACACATAGTGGGTACTTTCTTAACAGTGAGACCACCCTGATTATGTATCTAAATGTTGCCAAGCTGGCATTGCTGGGCTAATTTCATACAGCATGATTTTCTTTAAGGGGTTGTAAGGGGGAGATTCCACAAAATCATTTTTTCATGAAAAATAAGTGTAAACCACAACAAACCTTTCTTTCTTTTGTTGATACTCCAATTATTAAGGTCTACAGAGCTGTTCAAAGTTGTCATTCAGGGTTGTCATTCAAAAAGTGTAATTTTCACCTGTTTTCACCCATTTCCCCCTGAAATTTACATGGCTGAACAGGTAAGTGTCTAGCCCCATACAAATAGCCAGGAAATTCACCTTATGTGCTTGGTTTTATGCTAGTCATAGTGCAATGGGCAGGTTTGAATGATATAGGTGGGCAAAAGATACTTTTCTATACATTTGCTGTATAAAGTTTATTGAATTAGCAAAGAATTGCCCAACCAGCATTAATGGAACCAGTTCTTCAGGACCCTGAAAAAAAAAAATTTCAGAAAGCATTCACACTATCAGATATACTGACTATACGCTAGTGATCCCAAAATGACCAACATTTACATTAAATTTCTCAGCCTCTGAGAATTACTAGAGAGGCAAGGGTTTGCATATGTAGTAGATGATCAGATAAAATTACTTAGCATTCTGGGTAATAAGTCCTGGCAAAGGTGTGTTTACACTGAAAAGCAATTATTGAAAAAAAAAAAATCTGTGTACCGAATGATATTTTACTTAGAATTCATAAAACTTGATAGTTTCACCTTTAACTGAAACACCTATATTAACTTTTACAGATTCTATACATCATATTACTTTTGTTAGCTGAGAGAAGACACTATCATTCCAGAATTATCCAAAATACCAAGATTTTCAACAAAGTTTGATGGTTTTCATTCATGCGGCAGAAGTAAAGAGGAGAAAACGCCACGTTTACTCAACAAAGTTTGATAGACCAATTTTAAAATATCTATACTGAACTTTATGTCAGAAGTCTCTGTTGAACAATTGTGGAATGTCTGAAATGTTGAGGACAGATCTATTGAAAACTTAAGTTGAAGATGAGGGAAAGCTTCATAAGTCGATATATATAACAATATATGTTTTATAGCCAGTTTTATTATGAAGCTAGAGTAGCCGTGGCACCTTAAGGGCATTTCATTCCACTTGGCTTTACAATGAATATTTTTTTCAAATTTCTTTTTACATGTTGACAATGGAAGGTCTTTTACACATTACTCATGGGGTATAAGTGAAAATTGACTGCAATGTATTTAATTATTTGATCATTACTGGCAAAGATGAATGTATTACTGGTACCCCTAACCTTAGCCATTGCAATGCCATTTTATGAGGCACCTGTGTCATAACTACCATAAAGAAGATCTGCCAATCTATTTTTATATCTAGATTGAGATAAAGGTAGTCCAAATATTTTTAAAACAGTCGCTAATGCAATCTAAAGGTATTAGTTGTTGTTGAATATTCTGGAAACTGCCAAGATCAAAATTCATACAACTTCCTACAACTGATTTCCTGAGACCAATGCAAGATACATACATTGAGGACAATGATCAATTATAGCAGCTTTTGAGTTACGTTAATCAGCCAGCATATATATATAATGCCCATAATCTTAATCATTAGATCTCTCTTTGATATCAAAAGACTGTCGGGTCATTCTCATGAACTGTTGGCAAATGGCTAATTTTTAGATCTATGAGCAGATAAAAATCCTTTTGTCTTGAAATACTATGGGTCTTGGCCTACTCATATACCAAACTGGGAACATCAAATCAGAAAGCTGTGGCTATGGCACCTGGCTAAATTACTATATTAATCATTGTAAGACTGCATGAGGCGTTGACTAACGCAATTTACTATTTTAGGCACTACAAGGGTTTATTTTCTATAATCCAGGTATGTTATACCTTTGGCGTTAGTTACTCTAGATAGGGGAGAGGCTATGCCTCATATACACAGAATTTTCCTTCATATTATCATGTGCTGAGTTTCTTTCTTTATATATTCTTTATACAGGTGGATTTATGCTATCTTTGTTTGGTTAAGAGAATAAAGTAATCATTTTATTTTAATGTCTTCCAAATAGGTACACAAAGTGGAATTGCACTAAAAGATTTCAATTCTAACATGAATGTATAAAGAGACCAACCTATTTCCAATGGTGGGTGGGTCTTGGGCCTTTTGTACTATAAATACCTGTGAAGTAGCTATAAAGATAGGGTTCATAAATGCGTTAGTCAACGCTTCATAGACTATACAAGAGCAGATTTTACCTTATTTTCAGAAGAAGTGAGCTATTCTTTTGCTTTTTATTCAATTTTTTTGTTTCAATTCAGTATCTTTGTAATTATTTGAAAGTGCTGACTTCAGATTGTATGAGGGACTTAGTTTTCAGTTAGGAGTGCCATTGATATGCAATCTATTTCAATGATGATTATCACTATTACCATGATGATATTTCAAATATATCGATATTCAGAAAAGAATGAAATCATAGGACAAAAATAAAAGAACTGGTAGATTATAACTCCATTCCCACTCCTCAGCTCCTATATGAGTACAAGTGACAACTGATCCTCATCCTAGGGCAGTGACCAAAAGTGATATCCCACTTTTCAGACCTGAGGTATTTTCAGCCACCAGGCAGTTGACTTATGAATATTCCATATTATCAATAGATATGGATTCCAAAATTGTCTTTGGCCATAACTCTGGTTCTATTTGGAATAATTTCAAAATTCTTTCACGATTTAAAAAAGCTTGTGCTTGGGATAGAGGCCCATATCATATTTTATCAATATAATGCTTTTGTTAATGCGATAATCATGAGTCCAGAAATGCTGATACATCAATTCTATTGGTATCAATGACACTCCTATTTTCAGTATCGGTATATACTCGATATTTTCACTGAAAGGAAACAAGTATCTTAATTGCATTATTAATATGGATATCAAACACCCATAAGTAGTATAATTTAGCTGTTGGTTAACATCACCCACTGTACCATGACCATTTTACTTGAAAAACTGTGTACAGCAGACTTATCTTTTATTTGTTATTTTCTTGATGATGTGGCAATTCATGCATCAAATGATTACCACAACATTATAGCTGTAAGTTAACCTCATGTATACACGGACTATGACTTTGAAGGGAATACGTTGACCTACATAAACACAATTTAGATGGTTTTTTTTCTCTATATAAGGTAATACTTGAAAAGCCTGACCTATAGCCCAATTGTGAGCATGTGGTAAACAATTGATTTCAATGATAAATAGACATCAAAATTTCGAAAAAGAAATTTTATGTAGTTGAGGGTTTAAGGTAGTTAGATATATACAGAGCACTCAAACTGTGTAGCTGTACATAACTTTGTTGCGTTAGTCAACACTTCAGAGAGATTAAAGTGTCAGTTAACATTACACACCATACTGCATGAATTTATGACACCCATTATATAGAGGAACTCTCTTGTTTAAGTATTTTGTTCTATTGATTGAAAGAGATAGTTTATGTGCAAAATAATGATGTAAATGCACACAACATGGGTGCTGTGTAGATATTTCTTCTTTTTATGCGTTAGTCAATGCCTCAAGAATTTTGCTGTTAGTCAACATTACATGCAATGTACCTTGGATCTATTACCTTATGTATGTATAGCAAATCTCTCTCGTTTCAATATGTTGCTTACATTATTACAAAGAATATCTATGTGTAAAATGAAAACTTAAATATGCTTAACATGCGGGATGTAGAGATAAATAATTTTGTTTCTGGGTTAGTCAATGCTTCGGGAATATTACACAAATATACCATGAAAATGTTTAATTGGCTACAGAGGCAAGTGTTTTCCATATTTTCCCAATTCCTTTTTAATACATATGCGTATAGGTAGAAGGTGTTACGAAGTAACCTCTAGACGACATTTATTGTAATTTTGGCAAAAGCTATAGGGGTTCTTTTTTCATCCATTTATGTGTTAGTCAACACTTCAAAAAACTACACAATCTCATTTTAATGCCCATTACCTGTATTTTAGGAACTAATGAGAGGTTTAAAGCACTCCAGCATTTCATTCATTGTTTATCTATGTGAAAATAATGAAGTTGGCTGCATTTTCTTTCCTGATTATATTTTCTGTGCCATAGAGCATTCTCTTACTTAGAAAAAATACCTGAAAATATGCTATTTCCACCAGTTTTTTGTTTCTCACGCAGTTAATATTGTCCATAGAGAGGCAAAACTATAGACCCAAATGTAGGCAAACATGTTATGGACCTGATAGAATCAGTGAAAATTCAATTCAAAGCAATCCTCTCAGATTTATAACATAACAAGGCTAAAATGCTAATCTGATAACAGTTCATGAGAATGACCCTGTCACGTTTCCTTCATTACATCTGGATGTTAGGGGGGTGTTTCTAGACTGTGACCCAAACTCTTTGCTTATACACCGTATGTTCTTTCGCTTTCTCTCTCTCATTCGTTTTATGTAAACACGATGTATGAACATGAAGGTGATGTAAGTACTTTCTTTCATTTTCGATATAAGACATGACACACCACTTGTCCACTTATTTTTGGACATCTTAATTATACACCATTTTCTATTTCACTTTCTCTCTCTCTAGTTATATGTAAACATGATGTATAGAATAGTCAAGTATTCTTAAAGTAATCAAATTATTCCTAACCTAGGGTTGACCATTACACAACAGCTAGGCACAAGAAACTGCAGACCTCAGAAATGCTCTTTGTTGCTGTCCACTCTCTCCCTACCTCCACCTTGGATGGATAAGTGACCTCCCCCCCTTTCTAACTGCCCAAGGAACATCACTCTTCACAATTAGATGGTTTCACCTTAACCCTGCTGCAATTAGTTGATATAGGACCTAAGCCCGTGGATTTAGCCATGCCAGGCAGATAAATTGAAAGAATGCCTGTTTCTAAGCAAATAATCACCATAGCATGAGGGGAATAACAGAAATAAGACTTGAGTTTGTGGGAGTAGTAGGAGGGCAGCAGAAGCTGCCTCAGAGGTGATTTAATGCAGGGTCATTACTAATGGCTACAACTTGCTTTTACATGTTTATGCATATCTTAGGATTCAGGAAAGTGCTGTTGTACTAATGAAATATTGTGCATATAATGTGAAACTTGCACTTTTTGAAATCCAATTATAGTGATTAGAGATGTGGTTGGACAGGGATTTTTCCATGCCATGCATATATTGGGTTATATAGGCATGGCAGTCCAATGGATGCACAGCTCCTCTAATAGGTCTGCTGTGCAATTATTTTGGTAGCCATGAATTTATATGATTTAATAATGCAGGGCAGTGGTATCTTTTGACACATTGTTATAACAGGAATAAGGCCACTTTGAAGGGGAGGGGGTGTAACCCCCAGTCTTTATTGGGTAATAGATGCACACCTGCTCCCCTTCTGCATACTACTTCTGCTAATGTCGTATTCACCTTTGGCCATCATGAACAACATATGTGATTATGATTGATTGACCAATAACTATTTTTGAACTCAAAACTCTTCTATGTGCCTTATTCCTTAAATACCCTATATCTCCAGAACAAAACAAGAATGTATAAAAGGAACCTTGGTAATCTGAAACATGTAGAGTCCAGTGACAAATGGAGAGAAAACATGCAGTACGTACCCTGAAACAATATCAACTACACAGCAGAATGATAGGGTGCCATTAATACCAACGACTGAGCGGATCTGTTGTTATTACTGGTACCCCCTATCAAATCCACCATTTTTTTACATTAATTTCAAATTGAATGTTTTGGGAGGCAAATGACATTCTTAGGTATGGGAAATATCCCTAAGGTTGTTCCGAGATTCAATTTGAATGGAGTAAACATTGGCATCAAGTTGAGCACAAACTTAGCAAAAGCCATAAAACCTCATTACTGCTGGTTGGTGAATCAGTAACTACAAAATCAATGGGAAATATCATGACCTACAAGGTTACAGCCGTGGGTATTACTGGCATGGGGGATATAACTGGCACAGAGTCAAATGATATTTCTGTAGATGAAGCTATATAGTTTTCCCTACTGTTATACACAGTAGATCGAGTCAATACAGGTCAATTACCCTGATGTGTACCTCATAAGGACTCTGTGTGTAACTGTGTGTCTGTACCTCATAGGAAGATTCAGTGTAACTGTGTCTGTGTACCTGACAAGGCTAACATCAGAGTACCACATAAGGACCTACTGTGTATCTGTATCTGTGTACCTGACAAAGCTAACATCAGAGTACCTCATAAGGACACATTCGGTAACTTTGTGTGTGTGTACCTCATAAAGACACAATGTAATTATGTGTGTACCTCATAAGAACACTCTGTGTAACTGTGTGTACCTAATAAGACTAACATCTGGGGGACACTGCATAACATTATACTGTAGCTCACGGCCCCTATGACTAGAATAATCAGGAGCGACCCACTACTGGTCAGTATAATCAGCCCCTAATATGTAAAAATAAAAAGTGTCCGCTAATATCGGCTGCTTCTTAGCTACATGTACCCCACAGGGTTCTCCAGTTAAAAAAGGCACACTATGTTGTAGTCTTGAATAGACAACTCTGAAATAATAGTATGTCCTGCTCTAGGGCACAGGCACTGTACTTAAACAGGCATAACCCTTCTTTGAAAAGCCTCAGCATGTTAATCACTCTGAATTTAGTATGTGTGGCCACTAAAGTGAAAGGTTTAATTGTGTCTTTTTCTTCCCTTTTCTGAGTAAAGGCTAGATAATTATTACATGAATTTTGAGATACTGAAAGTGAAAGATGAATAGCTAGGTAGATATAGAGGTGCAGTAAACATAGTCACTTCATGTACTTAACTACAACCTAGTACAGAATGTAACAGATAATAACTCGCTCTGATTAAATAATATTTCTGTAGATGAAGCTATATAGTTACCCCTTCTGTCATACACAGTAGATTGAGTCTCATTCTATACAGGTTAATTACCCTGGGTTAATTACCAGACTATAATTTCAATATCTGTTTGGCACATTTTGTCTGAAAACAGACCATCATCTTTTAATTGTGTCTTTTTTTCCTTTTCTAAAAGTTAGATAATCATCCCATAAATGTTAAGTTACCGAAAGTGAAAGATGAACACCCAAAGAGATATTTAAAGTATAGTGTGGTAATTAACCCTGGGTAATTAACCTGTATAGAACGAGACCTGATCTACTGTGTGATACCATTCTTGACTATAGCCATGGCTCCACAATGCTGTATGGAGTGGCAGCGTTATAGGCAGCATGCCAAAATCCATTGTTCTCAGTGACACATGTAAACAAAAAGAACAAAGGAATATCTGTGCAGCCTGTCATGCTGCTGCCCCATGCCGCCTATTGGAGCTTGGGCTTATGTTTTGATTGTGGACATTTCCCTAGTTTTTTTTGGCTTTGAGATGGATGCAACCCATTTCTTTCAACTATTCTCCACCTTGTTTTTCTTATTACACTAAACAAAGTAGAAGCCATTGCATACCAAATCATCACCTGATATCTAAATTGTTGGTGCTTTGGCTTGATATCGTTTAGAGGGTAAGAATCGGTTCAACAGGGGCACATTGTCATGTCATCTACTAAACATCTAAGCTGGAGCTAACACTTTTGATGGGGGTGTTGTCCCAGAGCATCAGCATGATGCTCTGGGACTTTAATGGCAGGCCCAGAACTTCATGACAGCATCATGATGACTAATATGCTGGATCACTCCTTTTATGAAAAAAAATATGTAAAAAAAAATATTTTTCAAAAAGGTTTGGATCTTGACAATATCTGAGATATTTAAATGTAGTAGTCAGCCCCATGGCCCACTAAGGTCATGACACTGATGTCAGATGGCTATCTTGCACTCGAGTGAATATTGCTATAAAAAGGTGGGTGCAGGTGGATCTGTCTGTAAATGCAGGAAATTCTGTGAGGATCAGCAGGAAAAATTAAACAGATGCATTTGAAAAGACTTGACCTAAAGGATTCCTTAACAGGGCCCTGTCTTTCCTTATCTTACAGACAGATACGGACGTCCGTATATCACATACAGACCTCCCTATGTTGGTAAATCAAATACAGCTAGAGGGGGTACCAGTTGGTATCCTAAAAGTGACATATGGACATCTGTATGTGACATATGGATGTCCATATGTAATATACGGACGTCCATATGTGATATACAGACCTCTGTATGTGTGGTCCATATCTGATATTATTTTGTAGCATTTTAATACATTCTAACATAAGGAAAGACAGGCCCCAGACTCAGTAAGAAAGTTGTAATGACGTCTCTATCTCATAAGCACATAAAGATGGCTGATCAATTAAAATGTGTATGACATTAAAATGATATATGAAAGAGCTATGGGTCTTCACAAAGACATTGATGGCATATAGGCTATATATGTTATGTACATGTACTGGGAATAGGGACCTTAAAGCACCCTGCACTAAGGGCCTTTTTTCGTAGATCGTGTCACATATAACAAACTCCCCACCCTCCATTCATGTTTGGTGATCAGGGGAACAAACCAAAATTGGGTATCCTGAGGCATTGGAATTGGCTCGGAATTCCAAGCATAACATTGCAAAATAGATAAACTTGATTTTTGCAGTGGGCAAAAAAACTGAAATAAAAAACTGTATATGGATGGCCAAAGGCTGTATCATATTTGGGGCCACTTTTCATAATGACCTTTACCCATTTCATGTACTCATCTCTAATCAACAGTTTTCCAGCTGTCTCTGATGAAACATGTATTTTGGAGGGAAACCTGCCTACTGGACATGGTAGCAAGCATGCTCAAAATAACCAATCCACTTTCTTTCCCCCAAAATTGGGTATCCTGAGGCATTGAAATTACCCATGCTCAAAATAACCAATCCTCAAGATTTGGAATTGGCTTGGAATTCCAAAAGTAACATTGCATAATTGATATAACTTGACACTCTATAGATTAAACTTAAACCCAAAGATGGTGAAGACTGAAGACATTGTCTATATCTGTCTTCACAGTTTTTCCCGCTCTTTCATTGAAACATGCATAAATATTCTGAACCACAAATCAGGGACCGTTGGACTGACAGCTAAAATCTTGATACCAATTTCAACCCCTTACAAGGTTTTTTTATGTGGTGTGTATTAGGGACAATATATCACTATTATTGATAGATTTATTCTGACCTAAGAGCCATTGTCACAGACACTTCAAAGAGTAAATTTCTACACTCAACTGACTGTAGCAAAAATCTTCAACCAACATCCACCCAAACTGATATAAATAGATAGGATAGGCATATTCTTTTCTATGGCTAAAGGCCAAAACCATGTTTTTTTGGCATTTGTACACTTTTTTCCTGACACTAACTCATATACCATCTATATGATGTCTATGGTCAGATGAAAGATCATTGCACATCATCCCTAAAATATTGTCTATAGAGCTTTGTGTAGAATTATGTACAGAAATATGTGTGTCTCACTAAGATGGAGTGTTTCTCCTTATGAGGTAGAGTGAAGGCTTCCCCTCCCAGAGAACATCTGGCAATCATTAGTCAGATAAACATCACACTACAGCAGAGATGACCTAGTTACCATAGTAACCAGGGTTTCAGTTTACAAGAATACAACTTAAGTAAGATCAACTTTATAACTGACATTTGGGGAGATCTCACAAAGGTGACCTATATAAAATTATGTGTGTGAATATTACATGGATACAACCTCACAGGGCCAACCTAGGTATATCTGGTGTGTCTGAACCCAACATTGACAAAACCCCCTCTGTGTCTATTAGTGACAAAACATCAAACACCACAATGCTCATACCTGAGATGCACTTTATGTCCTTCTTTAACTAAAAATCAAATTGACTAAAAAACACATTTTATGTTTTCTAAGAATGTACAAAGCTGTGAATGGATAAATGAATGTGTGTAGAGCTATTAGGATTTGAAAACTTTTTGCTCTTATGATCCTGTCAGCAAGCTTGTTAGTCTTATAATATCTATGATTTGGCCCTTTTCACCATCTCAGTGCTAGTTTACAAATGCATTGTGTGTGTGTGTGTGTCTTTGCCCTTATGAGGTTCAGTGCCAGCAGAGGGATAGTTGAAACTTCACCCCTTCCCCAAAGACCATCTGCCACTCATTAATTAGATAAACATTGGTATTATGACCCAGTATGCTGGGTTCATTTAACTGCAGCTAGTTAGCTTTACTATGATGGGGGCATGTTTATTCCTTCAACCTATGGGCATTATCAATAGCTTAAATTAAAAAAAGATTTCTAGATTTCAAGTAATGTTCATAATCCTACATTGTGAGTACCTCATAAGAACAGGTTGTGCATAATTGTGTGTCTTATATATCCTTCCTTGACCCTACATGGACAGATTTACATGGATAGAACCTCATAAGGAATATCCATGTACTGGGTGTGTCTGATATGGATAGACTTCATAAGGTGTATTGATGTACTGTGTGTGTCTGATATGGATAGGGCCTCCTAAGGAATACACTTGTGCTGTGTGTCTCTGATATAGATATGACCTCAAAAGGAGTACCCAGGTACTGTGTGTCTGATATAGATAGGACCTCATAAGGAGTACCCTTGGACTGTGTGTGTCTAATATGGATAGAACCTCATAAGGAATACACTTGTGCTGTGTGTGTCTGACATGGATAGAACCTCATCAGGATTACCCTTGTACTGTGTATGTCTGATATGGATAGGACCTCATAAGGTGTACCCATGTACTGTGTGTGTCTGATATGGATAGGACCTCATTAGGAGTACCCTTGTACTGTGTGTGTCTGATATGGATAGGACCTCATAAGGAGTACCCTTGTACTGTGTGTGTCTGATATGGATTCATAGGATGGTGAAGTTAATTGACATGAATAGGATCGTGAGGTTCACATTTTTGTCATAACACAGTAATAAAGGTCATCTTACTGAAAGGTTATCTCTCTATATCTATGTTAGACAGACACTGCCATCCTATCTATGTTAGACACACAATTATATATAACTCCTTGTGAGGTTATATCAATATAGGGCATCACACACAGGTTGATGTTATATTGCCTGGGGTGCCCTTATGAGGTATTGAGGCAGGACAGCAGGTGGGATAACTACCATGGCACAGAAGAGCCACCTAGTGAGTGTATGTGGAACCACTTAGAATACTGTGTTTGACTGTGTTTACTAAAGACACCTAAACACAATATTAAACACACTTAATGCCTTGTGAGGTCTTGACTCAAAAACTCTGAAAATTCGTTTTATAACCTAAAATGCCCAAATAAGGGCATTTCCTTGTGAGTTTACCTCACAAGGATGAAGTACCTCACAAGGTATCCCCATTCCCGTAGAGTACTGTCAATAGGCGGTTCAGTGACTATTAGTGGCGGAAGACAGAAGCTCAGAGGTCTTCAGTTGATCCAGGTTTATTCCAGTTTGGTTCAGAGTTATCATAAGATGGTACAGCATGATCACTCACCAAGCTTATCAAGCCAAGCCTATGCCTTAGTGTAGGGTGATGTAGCCCCTAGGTCTGTGAGCAGTCTAAGACTCTGACTGAGCAGGATCTGTCCAGCTTATAAAGGTGGAAAGAGCTGCTCAGGCTGACTCATGCTTCCATATTAGGGCGTGCCCAGTGACTCAGTCTGGGGGATGAGTAGCTCAGCCCCAGTCAGGTTAGATCCAGCCTGATCCGGATTTGAGAGGGGGTGAGCTGCTCTCAGGGGTGAGTCACCTTGGCAGGCATGACTAGGAGTAGTGCATGAGTCATACATTCCAGTGGGGGTTCACAGGTGGAGCCTGGGGGTTCCCACTGGGAGAGGGAGGGGGTGAGTGAGTCACTCTGGGGTGAGTGAGTCACTCAGCCTTTTAGGTTGAAAATAGGTAGGGGCTGTGAGTAGGCTTGTAGGCAAAGTTCTGGACAAGCCTAGCGGTGAAAAAGTAAATATATACAGAATAATTGTAATACCCAGAATAGTCTCTTGACATATCCCCACACTCCCACTCATCTCCGCTATGAGTGCAGGGAAAATATAGGTTTACAGCAGTAAGGATTCTGGGTTTACCAAATTCTTATTTACAGAAATGGAGTATCTGTGTAATCTTGATCAGGCTAGAGGCAATTGCCACAGGGTTCTTAATTACAATAGGTCCTTAAAGGGGGCTTCAACGGGGTAGGGGCAGACGTATGCCAGGACCTGAGGGAGAAATCCTACGTCGAAGAAGAGGGAGGTTGGGTTGAAGAGTTGACCCGAGTGAGTGCGGCACACCTCCCCCCGAACCATCCGTGTGTAACCTTCTTGAAGGGCTTCGGATGGGAGATCGGTGATTCCAAGGAACAACTCCGATTCGCCCAGAACTCCTCACCTTTGGGGGGGAAACGATGGTATATTGCAGTATCGGTGAAGGGGCGGACTGCGGAATTTTTGATTGACACAGGTGCCAGCCATTCGTGTGTCTCGAGAAAATTCTTCAGTCTGGTGTCCGGCAACCATGAAACGCTACCAGTTGGCGTTAATGATTGCACGGCCGACGGTAGCCAGATGCAGACTTTTGGCAAGACTTTCATACAGATCGGGATGGGGGGCTACGAGTATGTAATGAGCCCTACTATAGCCGAGATAAGTGACGCCGGGATAGTTGGCCTGGACTTCGCAAGTTTGTATGGTGCTGTATTGGACCCCCGATTTGGGATGTTGAAAATAAGGCAACCCTACAACTGCGAGATCCCATGCATATTGAGACATGTATCCTCGGTAGCCACCGTGGTACAGACAGTAAAGATTCCGCCAGGAACGGCTTGCGACGTTTTGTGTTCTTCGAACCATGCATTTCGAGGTTCGAATGCTGTCTTCGAGCCTAATTTTGAATCACTATCTAGCTTACAGCTAGATTCAGTTGACACTCTGGTGGTAAGTGGATCGTGGACAGTAGTCCCAATCATGAACAGGGGTTTGAAACCTGTGTATCTGAGAAAGAATGAAAAAATCGGCGACATGTCCCTGATAGAACACATTTCGGAATCTCGATTTCGAACTGAGTTACCCGCGGGGACAGTTCGGGGACTACCAGATGACCTAATGAAGTTAGTAAACGATTCTTCCCTGAGGAAGAAGTCAGAAAAAGAAGGACTTCCAGCACTGCTTGCCACCTACAACGATGCCTTTGGGAAACTGGGGGGCGCGGTAGGTCGCACTAGCAAGGTACTACACGGGTGATTCAAAGCCTTTCAAAATACCCTATAGGAGGTTACCACTGAAAAAGAAGGTGGAGGCGGAGAAACAAATTCTCGAACAGCTGGAGAAAGGGGTCATAGTGCCGAGCACGAGCCCTTGGTCTAGCCCTGTGTGCATGACCACTAAGAAGGATGGGTCTATTCGATTTTGCATCGATTACAGAAAGCTGAACGGCTTGACAAAGAAAAACTCCTATCCCTTACCCAGGATAGACGAGACCTTAGACTCATTGGGGGGGAACAAATACTATTGTACCCTCGACCTCCAATCGGGGTACTGGCAGATCGGGATGGACCCTAAGGATATGGAGAAGACAGCCTTCTCGAGCCACATGGGCCTATTCCAGTACAACGTTTTACCTTTTGGGCTGTGCAATGCACCGGCCACTTTCGAAGGTATGATGGAGGAAATGCTGAGCGACCTTCTTTGGAAGAGTTGTTTGGTGTACCTCGATGATGTCATAGTATTTGGAAAGACTTTTGAGGATTGTATGAACAACCTCGAACTAGTCTTGAAGAGAATCCTAGCAAATGGGCTAAAATTAAAATCAAAGAAATGTAATTTATTTAAATCATCTATTACATATCTCGGCCGAATAATAACTCCGGACGGCGTAAAAGCCGACCCTGAAAAACTCCAGACAGTGTCCGAATGGCAGAAACCCATATGTGCGAAGGAGGTAAGATCCTTCCTGGGCTTCTGCTCATACTATCGAGACTTCCTGCCGAATTACTCCAAAGTAAGCTATCCCTTACAAATATTGGCACATTGGACCCCAGGTCGGGCAAAGGAACGTTTCACATGGGGAGACGAACAGGACATAGCCTTCGAGCAAATAAAACACTTGTTTGCTAACACGCCAGTACTGAAATATCCAACTGCGGATGATCATTTCATTCTGGACACAGACGCTAGCAATGATAGTATCGGTGCAGCCCTGTCGCAGGTCCAGGACGGGGTCGAAGTACCAATCGCCTTTGCTAGTAACACTCTGAATAGGGCACAACGAAACTATTGCACCACCAAACGTGAGTTGCTGGCTGTGGTGGTGTGTACTAAAAAGTTTCGACACTTCCTATGGGGTACCGATTTTACTCTCCGAACCGACCACTCATCCCTAAGGTGGCTCCTTAATTTTAAGGACGCCGAAGGTATGATCGGCCGTTGGCTGGCACACTTGTCAGAGTTCGGGTTGGAGCATAACCAGATCCAACATAGACCGGGTTCGAAGCATATCAATGCAGATGCCCTTTCCCGGAGGCCTATCAGAAAGTGCCAGAAAATCGATTGTGATGATTGCGGGGCTCACAACGCAGTGGCCGCAACGGTTCGAACTAGACAGTCGTTGCCGTTGCCTAGCGCCAGCATGGAGAATGTTATAGAATGGCCAGAAGAGACCATCCTACATTTCCAACAAAATGATCCCGCTATCAAGAGAGTGGTTTGTTACCTGAACAAGAATGCCAAGCCCGAACGGCCGGAATTGTCCCTCGAAGATAGAGAGACCCGCAAATTTCTAGCCCAATGGACCGAGCTAGAAATTCGAGACGGTCTACTGTGTCAATGGAAAACCTGTCCCACCAAGGACAAGGTTTTACAGATAGTGATTCCTATGTCACTAAGACGAGATATTATGTTTTATTGCCACGGGCATAAAACGAGCGGACACTTCGGGAAGAAGAGGACCTTAGAACGCCTAGCCAGGAGGTACTACTGGCCAGGAATGCATAACGACATCATAAGATGGGTTATGACTTGTCCCGAATGCGGCAGGAATAAACTATTCGCCCGGGTAGCTATTGATATCATCAGCGGAATCGAGCCCACACCCCGGGGCAATACTTGCATGATGGTAGTAACCGACTATTACACCAAATACACTCGAGTATATCCTTTACCTGACCACAAGGCAGCCACTTGCGCTATTGCCTTTGTGAAGGGATGGGTGTTACATCTCGGTGCACCATTAATGATGCACAGCGACCAGGGACGAGAATTCGAGTCCAACCTGTGGCAAGAGATGTGCCACTTTTTGGCTATTTGTAAAACTCGAACCAATCCATACAGGCCACAGTCTGACGGCCAGGTAGAAAGATTCAATCGAACATTGATACAAGTCCTTAAACCCTTGGTAAATTCTTGCCAGGACGACTGGGACGAGCAATGTGACTTCGTAGTACATGCTTACTGTGCACTGTGCACTGTGCACGCCGCGACGAACTGCTCTCCTAATTTGTTAGTATTTGGGGAGGACATTATAATGCCCGCCGATCTCGTATATGGTGTTATAAGGGTAAGCCCCGAAGCCCCTTATACTGTGATGTTTGTGGAATCTCTGCGAGACCAATTCAAGAAAGCTTATGAAGTAGTCCGAAACGAGCTACTAAAGAACGCGAATTAGCAGAAGGTTGGGTATGACACCCACCTAAAGCCACGATAATTCAGCGTGGGCGACCGAGTGTTCAGGTTGCATGAACCTTCAAGGTGCAAGAAATTGATCTCGAGCTGGGATGGACCTCATGTGGTCACCCGAATTATATCTGAGAGCACCGTTATGCTTATGAGTCTAGCTACAGGCCGCATGAATAAGTCTAACGTGTGTAGGTTGAGGAGATGGAGGGGACGAGATGCCACCAACTCTGAGTGCGACGAAATCTCCAAGCAGATGACTGAGAAGAAGGACGAGATTCTAATGAAGACCAACAAACTGCCGAGGAAAATGAAGGATACGGCCCCTAAGAGGAGAAGAGGCCGACCTGCAAAAGTGGTGAATGAGAAAAAGCCAAAGAAAGGACGACCCGTAAAGGTCGAAGCTGACACGAATTTAAAATCTAATCGTGAGAAAATTGTCTCGGCGGAACGGAGAACTCGAGGTAGGGGGAAACTGTTGGCACGTTCCACTGAATTTTCTCGAGAATCTCAGTTGAACAACAAGGGAAGATAGGTGAGACACAGTCCCAGAATTGCTGGGCGGACTGCCGTTACTTAATGTTCCGAAATCACAACGAGTGTATCGTCCTGTTTATGTGTCTTGTTATGTGTTTGGAGGTTGAGATACCTCGACTACGATTCGAAATACGACCACGCCGGACATTACCACCCTACTCATGGTTCCTGTGGGTGGCAGACAGCTTGGCTGACGTGTACGCATGATGCTACATGTTATTCTGCCGAACTCCTGTCAATATGAGTAGCGGAGGGGGTAAGTCCACCAACGGCCTATGGAGAAAACCAACCCCGACCCCTGGTTATCCGGGGTAGTACGGACGCCTGCCACGAGCGGGAAGGGGGGCGCTAGAGAGCGGAATGTCGGAGCGGCACAGTGCAGTGGCGCATGTGCAATGGTCCCGCTTCGCTTGTTGTGCCCCTGATATCGATCACAGTACGCGAACCGTCTTACCAAGGGAAGACGTGCCGCTGTTTTCTCTGCCACTTATAGTGACAAAGTTCTCTCTTTCCGACTGCCATTGACTCCTTCTGTTCCTTGGACGAAGGAGAACAACCCCCTGAGCCGTCTGAGCCCGAAATATGGCTCAGTCGGAGGTGATGGCTACCGTAACGGCCAACCCCGATGGACACCCAACTCCACTTCGAGCCCAAGACGAGGCACCCCGAAGTCCAGTAGCAGAGCTAATGGACACCACTGAAATGGAGTCATCCATCCCCGAGACGACTCCCGAGACCCTGAGCATCCCGAGAGGTGCAAAGCTTATTGCCCCGAGAACTCCACGCCCGGGTACGACTGAAGGAACCACGCCTTCAGTCATTATCGAAGTCCCCGTGACTTTCACCGACCGACCACCAGCTGTTGGATACGTGAATGTGACCAAAGGATTTTATCCGGATGGCCACAGGCAAGAATCGGTATTGCCCACCGAAATACCTGGGCCTTAAAGGCGAACCTCCACTGCTGAACCCTTATGATCTACAGAAGAGAATTTGCCGTGGATGCACCGACACCGGAGTCACTGACGTCTCCGACATTTGGTTCGAAAACTATTTCGGACTCGCCGAAGCGATGTGCATCAGCGATGGCCTAGTTGCCGTTGTTGACGCCATCTGCGAAGACGACCGAAATAGGTCACAGACAGCGTACCCTCTGCTGTATGGCCTAATCGGATTCTAAGAACGCCTTCCCAGCATCCACTCCCGCGAAGTCCTCCTACCACAAGGACCACCCCGAGAACGCACCTACGGGTTCATATCTGATTCCCAGAAGAACTCTCCTGTTCGTGAGGAAGAAGACGCTTTGTTGGCGGACCCCGAGCTCGAGCTAGAAGAGCAGAGAATGGCCAACGAGACCGCTCGCGACGGAGACGTGGCCAACAAGATTCCCGAAGCTGCCTCGAGCCTTGAGGGTGGAGCTTCCTACTCCACCAAGGTAAACACCGCCAACGAAATGAGCCTCGAGGAGCTTGATGCCCGCCAAGAGGCCATTGAACACGAGCGCAAAGACTTGATGAAGCGCAAGTCGAATCTGAAGAAGGACGTGGAAAAAGCCAAGAAGGAAGCCACGGACAAACCCGAGGCTAAGCCCAAATCGAGCCGCCGTAAGAAAAAGGTGGTGGAAGAAAAAGCAGAAGAAAGCGACGACTCCGCAGCCTCGACTTCGTCTCGAAGCTCACGGAGTCCAACCCGGAGTGGTAAAACCACAAAGGAGGATGATGCCCCATCCCCCTTGAGATCTACCTGGACGAGACCTTCTCGAAGAACGACCCCTCTGGCCCTGGAGCCCGTTACTAGCACCGCGGCCGAGGAGGAAGAGATCCCAGAAGAGGGCAATGGAGACCGTGACCGGCAGGTTGCCGAAATGAGCCAGCACCTGCTGGAAAACATAGATTCGTTGGAGGAGCCCCTGGGGGACGCCCCTGACGAGACCTGCTTGAACAAGTGGGTCAACACCCAAACCGGATTCCCGGATTATACCCCGAAATGCTTTATGGACTGTCAGCGCCACACTGACAGTTATTCGATTCCTCCCGCCACCAATCGCGATGGTGATAGTGACGACGAGGAATGGATGAAAATCCTAAGGAAAGACTCTGGCCCCGCGAAATTTTACCGCGTGTGGGTGGCCTCGCTCGGAGACACAAGCAAGACGCCCAAGTCTTACTATGGCTTCGAGCACTGAACGAAGCTCCAGTTCGCAGCTTCGAGCTGGTCAACCTCAAACCCGACATGCCCATTTGAAATCTGCGTCAACGCCGCAGAAACCGAGAGAGTCTGGCCATCAAAAGACTTGTTCTTCAGACACCTCATGGAGTATCACATGCACCACGGGCCCGATGTTCCAATGAGAAGAACGAAAACAAGAAATGCCAAGGGCTGAGAACCACGAGGCGGGGACGCATGGCCGAGCACTTAGCTCAGGTCCATGGTCTCAAAGCCAGCAACGCTCAACTCAAGGCCCTGAAACTCCACGAACGACTCATGTCGAAGTGGGACCAGATGACCACCGAGGAGAGATCGACCATCACGATGAGGACTGACCACATGTGCCACACGGTCGAGGGGAAGCAGGACACCTACTTCCTCAAGTGTGTGCGTTCTCACTGATTTGACAAGTCTGCTGAAATGCACTGGCGTGTCAAAGTCCAGAGGAGAGATCCCGACGCGGTCGACCGTCATGGAAGACCCCGACCACACCCCGGTGGCGACCCTCGACGGGACGTCAAGTGGCCAAGGTCGGAGTCACAATCTCCAGCCCCAGCTCCTGAACATAAAAAGAGGTCCCCCGATCCTAGCACGATCGCGGGTGCTACATCCCGAGACCCCTCGAGCCTGGAGCACGTCTCGCCCCTGAATTCGAGCTCCTATCGACCTGTGGCAGGAACCTCGACAGGTAACCACCAGACCTGGTTTGAAGGACGGAACACCCTCTCGCATTCTGACTGGTTTGCAGGTCACACCGAGTCTACCATTCGGTACCAGGGCACACCAGAGGAAGACGCCTTGCTCCCCAGACTCAAGGCACAGTCGGCCGAACCAGACGAGTTCCCCACTCTGTCTGAAACCCAGACACCAGGCCCCGAGTCCCAAACCCTATTGCCTTCAGGGAAACCAAAATCAATGGGTCCCCCTGCTGCTCCCGTTACCGCTTCTTCTCGAGGGCGGGTCCAACCTGTGGACCCGAAACGACCCGGACGTGAACTCGTCTTGAAAGACCCCAGTCAACCTCTCCCCGATGTTGGTAGGGGCCGAGGCCTGACCATAGAGTGGAGCTGTTGTTGGGTCGTCTCGACGAACCAACACCGCTACCCCATCCCTGAGCGCCACTTTGAGCTCCGCCTATGAGAGCGCTTCTGATACTCGCACAACTCCTGTGCCGACTCCTCCGGCACGAAACATGAGGACCACCAATGTGTTACACTTGGTGAAAACTAACTTCGAGCTGGAGGACCCCGAAGACTACATCAAAAACCGGACACAGGAAACCTGTGATATTCAGGCCGACGTCTTCCAGGCATGGCAGGAATGACATATTAGTCAGGCCACCGGCTACCTCCGAGGTGTCACCGAAGGCGTCTTTGAATGTCTGCATGAGATTCAACGGCGAGAAATCGCCCGAATCTCACAAGACATGCAAGGACAAGCGAGAGACCAGCTTCGAGCATCGCTCCAACGAGAAAACAAGGCCAAGGCCATGAAGCTGAAGTATGAGTCACAGCTTCAGGAGCTGAGAAGCCAGTACGACCATCAGGACGTTCGGTTCATGGCAGTGTTCGGCTGCTTCATGAAAGACTGGGATGGCACTGCCGAGAGTGCCTTCGAAAAGCTCCAGGCCAAGTTGCTGGAGAATAGATAACTCGAGGCAGACATTGAATCCTTCGGATTCACTAGCATGCCCACCCCGAGAGCCTCCGCCAGTGCTGGCGCGCCCCCAACCAGACCCGGGAGGGAGCCTGAAGGCGCAACTGCTGCCCCAATTGCCACCCAGACTAGACAGACCGACGTGCCGGCCTCTACTCCCGAAGCAGCCACGGTTGCCACAAACCCTGCCCAAACACCAGTGGTCGATAACCTGATTAGTCTGGACTCCGATCCAGAAACCCATTCTGGGGAAACGGTAATGGAGACATACTTATAATACTCGATGTAGGCAAGTACAGTCGATGACCCTACCTTACGGGATCCTCGAACACTGAGACTGTGCCCCGAACCCGATGGATGCCCGGACGGATGCAGACCCACGGAACCCAATGGACGTATCTACATCTTCCCATCTTGATCAGGGCACACCACATAGCGACGCGGCTTGCCACCGCCAAGTCCATCATTCGCCGAATGGATCTGCAGACAAGCAGTGAACAACCCCGAAGACATCCCGAAGTTAATTATTATTGTACAGCAGACCCACTACGCCGGTGGGCTGCTTTAGAACCATACTATATATAATTTAATTAACCACTAGTCCTCTTACCCTACGCATAAGAATATTGTTCCTATTATAATAATTTCGATCCTAACGTCGTCCACTAGGTTCGAGCTGATAAAATATGTCAATTTGATAACAATAGAACGATATAATTGGTGCTATAAACCTACAAGATCTGTTACCGTAATGGCATTTAATATTTCTCAGGTACACACCAATTGTGTTCTTATTTCGAGGATAGTAGTGGTATAGAGATGTATATGTATTCTTATAGCTATAAAAACCCACAGTTATTGTAAACTGTGTAAAAAAAACTAATATATAGTGTTCATACGTGAACAGCAAAAATTTTCTTTTCGGGTCATGCAACTTAGTATCACATATAATTATAGACATGGTATATCGTTATTTAACATACACTTAAATACTCTATGTAAGGTCTCGAACATGTTCTTCCAAACTTGTTTCGACTCATATCTCTCCTTAATCCTATTCCATAGTGTATATGTATGTTTACTTTATTTAAAATATTTATATGTGGTCGACTCCTATTATTAAGACGTCACACAAATAACATATCACATTCTACTTCGAACTCTCGTTTACAACTTTGAGCCCTAATTTCCTTAGAATAACGAAATGTTACTCTGTTAAAACTATGTTATTTTTGCACACCCCTTTCCTTATTCTGGTGGGGGTAGTGTAGGGGCTTGTAGATTGTGATATAGTGTGAGCGTCTCCCTCGAGAGGGCGTTTCGAGCGGTGCGCCCATCACCGGTAGTCACCAGAGGTCTCCTCGACCACTGGTCTCTGCAGGGTGGTGGCAGCACTGTTCGCCTCGCCCCAGCTCCTACCTGGGGCCGGGGAAGGCGTTTGTCTGACTCTGCCTGCCAACGGAGTCGGACCACCTTTACCTGAGCTTGCACATAGCTAAGCAGTACACTTTGAGGTGGATGTAAAACATATACCGTAATAAATACGTGCCGGTTGCACTAACCCGAGATACCTTGTCTGGTTTTCACTTCGAACTAGTCGAGACCTTAATCCGAACCATTACACATATATAATATATATATGCACATTAGTATGTGCACACAACACACATTGATGTTATTGCTATGTGGAGCTGACTATTCAACTCCTACACTGCACAGACGTGGTATGTAGTACTAAATATATGAAGTACGGGGGTTGAAAGGGTCAAGGTCAAAAGGTATTGTGCCAGGTTGATGTTGATTTTAAGCGCTCTGATGTGCAAAAAAATAAATTTGATTTAACGCTGAGGGGGAAAAAGACTCTTTACATCAATTGAGCTGATCAAAATTTAAGTATCTAATTTCTAAGCTAAACTAATTATATTTCTGGAGTGTCTTCCTTAAGGCAGGCAAACCAGAAATAGCACAGCAAACAGATTAATACAAAACTATGCAAGCATTCTCTCTATCTAAGTTGAAAAACTCCTTGATTATAGGATATGATGGTTACAATACTCCTCAGAAAGCTAGGGATCTTAAAGACATTCTGCTGTTTTAGCAGATATGGCTGTACAATAAAGATTAGACTTTTGGTGCCTTGCGGTGGACTGGTTTCTGCAGCTCCATTCGGCGATAAGGTTTGTGGTGGCAAGCCACGTCGCTGTTGTGATGTGCCCTGATGAAGATGGGAAGATGGAGCCCTTAAACGTAGTTGAAACAGGGTCAGCTGACGCTGTCTTCTTTGTGTCTGCATCTTAAAGTAAGGTCTGTCTCTGCGATCACTTAGTCTGCTGGAGGGAGAATACATGGGTATTTCACATGAGCAAGTCTGTGGATGGCACAAGCATTAACAGAGGCGATAGAGGAAGTCACAAAAATTAACAGACACAATCAAAACTTTGGGTCACATTCTTCGGTTACATGACATCTATCATTCAGGATGGTCTCAGTGCATCAACTCAATATTCCCAGTTATCTCTCCAGTACTCCGTGAAACGGGGTCTTAAGTGTGTAGGGGTAGTGGTAGGGGAATTTGATTCATTTTCATAATAAGATGGGAAAAAGGTCATCCCCACACAAGGATGGGAGGATACCATCCCCACACAAAGGTGGAGATATTTCGAAACCATTTCGTAGATCAAAGGTTGCATAGAATGGTGATTTTCCAAAATGAATAGGATTGACGATGTTAATGGAAAACAATTGGAAAAAAAAGGAAAAAGGTGGAGGGTGGGGTTATAGGGAAAGGAGGTAATCATGAACTGGCCATCCCCACACAAATGTGGAACTAGATGAGAAATTTGATATTGGCTAACAGGGAAATACTTTTGATGTTTGGGTCGACCGATCTTAGGGTGTGAATTATGGAAAAGGTCCATCCCCACACAAGCCTTGAAAAATTTCAGTATAGATAAAAGATAATCTAAGGGAGAAGGAGGAAAGGGGATTTGTAAGTGAGGTGTGTGTGATATGTGTGTGGGGGTAGGGGATTGGGGTGCTTGGCTTTAATGTGAGGTAAAAATGTATGGTTTTATGTGACAATGACCTGGAGTGTTAGTAGAATGCTAATACTAAGTGGGGGGGGGGTTGAGTTAGTGAAAATGGTAGCTCACCCTGTTTGGGTTTTAAGTCAGTGCTTTTGGCTGGTGATGGGAGATCTAGGCTACTTATTGGCCATGGGTGGGCCTCAAAAATGACATGCTGGAAGGTGAGCTCTATTGTATCTCTGATGGCCAAAGGTATGCCTATCCCGGTGAAATACCTGGGAAGGTCTTTGAGGGGCTTGTCGAAGCCAGTAGTGTGCGCGCACATGATGGCACAATGTAAGCAGCTGCTTTGATGCTCCAATCTGGAGAAGTAGGGACATCACAAAATAAGTAATACATCATTCTTTTGATGAATGTAGTGACCAATAGGTCATGTAATGGGCAGTTCTTTGAAGACTGCCAGGCCATTCAGGTAGTAGCTCAAGTCTTCAGGGGTCATATTGATAACCAAATTTTGGTGATCTGCAATAAGTTGCCTAGTCTAAAAAGCTACTTTTTGAATAAACTGTTAAACAAACAGAGGGGTAACACAGAGGCAAATAAAAATCAACTCAGGTGTGGATGTGAAGAGGTATAAGTAACTTCAGACTTTTAGAGGTATCTGGGCTCAGACTGCCATTGGTTAATAGAGGTACCTGGGTATCATGACAACAAAATTTTGCCATTGACAATACATTAACGACTGATAGTCTAATACTAGAGTGGGCACATAGGACAGGCCTACCTGGGCTTGCTGCATGCTGTGGACGCCATGGTGTAATCCCAGTCCAGGTACTTGCTCACTTGGTACGGTGATGTGGTTGGATGAGGAAATATTGTGGGAGTGGATAAGGTTGGGGTGGGCTAAGGCTTATAAACCCTTCCGTGAGGGTGGCTATTTCTCACTTCCTGGTCTCCCTATGTTGGTATGTCTTGCCCTATAAGGCGTTGGCCAGATTCTATTGGGTGTATGCAGTTTAGGCAGCGCTGCCTTCTATGAAAATTTTGGTACCTATGCCTAGGTATGGGAGGTTTATAATTGGGACCTTGGGGTCAGTTGTATGAGATAAGGAGGGGTGGGTAAGGTCAACATTGTGTTTGTAGAAACCGCTGACCAGGGAGGCATGATGTGTGGAAACATGCATGAGTAGGTGAGCTGTCTTTAATTGACAGGTCATAAATTCTGTGTTCTACCTGCATCACCGCCCTCGTGTTAAACAGAGGTACAAACATGGATTGGGCATGGGGAACACAGACACCTACAATAGGCGTGTCACTGGTAAATAGGAGCCCTGAAAAGCTAACAAGCCGGGGTATGCATGCTTTCTAGAATAAAAAGACATGTACCAGAGGATACACTGCTGCCGTGGACAATCTACGTGGCTACCAAACCACAACTGAGCGAAATTGTTGGCATATGCTATCCTTGAGTGGTTAACAGTGTGGCGTATAATCTGTTCTGAAGTCAGATTTCCTGGAGTTTGGTTTATAAATAAAAACCAGTAAATTTCGGATTTTAAGAGGTAAAATAATTAAGAAAAAAAAATAAAATGATATGGGTTAGTAATTCAAAAACTGAAGAAAAGGGAGCGCCTGGCATTTTAAATGTTGCTACTAGTGGTGGGTTGCTATTGCCAGGCTGTGGTTAGGTCAGGGTGTCACATGGGGGGGTTGGGTGTTTAATGAAGTAATCATTGGAAATGGGTAAACTGGGGTGGTTGTCTAGCGGCCTCTAGACACGGCAGTGGGTTTTGTATATATAAGGTCCGTGTCGAGAGCTGTGTTGAATAAATAGTCCCATGTTTCCCTGGGTCGTATCTATAGGAATTTTATTGATTGTGTTAAGTGGGGTAACTGGGGTTGGTGCCTAGCGGCCTCTAGATATGGTAGAGTAGATATGAATAAATAGTAGATAAGTACCATGTCGAGAGCTGTGGTGATTAAATAGTCCCATGTTACTTTAGTGATTTGACTGGGTGATACTCTATTGAGGGCTATTGTTAGTGTGATGCATTATATTCTTTTCTAGTAGAGGATTGCATCCCCATACTTGTGAAGTAATGGGGGTTATTGGTATAGGAATAATTTACAGTTTAGAGCCTAGGGGGTCTAATATAAATTATTCCTGAAATGGTGGGAAGAAGCCAGCAAGTTTTAAGGGAATTTAATTTGGCATTGATGATTCCGAAAGGAATTACGGTGTTGGTGACTTTCATTTGGGTTAAAAAAACTTGAAGCCAGGAGGCGAATTGTAATAGGATTAAATGACAGAAAGTGAAGTTGGGCAATACAGTTGTTAGCTTGTTGTAATTGTATAGTTTGTGTAAGATTACCTGTTTTGGATGATAAGGTAATTTGCCTAAATGATTTCGAGAAGGTAAGCATTGTTGGTATAGGATGCATTGTGTAAAACAATCATGAACTATCAGTGTTACCAAGGTGGTGACAGATATTGTCCTTGCTGAAAAACTGCTACTATCAGCTTTTTCCATTAATTTGGATACAATGAATTGCTTGGCAAAAAGGGCATTAGTTATTTACAAATTGGAGAACAAATGTGTGCCAAGGCAGTAAAAGGGACTGTCGGCAAAGATATTTCTACTATATAAAACTACAATGTAGAACAATGAGTTGTGCCAAGGTAGCATTCTCTGGGGCTGTTGGCAAGGCTATAACTATATACTAATAAGAGAACAATGGGTTGTGCCAAGGTAGCATTCTCTGGGGCTGTTGGCAAAGGTATAACTATGTACTAATAAGAGAACAATGGGTTGTGCCAAGGTAGCATTCTCTGGGGTTGTTGGCAAACGTATAACTATGTACAAATTAGATAACAATGAGTTGTGCCCAGGTAGCATTCTCTGGGGTTGTTGGCAAACGTATAACTATGTACAAATTAGATAACAATGAGTTGTGCCCAGGTAGCATTCTCTGGGGCTGTTGGCAAATGTATAATTATATACTAAGTAGAGAATAATGAGTTGTGCCAAGGTAGCATTCTCTGGGGCTGTTGGCAAAGGTATTAACTACTACTGACTAGTTGTAAAATCTGGTTGAAGTATAGTGCCAAGGTAGTAATCTATGGGACTATTGGCAAGGGCTAACTAACTCGTTTGGCTATTTGCCGAGGTATGGCGGAATGGTGGTGTTCAATGTTTACTTGGCAAAGATGTTTCTAACTAATTTGGCTATTTACAAGGAAGTGGCTGAATGAAAAATTATAGGTGACTGCGAAGAACCTGTTGTTCTACATACAACATTCATTCACGAAAGCTTATAGCTTGATGTGCTATAGGCCAGGTATTATGAAAGGTAGCACATATCTGCTTCATTTAGTGGCCACAAGACAAATGATACCTGATTAATTGATGGTCTAGACCATCAGCACCCTAATCAATTCTTGTTCATATGCCATTGTGGACTCACTTAGGAACACAT
Organism: Acholoe squamosa; assembly: GCA_949317995.1. Classification (NCBI taxonomy): domain Eukaryota; kingdom Metazoa; phylum Annelida; class Polychaeta; order Phyllodocida; family Polynoidae; genus Acholoe; species Acholoe squamosa. Next base: position 3,198,211 of record OX439045.1, read on the forward strand.
CTAAAATTTGCGAATGCAGTTACATCAATCATGTGAAGTGCAAAAATTCATGAATGATGTTTACAGTACAAGTCCAAGATAGTCGCCGTTAAGGAAGCAAGTGCTGTGTTTACTGGCCAAGGAGGACTAGCAATTGATTGATAAGTGTAGACCAAAAATACACTATATCAATGCTAATTTTTGTCTCCATGTGGACCAGCATATGGGTATATACAACTGATAGCTTGATATAAATTCATGATGTGTTTACTTTACTTCTCTTAGATTTTGATGTTGTTATGAGGCTAAACTTACAAAGATCTATACTTTCTCTGTGGCCCAAACTTTGATTACTTAACTAAATATAATTTGGATTTTGAAAGAGTAGTTGTTGATTGGGAATTTGATGGATACTAGCACTGTACTGTGTTATGGGGCCTGAAATCTGAAAGTATTATAAAAGGATAGTGTTAGATCTGTGATATTGGGGGGGGCGGGGTGGATGGGAATATTACTATAAAGATCAGAAGCATTCTTAGCTGTGTGAGAGACACTTTATGATGGATAAATCAATGAGGTGGGGCTTGTGTGGTATGGTACTAAACCACAGTAATGGTGTAGCATTAAGTACAGTTGGGACTGGATGAAGTTTAGTGGGGTGGAAGTTGGGGTGGGGGGGGGCAGGTGGGTAAGCTGTGCATGGAGCCTGGTGGGCAGCTATGTTGGAAACAGCTGACAGAGTGGGTGTGTGGGGGGAAGGGAGGGGTGGGAGATGGGGGTAGTGCTGGGTCAGTGATGACCTGACAGGGTCACAGAAGGGGGAGTCTGTAGAGTCTCAGAGATGACCTGACAGGGTGGCTGCAGGGAGAGGGTGTATACTATACACTTATTGATAGTGTGACAAGAATAAAGTTTCGAGTTTGATTTTAGAAAAGAATAGTAAAATCAGTTTTTGTGACATAATGAATCAATTGCAATCATTATTTAGGAGAAATACCGGGCTTTATATTGCTTGGTGAATTGTGAGTCAGAGGATAAATTTTGATATATTTCGGGTCTGATAGATATGATATTTGGTGGTAATATGGTTGTGAATATGACCAGAATTTGCCTAAGATGACTGGGGGTCATTTTGGGTGGTGGATTGGCTAGACAATGTCAGTTTGTCGTGAAATGGAGTTAAAGTGGCTGGGTTTAATATGGCTTGATAAAGGATTGCAATTGTCGTGAAATTGGGCCCAAAATGTTTATATTTTATATGATTGATACATGATGGCTATTGCCGTGAAAATAGGCCTAAAAATGAGGGTTTAAATATGGGAGACTGAAATACTGTAATCTGTCGTGAAATTGATTGTAATTGGTCTAAAGGCTATGGGACTAATTTTGATTGATTTTGAATGTATCCATAGACATTATGTCATAGTTCTGATGGTGATTGAACTGATAGTTTCAGGTTGATGTTAAACTTGGGGGGGGGGTTGGCTGGGCCAGACTGGAGGGTTGGGGTTCACGTGGGGCTGTGGTCAGTGTGTATCTGGTCATCTGATAAGCAGGTTGGAAGTGGTGTGTTGGGGGAGGGGTATGGCACGTGACCTTGGGGGGGGGTTGAGACTGACCACAGATGTGTAGGTTACATTGAGATACATGGTAGCGTTTTCTCAATGAATTCAGCTGTTGGGAGACATATTGTAAGTACCTTTTTTTATTACAGTGGGTCTGAAAGGTATGGATTTGATTTGGATTGATACATAATGACTATAGGTTATGCCCAAAGGATGGGTCTAAAAAGGTATGGGATTGATAAGGTTTGATAAAACGATTATAATTCCGTGAGGAAAGGGCCAAATAGTGATATTGAGGTGTGTGCAGGTACTGGTGTATGGAGCAGCTCATGAACAGTGCGTGTATGGGAGAGGGGGGTTGGATGGTGAATATAAGGGTTATATGGGGTTGGTGTGCTACAGTCGTTATAAAGGGGGCTACAATAAGTAGGTTTATTTCTGATGTGGTAAAGGCTATAGATGTCGTGTAAATATGCCGAAATATGCTTTAAAAACGTTTTCTAGAGTTGGAAATTTGTTTGTTTCCAAATTACCATTAAAATTAGGTGTAATTTAGCGGGATATATATATATATATATGTATATATATATATATATATATATATATATATATATATATATATATATATATATATATATATATATATATGAGTTTCTGATAAAAGGAAGGGAAGTATCCACAATAGTGGTTTAGTAATGATGAGGGACCGAGTACAGACTATTGGGGGAGACAGGTGTGTGTGCATGTCTGCTTCCTGGAGGAGTAGGAGCAGCTCACTGTGAGTAAGTCACTACTAAGGGCTATACTCTACATAGGAGGCTGGACATATAGGGAGGTAGGTAGATGTGCCTACCTGGAGGAGCAGCTTACTGTGAGTGAGTTGCTAATATGGATTTATACATAGAGAGATCAGTGAATACCATATCAATGCAAGATATTCTTCATGACAAAAGTAACCTGTTACCAGAACTTGTTCTGAAATTATGTCATATCATTAATGCGAACATCCTACCTTTGTGCCCATATATGGGTCAATCCACCGAAAGTGGGCACCTGGGTCCTTATTGGTCTTTTTTGGATACAGGGGGCTGTAAAATAAAAAGTAAGCAACCATTCTTCTTATTTCTGGTTTCATTTGAAAGAAACCACCTTGGGCTTCAAAAGAAGGGCAAGTTTACATATGTCGGCCTGTTTTTTTTTTAGATATGGTGGCCCAAAGTTCAAAAATGGCCAAAAATTGCCTTTTTATTCAATTTCCACCTCATCCCAGGGTCTATACCATCAAGCCAAACAGCAACAGACCAATATAATTTTATCTATTCCTTAGGGTGGGGTCCTATCTAACATTTTCATGTTGTTTGGAGGTGATCTGGTTCGCATTCCTTTTCCCCTGTTCATTTCTATAACCAAGTACAGTTGATGTAATGGGCATGAGCAAAATAAAAAATACACTGCTAGGCCTACTAAAACACTACCCTCAATCTTCTTATTTCCCACCAAGATTAGGGTCGTCATAAGGGATTTTCTGGTACAGAAACTTAGGGTCTACTTGCAGGCATGACTGTGTGGTACATATTCAAGTCCAATTTGCTCACGTCCATTACATTCAAATTTCTGCATCCAGGACAAATACTATAAAAGTTTTCTTTCTCTCAACCAGCCTAACTTGAAGATCTATTATTGATAAGTCATTTTAAAAAAAGAGGGTTTAACTGACAGATGTAATGGGCGTGAGCGTAATGGGCGTGAGTGTAATGGGCATGAGTAAAATGCACTGCAAGCATGTTGGCAGGCTTGATGCATTCCAAATGCATCCTATAAGTATTCTTAGATTATTTTTATTGCCTAGATTAATTCTGGGTGCAGTTATATTGCTATTTGGCTGTCTGAAGCCTTTGAAAGTTGTTTCGCTCATGCCCATTACACTCACGCCCATTACATTCATATTATTTCCTTATGTATTGTAAATATCCATCTTTTTTCCTATTTTCTTCATAGTTTGTCTTTGGGACCTTTTGTCAAATATCCTAACTGAAAATCATGTAGTTCTGACAAATATTTCTGTGATGTAGAGAAGAATTCATTTTGCTCACGCCCATTACATTTTCATAATTTTGAATATTTGCAATAAAAACTGACCGCTTGGGAGTTAGTGACTTGAATGAACCTTTCCTAGGAGCCAAGATATAGGGCTATCAATAAAATTAAGTTTCATGATCTAATTCTTAGTTTTTAAAAATGACCCTCTACCATGGACAAGTGCCCACTTTCAGTGGATTGACCCATATATGTAGCTGCTGCCAATCATCAGGTGGGTATAGATAGATGCCTCCTCTGTTTCCTTTGACTGGTCCTCCCGCTGCCCCATGACAGCAGGGTATATGTAGTCTATATAAAGTCTATAGCACTGGAGGTGCTAGGTGCCATGCTGCAGGAGGAGGAGGAGGAACCCCTTGTATGTGAGTGTTGAGTAGACTGCTGTACTGCTGGAGTAAGGGGTGGAGCTGCCTGCTCCTGGTAGTGGGTGGTAGTAACACACTGGTGGAGGGGCTGCTGCACTGAGTAGGTGTATAGGCTCTAGGCTGCTGGGAGCTGGAGGCTGGCATTTTGCTGTTGGTAGAATCCTGCTATTGTTCTTGTGAGAGGTGATAATAGTGGGATTTTAATTAAGTTCTCCACCAATGTCAATAGGCGGTTCAGTGACTATTAGTGAGGGAAGACAGAAGCTCAGAGGTCTTCAGTTGATCCAGGTTTATTCCAGTTTAGTTCAGAGTGATCATAAGATGGTACAGCATGATCACTCACCAAGCTTATCAAGCCAAGCCTATGCCTTAGTGTAGGGTGATGTAGCCTCTAGGTATGTGAGCAGTCTAAGACTCTGACTGAGCAGGATCTGTCCAGCTTATAAAGGTGGAAAGAGCTGCTCAGGCTGACTCATGCTTCCATATTAGGTTGTGCCCAGTGACTCAGTCTGGGGGATGAGTAGCTCAGCCCCAGTCAGGTTAGATCCAGCCTGATCCGGATTTGAGAGTGGGTGAGCTGCTCTCAGGGGTGAGTCACCTGGGCAGGCATGACTAGGAGTAGTGCATGAGTCATACATTCCAGTGGGAGTTCACAGGTGGAGCCTGGGGGTTCCCACTGGGAGAGGGAGGGGGTGAGTGAGTCACTCTGGGGTGAGTGAGTCACTCAGCCTGTTAGGTTGAAAATAGGTAGGGCCTGTGAGTAGGCTTGTAGGCAAGGTTCTGGACAAGCCTAGCGGTGAAAAAGTAAATATATACAGAATAATTGTAATACCCAGAATAGTCTCTTGACAGTACCTCATAAGGTCCACCCACACACCCACACACACACACACACACACACACACACCCACACACACACACACACACCACATGAGCACATAGCAAAGGACACCTATGATTGGTGACAACAAGTGTAAGCATGGTGAAAATTCAAGGCGATATCCAAAAGTGTGTTATTGAGTCTGTGGACAATATTGAATATCTATCATGGATAACTGATGCAGTATTCTTTTTGGTGAGTACATCCTTAATCAGGGCTAATAATTTTTTTATTATGTATAGGGTTTAAACAATGAAAGTGGGGTGGTTGCTATGTTTACACATTAACCGGTAGGTTTCCAAAATGACACCACAGTGGTAGATTTTACAGAGAATCATTGTTAAATTTTTCACAGTTATTCATATTACAATGAAACAACCTTGGATTAAGTGATGTTACAGCAAATCTTTGTAAAACACTACGGAAAAGTACCATTATTTCTTTTACGGTGAATCTTTGTCATTTTGGAAGTTTCAAATCTTCCCACTAGGTGGCCACGGGCTCACTTTGAAACTTTCATCAATGTCCTAGACCCTAAACAGATTGAAATGTAGCAATATTCAAAGAGTATTCACTTTGGTGTATGCACAATGTTATCAAAATGCAAGTCTACATTGTAGGTTCATAGATTTCAGATATTTAAAAAATAATCTATCTTTGTGTGGCAAAAGAGAGTAACAGGTGATCGTAAACTCCCATTATGTTGAAATAGAAAAAAATACATCGGCATACAGCTGCAGTTTTCAAATTATCATGTTTCAGAGGTAATCTATGTTAATAGATTGCTACTCTAAAGTTATGAAGGTCATAATGTGCCTCATTTATAAACATAATGATTATGATGTCCTCACACTAAGATGTCCTGATGAACTGCATATATGCAACCATACTTTATATAAAGATAACTTAGTCCAATATGGATTTACAGTGGAATTTCTAGAATGTCAAGCCAGAGGTTAAATATTCATATGACAAGTTAATGATGACATTAGAACCAAAACAATGTGTAATTAATTACCCTTATACACTGTTTAGAAATAATGGTGAAAATATGTAAAAATCACGATGACTTTAAAAAAAACGGTGCCCGTTAAAAAAACAGTGAAAGATTAGCATCCATTGTTGCAAATGATTCTTCGTTTTTTCTACGGAAAATTTTTAACAGTGTAGGTTAATGGGGAACTTGACAACTTTTTTTTACACCATGTTGAGCGATGTTTTATATCATTTTTGGCAGTTTTTGGCATCCAGGAATTTAAAAAAAATCTAAAACAAATTTGACCCGCCTACCCTAATTTTTTCAGCTATGTTACCTGAACACAAGATTTTCGGTATGGTTTGATGAGCTCAACGTTTTAAGATTACCTGTAGGAAAATCGAAAATCTCAAAAACAGTATAAAAAAGGTGATAGGCGTGTTAAGGCCCCACAAAGCAGAAGGCTACATAAGAGACTATATAATTACCACACAAGGTTTAACCCTATATGAAGCTAGTTTTCATCCGATCTGGGGCGTCAAGTAACATTTTGGACAGGCTAACATATGTAAAAGAGACAACTTAAATGGAGAAAATTTACTGGGGTTCATCCTAACCAGAGTGCGTGACAAGATCATCAATGAAGAGACAGGTAACAACGACGAACCAGCCACACGAGCAGAACCAACAGAAGGCGTATAAATACAACTCACCAAGCTAAAGCAAATGAACTTGATTTGCCTTTGTCAGACTATAAAATTTTCCAACAGATTATATAATTAACTACATAATATTTGAATAATTTGGAAAATATGGAATGCCCTGATAATGTAACCTGCTATAACTGTATATTAAATTTGTCCATAGGTAGCCATAGAGCTGTAAGCCTATGATGGGAGGGGGGCTATATAAATTTTGGTATCAAAATGGGCACGAAATGGGTTGGGTTATAAAATGCTGGAACACAGAGTTTTATATGCATACATGGTTGAAATGTACTGGTATACCTATCTCCTTATTATCCAGATACGGTATAAATATATTTAATCCAATATACAAGTGAATAAGGAACTTAAATCCAAGTTTGAGAAAGGTTTCTCTGTTGTCCATATGAATACTCGTAGTATAAGAAATAAAAATACAGGATTAAAGGAAGAATTAGCAGGTTGTAACATCAATATTATACTATTTTCAGAAACTTGGTTAAATTCAACTGACTGCTCTGATATGTATACTTTTTTCAGGTACAATTTATTTAGACTAGACAGGATTAGTGTGTTTAGAGGTGGGGGTCTTTGTGCACATGTTGATGAAGCCATATCTTGCACTAATGAAAAATTTGGCTTTTTAAATAGAACTAATAAAGACATCGAAATCCAATGGCTATTCTCCATAAAAGGTTCTAGTAAAAAAGCAATAATATGTAATGTATATACGGGCTTAGCTGGTTTGATTGACAGCCAATGAAATGACAACAAGTATTCACTGCGCTCCTCTCGGGGGCCAACTGGTACCCATCTGATAGGTGTTATCAGTAGAACTCGCTGATAAGAAGCTGCAGTAATGGCGGCGCCCATGGGACAACCTGCTAACTCGGAATAGACCACCTTCAGGTAATTTGACAAATTTTTGTAACACCATACAGGCACTATTCTTACAAATAGAGAACCTAGATTCTTATGAAATATATGTACTAGGAGACTTTAATGTTAATATAATTGGCAACTCGGTAGAGAAAAGACAACTGTATGAAGCTTTTGATAATTTTCACTTAACCCAATTAGTAAATCAAGTGACTACGTCTTCAGGATCCAACTCATGTATTGACTTAATCTTTACAAATTGTACAGGTATTATATCATCTGGTCCATTGAACATTCATTTATCAGACCATCTTCCCGTACATGTATCAAAAGGTAACCAATATGTAAAACATGGATTTAGAAATTTCTTAGGAAGATCTTATAGAAATTTTGATAAAGAAAAGTTTATACAAGATTTGTCAAATTGTAATTGGACATACTTTGAAAATAGCTCTGACCCCACAGAATGTTGGAATATCCTTGTAAATCAAATGAAATATATGCTTATTGATCCTAGCGAGGGAGAAGACAGGGACAAGATAGCCACTTGGGCCTGTGCGAATACGCTGGCCTATTTATTAACAACTTAAAACAAACAAGAAAAAGAAAAAAGAAAACAGAGCTGAACTGAACTGAAATGTCTGGGCCTGCCTGTGCAGGTGAGTGGAGTGACTGAGGTGAACTGTCTGGGCCTGCCTGTGCAGGTGAGTGGAGTGCAGGTGAATGGAGAGTGACAGGTAGGGCACTGGGTCACACAGGTGGGAGGCCCCCTAGGTACCAATACACCGAACAGGGTATGACCGCTGTTCGATACCATTGATCCTAGCAAGGGAGAAGACAGGGACAAGATAGCCACTTGGGCCTGCGCGAATACGCTGGCAACTCAAAACTTGGAGTAATTGTTCATAATTGTAGATTGGTACATAGGCACTTAGACACAATAAGGTCCGTGTCCACGCGGAGGTGATAAGGTTTTGTCAGATAGACTAGGGCAGCCATGCTGTTCCAGTTTCCTGCTTGACGGATGTCCTCCAGGGTGAGACCAAGGCTATACATATAGAGTGCCCCTGTCTGTCTTAGGGAGTGCATGCCCGTCCTCTGTGGGTTCATGCCTGCCGAGATCATAAGTTTTTTCAGGTACCCCAACAGCATCGGGTAGGTTACCGGAACGAGGCGATTTCCCTTCGGTACTACAAAGGCTGGGGACATGGTATCAGAGGATGGAAATTCCTCCAGGTGATCCCATACCAGGGACGCTGCACAAAGGGGTGAGCCCCGACTAAAAGTTATAGGTATTTTGTGTATTGTCTGACCATATTGCACTGTCTTAGATGAGGAGATACTCAGTTCTATGCCCCACTGTGTGAGACCTATCGCTCCGCGTCGAAGATAATGACCCACTGGGTTTGATGCCGAATCAGGCACAATGTTTGATTTCCGTAGCAGGGCCCGAAATGAGACAGCTATACAAGTCCATAGGACCCTCTCCTCCACCCGATCCCAGTTAACACAGTCTGATAACAATAATAAGTCCTGAAGAGTGAAAGACGGGCGAGTCGGTTCTGGGTCACCAAGGGTACAGTACTCTAACATTAATGTTACAGGGTACATCATGGACCGGTTTGGGGACACAGTGGTTGTGGCGGTCTCCCTTCATCTCGAAGTCCTCCTGCCTCCTACCGCACAACCAATCCACGCCGAAGTAAGCACCGAATCCAGTACCAGATGCATCCGTGCACACGATAGAAGTATTAACCGGAGGCTGGATTATTTTCGCTGTGCCGTTGAACCAAGCAGCCAACTCCCCCCACCAGGCTAGATCTAGGTGGAAGGACTTGGACAATGTGATGTACCTTTTCCTGGGGGTGAAACAACTTAACATTGTGATAACACGATGAGAGAAAGTGCGACCACCCTGAACCAAAGTTGCGCAATGTGCCAGAACTCCGCATAATTTTTGAAGTTGCTTTTTCGTCGTCCTGCGGCGACCACTGAAAAAATCCAACTCCATCTGAAGTTTGCGCAATTTGTCTGCGGGTAGTCTCAGTTGCATATTTACTGAATCAATCTCCACTCCCAGATAAGTCTGAATCCGACTGGGGGAGCGCATTTTATTGTAGGAAATGTAGAAACCTAAGGAGCGCAATGTTTTGTGGAGGAAGAGCAGTGCTTCTCGACAGACTTCAAAGCTATCCACCATAACTAACATGTTGTCTAAGTAATTGACACAGAAAATACCGTGTGCCATAAGGTACCATGCTACCGAGTCTGTAATACTGTTGAACATGTACGGAGCAACGCGGGTACCGAAAGACAAGAAGTTGTCCTGAATAAATCTAGACTCCCAAGACAGGCCCTGCCTAGCTCTGTCGCACTCCCGGACCATGATTGAGCGGTAAGCTGCCGTAACGTCAGTCACTGCCATATACGAGCCGGGTTTTAGATGGTCTGATACAGTATCTACCGATTTGTAACTAAATGACCTGAAGGTTTGACTCATGTGGCAGTTAATTGAGCACGAGTCGGGACGACTAGCGTCGGTTATTGGCCTGGTGCCTCCTGAGGGTTTTTTAACTGCGCCCAAAGCGTGAATGCACTGAGGCTGGACACTCACTTCCGTTAGCTTACCCGAGGCTAACTCCTCAGAGATGATGTCACTGATATCCTGGTAGGCTGTAACCATGGCTGAGTCGTAGTTTTTGCACCAGTAACCTTCTATATGCACACCTGGGTCCGTCAGTTTAAACCCGTGGCAGATACCATCTAGGAGGAAGTAGGCGTTAGGGTCCCAATTGCCTTTGCCGTATACTTAACTATGCCCCCCTGAGAGCATGTTCCTCCTGCCTGCTAAGTTCATTTGAGATCTGACCTCACATAGAAAATCAGGTGAATTAATGTCCCATAAAGGAGCATAGTCTGTGTACATATGAAGAAATTCATTTAAATCATCACAACAACAAATGTCATCAAAGGTTAATGGAAAAAGATCACTAAGTTTAATATCATAAGTGCATTTACAGCTGAACTGCAGGACAGTCTTAATTTGTCATGCCTGACTTTGGTTACCACCCTGATTGGCTGACTGGTAGTTGCGGTCTAGAGTACAATTTTTTCCCTTATGGGAACCCCTGCAGTGTTTGCAAATGTGTTTGCGGGAGCATTCGTCATTACAACAGGCAGTGAAATTCCAATTAATACATACATCCGTATATTCCCATTTCTTATCTTCATACCGGAGCCCCCTACCGCGGTTGCGTCTACGGCTACTCTGATTCGCTGTAGGAAATGGTTTTGGGTCATAAACACAGGACATATGTTCTGCACTGAGACAGGCTTGGACGGAGCTGACGAAGAATGGGATTTTTTGTTCGAGGACCCTGGTAACTACCTTGTAATCATATTTGGCCAACTGTTTGGCTGAGAAAGAGCCACCCTGCGCCTTCAGTTTCACAAATCTCATGTGTTCGAGATAAGCTGATGCTGGAAGTTCAGGCAAGTTCTTTTGGATAAGGACCTCGTAGACCCCCTGCATGCCGTACAATAATTCCGTAACAGACATCTCTTCATACTTTTTATCAGATTCGATATGAAAATCTGGATGCAGCCAGTTTGTAGAGCGTTTACGTTTACTAGCCTCCGAAAACAAATTCATATTTTTGAGAAATGGGTCATCAATACCTGAAACACCCCCCTGATTTGAGAATAAACTGTTCAGATTTCCGTCGATAAGACCCAGTGATGATGCTGTCAGGCCTGCTGATGTCAAGCCTGATTGAAGGGTTTGTAGGTATGGAGATTTCACTTCCGCAGAAAACAGAGGGGCCGGATTACCCCGGTGATGCTAGTTGGTAGCACTGATATTGCCTGCGGGACGGGTCTGATACTGAAGCTGTAATTGTTGCAGCTGTTGTTGCATAGCCTGAAGTTGCTGCTGCTGAGCTGTGATAACATGATGCAACGGATCTGCCCCCCCTGCAGGGGGCTGGACTGACTGCTGTTGTTGGGATGGTGAATGGGTTTCTACAGGGGGGGGTCAGGTAACAGTCCACCCTGAGCCCTGTATGACTGTTGTTGCTGTTAAACCCACCTCAAGTAAGCAGAGTAAGAAGTGTCCAAAATGTTGGTACGCGCCAACTGGGTTGTACCGGGTACCCAGTGGCCACTGCTCGGTACCGCGCGGGTTCAGAACTAAAATTATTGCCCAAGTTTTGTGTACTAACCCTGTTCATACCTGTTATGAGCTGCTGGGGGCCTGTAGGGGCCTGTGAGAGGCCAATATCTCCTGATCCTGTCCATACATTGGCTGTATCATTGTCAACAGGAAGGCCTGGTCGGCCATCTTGGATGTTGTGGTTCCCTGGTGCGTTCGGGTCCCCACCTCGGTCCTTTACCGAAAGTTTTCCGGATTGATCCCCAGTTACCAGTGGATATTTGTGCGGTATTGCACTGGGATCAGAGTAATCAAAGGCTGCCATAAATAAAGAAAAAAGAAAACAGAGCTGAACTGAACTGAAATGTCTGGGCCTGCCTGTGCAGGTGAGTGGAGTGACTGAGGTGAACTGTCTGGGCCTGCCTGTGCAGGTGAGTGGAGTGCAGGTGAATGGAGAGTGACAGGTAGGGCACTGGGTCACACAGGTGGGAGGCCCCCTAGGTACCAATACCCCGAACAGGGTATGACCGCTGTTCGATACTGATACTCAATGTCCGGTAAAGAAATTTAAATCAAAAATAAATCAATTCCATGGATGACCAATGACTTATTAGAACGTATCAATGATAAAAATGTACTTTTCCACCTAGTGAGACAAAATAAGGAGATAATATCGTGGTACCATGCCAGAGTAAGTCGTAATAGTGTAAATTGTGAGGTAGAGCAAGCCAAGGAAGAATACTATACTAATCTATCAGAGGTCTATAAAAAAGATTCCAAAAAATTCTGGACCACCATGAAAGAAGTTTTACCAACAAATAAGGGTAAATCGAAAACAATAAATTTAGTAAATGATACAGGACAAACCATTTCTCTAGAAGATACATCCACGTATATAAATAATTTTTTTGCTGAAATAGGACCTCGACTTGCTAGGCCTCATGATACTGAGTTTCAATTCAAAGGGCAGAGATGTGATGTTGATATGCCAAATATGTCTTTTACTGACGAAGAAATTATTAAATGTCTAAATGATATAGATGTATCAAAATCTTCTGCTATAGAATACTTACCCACTAATATTTTTAAAATGGCTGTCACAAGGTTTCCTGATAAGTTTATCAAAATAATTAACCTCATTACTCGTACCGGAACTATACCTGATAGCTGGAAAGTTGCCACAGTCACTCCCCTACCCAAAGGAGGCGATCCTTCAAATGTATCAAACTTAAGACCTATTAGTGTACTACCTGTGCCAGGTAAAATACTTTAACGTCTTATACATACAAAAATAAGCTCTCATTTGATTACTTATAATATATAATCAAAATTCCAAAGAGGTTATCAAAAAAACAAATTGACTTTAGACACCATAACAGTTCTTGTTGATGATAAATTAAGAAATAGGAATCAAAATAATATTACCCTAGCTGCTTTCATAGATATTAAAAAAGCTTTTGACTCAGTAAACCATAATATCCTTCTAGCCAAGCTTGAACAATATGGCTTAAGAAATAGAAATTTGACGTTGATAGAAAATTACCTGTCAAGAAGGCAACAGTGTTCAATTGCAAACCATACAAGATCGGGCTATAAAAATTTAACTTGTGGTGTACCTCAAGGGTCAATTTTAGGTCCTTTATTTTTCCTGTTATATATTAATGATTGTATCTCTGTAAATGACACTCATAAAACTTTGCTATATGCAGATGATTCGGTTCTATATGTATCAGGCAAGGATATAGATAATTTACAAATCTAGTTAGAAAATGCCCTAAATAAATTTTATTCTTGGGCCACAAGCAACAAACTAACGCTGAATAAAAATAAAACAAAAATTATGACCTTTGCCTCATCTGTAAAACTGAAAAATCTGAGAAAACCTAACATTGTAATGAATAACAAAGCGCTAATGAATGTACAAATACCTTGGTGTTACCTTAGACCCAGAATTGAAGTTTAACATGTATCTACGTACTGTACTACGTACTGTAAAAATTGGGCATTAAGGGTTGTTTATAAAGTTAAATTGGAGGAAAATCAAACCATGACAACAGAGCAAATTAAAAATGCAAGTAAATGTATGGAACTTGCGGATAGAAGAGATCAACATCTTTTATTCTATGCCTTTTACCTGTCAAAATGTGAAAACCTGGTCGACAATAGAAATATACCCACTCGTTTTCATCAGGGAAAAAGACTGTTATTACCACATAGTCTTAGACCTATTGTTATTCGAAGCGCCTTATATAGAGCCTGCGCCAGGTGGAATCAACTAAAAGCAAAATATACAACCATCGAGACCCTATCTGAGTTTAAAAACTCTATTTAGAAAGACTACCCAGACTGTTTCATGTGATAATTTGTGTGGCTATGAAATTAGTTCTCATCCTCATCTCATCTCATCATTAACTGATTGCAAATACTTTTATTGAAATTTTTTGATACGGTATTAATGACATACTGTTGATGTTTATTGCAATTATAAGGCCATTACTGATTAATTTTGTATACTTAGAATGTCTTAATCAGAATTGAAATGTGAAGGGGGCTTGGTATAATTACCACAATGTGTGGGCACCAGGTTTCAATTGCACTTACTCTGTAAATGTAATTATCCCAATAAACAACTTTAAAAAAAAATCAATAATGTAAGATATAAATCCCTAATACTATATAAAACTTGTAAATATATGTCTCATGAAGCTAGATTGAGAATGCATAAGATGCATATCCTACCTATAATAGATTATTGTGATATTTTGTATAGTGAAGCTAAGGCTATTGATCCTAGCGAGGGAGAAACAGGGACAAGGTAGCCACTTGGGTCTGCGCGAATACGCCGGCCTATTTATTAACAACTTAAAACAAACAAGAAAAGAAAAGAAAAAACAAACAGACAGAGCTGAACTGAACTGGAATGTCTGTGCCTGCCTGTGCAGGTGAGTGGAGTGACTGGACTGAACTGTCTGGGCCTGCCTGTGCAGGTGAGTGGAGTGCAGGTGAGAGGTGTGTGACAGGTAGGGAACTGGGTCACACAGGTGGGAGGCCCCCTAGGTACCAATACCCCGAACAGGGTATGACCGCTTGTTCGATACCATTGATCCTAGTGAGGGAGAAACAGGGACAAGGTAGCCACTTGGGCCTGCGCGAATACGCCGGCAACTCCCAAACTAGGAGTAATTGTTCATAATTGTAGATTGGTACTTAGGCACTTAGACACAATCAGGTCCGTGTCCACGCGGAGGTGATAAGGTTTTGTGAGATAGATTAAGGCAGCCATACTGTTCCAGTTCCCCGCTTGACAGATGTCATCCAGGGTGAGACCAAGGCTATACATATAGAGTGCCCCTGCCCGTCTTAAGGAGTGCATGCCCGTCCTCTGTGGGTTCATGCCTGCTGAGATCATAAGTTTTTTGAGGTACCCCAACAGCATAGGGTAGGTTACCGGGATGAGGCAATTCCCTTTGGGTACTACAAAGGCTGGCGACATGGTATCAGAGGATGGAAATTCCTCAAGGTGATCTTGTACCAGGGAGGCTGCACAAAGGGGTGAACCCCGACTAAAAGTTATAGGTATTTTGTGGATTGTCTGACCATATTGCACTGTCTTAGACGAGGAGATACTCAGTTCTATGCCCCACTGCGTGAGACCTATCGCTCCGCGTCGAAGATAATGGCCCAATGGGTTTGATGCCGAATCTGGGACGATGTTTGATTTCCGTAGCAGGGCCTGAAACGATACCGCTATACAAGTCCATAGGACCCTCTCCTCCACCCGATCCCAGTTAACAGTCTGATAATAATAATAAGTCCCGAAGAGTGAAAGACGGGCGAGTCGGTTCCGGGTCACCAAGCCTATGGCGTATACCCGCTAGGGTGGCGATCAACTCAAACTCTGATCTAACATTTTTAATGTCGTAACCGGAATAATTGTTCAGAGATATCACTGCACTGATATAGTTCTGGATTGATCTATATTTCAGATCTGGAACCAAACTGACTGCATAGCGACACATAAGGGTTGTGTCTGTGGGTACTGCCGGGCATTGAATTGATGCACAGAACTTGATATATTTGCGCCACTGAGATGCTTTAGTCTTCCAGGTACTCGGCACCCATGCCTGACTGCGAAGCTCCGCTGCGAAGTAGTCCAGTTCCCAGATTCGTTGACGGGCCTCTGCAACACAAAAAGACCGGTAACTCGTTGATGAGGGTAGCTCTAGAGAGAGTATCGGCTACCAGGTTGTCCTTGCCCGGTAGATACACTCCCACCAGGTGGCAGTTGAACATAACTGTCAACTAAAATATTGAGCGGAGGAGGTGCATTGAAGCTGAATTTCCGCTCTTAAGCGTGAACTGGAATGTCTGTGCCTGCCTGTGCAGGTGAGTGGAGTGACTGGACTGAACTGTCTGGGCCTCCCTGTGCAGGTGAGTGATGTGCAGGTGAGAGGTGTGTGACAGGTAGGGAACTGGGTCACACAGGTGGGAGGCCCCCTAGGTACCAATACCCCGAACAGGGTATGACCGCTTGTTCGATACCGATTATTAATTGGAACTACAACGTATACAAAACAAATGCTTAAAAACATGTTTCGACTACCACATACTAATGCCTACTGATATTGTTCATGGAAATGCAAATTTACCTCTGTTAATATCAAGAAGAGGGTATCATATCAAGCTTATGGCCCATAAGAGATCATGTAACTTTATAGAGCCAAAAGTTAGAGAAACTCATCTAGCTGCTGCACCTGTATTAAAATATCAAGAAATTAATTGTAAATCATATGAGACATCTCCTGAAGTCAAATGTGCTGAAACTAGAAATATTAGAGACCTTGATAAATTCAAACTTAATTGTAAAAAAGAAATCTCAATGAAATAATCAACCTAATTATAATACACTGTTAATGCTAGGCAATTTATCTCTGTATATACATATTGGCATGTTTATAATTTGCTGGTAAGGTATGGGGAGGGGTGTATGTTATTAGACTTTTTCAAAGTAAAGAATAATGCTGCTGTTCATAATAATATATAATCTATTATCATTGAGTTTAATGAATAGTATATGTAATTTTTATGGCTTGGCCAAGACAACATCCTTTTGGGATGAGGGTCAGTCATTAACTAGTTAGCCATTTAAGATTTTTGTATCGCATATGCAATAATTATTATATATTTGATGTTTGAGTATACTCATGTTAATATGCATCAAGGAAACCTAGTGTTATGAACACCTGATGTAATGGATTATTATTCCTTCGGCTAAATAAAGTTTAAAAAAAAAAAAAAAAAAAAAATGCTGACTTTTGTAAAGTGACTAACACAACATGTGTGGGTCAAGTAGAGGTAAAGTAGGAGAATCCATGATGCACAGCGATTTCCCTTTTTTTAAAAAAAATGTCGGGGACATAACATAGTCTAGTGGTTCGTCTCGTTAAGTTAGATTAAGTAATCATAACAAAGAGAGAGAAAGTTTCCGGGTAGGCAACCGATCTTTTATTTCATAGCTTATGTTACATACGATCACGGCCTCAGAGGACTAAATGCTGCTAGGGCATTCGGTTACCTTTTCGGGTAACGGCCTGGTTGAGCAGTGGGTAAAACCACTACTGGAGAACCTGGGGGTAGAACCAGCCTTATATAGGGGAAAAGCCCGCAAAACTCAGACCGGCCACATGACGTGTGGCGGACGAGTGGTAGGCCCCCCACTACACCCGAAGACCTAGGTCTGAGTCCCACAGGTACATGAACGTATAAGTGTAAATACCATACCCCTACAATAGGAAGGGGTAGACTAAAAATACCACCTTCACGCATATCCATGTTCGTGTGACTCATCTCAATGTAATGTGAGTAGGAACTGCACTTGGTTATGTAAGTTGGTAGCAACTGTACCAGTGTATACCCTGTTAGAGATGTTAGAGCTTCAGAGGTTCATCTCTTTCCAGAGGATTAAACTTCACTAAAAATTAGACATTTCAGAGGATTATTCCATCTTGTGATCATACTTTAGATAGAAAGAATTAAATTATACCTAGATACCCTTATTATGAGGTTGAGCCTAGTTTAGACCTCAGTAGGTGGAATTAAGCATACCTCGTGCTGCCCTTTAGTCTTTTCTAGACAAACTACCTTTCAGAGGCTAGAGAATATCATTTCAGAGGACATGAATCTAAGCTAGCTACTGATTGGCTGAAATTCTGATGGATCTTTTTTTAAAACTTTCTATCTAAACACAGTCTTGATAGTTTTGAGTGAAGGGAACAGGTTAAAATGAAGACGAGATGGGTACTTTTAGCATAGAACATAGGGAATAGTTGGTTTGCTAACACCCAAAACTTGTCAGAGGTTAAGCCCATACCCATCTCTGCCCTGTGGAAAAGACATTGCTTGTATCAAAGCAAATCGGGAATTTCTCTATTCTATAAATAGAGTAAATACTTTTTTCCAGTGTTTTTGATGGGTATGGGTACAGCGACGTGTCAGTGTACATGCACTCTCCTCTTGTAGTAGTTACCTATGTGTACACTTGGTATTATGGTCCCCTTGTAGGTATTATGTACTGCACTTCCATAGATTATTGAGGTTAGTTGTATTGTTTCATGTGGATTAAATTTAGAGGGGAGATTACCTTCCAGTAGGGAGTTTAGCAGTATACTTGTTCAATACTGCTACTCATAGATTGAGACGCTATAGGGTGTCTAAATCGCTTTTTTTTATGAGCGTCTCAATCTATGAGTACCGGTATTGAACAATTCTCCTCCACAATTGTAGATATAATTACTGGAACAAACATAATATTATATAGAACACTACATAAACACAACCTTTCAAAAAAGATTTGACGGTGAACTGTACCAAGTTGGTAAGGGAGAGTAATGGCGGTACAATAGGTATGCACTCATAAATAGCGACACACCATGCAGTGACTGTTAGTGGTAGGTAAGATTTCTACAATGTATAGGAAGAGAAAAAGTGCAAAGTATTGACACTTTCATCATATAAACATCATCATGCTCTAAACTACAATGGGTAGACTAATAATAAAATCCATGGTACTGTGATGTGTGTAACAAAACCATCTCATGTATAGAATTAGTAGCAATGCGAGTGGGGTCATAAATAAGGGGCACTATCTTAATACTTATATTGTGTGGTGATATTTGCAAAAGTATCAGAGTCAGGTAATGATGTGTCTAAAGTCAGTGATAATGAAACAAGGGTATAAAATTCATAAATATTCTCACTGAGTGCCTTGAGGCATTAATAAGCTGGGCATTCATCATTTAGGAGTGAAAAAAACAATAAATCTAAACTTAAATTGAAGAGGAAGGATCTTTGACCAAGGAGTTTTGACTGAAAATGTAAAAACCTCACCATGCTGTAATTTTTTCAACCCTCGAGAATTCCCACTTTTAGAGACATCACGCTGCATGTGACTAGCCAGACAAAACTGACCTGTGTGCTTTTTTTTATCCTGTGGAGAACCCTGCAACCGCAATTTCTTGCAAGTATAATTTGCAATTTTGCTACATAAATAAATGGGAGCAAGAGCACATTTACCTTTTGGAAGGGATTTATTGTGATAGACATTATTAGCCATCACACATAGGAATGACAGGAAGGTAAATGCCTGCAACTTGCTACCTACCTGCTGGAGCTCCTACTGTGAGATACAAAAGAGTGCACAACCCACCTACCTCAGACCACTTGGTAGCAACTTACCAAAAAACTGGTATTTTTTTGTTACTCCTACTAGTAATACTACTACTACTACCACTATGTTGCTGCTACTGCTACTGCTGCTACGCTACTTCTATTGCTGTTATTCTTACTACTGCTGCTGCTGCTGCTGCTGCTGCTGCTGTTTTTACTACTAGGTACTACTGTCGCTGCTGTTGTACTTACTGCGGCTACTGCTGCTGCTGCTACTGCTGCTGCTGCTGGCTACTGCTGCTGCTGCTGTACATGCACATACTGCTGCTGCACATGCTGGTGCTACAGCTGCACTTTTGCTCCTACCACTACACTTGTTTTACCACTGCACATGCTCCTGCTTTTGCTGCCCTGCTACCGCTGATACTCTCAAAGGAGACAGCGGACGTACCCTTCCAAGAAAATTCAGGGCTCTTTATATAGTCGAGAGAAAACTTTAATCCTGTTTTCACCTGGCCCCTTCCACCCCTGGATCAATCAACATGAAAAAAGGAGAAATGCTTTTTTTGAATAAGTGTATCAAAGTGGATAACAGGTGTAACAACTGTGATAATTACCTTAATGTGACTTACATGTATAAGAGGATTATGGAACGTTAGAAGATTAAGGTGTTTAAAGACTGTATACAAAAAACTACCGGGGTGCTTAACAACAAAGGGAAAATATAATCTTGTAAGAGAAAAGTCAAAAGTTTTTTTATTGGATTACTGTGGGGTACACAGCAGAAATGGCGGACACGTACCAACCTCCCCACCTACCTCCCAACGTACCTACCTACCTACCGAAGTACCTCGCGTATAAGACACACCCCAATTTAAGAAAATGGTATAAAGTGGAAAATAACTATAGTTTTCACTTCCAGAAAAAAATACCTCAGGGTGCATGTCTACCTTTGTATGTACCCACCTTTGTACATGTTTTCACCCTTTGTAACTACAAATGTGCGCGTGTGGTAAGCAGATTAAGGCTAACAAATCAGTTAATAAGTTAATCCCCTTTCTGCTCCTCCTCTTGTCGCCAACCTGGGGTGTGGGTTACCTTCTATGTCTTTTGTAATTAGGAAAAAATTAAACTCAAAGCTTTTCTTTAAAGCCTCATGAAGTGCACAGTGGGTGACCATGGGTTCAAATCCTTTAAGTCTTTTATCTTTTCCCTTTGGGACTAACCGTACTTAATGAACTAAGCAATCCATGACTACATCAAATGGGAGGTGAAGATCAAAACAAACAGATACCCTACCGAGCAAAGCTCACTGTAAAGAAAAAAAAAATCTTTTGAGTCTTTGATCAATTTAAACCACAGTTAAGAGGTTTATCTCGGACGGGTACATAAGGGAAGGTAAATTTTTGTGCCCTCACACTTCCTTAACCACCTTCATCATGGAAACACCAAGCGCTTTACAGACAATGTTTTCTAAAGAGAAAGAGAAACCAATGTCTTTACAGACAGATCGATAGGAGTATATCAATTTTACAATCAGAAAACCTGACCACTCATAAAAAAAAAAGTAGTATTTCTTTTATTTAAAATCATCACCACTCTCATCCTTTTAATTTTTTATTTAAAAAAATAAGGGTAAAATAAAATAAGATGTGATTTTTTTTGTTTATGAAAATTCTTATTTACATAATAAACCACCCCTAGGTGGTCATGCACCCCTTGATACCTTTATCCGAGTTTCTTTTTTTCAACACATTTATTTGAGTGTCATTTCATAGGTAAACAAATAATTCAATATACACTACTCCCTTATTAGTTACCTACTGATTTTCATAGGATGAATGAAAAAAATTTCAACATTTTTTTTTTTACTTTTGTTTACAGTTATATTATAGAATTTCCTCTACGGGTTCAAGGTTATAAAATATGGTTATACTGGTAAGGCCGTTTTATTCTAATTACTTGGATTACGGATCCGGGGACGAGATTTTAGGCAAAATTAAAAAAAAAAGAAAAAAGGAGAGGGACGAATATCCATTATTGATCCATCTATTGTGTATAAACTTGTCCAAAATGTACCTTTTCTTGGGGGCTTCCCTAGCCCACTTAAAAGGGTCTATTTCTCTTCTTTCCTATCCCCTCGGGATGTGTGTGGTGCACATATGCGCGGGCACTGACACATTCCCCTGTGAAATTGTGTAATGTTGTTCTCGCCATTAATATGACCTTAGCTGTCGAAATGGCGTTAAACATCTATAACTCACTCACTCACCTTTTCTTGGCTCAAAAGTTCGTTTGGTGTCCAAAAATGTGACATATTATGGCCCTTTTTTATTTTATTTTTTTGCCCCTGGCCGATGGGTTTTTTGGGCTGAGTTTTGGAACATTTCTTTTTTTTTTTTTTTGCCTCTGGCCGACCAAAATGTTGAACTCGCAAACAGGCATTCTAGAATACATTGTTGATGATGAAGTGTACAAGGCGCAAAAAAAAAGTAGTTGTGTCCTTTAGACTAGAGCCATATATGAACGAATAAGTACAAATAAAAGTAAAAGAAAAAATGACAGGTGACGCCACCCACTCATTACGTTACTTTAACATTGTACTAACATTATACTTGCGACAAGTAAAAATCCATCCCTACCCCTAAAGGGTAGTGGTGGGTTTACTCCCTTTTGTTTTTAAACTTTTTATGGGCAAGCTTTTAGCTTGCCTTAAAAAATAAACTATTATTTTTTTTTTTTAAAAAGGGGCCCCTCCCCACTCCAAGGCCCCCAACCCCATCCTACCCTAAGGGGTGTAGGTCGTGTCACCATGGGGGCGTGGCCTATTTTCCAAATAAGGAACTCACCTCCAGGTCACGTGACCAAATGGAGGACATGACCATATATGGGCACCACTAATTAGGTCGAGCTCAAGGTCACATGACCATATATGGGCATGCACCCACAGGTCACATGACCAAATGGATGCCTCTGATTGGTTGCATCCTGTAGTCCCTTTTCCCTAAATAGGTCAACGGGGCGTGGTCTATTATGCAAAATGAGGGGTCACGTGACTGGGGTAATCCCCTAATTAGGTCGAGCTCAAGGTCACAAGACCACATATGGGTATGCACACCCCTAATTAGGTCAAGGTCGAGGTCACATGACCATATATGGGTATGCACCACGGGGGTCCAGTGATGTTACAGGTCACGTGACCAAATGGAGGCTTGGTCTATTATGCAAATGAGGTCAAGGTCAAGGTCACATGACCATATATGGGCATGCACCACGGGGGGTCCTGTGACGTCACAGGTCAAGTGACCAAATTGAGCCCTCTGATTGGATGCAGGTCGAGTGAGTAATAAACAGTACTTAACTATAGTCCCGTTCCGATACATACTATACTACTCATATGATTTGCTTTTCTTTTAGAAAAGTATCCACCAGAGATGATATCCATCCGCTAAGCAGCTTGGTCTCCCATGTGGGGGATCTTGTTGTTTGTGAATTTTAGGAAGAAGTATATCTGAGCTCTTCTTGGTTTTTGACTCAGTAGTGTGTTGGCTAACTTTTTTTGTAATTTCTTTATTTTCTAACATGGTCTGTGCCCTTTTCTTCAGTTATTGCCTAATATGCAAGATTATTCCATGCTTGTTTCAATCATCTCCTACTAGGGATGTCATTGACATCCACTTTTTTTCCGATGGCGATTATCGCGATTTTTGGTCTACTTGAAAAGTGCTAAAATATTGGCACCAATAGGTGAATATATAAAGTGGAAATGGGGTATCTTTTATAAATTGATTACCGGTAGGTTACAAGCCCAGTTATAGCTAGTTATCAGAACTCTAGAAAAAGAATTTATGGGATAGAATATCTTTAGAGAAACACATGTATACAGTTCATTTGCATACAGAAATATGGACAAAGAAGGTCAGCAGAAAGGCCTGAATGTAACGGCAGCCAGCACATTTTTTCATTTTGGATAGAGAGGTATATCCTCTTCCTAATATTTTTGACAAAAGAAAGCTCATGTTTGCGGTTATAACAGCTTATAATATTTATCCTAACAGTAATTATTAGTGACATGCCTCTCCTGGTCATTCTATCAGACTGATCAACAAGGAATATTGCGGGTATAAATATATAAGATTTTTTTTCGAATCAAAATATTTCTAAGCAGTAGATTACAGACCACATATTATATCAAATACATCACCAGAAGTAGGAATAAGCTGAGTAATCTATATCCCATTGCATGGCTGTCGTCAGCAGCTTTAGTTTGATACCAAATATACTATGTCTATCTGTTCTGTCCAAGGATTTTACTAGAGAAATATGAATTTGGAGAAAGTAGGTCATAAAATATCGATATAATGATAGTGTCGATACAATATTCAGCATCACAATATTGCGGATATGTAGATATTGTGAATATCGATGACATCCCTATCTCCTATAGTTACCTATCTGCTTCCAGGATATAGTCCATAGTGACCATGGCTCCACCTTTGTCAGCTGGTTTTATTGTAATAAATTTGTCTTTGGCCAAACCCTGTAATGCCTTTCTTTGACGCATATTTAGAATAGTTTTGTTTTGGAAGGTCTGATTTGTTTAGCTCTTTTATCTTTTCTTGTTTCCAATTTTCAATTGGGATATGGTCTGTGATTTTGCTTTGTTTTCAATTCTCAGAGGCTTTTTTTTCAATAGGAATTGTTTTTTGATTTCTTATAATTTTCCTTTTCAGCATTTTTTCTTCTTACTCTTGCCACTGGTCCAAAATTCCCTGGTTCTGAGCTTGTTATGAAATAGTTCAGGTGTTTGCGAACTTCAGCCATTTTACTTTTTGAATTAAAGTTTTACCCTAGCCACTGGTCCAAAATTGCCTGGTTCTGAGTTTCAAGTGGAAATATATTATTGGTGATTTTGGGAACTTTTTTTTCAAAAGGTTTTTTTTTTTCAATTTTGACTGAGGTACTCTCGAATCCCCATCATGATCATGGTCCAGTTGATTCATATCGTTTGTCAACAGTCTGCCCATTGCGGTCACACTTCAGGATCTCAGAGCAAGGTGAACTGTGCACTGCCTGTTCAGCTGCTGTTGGAGTTCCCCCCATGGCCTCTGCGATAAATACACTTAACTAAATGACCACAGGGTACATTGTGGTCGATCCAGCCTGTTCACGAGGGTAGACAGCTCCCCAAGGAGTGATTGGACCACAATGTATGTCCAGGAGTTTAGTTTTGTATTTATTTCATGTTGAATTGTTTAGATTCACTGAATTTGTTATCTAAACATGTCATGTGACCAACAGTGTGGATCGAGACATGTTACGCTGCTGGGGATGTGGCAATCGGCACGATAAGGTCTCTGGGCAGTTGTTATAATAATACCCTGGTGACTGGAAGGAGTCATAGCTAGGGGATGATCCACCTCTGCCGGGGGTGCGGGCCAAAAGCAGGGGACTCACCCCCAATTTTTGGCAAATCTCCTGTTCCAAAGTATGTAATTAAACTCTTAAGTACTGATAAAAAGGAGGGGGTGCACACCCCTGCGGCCCACATCTTTATCCCCCATTGCCCCTTGTTGCCCTCAGACAGTATTGTTGTGGTTTGAGACCCATGTTTGGCCGTTGAAGGAGCCCAGAATGTTCTTTCACAGCCTTTTCTTGGCATTCTACTTTAGTTTTGTCTTCAGTTTGGGTGATCTTCTTCTGATCATTGACAGCATCATCCCACAGACATTTTGCCTCATCTTAGTTTTCCCTTCAGAAGATTTAGGGTTATTACCTTGGCAGTTGTGTTGTGACCAGCTCCTTTCTCTTTGAGGACAGTGCATCAGGTAGTCAGTAGGCTCTCATAACATAACCTCTTTAGCACCCTCTGTGCCCATGCGGCCTATGTCATCTCTCTATGCGATACTACCATTTCTACACATTGGAGCATTGTGCAGCCAAGGGCTTTTCCACACAGTGGGCACTGTGTCAACAAGGGATGTGATGCCACCTGGTATTGAAAATATCAGGGGCTCTGCCATACACCCCGTTTTTACTTTTCCTGATGTCTTGCCAACAGAATGCAGCATTGTGCAGCCACATCACCACTGTGTAGACGAGGTCTTGTTCTCACATCTTGGTTGACCTCATCCCAGTGTTATGGTATATTCTCCACTACAAGAGTCCAGAGGGGCAGGTGGTTTTTGAATGCGGCATCATGGTACCAGTCAGTTAACTAAGAAATAGACATAGCAAAGTAGAATGCAACAATGGATACTCTCATACAAGAAGATCATATAGATAAATGTTGATTGATGTCATATCAATTTCATGAATAGATTTTCATGAAATATTGATGCTTTTGATTAAACCTTGCCAATTAAAAAAAATACAGCCTCTAAGACTATGAATTCAAATGGGTATAGAAATTTAGCACTTGTATTATGCACGTATGATATGAAATCATTGTGCATTAACACAGAATATTTGCTGAGAAAAAATTATAACCAGACCCGGTCAAGGAAATTTTAAGATTTTATTCAAAATGCACATTCAATAATTTTACAATAAGGTGGTGGAATGTTTTATGGGTTGATGGTTTGAAAGTTGATCAAAGTTTTTCATAGACTTGATTCACTTTTATCTGGATGATTAGAATGTTTGAATGGAGAATAATTCATTCACTGACTTTACTTAATACATAACGAAGTATTTGTGTCACCTTAGAGAAACAGTGTTGCATCTGCATTTTGGGCAAAGTTGAACTTTAAGCATAATGACTGTATGAAGTCGATATCTTCCCTTTGTGGAAAAAGCTATGCACCATCATTGTTTGTCCTTCAGAAACACAGAAAAATGTGCGATGGTTTACTATTAGACTCTATGGCAGAGGTATCGCCTGCAAAACCTTCAAATGCTGATACAATATTATTGCTCAAATGTGACGATGTGCTAGTTTTTCCTGATGCCTCCAACCGATCTACAATGAATGTTAATGATACTCTTTTTTGGAAAGTTTCAAACCATATATTGGTCAACAGATATACACTTACATACAATTTCAGTCCATTAGGTGTCAATAAAACATGTCTGGTATTGCAGTTCTCAAGCACAACTAAATAGATACCACCATGTTTCAATGACAGTCTATATGAAAAGTTTTTCCCCCCACAGGCCATTTGGTCCTGCAGATTTTATCGTTCTGCAGGCCTGGACTGATTTTGGCGGGACCAGATTCCTCAAGATCATTATTGTCAAGAAAGAAACTCTTACTGCAATGGTACATGTGAGAGTTCTAGACTTCACATGTATTGTCATCTATATAAGCAGTGTGCCAATCTGGGAGGAAATACACATCAACGTATGAAAGTATCTAAATACAAAATAGTTCATTCACCTCCTTGTTTTTGTACAGTTCCAGCACTGATGAAACTAATTTTTGGACTAAATGGCGTTCATTGAGTGAGGACCTTCCCCGACGGCGCGCTCTGAACTTCTTAGATTTAGACTATACAGTGTCTATATTTTACTGTGATTTTAAGCTGAAGTGCATCTAATACACCAAGGATCCCACTCATGAGGCTTAATAGTGGATTTATAGCGAATATTGCCCTTATTTGGGTGATATATGCCAACGCCATAGCATCCTTACACTCACCTGCAGCAGCACACCTGGGCGGCTTGCCCATATTCACCTGTCAAGTTGACACCAGCTCTGAGGCACTGACAACAACAATGGCAGAGGGCCAGGACCAAGACCAAGTCGATACAAGAGAATTGATTGACAATATCTCCAATCCAGAAGGTATAGGCCTCTTGAACGTTAATATTGTAGAACAGAAGAAAATTGGCTCTGCCCTTAAGTGCCTTCATGATAATAGTTTAGCTACACAAGAGAATACACGTTGGAACCATGATGAAATCATGACGCTCAAAGGTACCAATGAAAAACTTACGAGTGAATTAAAATTAATGCAATCACGCCTATCTGAGGCAGAAAGGATGGTCCGTATAAATAGGGCTGATATAACAGACAACAAGTCCCAGCTTTGTGTTCTAGACAATAACATCAGGCGCAGAAATATAGTTGTAGAAGGTATGCCTTTTAACCAAGGAGAACGTACCAAGGATGTGGCCTATAATTTATTATTGGCTATCTGTCCAGGTTTTGATTACTATGACATAGACTATGCATACAGGCAAGGCCCACCAAAAAATCAAATAAGAACAATGATCATAGTTTTCACCAAAGCTAGAGTGAGAGACTTCATTCTATCCAAGAAGGGTGAACTCAAAAACAAAATGCCCATTGTGTTTCTATCGGACAATGCTAACCCCATTATCAAGAAACAAAAATCTGACATCAAGACAATTGCCCAAATGGGCCAAGATGCTGGCATTGATGTTCAGCCAAGGGGAAGGGGTTTAACTGTAAACAGCAAATTCTACCCCCACCAAGCTCTATGTGATTTACCTGATGAATTGCAACTGGCTAACGCCAAAACTTTAGTTACTGATACCTTTGTGGCATACCAAGGGGACTTAGCCCCCCTGTCGAATTTCTACCCGTGTAAAATACTTGTAACATAATGGAGTCATATTCAAAAGTTTTGAACAAGGGTATGCATATAGGAAAGCTATTTTTGCTGGTAAAACTAACAAAGCCCAAAGGGTGTTAGACTGTGAGACACCTTTTGATGCAAAGAAACTTTCCAAATATGACTGTGATGGGTGGAGAAATATTGACGAAGCAGAACTTCTTGCCCTAAATCTTTTAAAGTTTGAGCAAAACCGTGACCTACTCACTATATTACTGAGAACTGGAACGTGAAAACTTCTAGAATGTGTAGGATCAGAGCATTGGGGAACAGGGGCAGGAGTACATTCAAGGCACATACGTGATGGTACTTTCAAAGGAAAAAATGCAGGAGGCATTATACTTATGGAAACAAGAAGAATTCTTAGGGAAAAATACCCTGAGCTGATTCCAGTTGAAATTGAAGCCCCAGTTGCCCAACCTCCACCAGCCCCACTGCTAGCCACACCCACCACTGCTCCAGCCACAGGACCACTGGTCGCCACACCTCAAAGTACAGCTACTCCAGTCATCACTCCCCCAAACACTGTAACGACTACAGCTACTGTACATGTTCCTTCCACGGCTGTTACTACAACAGATGTCCCTACGACAGAGATCATTTCTACTCAGGTCACTACTACTGGTACAACTACAACCACCACAGATATCACTCCAGTGTCAAATGTTGCCACTACCACTGCCCAGACTGTACCAACGGATGGACAAATCCCTGTCACCACCAAACAAGTAATTACTATAGCGGCACTGCAAGCTGCCTATTCATCACCACCCCGAGCCAATACTACAAGCTCTACAACTGTAAATATCAATCCTATCATGACAGCAAGTCAACGATGATATAGTGCTAGGCTGAATCGTAGCAGTACCAAAACCCCATATGCATTATCAGCTATAGCGGTACAGAAAAGCCAAGAGTCAAGCATACTTCAAAAATGATGAGCAAACTCAGCCCAAGAAAGAAATAGACTATTTTTCATAAAAATGGTTTTGTCAGTTAGAACAGTCATTAGTTCCCCAAAGGAGTAATACCATTATTATGGACATCGTTATATCATATACCATTTTATTATTCCATAAATTGTAACATATTGTTGTATTAATCAAAGAATACATAAGAAATTAATACATGGATTGGCTAGAAGAGCGCTCAAACTTTGTATAAGAGCGTTCATGCTCCACTGCACACCAGCCAGGTCAGTTATACATAAGTTACAACATCAAAGACAGCGACCTCATGGTCCACTGCACAATATAATGATTCTAAGGGTCTAAATCAGCGACCTCATGGTCCAGTGCACAAACTAATAAGTTGTAAGTGAATGCAAACAGCCGTCACGGGTGCCTGGGCACCGCCGACGCCGTCATGAGTGTCTCAGCACCCAAACACTGAACAATAGGTTACATAAGTCACAACGTCATAACCTTCTGGTCGCTCTAGCGTCGCTCCTGAGCAAGCTAGGTCAAATATCAAAGCATTTATGGAAAGCCCATAATTAGACGGTCAAAATGAGCCCAGAAACAAGGCGGAACTCCTATTATTAAGGAAGTTACGCCATGGGGACTAATTCAACCTCAGAATGCGCTACAGACAAACCAGCGCAAGTTACGCGCCTGGCAAGCGGGCAGTGGTAATTTGACATATTAAACTCCGCGCATGCCCAAAATGGCGGTTGTTACGGTGTAAACTACCGAGATATAAGGGTTTGAAGTTACAGAACCAACCAAGACAATGGGGGACATGGCGGCGTCCATGGGGGTCCTTTGTGCACCCAGTGACACATGAAAGACTCCCCTCAAACAATTGCAGAGTTAGGCAGATGCCACTGGCTCCAGTCAGTCTGAGGACCAAAGCCAAGAAATGGTACAAATAGCACTGGCTGCTCCTCCTAGAAATCAGAATCACCAGAACCACTCCAGAGGTAACATCTCCAGTCATCACTCCTGCTACCTGCTATAGCTCTACACTATGGTTGGACTAAGCTAGACAGGCATAGGGCTCAACCATTAGTGGCCAGAGGCTATCTCCTGCAAGACATCTACCAGAGGGTAAAGTTATACATTATTATGTTATTCCTCTAAGCAGCAGGTCAGGAGCTAGGTGTGGGAACCCACCTAGAACTATGCTGGACATTGTATTATTATTATTATTATTACCTCACAGGTGGAGTGGAACAGAACATTATACTCTATGAACAATTGTATATTTACTGTATGTAGAAATTACCTGCATACTAACATCTGTGTGATTGACATTTCTTACATGTTGCCTAAAGCTGAATAAACCAGTGATAACTGGAAATTACACTATTTATAAGAGCTTGTTGGATTTACACTATATACCACTAGTCATATGATATTTCTCATATGACAACTTGATCATGCACAATTACTAGTATGACAGATGACATATCTACTGATTAAAATGTTTAATCTATAGAATAGGTTCAATGGTAAAGTTATCACTTTAGTGTATCTTTATAAATGTAAGAAGTGCTTGACCAATGGTTAAACTTACCGCGTCCAAATATAGACTGTCGCCATGCTAAGTCTACAGCGTCACAGCCAAAGTGGGCGCGCTTGCTCTAAATGGCCATCATAACAATCCTAAGGAGGTCGAGCACTTTGACCTACTGACATAATGTAGCCTAACCCAGGTGTGTGGATTGCCCTAACTGCTTATATCAACCCTTTTAACCACACTGATGGTCATTTACAAACTAATACTTTCCTATGTTGAGCATACAGATCATTATGACACAATATGTTATTATGTCTTTATCATTTTTACTGTATTTAATTTGAGTGCACTGGCTCTCACCATGTCATATCATAAAATAGTCGCTATATCTTATGTTTAATTTGTCTGGGCCACCCAATGTATAGAGCGCGCTGTCCCCTGTCAATGTACGTCATGCAGCACCAAGGGTATATAATTACTGTGATCAACCATCATATCAGGTATCATTCCTCAATCATCTCATCTACCTTACATAATCAAACTTTGTCAATACAAAATGGTGTTATTAAATGATATAGAAAGTAAAAAAGGCCTCAAGGTCTTTTGCACCAACCCTAGATCTATACATAGCAAAAGAACAAATGTTTTTAGATTAATTTCATATTCTGATATTACTGGCATTGTTGAATCGTGGTTAAAACCATCCATATTAGACACTGATATGTTTATCCCTGGTTATCAATATATTAGGCTGGATAGATATCCTATAAGGGAAAAGACAGCAGGGGGTCTTATGCTGTATCTCAGAGATCACTATATTGCTACTCCTGACCTACAACGTTCATTTATTGAAAAGGAATATGAGATTTTATGTGTCCATGTCTCCATAAATGTTACAAAATATAAAATCTTTGTGTGTTATCGACCACCTGATTGTCTAGATAAAAAGAGTATATATGTCAAGTTAGGTGAGCTATTAATAGATGTCACAAAAAATAGAAAGTTGATTATAATGGGAGACTTTAATGTCAATTTATTGACTAAGAAAGATATTGAAGAATCTTCTGTGGATGATTTCTGTACAAACAACAAAGTTTTCCAAATTATAAATAAAATCATGCGTCCTGTGTCAGGTTCACTGCTGGATCATATTTATACTAATGTTCATAATGTTTCAGAATCAGGTTTAGCTGACATTTATATTTCTGACCACACGCCGATATATATGATTTTACGCTGTGATAAAGGGAAAATCAAAAAGAAATCTGTACGTGCCAGGTCTTATAGAGGCAATGATTATTTAAATTTTAAGAACATGTTGACACGCCAATTGGGCTGATGTGATACTGCTTCAAGACCCAATTGTTATGTGGGAAAAAATTATTACAGTCATTTTATCGTCGCTTGATAGTATTTGCCCGGTCAGAAATTTCACTCTCCCTGAATATACTCCACCATGGCTTACTCAACCTATTGAATTAATGAGGTAGACAAGACACACGTATACCGTTTGGACATGGGGCTTGTCAAAGAAGTATGACGACCCTATTTATTAAAGAGAAAAAAAAAACAGATAACAATAGATTCACACAACATTGCAGGAATAGTACCATGTTGCTCCTCCAGCTCTGGGGCAGTGAATGCGGAAGGGACTGGTGCGCGCCGCTACCAGACCCTGAGATGGTGGAGCCCTCTATGTATCAATATACGAATCAATATACCATGGATTCTACACATTGAATTAATGAGGTAGACAAGACACACGTATACCGTTTGGACATGGGGCTTGTCAAAGAAGTATGACCACTAACCGCCGAATATAATGTGAGAATACATTTTTTTTTTCTTTTTCCACAAGAAATCAAACATTGAAACTAGCAATTGAACGCGACAAAAATTTGTCAGAGTCTATCCTGGCTGACAAGGGTTTGGCCAAATATATCATAGCAGCCAAACTCTTCCAATCCCCTGCCTGCCTAATGTCTTCCAGTGACATGCCAATTTGGTACATGTATGCCGCTCCCGTGCAACGCATAATGTGCATGCCCATTCTTGACTGAGGTTCACCAATATCAGACAACAGTCTCTTTAGAAAAATCATTAATAAGCTGTAGGACAAGGGTACGACCTGACCTTTGACTCTGACTTGAAATAAATTGTCTGTTTCCTTGACTGTAGGAAAGTCATAAAAGTGGGCTCTTAACATTGAGACAGCACAAAGTGGTGATCCTTCTGTATAAGTAACCGGTATTATATGAAGACGTTGGCCATACTGGACAGTCTTAGTACTGGAGACAGAAACAGTCATCCCCCAGTCAGTGAAAATAATTGCCTTCCTTTTCAAAACATGTAAGTTCAAGTCTTCATTACTACCAGTCATAACCAAATTAGATTTCCTGAGCAGTGCTCTGAATGACAAGGATATAGCAGCCCACATAGCTCTATGATTAGGATCCTCAATGTCTATTTTAAAGAACATTTTTATCAAGTGGGATATATCAAGAGTAGGTCTCGAGGGTTCTGGGTCACCCAGTGTTCTTCTCACCCCGGCCATTGTCAGTCTGAATTGAAACTATCTTCGTATCCATGCTACATCATGACCAAATACATTATTCAAAGCGATAAAACCACTGACATAATTATCAATGCTTGAAAAACAGAGAGTGTCCATACAATAAACCACAAATCTGCACATAATAGACAATGTTGTAGGAAGTGGTATGAACGACAATAAAAAACAAAAGCTCAAATATTTCTTCCATTGAGAAGATCTAGTCCTCCAGGTTAATGGTGCCCATGCTCTGGATCTGACCTCAGCTGCCTTCTTGTCCAATTTGGAGATGTATGCATTCCTTCCTGCAACACAAGTGATCAGGCACTGTAGGAGAGGTTTTAGTACAGATTCTAGACAAATAATCAGCGGTGTCATTATTTACTCCTGGCAAATGCACCGCCTTCAGATGGCAATTAATGAGCACAGTTTCCCAGAAAATACATCTCAGAAGGGCCATAGAGTATTCGTTCCGACTTTTACCCTTGTTAAGGGCAGCTACCACTTGTGTATTGTCACATAAACACTCAATAATACAGTCTTTCCATGCTTCTCCCCATCGACGTACCGCCATGTAGATGGGAAACAATTCCCTGACATTAATATTTTCAGGAACAGTCACCGAAGTGTCATAATCAGCAAAATGATCATGTAATAATAAAGGAGTCTGATTGTCAAATAGTATATTACTCCAAGTGCCACAGAACCAATCTCTGTCCCACACAGCTGCCCAGCCTGTCCCTGATGCATCAGTATAGAGACACTTCTTGTTCTCCTTACCCGTCTTAATCATCTTTGCTTGACCGTTAAACCATTCTCCAAACTTTTGCCACCAGGACAAGTCCTGGAAAAAGGACTTTGTTAACCTGATGTACCTTCTGCCAGGAGTAAAACGTTTCAGATGACTAATGATACGGTGTGAAAATATGCGGCGCCCTCTAACCAGCGTTGCACAATGGCTCAATATACCATATAGCCTCT
Source organism: Acholoe squamosa (assembly GCA_949317995.1). Taxonomy (NCBI): domain Eukaryota; kingdom Metazoa; phylum Annelida; class Polychaeta; order Phyllodocida; family Polynoidae; genus Acholoe; species Acholoe squamosa. The sequence continues at coordinate 3,232,042 of OX439045.1, forward strand.
GAAGTTGTCTCTTTGTTGTCTGTCGACGACCTTGAAAAAAACTCAACTCAGAATACAGTTTGGCCACTTTATCACTGGGAAGTCTGAGGACCATATCGCAAGTGTCTATCTCGATGCCTAAGTAAATCTGGACTTTTGAAGGCGACTTGACTTTGGAGTAAGCAATATGAAATCCCAATTTCCTCAGCCATTTGTGTAAGAATAACTGGGCTTGTACACATTCAGCATAAGTAGGAGCTGAAACTAATATGTCATCGAGATAATTTGTACAAGAATATCTGGATTTCCTCATAAATCTGCAAATACTGTCAGTGATGCGTTTTAAAATATAAGGTGCAGCGCGGCTTTCAAAACTCAGGAAGTTATCTACCATATAAAATTGGCCTGTGTCATCCCACCAGCTCAGACCCTGCATCTCCCTATCACCTGCTCTTAATAACACTGACCTGTAGGCTGACGAAATATCTGTCACCGCCATAAAGTGGCTGGCATCCAAGCCTTCACAGACATCGTCCATTGACTTATAAGAAAAATGTCTAAATGTATGCTCCATGAAATTATTAACAGACATATTGTCAGGTTTACTAGCATCAGTGATGGGTCTTATACCTCCAGATGACTTAGGCACCGCGCCCATAGCGTGAACACATCTTGGTTTAGTGTCTACTTTGGAAAGTTTACCCAATGACAATTCATTGTTGACAAAAATGTCAATCTCTTGCTTTGCATGAACACTGGCTGATTTGTAATTCGCCGTGACTTAGTCAGTGATGGGTGCATGTGGGTACACTAATTTAAATCCAAACAACACACCATTAAGCAGGTACAGTGCATCTTGATCCCACTCACCACAGCCATAGACTTACCTGTCGCCACCCGACAAAAGTTCTCGCCAGCTGCAGGGGTTGAGTTGGGAGGATACTCCTGCCAATGTATGATGTGCGGCAGCATTCCATAGTGGTAAATAACCTTCACAATCCCTCAATAAAAGCTGAACGTCACTATAGCATAAGATTTCTTCATTGAGATAAGCCTGAGAGAACCTTGAAATGTCCCACGAGACGCCATGGTGTTGACAGCTCGCTGGTAGACCTCCTGTGCTGGTGGTCCTGTTGATAGGATCCGTAGCCAAGTCGCTCGTTCCCAGCGACAGTAGGTCAGGGGGCGTGGCTAACACTGGAGCGCTCTGCGAAGCAATGTTATTAAAAACGCGCACGTGTTCCTGGCACGTGCTATTGTTGATCAACAAACACTGAGGGGCGCTGGTGGTTTGCATAGATTGTCACACATGGTTGGGAGAGCCGCTAACACCTGCCGTGTTGTTAGAATGAGGAGGGCTTGCTGCTGACTTGAGTGGGCATGCCTTGGCCTTATGCTCACCCCTGCAGATAGCACAACAATGTTGTTTATTACAACGAGGAAAGTTGCAGTAGGTGAAGTTAAACTTGGCACATACATCCACTGGGACCTCAACCTTGTATTTAGATTTGGGTTTCTTTTCCACCTGCGATGAAGTTTTCCTCATAAGACTTTGAATAGCTTCATGTAAGACTTTAGTACCTCCTGCATCTAACTCTTGGTTGTGTAGAGGTACGTATTGTTTAACCATAGTGTTGAGTACCGTCTGACATGGCGGGTGAGTCGAGTCGTCGGACGTTCCTCAGGTTCCGGATAGGTGGCAGCACCGATCCGGGTCTGTGGGGACATCTGACGACGAACACCTGGGTTCCTATATAAAACCCAGGGCTCAACCGCTACGTCAGAGGCCCTTCTGGCCTCCAAGTAATGTAGACCATCCTTAATAACTGTTAGCTACCCTCTTAAATAACTATCGGGTAGCCGTGAGTGTATATCCTAAATAAACTCTATCCGTTGGCATACACTTGAAACACCGTCTTACTCTTTCTTTCCGAATAGTAAGACTCGAACCCCCCTAGGTCCGTAAGACAGCGAACCATTACAGTTGAATGAAGAACTGTCAGTTTCCACAAAGTCATTCAGAGTGCCCTTTATTACCTTCTGATTAACACTGTGCTCATATTTCGCCAGGGCTGAGTCGGTGTAAGTGCCTCCCATTGCTTTAAACTGAACGAATTTCATATGAGACAAATTGGATAAAGGGTCTAACTTGTCATTACCCGCCTTCATGACGTATTCTAGAACACAAGTCATACCGTATGAGAGTTCAGCCTGATTCATATCAGAAAACTCTTTATCATCAGCAATATAAGTGTCCGGACATAGAGAATGCCGAGAACGCTTGCGTTTACTGGTAGAAGTGGTTAGAAGGTGGAGACCTGATAACATACCCAATTGAGATAGAGTCATCGCATTGGCGCCTAGCGCACCCACATCCAACCCAGCTGTGCCCAGGCCGGCCAATAGAGTAGCCATCCCAGCTCCCTCACCGGGGACGCTCGCTCCTCAAACACCGCCATTGGTGGGGCTTGAACCGCCGGCACTAATATTCCTTGAGCGGCGGCTGATATCCTTTTCCGCATTGTCATTGGTTAGACGCAGCTGTTTTAACTCCTCAGCTAAATCTAAGGTGCGTTGCTGCTCTGCTAAATCCTCCTGCCTCTGGCGCTCCTTCTCCAGCTCCTCTCTGATATTCTCTAAGTCTGACATGTTTGCTGGTTCATTGTCAGAATGGGCCGTAGCTTGACAGGTGTCTACAGGTGGACGGCTACCATTGACCATATAAGTGCACCGGCTGCCCCAGGGCCCGGCGTGGCGCAATCCACAGCCTGACTTACAATTCCTAAGAGTTCTATGCTCTGGAGTTTCATCGGTAGATCCTGTAGCGTGTATAGACAGAACCCTCTTCAAATCTTTATCTGATCCGATCCCAGTCATGACAAAAACAGATAACAATAGATTCACACAACATTGCAGGAATAGTACCATGTTGCTCCTCCAGCTCTGGGGCAGTGAATGCGGAAGGGACTGGTGCGCACCGCTACCAGACCCTGAGATGGTGGAGCCCTCTATGTATCAATATACAAATCAATATACCATGGATTCTACACATTGTCAATGTCTCGTTACATGTCATGAAGTGAGGTAACAGAAGTCCAGACAATTCAGTTGATGATCCAGCTTTATTGTAAGATTGGCATGATGAGTAACTGATACAGTGTACAATATAGTACTCGCCAGTCTGACCAAGTTATATCCTAAGCCAAGGCACCTGAGTGTCGTAGGGTCTAGGTTGGAGAAGAATAAGATGCTGAGGCTTGATCCTCACTAGGTTATATAGTCAGGAGCAAGCCCAGATGACGTCGTGTCTATTTCTGTACTTTCTATTTTTAGTATAGGGAGCGACTCAAATATGCTGAGTCGGTGGTTCTGCTCAGTCCCAATCTGTGGTAGGAGGGGTGAGCTGCTCCTATTGGCTAGGTGACTCTAAAAATAGTTGAGTTCTCCAGTGGGGGATCCACAGGAGGGAGCCTGGGGATTTCCCACTGGAGGAGGGCAGGTGTGAACTCTTCACCCTGCTAAGCTAAAAATAGGTTGACCTTGGTTTGAACTAGGGGGTAGCTTGGCCAGTTTGGTTTGAGTATGTCGTTCATAATTATAATACATAGAATAGTCCATTGACATATCCCCACATTCCCACTCATCTCTGCATGAGGTTAAAGGGAGTATAATTATAAGGAATGAGAGTCTATATCAAGTCCATTGACATGCTCAAGTATAAAATGTGAAATAGGGTGCTGAAAAGATGTTCAGCGCTGGGTAAAAATTGATATTACCAAGTTTCTTGTGGAAAAGGGGTACAATATTTGGTTCTACCGGTAGTAGTTGGTACAAAACATAGGAGCTTGGATAACAACTGATATTTTTCTTAGCTAAAACTACTTGAACTTGCATCCTCTCAATTGAGGCAAACTCTATGAACTAACTCAAAATAATCTGGCTTGAGCACCACAAAAATAGATGCTAAGGATACTAAGACTGCTCTGGCTGAGCAGGATAGTAGGGGCATGACTAGGTCTGTCCTGTGCATCGTACATTGTCAAAATACATTTTCTATATCCAGTATAAAAATATACGGTATAAAATTACAAATACATCAGCGGTATAAAAAGCACAGATTGTTTAAATAAGATTTTAAATAAGGTGAAAATATGTACATGCTGTCCTTACATACAAGGTTTTAACAAAATAAGTTAATGAATGAGCTGGGCAGCAGTGGTATTCACTGCTAAGTTGCTTATATGGGCAAGGTGACGATCGTCAGTGACATTCAGTGAGATGTGACTGATGGTCCTTTTTGGACTGGCTTGTACATAAAAATAATTAAAAACACAAACTTGCATGCAAGGAGAAACTGTTCACCCAGAGCCGAGAGGTTGGTGAAAATGTGAATTTTCTAAAAAAAAAAATTTTGGATTTTTTTGGAAAAGGGGGCATTTGGCCCGAGGTAGTTGTCACTTGTTACTTTTGGGGTTGAAAGGCTTGCCGAGGTGGCATTCTATAGAATTTTAGTAGTGGAAATTACAGGCTCTGGATGTTCAACTTCTTGAGACAATAAATATTTCAAAACAATTTTCACACATGGTTTTCTACTGAGGCTAAAACCCATAAATACAATGACATGGTTGGGCTTGAAAAGAGAGATGGGGGCTCTGTGGCACCTGAAAGCTAGGGTTGATCTGCCAGCCAGGTCAACTCTAAGCTTACACAGAGTTTTTACAAGTAAATGTATGGTGGTTTATTGGTTAAGATGGTACAATGTGAGTTTGGTTTTATTTTACAATCGTGGAGAAATCGTGTAAACCTTGCAGATCGAATTAAAGATCACATATAAATGAAAGCGGTACTGTGGTTCTTGGGGGGGGGTGTTTTAAATTGTGTCCCTACAATCGATAAATATGGAAAGGAAGGTAAGAATACACTGATTTGTACTTTGAATTCGGAGGGGTTTACATGACTTTCTGAATATTAATGTTTCCACGGTTTGCTGTCTCCAGCACTGACACTGGAGGGGGGTAGGTTAGGGTGGGGTCTGGAGGTTCTTATGTAGAATCTGCCTCTTGCCCACTTCCTTCTGAGTGCAGCTCTTTTTATAGGAGTGCTGGGGTCTAAATCTATGTCTCTAAAATCTTCTGTCACCTAAGGGCAAGTTGCCTGGTTTGGCAGAAGTAGAGGTTGAAGAATCAGAGTCTTCAGACTCGGAGCTATTGTCATTTTTGTTGTCCTGGTGATCTAGGTTTGAGGTGCTATTGGTGAAGGTGGTGGTGGTGTAGTGTCTCTGGGATACTAGGGGTCTGAACTTGATGCCTGTGTAGGAGCAGGGCAGACAAAACCCTCAGGGGTGCTGGAGCACAGTCTGCATCCTGCTATCAGGCATTTGGGCCTTGCTGGGGTTCGGGGGTTGCTTCTCCAGTTGTGGCGGAATTCTGGGATGGGGGTGTCAGCTCTTCTATTGCGTGTATTTCCGCTGCTGCTAGTGGGGTTCGTTCCTTTTGAGTTTCGGGGGTCACTGGTTGTTTGACCCGGGTGTTTTCTGGCTGGGGAGGTGTTTGGCCTTTCAGGGCCGTCTTGGTCGGTGTTGTCTGGATCCCAGTCATCCCGCGTTGACCTGTCAGAAAACAACATAGAGCAGAGAAAACAAGGCATTAGAGACTGTGTCAGGTTGTATGGTTCACAATCAGGTCCACAAAAATACCAAGATTAACTCATGGTGCTAAAAATTGGTCGACACTTAGGAGTACCATACGGAAGCAAAGGTTTAGGTTTGGAGCTAGGCGGGAGGCCGTATCCAAGGACTCTATGTTAATTCCACTGCTACACACCTGGCGGCGCCAGCGGACGGTCGCTGGGCCGTACGCTGCTCCGTCTCGGATTTTAGTTCGGAAAAATAACACCGAGAGGCACCACTGCGCCAGCGTCTGTACAGCGTTTGGTTAATGTATGGGATTTACGTTAAGGCCTATGAGTTTACGGTAAATGAGAGATGTAGACTTGCACCAACCCTTCAGGGTTGGGACGGGGGCTGGGGAGGTTTACTTCGTGTTTTGGGTTGGGGGGGTCTGGTTTGGGTTCAAGAATTTTGGAAAGCGGCTGGAAAGGTTTGGATTTTTGAGGTTCGAAAATTGGGCCGAAAAATGAGCTTAAGGTTCCCGCGGCTAGGCCTAGTATAAAAGCGGGAGGCCGGCGTTTGGGCATCAGAAACCGCCGGGAATTTTGAGACAAAGGAGCGCCTGTGAATGAGCACTGAAATTTTTGACAGCAAAGCCCGGGAAAATCTCAGCGATGGAGATCACCGTCGCCCTCTATGTGCAGGAGGATGGGGCTGTGCGCCTTCTGGTTCGGATCACCAAGCCTATGAGGTGAGTGGTATTAGAGGGGGAGTGGGAATTGCGTTGTCCCTTTGGATCATTGCCAGAAAACTAATCCGGTCCTTTCTGAAAAAGCCCTTTCTGGTTCTTGTACAGGATCCGCGTCGTCCTGGTGCTTATCGGTTGGGTGCCGTACCTGTGTCGGTCGTACCGAGGGCAGGGCGAGGGACCTGCTGGCGGGTCGAGCGGGCCATGTGGTGTCTGGGCCTGAGACTAGGAGGAGGATGAAAGAGGTTGGTTTAGCCATAATTTGTAGAAAAAGAAAAATCATTATCCAAATTGTTTTTTTTTTTTTTTTTTTAGCTGATTTGGTACAGGTCTGGTTGTTGATTTTTCAGGATGGACGGCCGGTGGTTTGGGGATTGCCCAGGAGTTGAAAGGAGATGTGAGACAGAGGAAAAAGGACTAGATCCGGAAGGTGGCAAGGCCTAATGCGCTATGTGATTGACTGTGATTTCCCTGTGATTTATTATTGTGATTACGGCATCAACAGCCAGAAGGGCTCGGATCAACCTGTGATAAGTGACTTTGATAATATGCTTGATTCCTCGTGATTTTAATGTGATTGGCGCCAGAGAACCTGATTAATTTGTGATATTTGCTAATAATATAGAAAGTCCACCACCAGTTTAGAGTTTTGTTATAAATTTTGGGGCTTGTAATTTGGGTGCCGGTGTTATCTGAATTAGATTGGTATAGTGATCGGGGAGTGGCCAGTCGGGGTATGTTGCAAGTCTACTGTAATATAAACACGTGCATATGTTGTTGTATTGACGTGCACACCACGTGTGGACGTTTGTTTGGTTATGCATATTGTCATGTGAGCGTGATCACGTGCGAAAAATTTGCATTTGGTGACTGGTTTCGGTACTGGGGACGCTCGGCGACGTCATGACGCTGCGTTTGGCGCGAAAATGCCCAGACGCGGCGTCAGCACTTGACGTCTGTGATCCGCTATACAACATTCAAAATTGGGTCAGTGGGGCTGCTATTGTATAGGTATGTGGCGGTATGTTTGTTTTAATGGGGCTATGTTTGTTATGCTGATAAGACTGACGGGGTATGGGATGGGAGTCTGGGATGAGATGAGGCTTGGCTCGGCATCGCCGGGCTAGGTTATTTTGTGGGGTATGGGGGGGGAGGTGGGGTTGTCCCCACATAGGATGTGTTATCCTGTGTGTGGCTATCCGGTCGTGTGCTGTGGTATGGTTGGTCGGTTCCATTATATGAGAAAATAGGGGTGGCCGGTGGCTGTAGAACAATTTTGGCTACGAAGACATGTGGGTATCCCCACATAAACCAAGACACGGGCCTTAAGGATTTTGAACGGAAAAATAAACATACCGATTTCTGGTGGGAATTTGGTAAATATATCCTCCAGGGTGGGGTCGAACACGTACATGTCCCTAGGGGGTTGGTAATCCTTTGGTGTGAATTTAGTTAGCTCCACCTGGCCGCTGGGTTTTTGGGTGCCCCTGGGCCTGGGGCTGGGGCTGCTGGGGGCCTGGATCCTGGGGATTTCTGGGATGTTGGTGTCTTCGATTGTCTCATATCCTGGGGTCAGCTGGAAATCTGGCTGGGTTTTGGATTTGATGACCAGGGTCATAACATGTGGCTTCCCATTTAGGATCCTGTAGAGGGGTAGTCTCCAGAAAAGAGGGCAGCGAGGGTATCTCTCGAGCTGCACCACTCTCAATTGGGCGCCAATTATGAAGCTGACCTTGGCCTTTCAGTTGAGATCCAGGTGACGGCCAAATGGCATAGTGAGGGGGGGCTTTCCAATTTTAGGGGCCTTAATGAAGGGTGGCCATAGGTTGGAACCGAAAATCATGGTCCCCACAACAAACTCGTATGTTCTTCCCTGGGAGTGGATGCGGAGGACAAACTGGGGCAAGCCATCGGATTCGTCTTGCCTACAGTGTGGCCAGTGCCTGCAGCATCTGGAGATGAAGAGGCGGGCCAGGTACAAGACGATCAGGACGGAGCCGATTGCCCACATCACATCGTAGCGTCCAGGAGTCTGGATAAATTCCAGGCTTTGCTCCACGGGCTGTTGTGTGGGTACCGAGGGCCAGTTGTTGTTGGCCTTGTTGATCAGATCCGTAAGATTCTGCCAAGTCGCTGCATCCGCCATTCTGGGTGTGTTAAGTGCTAGATGGACTGTCACCAACTGAGCCAGGCGTGACACGCGCATCTGGATCTGGCATGTCATTGCACAACAGAGGATGGCAATCAGAGGGGTCACTAAGTGGAACCAGATCGAATATTCCAAATGATAACCAAGGTGTGTTAGTGAACTTGCTGACAGGAGAGAAGACTCATCTGACAGACCTTTGGCTGCTCGTCTGAGGGTGAGTATGCTTTTAATTAAGGGTACTATTTTTTGGTTGTGTAAGGATTTGAGACGCTGGAAGTTAGGTAGTTCCAGGGACCGTGGCACGGTTGTCATGGTAACGCCTGATATGTTAGCTGGAGGTGAACCAAAATGTCGCTATAGTGGTAAGTTTATGGGGCTCATGGCCATGGGTTCCAGTGTTATATTTTGTACGCAGGTTATATTTGAATTGATCATAACCATGCCTGCATTCTTAACAGAGCATAGGCATGGTACTGACATGACTGAGTATGCTGCATTGATCATTTGGATTTGTCCCGCATTGTGACACTGTAAGTAAGATGGCGATTTACTAGTAATCATGAGATATGTTGACCTAGAAATGGGTTTGATTAGGTTGGGTATGGGTGCAGCCATGTGTGCAGTGAAACTGCAGGTGTGGTGCACTGCATCAGGTAGGTCCAGGAGTAGGGACAGAGTGCAGGTGGGGTGTAGAGGTGATAGTAGGGGGAGGGGTAGGTTGCAGCTGATAAAGGCGTCTTGTGTACATAGGTCCATGTCTGCCTGCTGAAGCTCCATGAAGTGGGCGTGGCTGGGGGACATGGCTATGTAGGGGGGTAGGGGCTGTACTAAGGTGTAACCTGTGGAGTTAACATTTGATGTGTCAAAGGGGACTGGAAAGGTTTCAGTTCTGAATAGGGTGTAAACATTATCCCCTAGTCCTATGGGTATGGGTAGTGAGATGAAGAGGGTGGAGGGGTCACTCCACCGGGCACTTACTCGCCTTTTATAGTAATGACCTATGGGTATGTCAAGGATTGATATGCCTTGGTGGGCGCTACTCAAGGCGCTGGAGAGGTTGTTTAGGCCTGACCTGAGGGTGTCATGGGGAATTAAGGTGGGAGGGAGCTCGCCCTCCATTAAGCTGTTTATGGCACTTAATAAAATATCTAGATCTTCCTGAAGGTCGATTAGTGACTCAATTTGTGAGTTTGCTGCAGAAAATAACATGGAATAAAAGGTGTCCTGTCTGGCTTGGGATTCTAAATTTAAAATAATGTTTGAGAAGTTGGAATCTAATGTTTTTAGATTTTGGGCCAGCATGGACAGTGCGTCGTCAGTATCATTTTGGAATTCAGATAGGATGTTTAGTGAATTGTAATTGTATTCTGAGATATTTAATAGGAAATGGGTGGCTAATTCAACCACATGCATTTTAGTGGCCAATCTTCTGTCAATGTCAGAAATGTCAGCGTTTAGAAGGTCAATTTCAGGTTGGGTTCCCAGGCCTAGGGTTGCTCTGAGAATATCGCCAATGATTTGTCCTGGGGCATTTCTGGCCTGACGGTTCCTGGGGTTGGAAATTAAATTAATCAAAAGGTCTAAAGAATTTTGGGTTTTGTCAAATAGGGTGCTAATCAATGTGTCCAGATTGTTGGCTGTTTGGGTAATGTATGGTGGGGTGCCGGGCTTAAGTAGGGGTGACACTCTATCAGGTCTTTGGAGGTTGGGGGACAGGGAGATGTTCAAACTGAAAACTAGGGGGTAGTCCATGAAGTTTGAGATTAGGGGCTGTGGTAACTGGGTAAACAGTGCTCCATAATTTGGTCTGAATACGATCCTTTGTGGTAACTCCTTGTCCTGTGATCTATTGGTGAGGTTGAGGAGGATACACAGCACTATTAGGGATACTGTGGCTCTGTAAAAGAGATGTGATGGGGGGATTGAGTTTATGAGTCATATCAGCGATTGGGTTATGTGGCAGGGGTTTTTATGGTCGATTGTGTGGGAGGTGTCCTCCTGTGAAAGGGGACTGTAGGCACACCTAGGTGGGTGTAGTGGTTTGTTTAAACAGTGGGGGGGTGGTTGCTTGGCGAGGTTGTGAGGGGGGGGCATGAGAGAGATGTGACTGGACCTGGGGTATTAGTAGGCTAAGACTAAATGGGGGGTTGTGAGAGTAAAAATTTTGTAGCTTACCCTGTCAGATTTATTTCAGCAATGGGCTGTAGGTGGGAGTTTAGACAGGTTATTGGACCACATGTGGGTCTCAAGAATGGCTTTCTGAACTACTAATTCTATGGCGTCCCTGATGACCAAAGCTCTGCCCGTCCCACTAAAGTATCTGGGGAGGTCTTTTAAAGGCTGGTCGGAGACCAGAAGTGTGCACGCGCACAGCAAGGCTATATAAGCGGCTGTTTTAGGTTTGAAGGTGCTCCAATCTGGAGAAGTTGGCATGTCACAACAGACATAAAGTAACATCCTCTTGACGAGGGTAGAGACCAACGGGTTTGATAGCGGCAGTTCCTTGTGGACTGCGGGGTCATTCAGGTAATATGTTAAATGTTTAGAAGTCATATTGAAGACCAAATTTTGGTGGTGTACAATGTACAATGAGCTGCCTAAACTCAAAAATGTCTCTTCCTTCTTTCAATAATCCAACCGGTCCCAGGAGGTCGTAGATTGTCCAATTTTCACTGAAGAGAAGTTTTAATTTGAGTAAGCTACTTTTTGAATAAGCTGTAAACCATAAAGAGGGGTGAGTATAGGGGCACAAACAATTGAGTCAGGTATGGGGCGCGAAGTGAACAATCAAACTTTTTACAGGTATTCTAGTACTCACACTGCCATTGGTTAATAGAGGTACCTGGGTAGCATGACATCAGGTTATGTCATTGACCATATAAGAACGACTGATAAAACTAGTACTGGTTAATGGGCACATAGGACAGGCCTACCTGGGCTTATTGCACGTCGTAAACGCCATGGTGATCCCTGGTCCAGGCACTTGTTCACTTGGAACGCTGATATGGTGTGATCTGGGTGATATTGTGGAGTGGCTAAGGTGGGGGTGGGCTAAGGCTTATAAACCCATCCGTGAGGGTGGCTATTTCTCACTTTTGGATATCCCTATAGTGGTATGTCTTGCCCTAAAAAGGCTGGGCCTGATTCTATTGGATGGCTGCAGTTTGGGCATATGTCCCTTATGCAAATTTGGAACCTATACCCCGGTAATAAGCTTATAATTGGAATTCCTGGGGTCAGGTTTGAGATAAGGCGGGAGTGGAGAGGTCAGTTCATATGTCTAAAAATTTGCTGACCATGAATACATGTGTGTGAGAAACATCATGCCTGGGGTGCCGAGCTGCTCTTAATTGACAGCTCATAAATATGGGTTTCTACCTTTATCAGCGCCCTCGTGCTAAACAGAGGTACAAACATGGGTGGGCATGGGGGAATACGAGCACCTACAATAGGCGTGTCAACTGGTAAATAGGATCCCTGAAAAGCTATCTAGCCGGTGTATGCATGATTTTTCTTTAAATGAAAAACATGTACCAGAGGATACACTGCTGCCGTGGGCAATTTATGTGGCTACCTAACCATAGCTGGACAAAATTGTGTGCATATGCTGCCCTTGAGTGGTTGACAGTGCGGCTGGTTGAGGGGTTTGATCCTGGGGTCAAACAGTGTATAATTTGGCTCATTGGGCCTTTGATAAATAATTTAAAGGAAAAATAAAATTGGTTTGAGAAAAACGAGATATATATAATAAAAAGGATAAATATAAAAACAAAAAGGTGTGCGAGGTGATAAGTTAAGAGGTGAGTGTTAGGAAATCTTCAAAGAAGAGAAAAGGGGGTACCTGATGATATGGGGTGCCGCTGAGGGAAATTGTTATCATCGGGTCGGGGCTTTAAGGTCGGTGGTCACATGTGTAAGATGGGTAATTGGGTCTAGGTGTGTGTGAGTGCGGGTTGCCCTGTAGATAGCAGGGGTGTGGCACGTGGCCTGAGTGTGGGCCAACAGCCGTGGTGAGTGTTGGTGTGTGTGTGTGTGGGGGGGGGGGGTTGGGGTTGAGAGGTGTTTATGTGTTTGGGGGGGGGGGTATTTGTGCTTTCTCTATATGTGATTTCAACGAAATTTCATTGCTTTCTTTTCTTTGCCCTTTTCTTGGGTGATGGGGCAAAGGTGATGATACCTTTCTTTGCCGGCCTTCCTCTCTTTTTCTTGAGGGGAGGGGCTGGTGTATTGGTATCAGCAATTATGCTTGAATCAGGGTCGAAGAGAGTTTGTACAGGACCAGTCTGGAGCCTTTTTATGATGGCTTTGGCGCTGGCCCTTGTAATTGGTCTTCTCAGCCTGGATACATGTACTGCCTTTTTAAAGACATGTCCATCCTGCAACCTTTTTAAAATTGCAGTCACTGATGAGGTCATCTTAACTATGATGTAAGGGCCAGAGTATGTGGGTTGCAACTTTTTGGTGGTGTGTTTCACCAGGAGGTTGGGTATATGTAAGTACACCAACTGACCAGTATTGAAGGTGGCTACCTCTGCAGAGGCGTCATGCTTGGCCTTCATCTTTTTGTGGGCCTTTATCATGTTTTCTGCTGCCTTTATTTGAATTTCATCCCTGAGATTTAATAAATGACTGGCTACATTTTCTTTTTGTGTCGGGTCAACATCTTCTGTTGCTGTGATCAGTGCTAATGCAGCCTCTGTGGGTAGGTGGGTTTGTTTTCCAAATAACAAGAGATTGGGTGAGTAACCCAAGGCACTGGAGGCTGTGTTGTTCATGCTAAAAATCACAGCTTGGAGGAAGGTTGACCAATGTTTTTATGATTTAGACACAAAGGCTCTGAGGGATGATTCTATTGTCTGGTGTTGGCGTTCACATAGACCTTGAGATCTGGACCAGTGTGCGCTCCCTGTGACATGCTTAATACCAAATTTATTGCAGAAGAGGGCAAAGAATTTTGAAGTGTATTGTTTAGCATTGTCCGTGTTTAAAACTGAGGGAGTGCCATGGATGCAGATCACTCTCTGAAAGAAACCAAGGGCTACCTCAGCGCTTGTGTTGTCTTCCGTGCACCATGCTGTTACATGTCTAGTGGCATGATCTGTGACCACATGTATGTGGTGGGATCCATTAACAGCCTTGTTAAATGGTCCTATTGTGTCCATGGTGACATGAGAGTAGGCTGTGAGTACAGGTTCACGGAGTGTCATTGGTGATTTTAGGTTTTTCTGCCTCTTTTTGGTGGTAAGGCATGTGTGTGCCACAGTAATCAAACACCTGTTTGAACATTGAGCGCCAATAGTACCGTGACCTGATAGCTGCATATGTTTTCATTGAACCCAAGTGCCCTCCTAATGGGGAGCAGTGTGTGGATTCAATTAATGATTCTGCCCACTTTTCTGGAATCACAATTTGAAGGGAGGGGTCTAGGGATTTACCCATGACTGTGTCAGTGATTCTGAAAAGTACCTCATCTAGTATGATGAACTGATCATGATTGGCTAAAATCTGATTTGTCAAGCCTTGATCTGGTGGCAACTTTCCATCCTGAATGTAATTTAGCATTGATGAAGCAAAAAGATCTTCTTTTTGTGCTTTTATCAATACTTCTCTAGAGGGTGTGAGTGAGGGGTGCTTGCAAATTTTGGTGATAGCCCTCTCAGCCAAAGGTAACACTTTGTGTGACAGCTTGGCGCGTCTGGCATTGGCTGCCTTAACTGATACCCTGGGTGACCTAGACTTGGGAGGTCGACCTCTTGGCCTTGAACCAGGTGGCTTGACCTTTGTGGGTCGGCCTTGTTTGTTTACTGCGGTTCTGGGCCGTGATTGGCTGGGGGCTGGGGGTGTGTCTTCCTGGGAGTTCTGTGACTGTGCCCTGGTCAAGACGCACAGCTCTGTTGGTGCTGCTAGTGAAGCTAGGTGATTTCTTTCAGAGCTATTTTTCTTTGCAATTACGCCCTTGGGTGGTTTGCCTGTGCTTCCCCAGATTTTACCTCCTTTTAGAATTGATCTAGGGGGTCCCATCTGGATTGGGTTCTTGGGTACTGGCTCGTTGGACCTAAAGACTTTGGTCATGGAGATATCAGAGAAAGTTAATTTCTTGGGGGGAAGAATAATTTTCCCCTGGGATCTAATTGGCACTGGGTCATCAGAGCTGGGTGGGTAGGATCTCCTGGATAGGAAATCTGCCACAAAATTTGCTCTGCCTTGCAGGTACTTCACCTCAAAGTCGTAAGACATGACTGTGTCTACCCACCTGGCCAGTCTCCCATTAGTAATGTTCTCTTTTTTATTAAAAAGGGAGACCAGGGCAGTGTGGTCTGAGTACACTTTGAAGTGGGTTCCATCCACATAATGGTGGAACTTTTTAACTGCAAAGACAATGCCTAGAAGTTCTTTGTTATTCCATATCTGGTCTCTTGTGGTGTCAAACCTCTACCTGCAAATTCAATTGGTCTATAGAAACCATTTTCATCTACCTGTGTGATCACAGCTCCCAAGCTGTAGTTGCTTGAGTCTGTAAACATGACAAATGGCTTGCTGTAGTCAGGGAATTTGAGGACAGCTTCAGTGCAAATTGAAGCTTTGATTTTTTCAAAGGCGCGCTGGCAACTAGTGGTCCATTTAAAGGTCCCTTTGGTGGCTTCATATAGAGGTGCCATTATGTGGGCAAAACCTTTAATAAACCTTTTGTAGAATTGTGCCATGCCATTGAAACATCTAAGGTCGTGGATGTTTTTAGGTGGAGGGAAGGTTTTGACTGGCCAGATTTTGTCTGGGGAAGGTGACACACCTTGTTGATCTAGAGAAAATCCCAAGAAATCCATCTTGGTTGTGCCAAATTCACATTTTTCTGATTTCAGTTTGATATTTCCTTTGATGAAAAGTTTGAGTACCTCATCTAGGTCCTGCAGGTGTCTTTCCCAGGTGGGGCTATAAATAGCCACATCGTCAACATATGCCACTGCATTTCTGTATTTGCATTTCATGAGCAATTGCTCCATGACATTCATGAAAGACAAACCTGAGGTTTTGAGTCCCATTGGGAGAACTTTGGCCATATATCTGGTCCCATTGGCTGAAAAGGTGGTAATAGGCCTAGATTCTTCCGCCAGGGGAATTTGATGGTAGGCACTATACACATCTAACTTTGAGAAATATTTTGCACCTGTTCTGCCAACTTGTTGCATGAGGTCGTCTGCTCTGGGGAATTGGTAGGAAAAAGATTTGAGGTTTTGATTAACCCATCTGTAATCCACTACCACTCTCCAGCCAGAGGCTACAGATCTAGGGAGGTTTGGGTACCAAGAAGGCTGGTGAATTCAATTCACAGGGCTTGGTACATTCCTCAATGATTCCCTGCCTTAAATGTTTATTTAGGAGCTCTCTTTGGAAAATTTCTTTATGAGGGGACATTCTGTATGAGGGCCTGTTACAGGGCTTATGATCTGGAATTAATTCCAGCTTGACCTCCTTTTCAGTGTTGGAGCCAATGGCGCTGTCATCAATCACAAAAGCTTGCCTATTTTGTTCAACAATTTTACGTATCTGCATTTTTTGAGTATCAGTGAGCTGCTCACAAATTTTGTATTGTAAGGGTTCATTTCCCTTGGGAAATTGTTCCAGGGGATCTTCACCACAGTTAATTGGAAAGAGCTCGCTGGCAGGTGAGACATGGTTCAGTGAATGATGAGTGTCCAGGGGGCCTATTGGAATAGCCTTTTTCATGTTGAAAGGTTTGAAAATACCTAGAGGTGTGTGTTTCTTCTTTAAATGCAAAGGAAAATCATTTGGATTTGCCACAGTTACCGGTATTAATTTTGCACTTGTCTTGGGTTTAACCAAGGTGTGCTTAATCAAGAAAGGTAGGGCTGGTTTGATATTTTCAGTGATGCCTGTCAATTTATTTAAATTTTCTGAACCATTGACAATAGCATTGAGAGTAGTTTCAGAGTTTGGTGGTATTGTGATATTTTCAGCAGGCCTGATTGTGTTTATGGAGGGAAGCTTAGGGCCAAAACTAAGCTTAGCTTTGTACTTGGTCATGAAGTTTACTCCAAGAATGATGGGGTGATTTAATTTTGGTACAACATGTAATCTTGTAACAAATTCTTTGCCTTCAATTAGGAAGCTGAGTGTAATGGCATGGTTTACCTGTACTGTGGATCTGTCTGCTAGGAGGACATTCATACGTGAGCGTCTTCCATGTTTAAAGTTTGGGGTGTGTATTACCTTATCTGCCATTTTTTGACTGATAAAAGATAAGGATGTTCCAGAGTCTACCAAAGCTCTATAGGGGTGGTCATTTATGTCGACAAAGACTGCACCTTTAGTTAACTCGGTATTAATGCGAGAGACCTTACCTTGCTGCCCATACTTATCTGACTTGATTCTCAGTTGCTACTGCTGTCCTCGTAACAGTCTTCGCTGTCTGAAGAGGAGCTGTCACCAAAATCCAGGTTGTTGTCCTTAGAAAAATCCATTTTTGGCTGCTGTAGGGAGTTGATTTCTGCATCACTTTGAATATCAGTTGGGTGGTGGCTGGCGGGGGGCGTTCCAGATTTCATATCCACTGTGGTGGGGGCGGGGTGGTTTGGTGCTTTGCATCCTTCCCCTGAAACCTATTCTTCGTCATCATAGTCTGTGTCTTCATCAATGAAGTCTTCATCACCATCGTTGTGATCATGATTGTCTTCATCAATGTTATGTAGGTCAGCGTTGCCCTCAGGTTCCGTCAGATCACTTTCATTGTTATTCCTGGGGAATCTGCTGGGTGTGGGGTCTCTGGTCCTCCTATTCTGGTAAGGGGGACTATTGCTGTTTATGATATCAGCCTCATGTGTGACCTTTTTAAAGGAAACCTGTTTATTGTTTGCTGGGGCTGTGGCCACTGTGATGACTATTTTGTTGTCATCTCTGGAGGTGGGATTCCTGGAGGCGCTCTGTGATCTAGCTCTTTGCTGAGGTGGTTTATTTCTTCCTCCAGAAGAATCCTGAGACCTTGACCTTCTGAACCTTCTGTAATTGGGGTCAGATTGGTTGTTGGAGCCGCTTTGGGTCCTGGTCTCATACTGCTTGTTGTAGTTGCCACTGGGGTACCTGTCATACTTTTTATTGTTGGAGTATTGGTTTTCCTTTCTGGGTGTGCCACTATTGTTTTTGTTACTGTTCATGGCACAGAGGTCTGCTTGTTGGGTCCCAGCCATGGCCATCTTATGTGCTTCTATGCGCAATTCCTGTGTAAGGGCCATTTTTTCTGCATCAGCTATGGTTCTGGGCATGTCAGGGAGGATCACTGATTTAATTTGAGGCTTAAGTCCATTAATCAGATAATCCACTTGAACTTACTCTTCCAGGTTGCTGTTTGCCAAGAGCAGGGTCATGTCTTCTAAGTACTGCTCCACTGTCTCATCTGGCTGTTGTGTTCTGTTTCTATAACCTTTGCTGATGGTTGCGGGGTCAGGGGTGCCAAAACGCTTCAGGAAGGCTGCATATACTGCCTCATTATCATACATGATGGGCTTCTCAAAAATATTAGCGAAGAACCATTGAGCTGCCCTGCCCTTTAGGAAAGTGTATAGGCAGGAGGCATGTAGGTGTTGGTGGCGGGGGTATACATTCCTGATCCAGAACTTAAATTCTGTGATAAATTTGGCTGCAGATCTGTACTCAGTTGGTTTGTCAAATGTCTCAGGTTTATTAAAAGAGTTGAGTTGGGCTGAGGAGAGTTTATCATCACTCAAAGTCATTTGACCCAAACCACTGGCGATGTGAGATTGGCCTATCATTGGTATCATAGGGGTGGAGTGGTCGTATGCCTGGCGGTGTCCTGTTGAATGCACACCTGTACTTTGGGAATACAGGGTTTGCATGGGTATAGGCATGTTGCTGGGTGTACGAGCGTGAGCAGGGATGTAGATATTACCTGCCACTGTACCTAATGTGTTAGCATTGGCCTGCACCGGAGTGGTGGCTGGAGCTGCCATCTGGTGAGTGGCGGAGACACTAGAATTTCGTCTCGGGTTGATCTGTGTGAGGTGGGCGTGGCACCCAATAAACCAGCTGGAGTGTTGTTCTGGAAGGCGCTGGGTGGGCTTAACCTTATGTCATTGCCAGCATGTTGGTAACCTGGCATGGTAGGTGCACTGGGGGTCTGTGAGGCGTGAGGTATGCCCAAGTTTGCCGGTGAGGAGTGGGCAGAAGGGGGCTGGAGTGGGGGCCTGTGGCCATAAGCTGAGCAAATCTCTCTTCTAACATCATCCATGTTTCTATTGATGCGCTCAGAGATGTCTGCTGCCATCATTTCGGACCTTCTTAGGACATCTGCATTATCTTCAGCAGCTCTCCTGTGTGACTGTATCAAGTCGCGCTCCATCTGAGCTCTCCAGGTGTCCATGTTGTCTAACCTGTCGTTGACTATGTTTAGATGGCTGGTGTGCTCCTGGCCTACCCTTTGGACTTCAGCTGATAGGAGATTAATCTGGCCAGTCAATAAATTGCTTAAGGAATCACTGACTGCCTGTGTACATTCTCTTACCAGATTCCTGGCCAGGTCGTCCTGATCATACCTGGGAGGATGTGTAGTGGGTGGTCTGCTGTCCATCCTGCCTCTGCGTAGGTGAGGGAAGGTGATTTCAGGATCGTCCTCAGAGGTTAGGCTGTCTTCTGAGGTGCAGTATGGGGTGGCTCTTCTCCTGAAGATCTGGGAAGTGGCTCCTATAGCACCTGCTACTGCTGAGTCTATGCTCCTCAATACCCTATAGTAGGGGGGTGTCTGCCTTCTAAGAGGTGAGGTAGACTGTGCCCTCCTTCTTCTGGGGCTAGGTAGGGGTGTATAGTCTGAAGAGGTGGCCCCTGTGTCCAGGTTTGGGGTATTGAGAGTGTTCGGTGGTGTTGGGGTAGCCTCAGGGGTCGGGGTATTTAGATATGACCTGAAGGGGTCACTAGATGTGGTGGCATCAGGCCACTGCTCCTCTAGTATTCTATTAATGCGACCTAAAAATGCTGAGGGACTTTCACCACACTGTGTACTGTGAGTGTTGGGGGCTGGTGCCTCCTGAGCTCTATTTGTCCTTACTGATCTCCACCTATTGATAGCTGATCTTATCCTTTGTCTCCAGAGATCAGATTCAGGTGGTAATGTAGGGTCAGGGGGAATATAACTGTCCCAGGTGAGTTCAGAAGGGTTGGGGCGTGTAAAACCAGCTGGGGGTGAGGTGGTTTCTGTACCGGTAACAGGCTGCCGAGGTAATGTAGGTATGCTTTCTAAGGCGGCCTGTAATCGTGGTGACCTGGGCTCTAGGTGTGAGTCTAGGACTAGGTGGCTTGGTGAAGCTACAGGTGTAGATGATGGTTCACCTGGTAGACCAGCAAGTCTTAGGACTGGGGATTCAGCACTTGAAAAACCAGGTAAAGTCAGATTAAGTCCTGGTGCCTGTGATGTGAGTGGGGTGCTGGTCTGTGTACCAGTATTATTGTCATCAATTGTTGATGAAAAAGTTTTGTTTCTACTCACAGGTGTTGGCTTGGGTGTTAGAAATGATGGTGGTAGGATTGGATCCAACAGAAAGGCGTCAGGTGACGAGTCAGATGACGGAACAGTCTGCTGCTGGTCTGGGGCTGCTGCTGGTGCTGCTGGTGCTGCTGCTGCTGGTGGGGGCGCGTCTAGCCCTGGGGATGTAACGGCATCTTCTGTAAATGGCTCTTTGGTTGTTGTCTCACTTTGATTCATGGCTCATGAGAGGTGAAAACAATGGGACGTTACAAATAGGGTTCTCCACCATTGTCAATGTCTCGTTACATGTCATGAAGTGAGGTAACAGGAGTCCAGACAATTCAGTTGATGATCCAGCTTTATTGTAAGATTGGCATGATGAGTAACTGATACAGTGTACAATATAGTACTCTCCAGTCTGACCAAGCTATATCCTAAGCCAAGGCACCTGAGTGTCGTAGGGTCTAGGTTGGAGAAGAATAAGATGCTGAGGCTTGATCCTGACTAGGTTATATAGTCAGGAGCAAGCCCAGATGACGTCGTGTCTATTTCTGTACTTTCTATTTTTAGTATAGGGAGCGACTCAAATATGCTGAGTCGGTGGTTCTGCTCAGTCCCAATCTGTGGTAGGAGGGGTGAGCTGCTCCTATTGGCTAGGTGAATCTAAAAATAGTTGAGTTCTCCAGTGGGGGATCCACAGGAGGGAGCCTGGGGATTTCCCACTGGAGGAGGGCAGGTGTGAACTCTTCACCCTGCTAAGCTAAAAATAGGTTGACCTTGGTTTGAACTAGGGGGTAGCTTGGCCAGTTTGGTTTGAGTATGTCGTTCATAATTATAATACATAGAATAGTCCATTGACAATATTCTGGAATTAATAATCAGAAATTTCACTCTCCCTGAATATACTCCACCATGGCTTACTCAAACTATTCTGGAATTAATAAGAGTTAGAGACAAATTATATAGAAAGGCCCGTGAAACAAATAATATTGGGAATTGGGAAATAGCCTTATATTATAAACAAGTTGTAAAAAGGGAACTTTTCAATAGTCAAAAATCTGAAATTAGAGAACTTATTCAATACAGGAAAAATGATCCCACTAAATTTTGGAGTGCCATTCGAAAACTTTTACCACATAAGACAAGCAGTACACTGATGAAACTAAGGAATAACACCAACAACATGATTGTACCTCCTGATGAATGCGCAGATTATATCAATATGTTTTTTTGTAAATGTTGGTGCCAACCTGGCCAATGCTCTTCCACCTGCTGAGGGGAGGTGCATTGACCCGGCACCTTATGGAGTCCCACTGGAAAACGTTAATTCACTTGGTGAGATTTCATATATAGACTTGATAAAGATGATTAAATCTATTAATGTCAAAAAGCCATCGGCCATTAAACATTGTAAGAACTTTATAATTAAGGATGCCTTTTTTTGCTATTGCTGATGTTATATATTGGTGCTGTATAACAAGTGTCTATAACAATCTATATTCCCTACTGTCTGGAAGGTTGGAACAGTCGTACCCCTCCCAAAGAAACCTAACTCTCTTGATGTCAATGATCTCCGACCCATTAGTCTATTACAAACCCCAGGCAAACTCTTAGAAAAAATTGTATGTAAACGGCTACAATTATACATGACGGAGTCTGATTTACTATGTCCATACCAGCATGGGTATAGAGCAGCACACTCGACCCAAACTGCAATCACTGAGCACCTCTATACTATAATGAATAATATTTTACATAACAAGCCTGCATATTGTTTATATTTAGATTATAAAAAAGCTTTTGACACGGTTTCCCATTCTAAAATTTCTTCAAAACTACACGCTCTAGGCTTAGACGAAGGGACTTGTAAATTTTTTAAAAATTATCTGACGGACAGACAACAATGTACTCTAGCAAATAATGATATTTCAGAACAATTGCGAATTACCTATGGGGTGTCTCAAGGTTCAGTTTTGGGTCCTGTCCTTTTTTCTGTTTATATAAACTCGCTTGCAAAATGTGGTAATCTTAAAACGAGCCTCTATGCTGATGATGCAGTTATCGTGACTGATACCTCGCAACAAATGAGTGACGCTATACTTAATATTAGCAGATGGTGTGTCAACAACTCCCTTACCATAAATGAAAAGAAAACAAAATGGATGCTGTTTAATAATGTCCACCAAGAAAACAGTGTTTTTACTTTAAATGGTACTCTGCTTGAAAGAGTTTATTCTTTCCCATACCTGGGAGTAACCCTAGATCCAGAACTAAAATTTATTGACCATAGAACAAATTGTATTAATAATATTAAGAACAAAATTTATCAACTTGCAAGAATCAGAAAGTTTGTTGACACACCATCAGCACTTGATATTTTCAAAGCCATGATACTACCTAGTTTTGATTACTGTGATTTCATCTGGGATAGAGACTATAGGGGTGAAACATTGGAGCTACAATTATTACAAAACTGGGCATTAAGAATTATTTATAAGGTTAATTTAGAGCAAAATCCCCTAATGACAACTGTTCAAATAAGAAATGCTAGTGGATGTGAAGAACTCTGGAATAGAAGAGACAGACATCTATTATATTATGCTTTCTCATTGGCTCAAAAGGCTTGTTTTATTGACAATAGAAATTTACCTACCAGACTTCACACTGGTAAAAGATTACTCATCCCACACTGTCTAAAACCTATATTTGTAAGAAGCGCTTTTAATAGAGCGTGCACAAGGTGGAATCAATTGAAATCTAGATATACACACATTGAGACGCTGGTGTAATTTAAGAAAGAAATTTCTAAAGACTATCCAAACTGTTTTATGTGAACAAATAATGCTGTAACAGTCACATGGTAGTACCTCATCTCATCTCATCATTATGACGCAGATATAGATACATTGTACTCTAGGAATGGTCTTCCAAAGCTATCAACTATTGAGATTATAAATTCATATTGACAAATCTAGGTTGAACTGCTGCTCCATATGTATATATTATTCAAGACGATGAGAGGGGACTTGGTAGAACAACCACAATTCGTGGGTAATACTTTTACATTGTAATTGTATTAATTCCTGAATAAAACACTTTAAAAGATGAAGTTGTTACAATATGGATAGGGTGCATAAGATATATTTTGGTATTTCACCAATCTACCCCACTAATACATTACTACTTTTTGGTATTTCCTTACTCTTCTGAACATGTACTGCAACCTTGTGGCCTCCTCCATATAGACCATTATAACGTTTCAATTTCTGGGTTATTAGATTCATAGTCTCAAGTATTTTCTTGGCATGTTTTTTTAGAGTTAAAAGTTGCATGGGATGTCTGGCACACAACTGGAATAGATGGCACTTTGAGCGTGGTGTTTGGGAGCATGGCATATGGCATATTGTATGCCACAACCATGGGCATACAGGTTCCATACATTTCTTATATGTAGAAATATTTGGATTTTCCCACTCTACCCCACAAAAACTACCACTGACACTACTATCTCTTGGTATTCCCTTACTCTTCTCCATGTGTGCTGCCACCTTGTGGCTTCTTCTGCACAAGCTGGTCGGTGAGATGCTGAGCTAACCCTACCATGGTTAGAGTTGGGTTCCACGATCCACCCTGTGGCCACAGAGCTCCACCGGTCACATACACATTTGATGTTTCTTTCAGGCGGTAGTCGAGGTCAACCAGTGCAGAGTTGTCTTCACCGATGTGCATAGTTGAACTTTCATGGACCAAAGCATCCACCCTGCGTTCTTTTTCTAATGGTCGTTTAAACATCCATTGTCCTTTGGTAGGGGTTCCATGCCAGTACTCCACTCTCGATGCACCCTCAGGGCTTAGGGCCTCTTCAAGAATTCCAAACGTTGCCTCATCCATCGCATTCCAGGTTTCCATGTCCAAATCATTCTCGGTCACCTGAAGGATTGAATTGGTTGTCAGATTTGTGTCATCCTTGTTGTGGCGGAACCAGTTGTTTGGGTTTTCAGCATCCAATTCGCCAAGGACTGCACAAACAAAGACAACGTGGTCTTGGCTTGTCAGCAATTGCTCCAGGGATGCAGTAGCCACTACATCGGGCATATAGCGCAAAGCTGTTCCTGTGTTCTTCTCTGGGTCTTTGTCCGACAGCACACTCAGCTGGATATGATATTGCTGCTTGTAGTTCTCTTTGGGCTTCCCAGCAATATAGAAGGCTCCAATCTCCAACTCTCCAAACATCCCATCTTTATCGATGTCAGCACGGGGCACACGAGCCACTACGGATGTTATGAAATGGGCAGAGAAGCGATCTCCCGCTTTGGTAATATCCGGGAAGGAGTTGCGGACTAGGGTCGTTGGTGGCAGGGTTCCCATGGCTAACACCAGTTTAGCATCTCCCAGTGGCAGTACGCCCCTGGAGGTCTGTAAGGCAGTTGCAGTTCCATTTTGTTCGTAAATCTTCTCAACTGTGCAGTTGGTGGCGATGTCAAGGTGGGCAGAGTCTTTGACACCTGCTTGTTTGGAGACCAGGGACAGCAACTCGCCTGGTACAGAATACTTCACGAAGTCAATTCCACTACCATATTTCCCATTGCTGGCCAAAGGGGCAGGCTCCACCCGATAGACACCCTCCACCTTCTGCTTGTTCTGGTCTAGTAGGTGTTGCATCTGACGCTGCAGGGCTGCATAGACTGGTCGCTGCTGACAGATGATATTCATGAGAATAGGGTCTTTTTCTGCATCAACTTGGTCAGCTGTTTGTACATTTAGGAGGTCCTTTGCAGATTGGTAGTAGTCATCAGCTGCCTTGATTGTCTCTTTAGGCCAGCCATACATTTCTTCTACAGTCGGCTTTGGGCACCAAGCACTCCACATCGTTGAACGACCACCAAAGAATGGAACCATTCCATGCTGCCAGCGGACAATACCACCCTTGCCCTGAATGGGTAAAGAATGAATTCAGTTTCTAAATCAACTTTCTAATAAAATGTTTCTGGTGCTGCATTGTTCATTTGTAAGAATTTCTAATTCATGTATATTTCAAACTAAATGACATTGTAAGTGATAACTTCCTTTTCAATCTGAACTTCCCTTTTACATGGCATTTCATACTATTTCAAGATTTTATGGGTGAAAATATTTACCTGGTAAGTATCAGCAGTAAGTGTCCATGGGAACGTTTCTGAGAGGCCACCTAATGTGCTGGAAAATGGTTGTGGAAGATTCTGGAAATGCTCTGGCAGGAACAGTGTACCTAAATTTGATGAGAAAAAATAGAGTTATATTTGAATATTTGTAAGACAATTGCAACAAATATTGCTCTTTTGAAGTCCCAATATTCTACAGAACATCTGCACTCGAGTCCCTGGACAAGTCCCCTTGAACCTCCAAAGAATGATACTTTCATGAAAATTTCATATTTCTATAAATGGATTTTTACACAGTTTTATAAATATGGTAGAAGCGTTGGTAAAAGGCCTTTAACCATTTAGAACTCGAATAAGTGTATAAAATGATATCTTATTTCTTTAGGATTTTAATCAAAAGTATTGATGATTGACCCTTAATTATCCTAGTAACCAATGTTGTCAATAAAAATCAGCAAAAAATCTACCGTCAATAGCCATTTTGAGGAAAGTGTTAAGGGCATAAATTCTTTTAATTGCTCTTTTACCCAGAACATTGGACTATGTGAGTTAGATATATCACAGTAAATTTATTAGTTTAAGAATAAGGTACCTTTTTCCACAATTAACACATTGCAGTTTGGATCATTGGTGAGAGCTCGCTCTGCAACGGCAAGGGAGCAGAATCCGGATCCCACAATGATAATGTCATACTTCTTTTCTTCTCTGGCATGTTTCCACTCAGACTCGGACAGAAAGAACAGTTGTTCCATAACCTTGTCACCTGTCGGGTTCTGACATCCGGGTGTGGGGAACCCATACTTCAGGTTGCTGGAACCAGATGTCATTTTGCTAGTAGCAATACCGCTGTTGGTTATTCCACTGTGGCTTCTGTAAGAGAGAAAATAATGTCATAATATATGTCAGGAGCACCTAATACTAGCCAGGGTATTGAGGAAAATGAAAAGCTTCTTTGATTCCTTCATAGCTCATGAAATATCATCGCAATAGATGTCAAACTCTGTAGAAAATAAATATTGAATTTGCAGTGTCCCAGTGTAGTTTTAACAAGAAGCCCGAGGTGGCTGTGGTACACAAATGTACAATGGAATATCAGTTGAATTAACAATGGATCTCTGGCAACTTTGGGATGAGGAATCCTTCATTATTTTGATGACTTTTTTTACAGTGCACTTTGGTAGGATTCAGTGTCTTACTTGGTGAAATCATGTATTCAGGGGGTTAATTCATTACATTAATTGTGGGTACTACCCTATGACTGCCCTGTACATGTAGCACCTATGCAGTGATTACATAAGGTTTGGTAAAACTGAAGGAGTTACATGTGTAATGGTTCGTATCGACTTATATGTTGGGTGGCTCGTTGGCTCGCTTATCACTAAAGATACCAACACAACACGAGTAGTTCGGGTTGGGCAAAGCCCCGGACACCCCTACCTCTCGGGTAGGACTTTATTCACGTTTAACAGATAGGAACTTAGCGTCTTGACTGGACCATGTCCAGTCCCCTTCTGCCGCTCGTCCGGCTTCTTAGTAGAAGCTGGACGCGAGGCATGGTGCTGCCCCCTCTTGTACCAACGGGGTATCGCAAAGCGACACCTAGCTGGCATAGAAGGAACAAGCACCACACGAACACGTCTCTCGGATGAACGGCACTAATATATATACAACGATGCCGGCCCCTACACCACCCCCACTAGACTATACCTAGGGTTGGGTGTATTTAATAAATACCTATTGTTAACTTTATACAATAATAAATTATACATACATAGGTAAGTCTATACAGAAGTGTTCGTATAGATTATAGAACATTAAGGGGCATTATAAATAATATGTACATGATGAGGCATCGTCGCATATAACCCGAAGTAACTAATAATAACAATTAGGAAGTGGTGCCTTATGCACCATCGACCTAAGGTGGTAAATGGTAACAATGTTACAGTGTTATTATAGTATTAGAGACGCGATAAAAGGTAGATATGTAGTGAAATGGTATTAACAATTTTTTTTACAGTAGTAAATAACCGTCCCGAGGAGGGGTAAATAACCCGAGAAAAATTTTGTGTGGATTAATTATAAGAATATAAATATTATATAAAAATAGTTTTACATAAAATATTAATAATAGACGTCCTACCAGGGTAGCAGGATCGCCCTTACAAAATACCGGACTTCCGGCGAATCTGGAACGACTGGTTTCTGCAGCTTCACCCGGCGACACTAGTGTGGTGGCAAGCCAAGTTGCTGTTTTGGTGTGCCCTGATGAAGGTGGGAAGATGGAGCCCGGTTAGGTGTGGTAATCCTGTTTGTGTTTCGGGTTAGCGTCCATCTTCGCTGCAGGTTCCGTTCCAAATCGGCGAGTCCAGTGTAAGGATAAGTACCTCTGGCATGATAAATGCTTTTACCCTCGGGTACTATGTAACACCATCAGATGGACACTTAAAGATCCTCCGGATCAGTGTCCATCTTCTCAGCCGACTCCGCTAAGGCAGCCGGAGCGGAGCTGCTGCAACTGCTCAGAGAGAGCAGCGTGGAGCTGGGCGTGTCGCTCCCCAAGCTCAGCAGGCTCATCACCTCTGACGGGCTGTCCACTGCCTCGGGTGCGGGTAGGGCAGCCGGAGCGGGCGGAGCAGCCGGGAGGGGTGGAGCAGCCGGAGCGAAGGGCAGGGACGACGTAGAGCCATCCCACTCGTCCAGGTGTTTCCCGAACGCGAGGAAGAATTTGAGGTCAGCCTCCTTGTACCGATGAATGTACCCGGCGTTCTCAGCGCGGTGGAACTCCTAAAGCTTTTCAGCTTCCAACTGCTGGCGCCGGCAGGATTGGATTGCCTCCTCGACATTCTTCCTTTCCTGCACCTGAATTTTCTCTTCCTCCCTCTTCTGGACTTCGTAGACCAGGTTGAAGGTGGCTTCAGTCATCACACGCCAGTAGTCAACTGACTTCTGGTGATGCAATGACTGCCATTCCGCCATCAGGTCATTCTGGATCGTGGCCGTTTGAACATCGCGATGATCAACAAACGTGTTCGGATCCTGAAGACCTGACAGAGTTCCTGATATCAGTTCCATAACGGGCACCCGAGGGGCCGTTGGTGGGACTATAACTGGTGGGGGCGCGGCGGTCTCCACAGTGGCAGGCGGAGCACCTGCTGGAGGGACAGACGGGCCCTCTACCGTTGCACCACCTCGGCCTCGGCCACCGCCCGGGGGAGCTCGGGTGGACTCCATTCCACCACGGCCTCTACCCCGGGGTTTAGACCAGCCCAAGGAGGTTAGGACCTGAGATTTCGGGTCCCGCTTGTCCCATGGAAGGGTACTTCGCCTCGTACTCACTGTACGTGGGGCGCTTGCCGGAGGATCCCTCACCAGCCCACCAAGATGTATACCCGGATGGGGGAGCGAAGATCTCGCCCCCGTCATCCCGGCTGCCAGAGGCTTCACCCGGGGGTTGCTCCGCGGATGCAGGTGGTGTTGCTGTGGCCGGAGTGGCCACCTGGCTAACCGCCCTACGGGTCTGGTTGCCAGGCATATCTAAAGCCGAGACCTGTCGTCCCGACTCGCGATGATCAGCTGGGTTGGCTGGTCTGGGCTGGTCCTTATCACCCGAAGGGCTTACGGACCGGTCTGCGTGGGTCCTCTTGGGAGCACTGGCAGCCAAAGCTGTGCCTCCGTTAGGAGCCTTCGAGCGGGCTTTGACTTTCTCCCGCTTGTCGTCTCCCCTCCACTTCTTCACCTTCAGGTGCACCTCGCTGGGCATCCCGAACTTGGTGGAGGAGAAGTTGATTTGGAAGAAGGCTAACAGATTGCCGCTCTCCCACGAGCAGAATCCGGTCTCGAATGCCTGCTCCTTGATCTCTTTGACATTCAACGAGGCCCAGTTAGCCAGGAGCTCGTTGAAGCACTTAACGGCCCGCTTCCTCGTCTTCTCCAGGCCGGTGCCATGGGCTTTCTGCAGATGCAGAGCCATGTCCCGACGCCGGTGAGTGGAGAAAGTGCCGTCACATAGTTTGCCCGGACGGTCTCCGAGCACACACATCATCACTGGCTTGTGGTGCATATGATGCTCCACTATGTGTCGGGCGAAGCGAGGCTTCGTCTCAAACACCTTCTCTCCAGTGAGAGCCAGCTGGCACGACTCGAATGGACACCTCCGGCGGTTGCCGGATGGTCCCCATTGAGTCATTGCCCATTGGACTTTCGTCCGGGCCTCGTAGCCGTAAATTGACCCCAATTTGGATTTGAGCTGGTCAATCCAAATGAGGTAGAATTTACCCACTGGCGTATCCGAGGGGCCGGACTTCATCCACTCCTTGTCATCGCTATCACCATCCTTATTGACGGCGCCCGGGCACATGTAGTGGACCGTGTCGTAAGCACAGTCCGCGAAGCAGCGGGGAGTCCGTTCTTTGAATCCCTCGGCTGCATTCTTCCACATCCATTTCTGATTGTCGTCTTTTGGGACATCAGTGGTCATTTCTTCCCACGTTGTCACAGACTCCAAATCAGATCTGGCTGACTCGGGCAGCTCTGGGTCGCTCTCGCTTCCCTCACTGTCCGTGTAAATGCCCTCTCCTCTATGGCTGGCTCGGCTGGTGGTTGTAGTACCAGACGAAGCCTTGGTAGAGGACTTGGCGCTCGCCCCGCTGGTGCTGGCAGTGGACGCTGCAGTAACCGAGGTGGCTACTGTGGTTGCTGGTGTTTTGGAGGCGGACGTCTTCGGGTCGCCCTTACCCCTCGACTTGGTGGGGGGTGTGGGCTCCGCCGGAGACGCTTTCGCTCCATTCTTTTTCTTCCGGCGCACGACCTTGGGTGGCTGCACTGGTACCTCGGGACTAGAATCCGACTGTCGTGGATCCTTGTCCTTTGAACGAGGGCTTCTCCTACTACCGACCGGGGAGTCGGAGTTGGAGGAAGCCTTCGCCTTACTTTGGGCCTGCTGTTTTCGGTGGGCCCGACGGGCTGCGGCGAGCGCCTTCTGCTGTTTGTCGAGCTCGGCTCGCTTGGCTTCAACAGCAGCCTTCTGACGCCAGATGTCCTCCTCCGAGATATCGCCAGGTGCCTCTGGTATCTCGGAACCCGGTTCCTTCTCGGACGCGGACCTCTCGATGGCGATCCTAAGGTCTTCAACCTCCAGGTCACTCTCAGTGAGAGGACCCTTTGGTGCAGGCTTGCGGGTCAACCGCTTGACCCGGTCCGTTTCCACTGACGAAATAGTGACTGTAGAGTCTGTATCCATGTCGGACTCTCTTAACTCCTCGGCTTTCCGGGTAATGCCTTCGGAGATTAACACAGCTCGGGCCAAGCTTTCGTTGACCGCCATCTTCTCCGCTAACTTCCGATAGTTGCGGAGCCAAGAGACTGGCATACTGTCAGCCAACTCGTCGCTGCACGAGTCCATGACCAGAGTCTTGAAGTCGTCTGGTATGGCCTCGGGCTCGCCTGGTTTCACCGCCAGCGGTCCGTACCCGAACATGGAGGCGTGCAAGGGGATGTAGGTCCCCCAAGAGGTGTACACGACACCGGACTCTTCATCGACGTGAGCCATACGCTCGATGCGGGTTTTGAATCCCGGAGGATACATGGGGATGTCCAGGACATCAATCCTATCACCCGAAGCCGCCGTAGACGCGGGCTCCGGGCGCGGTGGTGGTGGAGGTGGCATCTTCTCCCGGTCGGTGGCCTTGGCCATCGCCGAGAGCGTCAGGGCTGCCTCCTCGGTTGAAGAGTCCATAGACTCCTCAACCCGAGACGGGACCTTCGGGTCCTCGTCTTTCTCCAACAGAACGTTGGCTGTTTGACGCGCAGTGTCTATCGACCCCTGTGCCATGGCACTGAGGGCGACTTCCAATTTATTTTTTTTGAGGTTTGAAAATGTTTTATTGTCAAGTCACTATTCATACAGAAAGTGGTAAAATTAGACAATAATGTGAATCCTCGTTCAGTTATTACATTAAGTGGTTGTTTGCACATAGATCAATGAATAAAGATGGAAATTTATACAATGAAGAATGAGAACAATAATATAAACAGAAAAAATAAAATCTATATAACAAACAGTATATACTATGTACACAAATAGCAACCTCTATAATCTTACAATAAAATTTCAAAAAGAAGGGCAGCAGGCATGGTACATCAGTTTGTTACTATCAACAAGTTTTATACTAGCATGTATTATAAATTGGCAAATGTGTTGGACTCCTCCCGAAGGATTCGTCCAACAGAGAGGGGAATAGTTAGCCAAGCTAACTCAACAGCTAAAGGCTGCCAACCGCCAACACTAACCACAGCGAAACGGGTGGCGTCTTACCGCCACGAGTCCGCTCTAGTTATAAACAATATGACGTCAGACCTCTCGTCTCGCGAGATCCCGCAAGGGCTATCCGGTGACCTAGTTCTGCGCTTTCCCGCCGCACCCGCGGCGCCACCTAGGAACTAGATCCGAACTAACATTCGACTCGACATGCGAGACGCGGCCTACTACCCGAGTGCTATCGTCTGGAGCTTGGCGGTGTATACAACGCTTCAAAGCGAATGTACCGGTTAATCCGACCGCCACTCACGGGATACAGCTACCCGGGGGGGCGCGTTCGGCATCTCCAGCCGTGGAACGTATGTTAACCGCCTACGGCGGACAACACGCAGCAGCTCGTTGTGTATTGAGTTAGGTTACAGCAGACCTCAACCGGGGGCTGCGTCTAACGCCTTCAGTTAGCTTCTTATTCTTCCCGGCTTTACGTACGGCCTTTTCTGGGTCCCGCTTAGCCATGGCGAGACCTTTCCCATACTTAATGCCTTCACTTAGTGAGACATTCTTCCTTTCTTACGATTAGGTCGTTTCCTGGCCTTCGTCTTCCTTTTGACTAATACCTCATCTTCCGGCATTTTTCTCGGCCGGCCTCTAGGGCGTTTCACCGGTACTACCACGCTAGGTCCGCTAGGGACAGACACAGGTGGTTTGTAACCGAACTCCCTCTCCGCCTCTTCGCGTCCCTTCCAGGGCCGAAGTTTTCCGACATTTGTCTTCCATTTCCTACCAGTTAGGCAGTCCTCCATCATCACCGTGGACTCGGAGATGATGCGAATGATTTTAAATGGACCTTCCCAGGGCGTTACGAGCTTCAGCCGTTCTAGCGGCTCGTAGTACCTTAGTACTTTGTCCCCAACATTAAAACGAATTCGTTTAGCATTGGTGTCATAACCCACCTTTTGCCACTTCGCACTCTTCAGCAGTTCTTTCCGAACGGCCTCGTATGCCTGTTTGAACCTATCCCTTAACGACTCCACAAACAACACGGTGCAGGGCGCCTCCGGGTCTATCCCAACCACTCCATACACTAAGTCGGCGGGCATTATGATGTCCTCGCCGAACACTAGCATGTTTGGAGTGCAATTAGTAGATGAATGGACAGTGTTGTTGTAGGCATGTACTACAAACTCACACTGTTCATCCCAGTCGTCCTGGTGGGTATTAACCAGGGGCTTTAGTACTTGTATCAGGGTCCTGTTGAACCGCTCTACCTGCCCATCCGACTGTGGTCGGTATGGGTTTGTTCGGGTCTTGCAAATGGCTAGGTAATGGCACATTTCCTGCCATAGCTCTGACTCAAACTCTCTTCCTTGGTCGCTGTGCATCATAAGGGGAACACCCAAATGCAGCACCCAGCCTTTTACAAACGCTTCAGCGCATGTAGCGGCTTTGTGATTAGGAAGAGGGAACACCCGGGTGTACTTGGTGTAATAATCGGTTACGACCATCATGCAAGTATTGTCCCGGGGCGTCGTCTTGATCCCGCTGATGATGTCTATCGCCACTCGAGCGAACCTGACACCAAACAATTCCTGGGATAAGGGTTGCTTTCCCCGGCCGGGTCCCGGCTTGTTTTTGCAACAATCCGGGCAAGTGGCGATCCACTGGAGCAGGTCGCCTCTCATTCCAGGCCAGTAGTAACGCCTTTGTAGGCGCTCTATTGACCTCTTCTTACCGAAATGGCCGCTCGTTTGGTGACCATGGCAATAATACATGATATCCCTCCTCATCGGGGTGGGGATCACTATTTGTAACAGCCTACCATTGGTGGGAGTTGTCTTCCACCTACATAGTATGCTGTCTCGGATCTCTAGCTCGGTCCATTGAGCTAGCAATCGCCTCGCTTCCCTATCTTCTAGGGATACTAACGGCCTTGCCGGTTTAATACCTGTCCGTAGGTATTCCATTATGCGCACAGTGGTGGGATCTGACTGTTGGAACTTCTTGATGGTCTCTGGGGACCAATCGAGATAGCTACATACAGCCTCCTCCCAGGGGATACGGGGGGTGGTATAATTAAATACCAACCCAGCTACCACAGCATTGTGGGCCCCGCAGTCTTCACAAGTGGCATTCTGGCACTTTCGGATAGGTCGCCTCGACAAGGCATCGGCATTGATATGCTTAGCACCGGGTCGGTGCTCTATTTGCTTATGCTCTAATCCAAACTCGGATAGATGAGCTAACCATCGTCCAATCATCCCCTCGGCATCCTTGAAGTTAAGGAGCCACCTAAGAGACGAATGGTCGGTTCTTAAAGTGAAGTCACTTCCCCAGAGGAAATGCTTAAACTTCTTCGTATACACCACTACCGCGAGGAGTTCCCGTTTGGTGGTACAATAATTACGCTGGGTCTTGCTTAGCGTGTTGCTAGCGAATGCTAATGGGACTTCGACTCCGTCCTGGACCTGGGAGAGAGCCGCCCCTATTGCATCATTGCTCGCATCTGTGTCTAAAATGAAATGTCCCTCGGGAGTGGGATATTTCAATACGGGTGTGTTTCTAAACAAATCTTTTATTTTATTAAAAGATTCTTCTTGCTCGCTGGTCCATTGGAATAGGTCCCGTGCCCTACCCGGGGTCCAGTGAGCTAAGCACTGCATAGGAAAGCTGACACGAGAGTAATTTGGTATGAAATCACGGTAGTAGGAGCAAAATCCTAGAAATGATCTCACCTCCTTAGCACTCGTGGGTCTTTCCCAATTCTCTACAGCTTCTAATTTCTCCGGATCTGCGCTCACTCCGTTGGGGGTGATGATCCTTCCCAAGTATGTAATTGTTTTCTTAAACAGGTTGCATTTCTTGGGTTTGAGCTTTAGACCGTTTGATAGTATCCGATTGAGTACCAATTGCAGATTTGCATGGCATTCCCTAAACGATTTGCCAAACACGACAATGTCATCTAAGTAGACCAAACATTTCTTCCACAAAAGATCACTCAACAAGAATTCCATCATGGCCTCGAATGTAGCGGGGGCGTTACACAATCCGAAGGGTAAGACATTATACTCGAATAGCCCCATATGACTGGAGAACGCTGTTTTCTCCACGTCATCGGGGTGCATCGGTATTTGCCAATACCCAGATTGTAAGTCCAAGGTACAGAACCATTGGTTCCCACCCAAGCTATCTAATGTCTCGTCTATCCTTGGTAAAGGATATGAGTTCTTCTTTGTCATACCGTTAAGTTTTCGGTAGTCGACACAAAAGCGGATTGTACCGTCTTTCTTAGTGGTCATACAAACAGGACTGGACCAGGGACTCGAGCTCGGCACGATGACCCCTAGGTCCAACTGTTTTTGTATTTCCTGTTCGCAAATTAACTTCTTCTTAAGAGGAAGTCTGCGATACGGAATTTTAAAAGGTTTCTCGTTGCCCACATCTATAGTGTGCAACACCTTGTCGGATCTGCCTACCGGTCCTCCTTCCCTACCAAAAGCACTCTCGTACTTTTGTAGGAGTTTCGCTAGGCAATCCTTATCCTCCGTATTCTGTATATCTGATTGGTCAATCAGCTTTTGGAATTCTTTATCCAATGGATGCTTACTAACGGGGTTTAGTGGTTTATTGAACCTGGCCTCGGTGACGTGTTCGACCGAACTCATCCTACCCACACTGTCGCCTCGCTTCAAGTAGACCACTGAACCACCTCGGTTAGTCATGGGTAATACAGTCCAAGCTGCATTAGCCACTAATGTATCCACTGAGTCCAACCCGATACTTGATAAATACACCGTGTCGGGTTCATAGACTCCAGTTTCATTCCTCTGGGCCATTGATCCGCCACAAAGGACATCGCAAGTGGTACCCGGTGGGATCTTCACTGTGTGTATCACTGATGCAACTGAAGACACTTGTCTCAATACGCATTGGACATGCAAGCCATACGGGTTCCGTATACTCATCATACCATCCCTGGGGTCCAAGACGGCCCCATATAAGCTTGCAAAATCCAATCCGAGGATTCCGTCATCACTAACCTCTGCTATAGTTGGCGAAAGAACAAATTCTCCTATACGGATAGGCATAAACGTCCTACCAAAAGTACGCATACTGCTTCCATCGGCTGTGCAAGCATTTACCCCCGTGTTGAAGAATCTTTTGGACACACAGGAGTGGCTGGCTCCAGTATCCACCAAGAATTCACCTACCCAGCCTTCCACAGATATGGGTACATACCACCGTCTCCCCCCTAAAGGAGAGGGGTTACTGGTAAACTGGTGAAAGTCTCCCGAATCACCAAGATTCAATCCGAGTCCTCTCAAAAATTCCAGACACGGATGACTTGGGGGAAGGCGTGTCCCACACACTCGAATCAACTCTTTGATCCATCCTTCCTCTCCCCCAGTGCGGCCACTCGCCTCTATATGTTCACCACCGTACACATAAGCACTAGGGTCCCTGGCCCCGGCTGTAGAGCAGGGGTGTGCACCCACAGCCACCCCCGGTAGCATTTTGGCATTCGTTCCTCTCAGGGGTTATACCCAATGCCGTGGGTACAACCCCCACTAGTTTTCCACATCAGTGGAATCCGTAGCTTCTCCCTTCCTTCGCCGTTGTCTTCGGCTTCATAGAAGGCAGCCATTACCGGCTTAGCAGTGGTACATTCAGAGGAGTAGTGTCCCATGCGCTGGCACCTGAAGCACTTAACCGTTCGCCGATCCACTCGGGGTCTTTGCCGACTGGCTTGGAGGGCATCTGTAATTTTCCTACACATATCCTCCATAAGTTTGGTCATGTCCGGAGACTGACCCTTCACTTTATCAGTGCTTACAAAAGGCTTGGCTGCCTTCTCACCGACTTTCGGGTCACTCTTGACCTCCGATGATGGTCTAGAGTCCCTTGGCTTATTAAAAGCCTTCCTCGGAATATACTTCCTACCTGAAGCATTTTGCCTTAGCTGCATCGAACAGAAGGTGCCGTCCTCCTGTTCGATTTCAATCAATTCAAAGTCGTCCGAGGTACTATTTACCTCAGACCGCTGGGCTACTGATGCTAGGGGAGCCGAGCCAGTGGCATTCGGTATGTCCCCGGCTAACATAGTTCGCTTCTTCACGGCCATATCTATACCATTAAATATGCCGTGCAATGTTATGCCTTCTTTCCAGGCATCTCTCGCAGCAATCTGCTCGTCTCGGTCTCTCAGACCCTTAACGAATTGTGTAATTAAATCGTCCATATACCAGTCTTGGTTTTCAGTACCAGGCCTGGCCTTGCTTAGCAGGGCATGGAGCTCCATACCGTATGCTCTGAAAGCTTTGTTAGGCTTCTGCGTGCGTTTCTTAAAGCGGACCATCGGATCCTCCTTGACCATGTTATACAATAGTCCACTAGCAGATTCTACTAACTGCTCAAAACTTCCTACGAGACTGTACCAGGTCCGCCATTGCTCTACAGCCATGCGACCCAGCCCGCCTTTCAAGCATCTCACCAGATGCGGCTTGGCCTCGTATGGGGTCCAACCATTACAATTCATCACATCGATGAAATCTTCGAACCACTCTTTCCACGGTCGAGTACCGTCGTATTCCTTAGGAATCACGGCTACCCTTCGGGCGGAATTATGAGCATACATCAATCTACTGCATTGTTGTTTGCTCCATTCAATCGCCTTGGTTTCATTCAAGGTTCGATTGCCTCCTATTCCACCAAAGCTTGTGTTGCCCGGTGGAGGCGGTGGTGGCGGCTGGCTATACGTCCACTGTGAACCACTGTGATTCGTATAGCCTCCACCACCTTGGTTAGGGCCGGTACCCAAGGTACTACTGCTACCGGCAGTACCCGTAGCACCGTCCCTCCCTTGTGAACTTTGCTGGCCGCCATCGGATGGCTGGTTCCCTGTCGGGTGACTACCATCGTTTGCTTGAGCCTGTTGGCCGCTGTCGTTATCAGCTCCCAATCCAACATTTTCTGTCTGATCCACATGTATGTGGAAGCCACTAGTTTCCGCACTCGTGTCCGAGGCATCCCGAGGTGCATAGTCCGGGTCTATGTTGTGGACTATAGGGACCTCACTTATCCGGACTCTACTAGTTCGGCCGTGCTTATCTTGGGTTCTGATGTAAACTCCCCCTTGATCTACATTCCGCGTCGCATTGTCATTGACAAAAGGATTGTATTGCGGATGCCTAGGTGTAGAACAGGAAACTGGGTCTCCTTGTTTAACAAAAGTCGAGTTCGGATTTAAGTCCTTACTCGCAGGAGGGGCATTCGTCTGCTCTTGCTCCTGTAAATAACTCTCCATGGCAGACTTATTTATTGTGAGGGTAGCTACATCCGTAGTGAGATTTCGCTGCTCCTCCCTTAGCTGTGCATTTTCCGATAAGATTTCGGATCGAATCTTCTCGTTTTCTGCAACTGCTCGGTTACGTTCCTCCTGGGCGGCTACTGCCTCCCGCTTAAATGTATCCTTCAACAGACGGTACTTTTCACCTTTCTCCTTCTGAGACCGCTGATATTCATTGGTCTCTCTTTTGATCTCGGATTGTTCCGAGACCAACTTGGCCTCTGTCTCTGCCTTACGGAGTTGAAGTTTCTTTAACTTCTCCTCCATGGCATGCAACTCGGATTGTTGTTTGTTTACATCCCGAGCTTTAGCAACCTCCTCGGCTCTAGCCTTTCCGATTGCTTTGAGTTTGTTGGCTTCTTCGAGTTCTAGCTCAGCCAATCTTTTCTCTTTTTCCTGTTCGTCTTTCTCCTTTCGCTCCAAACGATGGGCTACAGAAGTTAGGCGATATTTTGGGTCAGATTCTTTTAGAATCGCCTCCTGTTCAACGGATCATAATTTGCCGATCCGAGACTTAGTCTCCTCTTCTATTTTCAATTGGGCTGCCATGAATTGTTCATGTTGCCTCTTAGCCTGTAACTCTACCTGTTCCTTGGCTTTCAAATAGGCCGAGGTAGTTTTATACCCGGGGCCCATCCGACGTCCATATATCGACTTGCTGCTGCCTCCAGGGTTGAACATGGAGTCAGACAAGCCTTCGTCCAAAGATAGGCCTAGGTAATGCCTTTCCGAGTTGCTCGGTTCGGCATCCCGAGGCTTAGTCTTCGGGGTTGCTTTAGGGACCAATGGGTCCTTTATAGCTTTGCCATCGTCGCTATCATGATCCGACGATGTCATTAGTGGGGCTACTCTGGTTGCCCCCTCTGGTACCGCTCCCGGGGGGGTCGCGGTATGCTGCATAGGGCTTTGTGCAATTGGGGTACCCAAGTTGCTAGCTGAGCCTGCTGGCTTAATAGGACCCAGCTGGCTCCTGCTAGTTATAACTCGGGACCAATCTCTCAAGTCCAAAGTTGGGGGTTTTAATACCCCCCTAAACAATCCTGTGTCCGGTGTCACCGTTTGAGGTGTACCCGGATACAATCTTACGATGCCACCTCCATTACTGGCGGCACCGTCTATTAAACCGGGTGTCGAGAAAACAGTCTGGACACCCTCTGGGTTGAACATTTGTTGTTGACCGGACTTCCAGTCTAACAACAGATGCTGGGATGTAAAGCCATCCTCTTCGAATCCCTCTAGCCCAGGGCTGGGGGGATCCGCATCGGGTTTACCGAGGCTTTCGGCCAATTTGGCCGCGCTCCACCCCCGAACCAACTGGTCACGGCACCAGTGTAATGGTTCGTATTGACTTATATGTTGGGTGGCTCGTTGGCTCGCTTATCACTAAAGATACCAACACAACACAAGTATTTTGGTTTGGGCAAAGCCCCGGACACCCCTACCTCTCGGGTAGGACTTTATTCACGTTTAACAGATGGGAACTTAGCGTCTTGACTGGACCTTGTCCAGTCCCCTTCTGCCGCTCGTCCGGCTTCTTAGTAGAAGCTGGACGCGAGGCATGGTGCTGCCCCCTCTTGTACCAACGGGGTATCGCAAAGCGACACCTAGCTGGCATAGAAGGAACAAGCACCACACGAACACGTCTCTCGGATGAACGGCACTAATATATATACAACGATGCCGGCCCCTACACATGTCAACATGTAATTCTTTCTAAAATCTGAATGCAAACATGGATTATTATGGCTGGGGTGAGTAAAACCTTCGTTTTCATTGCTGTATACTACTGTGGTGGTCCCGCGTCGTCTTCGAGGTACCTTCGTGGTCCTCGTGGGCGACGTCGAGAGCACCTCTGTTACCTGACGCCTGGGGGCGCTGGAGTCCAGCGCCACGTCACCACTTGGTCACGTGGCCCTCGACTCCGGTGTATATAAGGCCGTTGTACGGCCTTCCTCAGGGTCAGTCAAGCCCCGACTGACCATCGTGAGCGATGGTTGGCGGCTGCCCGGCTACCATATTCTAGTACTCCTCTGTGCTGCTGCACAGAGGAGGTGTATGTGGAATATCAACTGTAGACACTAGAAGGCCTAGTGTCGAACCTGTTATAGAGTTCAAACTCTGCCACCTGTAACTGTGATCGAGAACGGCTGATGCCTATGTGTTATTAGACAATAAAGTTTTAACTGGAACCTGAATAGTTGTTCTTCGTTGTTTATCGAAAGATTCGATTAAACATCGAGGGGTAGAAAGCTACACTGGTGCCGTGACCAGTTGTTAACTTTAGTCCGCATAGGTACTGCGAGCTTAAGTTCGACATGCAGGGTCACTTGGATGAAGGTGATGACCCCAATCACCAACATCAAGTGACTACAGGCCCGTTAGTGGATAGAAATGATCCACTAATCGGTGGTGGTTTGAACCACACCCTGATATTAGGTCCATCGTCTGACCAGTTGGGCCTGTATCAAAGGAGCCGACTACTCAATTGGCGAGTATCGACTCAACTCTCTCCGGCGGCTGAGAACTTCTTGAGGACACAGAGTTTGTCCTATGTAGAAAAATCAGCCTCGCCCGTGGGAACTCCAATGGGCCTTGGCAGTTGGGTCCCTCGCCCGTGTCGATACAAGGAAGTATTGACAGTGGCAGGGGACTCAACGAGGAGTTGCTACAAGAGCAGCAACGCCAACTGCGCCAGGGTCGCCAGCAGTTGGATGCTCTCGCGAGTAACACCACGAAAGCTCAGGAGAAGAGTACAGAAATAGAGCTGAAATTGGAACATCTTAGGCAGCAGGCGATAGAGGCTTCGAACTCAGATCGCGAATAGAGAACTTACTGATCTTCAGAAGAAGGTCAAGCAGCTCTCTAGCGAAAAGGAGTCCTTGCTTGTAACGAAGTCAGAGATCGAGCGTAGTCGGTTGACAGCAGTGGATTGTCAATCGCTAAAAGCGAAGATCAATCGCCTTGCTACTAGCCGCCGAGAATGTGTCGAGAGAGCTCGAAACGATTTTCGGGATGCCCAGCACGAGCAGACGTCCCTTAAAAATAAGTTGAAACTACAAGAAGTAGAAAAGACTATGTTGGAGGAACAACTGCAAGAGTTGCGGCATGAGTTGAACCAACAATCAGCCGAGCATACTGAAGAAGTAGCTAAGCACCTAACGGCTTATGAAAAGCAGGTGAAACAGCTATGTCAGGAACGGGAGTCGTTACTCTGTCAGATGCAAGCTGACGAGGATGCTCGAGCCAGGGACGAGGCAGAAATGCGTCGTCGCTGTGAGGAACGAATCGAACACGCAAACAAAATGGCGGAATATCAGGTCCTAATGGAACAGAAAGCGAGGCACGAGGCCGAGCTTAATTCCTTGAAGTCTGAATCCCTAGTAGCCCAGTCACTGAAAGATCAGAAGGATTCGGATACTCTGGGGGCCATGCGTGGTGAAATCGATGAGCTCCGACCAGAGATATTGACTTGCAGGAAGGCTGATGAAGCCAGGGTGAATAAAGAAGTTCGTGATGAACTCGCACTCGAAGAACGTCTGAAGGAGCAGACGGAATCGAAATTGCGTACCGCTAGACTTCGAGATAAGCAACAAAGTAGTGAATGCAGCACTACTAAAGTTGCTACTCAAGAAGATCTAGTCGAAAACCCTGACTACAGAGAGTGGCTCGACCGTGCCATGAAGGAGGTCAAGCAACTCTTTGCCATCAGCGAGCAACGAGATCTCTCGAAGCCCGAACATACCCGCCTGGAATTCCTAGTGTCGGAATTAAGGCAGGCGGAACGTTCAAAACAGCAGGCTGAGATAGATAGAATGGTGGGGGCAATCGACGACATCTCGAAAGTTGATTCGAGGTCGCGTCGGACCCTACCTGTTCCTTCGATGCCACGCACCGATGGTCTAAGTGGAGTGATCGGACAGTTCTCGACCCCCACCACGACCCAACAACATGTTGATCCGCCCAAATATAGGGATATCAGATTCGAGGCTTCGCGCTTGAGTGATGCCGATTCTGGTAATCCCTGGGGGATGAATCACAGTCGTGCAGACACGACTATGAGAAACATGGGGATGGACTATCAAATACCTAGAAGAGGCACAACATTCGCTCTCGATCAGGTCAGGAGATCAAGCAGAATGTTTGAAAATACCTCTATCGGGCATGAACCAGCCCGAACTAGGTCAGTCGAGTGCCCTCCATTTACATGGAAGGACGATTGGCTCCGTTGGTACCACGGATTCAATCACGTCCGTCGAGTAAATGTATGGACCTTGAGTATGGCATTAGCTCAACTCCTCATGTTACTCCAGAATGGCCCTGCAGCTGATACTGTGTGGCTATGGGAGGAGCATGGAGATGGGACTTTGGAGGGACTGGTCGACATGGTAACGGAAGCCATGACTTCTAGCCTTCAAGACCCCATTGTTACAATGGAGAAGAGACGCCAAGGCAAGAACGAAAGCATTAGAGCCTATGGCTTTGCTTTGAGACGTCTTGCCGGCGATGCCTATCCAGGTGTGGACTTCTCGGTTGAATGGCTCATAACCAAAGTCAACCAGTTGTTCATAGGAGGATTGTATGACGTTGATTTACAACAAGACGTTCTTCGGGAGTGGCGCACTTACATGTCCCTAAAGGATCTCATGGACTTGACAGACGAGTTGTTGCGGAAACGACAACTCCTGCCGAAGTTGGTGAATCCTACCTTGACAAATGCATTGTCGGCGCTGGCCGACGCCGCTTT
The DNA here is from genome assembly GCA_949317995.1 of Acholoe squamosa. Taxonomy (NCBI): domain Eukaryota; kingdom Metazoa; phylum Annelida; class Polychaeta; order Phyllodocida; family Polynoidae; genus Acholoe; species Acholoe squamosa. The sequence goes on from OX439045.1 coordinate 3,274,504, forward strand.
GGTCGAGGAGGGACAGGGGGAAGTGTCCTCATACTCGAAGCCCGGGGCGGGGAGTAAGACTAAGAAAGGTCAGAAATCCGCTGGTAAATCGAAAACACCAAACAAGGCCTCCAAACCCAAGGTACAGGAGCAGACCTTCTCGCTGAGTCAATTGAAGAATTTACTCAGGGTTATCGAGGGAGGGGATGTCCCTGGTACTAGCTCGGAGAAGCCGAGTACCCCTCCGTCCGACGCCAAGTGTTGGAACTGCAAGAAGCAGGGGCATTTCGCATGAACTTGCCCCGAGCCGATTAAAGGTCTACCACCTGACGCGACGGAAAACTGAGGCGGGCGGCTCGACATGGCAATCGAGCTGCCCGACCATCGAAAAGCCAAGGTATCAGCACCTCTGGCACTCCTGATCAGACGACAGTAGATTCGAGGGAACTAGGTAAGGTCCCGGTAGGGCCGTCCCAGCCCTTTACCACAGCGGCACCGGTTGACCACCGGTCGGGTTCCGAAGATGTCGGTGTAGAAAAAGCCTCAATGGCCAAGGAACAGGGCGCTGGCAGCCCGAACTTCGAGGTCGAGGGTTCGACTGGATCGAAAGTGAAAGTCGACGCCGGGAGAGAGGCCCTGATGCGGCAGCTGGCCAGAGTCTGCGCAACAGAGCTTCCCTCAGATGATCCCTGTCTCTCTTTTCTGAAGAAGAGAGGGATCGATCTGAGTACTGACGTAGGGTTGAGAATGCTAGCAGGAACCGCCCCCTTGTCGGGGAAACGATGGTACCTGTCTGCAGAGATTCGAGGGCGTTCTCTAGACTTCCTGATAGATACTGGTGCCAGCCACACAATTGTCTCTCGGGAACTCGCGAAAACGTTAGTGGTGCCGTCAGATAATCTCTACGAGGGAATAACGGCGTGCACTGCGTCTGGAGCCGAAATGCGGACCTATGGTCGATTGGTTCTACCTCTTAAGGTCGCATCGACCCACTATGTGTTTAGCCCAATAGTGGCCGATGTGGCTGACGATGGCATTCTGGGGCTTGACTTCACGGCATTATACGGTACGATCCTGAACCCAAGGATGGGTCAATTGGTCATGACCGAGCCGGTAGAAGAGCACCATCAGTGTAAACTGAAGAGAGTGTCATCGATAGCCTCAGTAGCACAGACCACTAGGATACCTGCCAGACATCGGTGCGATGTCTTGGTAAAATCTGACGGTCTGGAAAGAGACCAACAGGGCATAGTCGAACCCGACCTGAAAACTCTGAGAGGTTTTGGGTTGGTTGTGAGGCTGCCCTTGTCAGCAATGTCCGTCGAACAGTGTTTCCCGTCTGTAATCCACTGAATCGAGACATTGTCCTGGAAAAAGGCCAGGTGGTCGGTACTGTACAGTACGCTGACAGAAACGGTGAACTCTCTTCACCGGAGGTAGGATCTGTGATGATGCGTCTCGAGCAAGAAGCTGCAGACATCGAGACGGCGGAAATCGCGAGCACCCGCACGGAGGAGCTCCCTACCTGGCTGTTAGACATGTATGGCGACAACCACCTGACCCAGCCAGAAGAAAGACTGAAACTGTCCGCCTTACTACGTAAGCATGTGGATGTCTTTAAATCCCCAGATGAACCGTTAGGGCGCACCGATCGATGTCTGCATAACACCGACACGGGTGACGCACAACCTATCCGAGTCCCTTATAGAAGGATTCCGCTCAGCAAGAAAGCTGCGGCGGATGAACAACTTAAGGAGATGTTGGATACGGGGGTGGTTAGGCCAAGTACTAGTCCCTGGTCCAGTCCCGTCCAGATGGTGACGAAGAAGGATGGTACCATGAGATTCTGCGTCGATTATCGATGTCTGAATGGACTGACTAAGAAAAATGCTTACCCCCTCCCGCGCATCGACGAATCCTTGGATGCCCTAGGAGGAAACAAGTGGTTTAGTTGTCTCGATCTCCAATCTGGATATTGGCAGATCGGTATGAATCCCGACGACGTCGAGAAAACCGCTTTTTCCTACCAGAGGGGGCTCTACGAGTTCGATCGTATGGCGTTTGGTTTGTGTAACGCCCCTGCCACATTCGAGCGAATGATGGAGGAGATGTTGAGAGGTTTGCTAGGTAAAAGTTGCCTGGTTTACCTCGATGATATCATCGTCTTCGGCAAAACGACGGATGAAGCAATGGCGAATCTGGCAGAAGTCTTCAACAGGATTCGGGCATGGGGACTGAAGTTAAAACCTAAAAAGTGTCAACTTTTTAGGACTTCAGTCGAGTACCTGGGCCGAATCATGTCTGAACAGGGTATAGAAGCCAACCCGGGGAAAATTAGCGATGTAATGACTTGGGCTAGGCCCACTACAGTGAAGGAAATTCGATCCTTCATTGGTTTTTGTTCCTACTACCGAGAGTTCATCCCGGGGTTCGCGGAACTTGTAAGCCCTTTACAGGACTTAGTGATCCAAAAACCTAAAGGTAGTAGAGGTCGTTACGAGGCATTCGCGTGGACGGAAAGAGCCGAACATGCCTTTGTCGAGTTAAAACGAAGTTTCAGGGAGACACCTGTGCTTCAATTCCCCACACCCGACGGTCGTTTTATCTTGGACACTGACGCTAGTAATACCGCGATCAGGGCTGTTCTATCCCAAGTGCAGGATGGAGTGGAGGTCCCGATCTCATTTGCTAGCAACACTCTAAGTAAAACACAACGAAACTACTGCACCACCAAAAGAGAACTGCTGGCGGTTGTCGTGTACACCAGGAAGTTTAGGCACTACCTCTATGGTGGTAACTTCACTATCCGCACCGATCATTCGTCTTTGAAATGGCTCCTGAATTTCAAAGAGGCTGAAGGAATGATGGGTAGGTGGCTGGCCCACCTTTCGGAGTTCGGTCTCGAAAACTCTAAGATCGAACATCGAAGTGGGGCCAAGCATCTAAACGCCGATGGTCTTAGTCGTATCCCTGTGCGGCTATGCCAGAGGTCGGATTGCACAGACTGTGGCAGTCATAATGCTGTGTTGGCAGCTGTAGGTGGTTTAGTAGACAGCCGGGTGGGTGTTGCATTTTGGTCTCTCGATGAACTCATTGATGCTCAGAAAGCGGACGCCGACATCAAACAAGTTGCTGAATGGCTAGTTAAGGGGGCTAAACCCACTAGGCCTGATGTATCAATCAAGAGCGCCGAGGTACGGAAATTAGTAGGGCAATGGCCTCTATTAACCTTCCGTGAAGGCTTGTTGTGTCGCTGGAAAGTCGAGGCGGGTCGAGCTAGACGCATGATTCAAGTAGTTGTACCACGCCAACTGAGGGGCGAGGTACTCTCCTTTTGCCACGGACACCGAACAGCGGCACATTTTGGTCGTAAACGAACGCTCGAAAAAGTGAAAAGGAGATATTACTGGCCCGGAATGGGAAAAGACATAGGTCGTTGGGTTCGGCACTGTCCTACCTGTTGCCTGGTAAAGCCCGGCGAGGGCATGGGTAAGTCTCCTCTACACCAAGAGTTGTTCGGGGTGAGATTCGGGAGGATAGCTATGGATATCATCTCGGGATTTGCACCCACGCCAAGCAAGAATACTTGCATGTTAGTAATCCAGGATTACTTCACCAAGTATGTACGCGCTATTCCCCTACCAAATCACACGGCAGAGACCTGTGCAGAGGCCTTCGTGGACGAATGGGTTTTGACCTTTGGAGTCCCGTTGCTTCTGCATTCCGACCAAGGTCGAGAATTTGAGTCTCGACTCTTCTCTGAGATGTGTGAATATTTGACGATTGTAAAACAGAGAACCAATCCATACAGACCACAGAGCGATGGTCAGGTGGAAAGGTTCAATAGAACGTTGATTCAGAGTCTGACTATGTTGGTAGACAAACATATGGACGACTGGGATGAACAGGCTAAATATGTGGTGTCCGCATATAACAGCTCTGAGCACAGTTCTACTGGATGCAGTCCAAATATGATGGTATTCGGGGAAGAAATTCTCATGCCAGCGGATGTGATTTTCGGCTCAATCGAGAACCCACTCGAAGTCCCTTGTTCCGTCACTTTCATGGAACAACTTCGTGACCGATTGAGAGAGAGTTATAGCATGGTAAGGGAAAACCTAGGCAAATCTGCGGAACGCCAGAAGGTCGGGTATAACTATGGGCTAAAGCAGAGAAGATACTCAGTTGGGGAACAGGTGGTGAGGTACCACACCCCCCAAGCAGCTATGAAGCTTGCCCCCAACTGGGATGGGCCGTTCGTAGTAGATTCTGTCCTCTCTGAGTCGACATTATTACTTCGATCATCCCGCGGGCGGTTGCAAAAGAGCAATGTCGATAGAGTGCGCCGGTGGTTGGGCGTAGAGCTATCACAAACTGTCGAGTTGTTGCAACCACGACTTGATTCACCTTCTCGTAAGGCTACGAAAAGGGCTAAGTCTGTTTCTGGACAGGTCGAAATAGAGATCGAAAGGTCGCGGCCGGAAGTTCAGTCTAAAAAACAAACTAAGCAGGGTCATCGAAAATGACAGCAAAAGGCTCGAGAACTGAGCGAGGTGGAGCTGTTGGATGCCAGTAAACCATCAAAGCGGCGCCGTGGTCGACCGGCCCGTCAAGATAAGTCGAAAGCATCTAAACAGCCTTTGAAGGGATGTTGGAAGCCCGACCCCCCCTCGAAGGTTCGAACGACTGAACAAACTTCATATCGAAACGTCTCGATTGAAGTCAGGGATCAGTCACTCCAGTCCGGACCTATGACTCGAGCGAGGCTTAAGCGCCAAGGCTCATCAAAGGAACGGTCAGCGAGTGTCGAGGATGAAAGGAAATCCAGAGCAAACACTCTGGCTCCTACATCCACACCGTCACAAGTGATGGGAGGCAGACGCCGATGGAAACGGGTTAATAGCCCGGTCGGCCCGGCCACATCAAAGGACGGCGGGCTAGGAGGGGGTGATAGTCACCCGCCCCGAGGCTCAACACTCGTTCCTGTAGTAAAGGTTAAAATCAGGAAAAGTCCTAGATTAAACCCTACTCAGTAATCGATGTTTCGCACAATACTAAGCAGCAGCTTTACTAACCTGTGTTTTTAACGAGGCTTTAAAATAACGGGTGCCGTTCTTGAGTAAATCTGTCTGTGGACGAGAGGCCGACGGTGAATAAAAAAATTACACAACGAGAAGTCATGCGATTGTCTCTGAGACAACCTGATGCTAGAAACATGGAAATTTGGGGCGTCCGTCTTTTATTTTGACTGTGTGGAGGGGTTCCCAGCATAGGCTGGTGGATTCTGCCCGAAGGGTAGATCCATATTGGAACCATTTTTTTTAAATCCCGTAGTCTGATGAAGGGGGGGTGCCCAAATTATCCATGTTAATAGTGTTGGAACCCATAGACCGCATAGGAAAAAACGGCATATGCAAAAATTGCGACTGGAGAACCAGAGCGTGACGGTGAGGGGAGAGTAAGTCGTTCTATTTTTTGAGCATTACCTTCTTTGGTCATGGCGTGATGCGCTGTGGACCAATAGGGCTCGCCCTCCTCGGTCACGTAGGCCCTTCCTCCAATCAGAGGCGTGCGCCACAGGGATAAAAGGCCGCGTCGCACACCACGGAGGTCACATCTGTGCCCTTCTCGTGAGAGTCGGACGCAGATAAGCTGGACTAAGCCTAGCTTATTCCAGCTGGTACGCTCCGTCTGGGGACTTCCTACCTGAGTGTAGGAGGTCTCCCCCGCCTAGTGTCGAGGGACACTACCTGCGTCAGCGCAGGTTCGTGTTCTCTCGAGGCTCCAGTCTTCGGTCCCTCGAGCCGCCTGAGTGCGGTTCGAGGTACATCGAAGGCACCTTTGGGGCTTTGACCCGCCAGAGTGCGGATCGAAAAACCTCGAAGATTCTCTTCGACGTTTCGTCCCGTCTGAGTACGGTTCGAGACCCGGAGTCTTCTCTCCCTGGTGGAACCCGGCAGTTCAGGAAGAACCATGGGGTCCTCGTCCGACGAGCAGTCAGGGTACAGCTCTTCGGCGAGCCACAAGTCGCAGAAGAAGAAGAAGAAGAAGAAGAAGAAGAAGAAGAAGAAGAAGAAGAAGAAGAAGTCCAAGAGGACCAGACCCGAGCAAGAGCTCCAGTCTACCTCGGCTAAAAGTGCAGCCCTTCTGAAGCAGATCGAGGATGCACAGAAAGCCTTGGCCGAGTCCCAGGAGCGGGAGAAGGAGCTCCGCCGGAAGGCAAAAGAAGCAGCTAAGCAGCAGAAGCGCGACTTGGAGGTCGCAGCTGCTGCCGCCTCGAGAGACTCTTCTCCCGATGAGATGGAGGTCGACGAGCCATCGACACCTGCTCCATCGAAAAGTGCTACCCCTTCAGGTTCTAAGGGCAAGAAGCCCACTGAATCGAAGGCATCCAAGGGCACCTTGAAAGATTTCAAGATCCCTAAGGTGCCCAAGAAGGAAGGTAGCAAAAAGGAATCCGCAGCCAAGAAGGCTCCGGCCCGGGAGAGGAGTAGCGAGTCTACTGCTCCACCGGAACCTGGAACCGAGCAGTCAGAGGTCGATGCCGGTGCCGTGGAGAGCACCGTATCCTCACCCCCAGACACGGCCGGGGCTGTCGACGAGTGGAAGCGGCTGTCAGCGATCACTGCCAAACGACGTGCTGAGTACGTCGATGACAGGCCACTGACAAAGCTTCAGGACTACCGCAAGAATGGTCAAGTGGTACTCCCTAGTCTCGTCAGAAAGGATGGTAGTGACGACGAGGAATGGTATTCGGACGATAGTCATGCCATTGACTGGTATGTCTCGATGATCGAGAATATCACGAATGCCTCAGACTCGTCGGGGGTGTCGCTGCCCGAGCGACAGCGGATTGGGTTCGCATGGCGCATCTTCAATCCAGGGCAGCAGTGTGCTTTTGAGAACTGCACACGTAAGGGGTTCCCCCCTCGCGTATATGCGACAGACGGCAGGTATGCTCGACACTTGGTTGAAGAGCATCGAGCCATCCGTCCGCAGTTCGGTTGTGTTAAGGTGGAAAAGACCATTCCATGTTATCAGGACCCTGATGACCCGACCTCTCCTCCTTTCGTGACTTCACGAAGGGGCTTGATGGCGCGTCATCTTAAGTCGTACAAGCAGCCCCATAAGTACAACGCCGAGGGCGCTATCCAACTAGTAGAGACGCTGGTTGGAAAGTGCGAACGGAATGAGAAGACAGGCGCGCCGACTAGACACTGGATGCGGATGGCCCCCGCACCCCCATCTATGAAGCGCCTGTATATCAGACCGGAACTGATGCCCGCTTTCTACGGTGCCTACCCCGAGTTCAGGGTAGAGCAACGGAAGAAGCGGGAGGCCAGTCGTCCTCGTGACCCAGGACCGACAGCTTCAACGAGTGGGAACAAGAGGCCCCACTCTACAGAAGCTGGGAAGTCTGCCGGTTCGACTGAACCTAAGAAGCCTAAGCCGCAGGCTGCTCCCTCGAAGCCTGAAAAGGCATCAAAAGCCGCCCCGGCCCCGGCTCCTAAAAAGTCAAAGACTGCTTCGACCAGTTCAGCCAAACCAAGCACCAGTGGTGCTAAAACTGGAGGCAAGACGGTGGAATCCCGGAGTGGTCGTGATCGGCAACCCAAGGTGACCACCAACTCGTCTCCCCCTGTCAAACCCCCTGCGGCGGCGGAGGACAGCACCCCAGCTGCCACGCCGCGTGTTCACGTGGGAGGCGCGACACTGACCTCGGCAGCAGGAGCTACCTTCTCCAACGTCGTGACAGGCGCCGACACCCCAACAGCAACCTTGCGTTGGGAGTTGGCACAGCCTGCCTACGGCGATGGCGTCGAACGTGGGGTCCCGAAGACGTTCGTGGAACGTTGTAAGGGACTTCTACAGATGACGGGCAGCCCTGCTATCGACAAGTTCGGTGAGGCATTTCGTGAGGAAGCGAGTGCCTACTTGTTCGGCCTGTTCGACAGAACGAACATGGCCATCCGTAACGAGCTCCTTCCGGCTCTTAGGAATGAGGCGCGCCAGACCGTTCAGATGGAGATGGACTCTCGTCTGACCGATGTCCGAACGCGTCTCAATAACTTTGAGGCACAGGCCCAATATGATATTACCAAGAGGGATAGTATCATAGAAGGCTGGGAGGAAATCGACCGCGAATTCTTTAGAGTCTTCGGGGTCCAACTCTCGGAATGGATGAGGGACAAACATCATGGCGTCCGAACCCTGAAGCCCGTTCGAACCGAGCCCTCTCGCGAAGCGCAGAGGTACCTCGTCGAGGGTGGAGTGGTCCCTGACGTCAGAACGCTGGCGGCTCAGACGAATCCGTTGAGAGAATTGTCTCCAAAGATGGACAGTCTGAGCTCGGCTATGACGATGTTGGGCCAAGAGCAGGTGGTGCAGGACAAGCCTGACACCCCGGGTAGGTCTCTCGGTGCCTCCGTCTACCTGCCAGCAGCCCCGTCTTCCTCCTCGGTTCCCTTGATAACCCTCTCGGGAACCACCGAGCCTACGCCGCCACCGGTCCAGAGAGTGGTGTCACCGAGGATCCATCCGGATCTTCAGGGCATCACTCCTCTGGCCCCGGCGAACGTAGCCGTCTGCCCGGACCCCTCGGCTTCCGCCCAAGCAGTAGAACCTGCCGAGGTGGAACAGTCGATGGATATAGACGGAGACGTTGATGTCGTCGGTCACTCTCCAACGGCTCCCCCTGACCAGGGAGACAAGGACGACCATGAAGGTCGGGAGAGCGACGACGACGACGACGGAAGCGACTCAGCAGACTCGGCCGTTCTCCACTCAGATGCTGAGGGGGACTCCCGGGATGCACCCGAGACCTCTAGCGAGGCTTGGAGTATGACAATGGACCGTGTGGCCCCATTGCCGGAGTCGCCGACGTTTTCGGGCCAGCTAGCCGCCAGTGCTTCACATGAGGAGGAACGCACTGATGGAGAGCAGGCTGAAATCGACGCCGCTACAGGGTCCATCTCGGAGGATCAGTAGTATGATACTACTGTTCCTCCTCTCCAGCTTGGATCGCTGACATCGGACAGAGTCTCGATGTCAGCACGGAACCCCTGGGAACTAGTTCCCGGACGACGTTGTACCCTCCACGAGTGGGGGTACCTTTCCAGTCCCCGGACCTTCCTGCGAAGCTGTGTGGATCCGACGCCAACCTGGTCTTAGGACCCGGTGGTGCCACACATCCTCAGCCTCACGGTCGAAGGACCATCATAGTAGTACTGTACACTATCGATGGGCTTCCTACGCTGGAAGGAGCTTCTCAACGAGACAGGGAGGAAATGACACGACCCCGGTTACCATACCCGGTTGTGCCTCCCTCGGATCGACCAGGAGCAGGTCGTGAAGCAGTGTTTCGACACTGGTCTCCTACGTTGGATGGAGCAACGCCTTATAATTTAACTGTGATAATAATTTTTTTTCTACAGTACAGTAGAAACTATATTTCTATATATTCCTCTGCTGTTTCTGTCGACTATGTCGACAGATCCAGTAGTTCATATTATTATCTAATTGTTTAGACTGATCCGGGGTCTCTGAATTTTCGGAGACCTCGTTTCAGTCTAGTGGGGGGTGGTGTGGTGGTCCCGCGTCGTCTTCGAGGTACCTTCGTGGTCCTCGTGGGCGACGTCGAGAGCACCTCTGTTACCCGACGCCTGGGGGCGCTGGAGTCCAGCGCCACGTCACCACTTGGTCACGTGGCCCTCGACTCCGGTGTATATAAGGCCGTTGTACGGCCTTCCTCAGGGTCAGTCCAGCCCCGACTGACCATCGTGAGCGATGGTTGGCGGCTGCCTGGCTACCATATTCTAGTACTCCTCTGTGCTGCTGCACAGAGGAGGTGTATGTGGAATATCAACTGTAGACACTAGAAGGCCTAGTGTCGAACCTGTTATAGAGTTCAAACTCTGCCACCTGTAACTGTGATCGAGAACGGCTGATGCCTATGTGTTATTAGACAATAAAGTTTTAACTGGAACCTGAATAGTTGTTCTTCGTTGTTTATCGAAAGATTCGATTAAACATCGAGGGGTAGAACGCTACACTACTAACCCAGTAGCTCAACGTTTAATGCTTGGCGCTACTGATATTGTTGGCGGGGATCGATTCTCCTATGGTCAGAATGATTTTGACTTGAAATGTATAAAAAAGTATATATACCAAAAATTCATAAGGCTCCCAAAAGTCCATAACAGTGCATATATATTCTGATAATGCATGGGAGATATAGAGGAAAAAGCACTGGAGAGGCCAGAATTTTGCTATAAAATACTGTAATAGCAATATCGTAAGGCTTGACACTGTAAGTGCACTCATAATATGTTTTATGAAACGACATACATGTACCATTGTACAGCCCAACAAAGGTGAGATGCATTTGAGGTTGTTCTTTTCTCATTTTAGTATTGCTCTATAATTTGAAATCCTTGACAGACACATGCCTAACTGGTTGATTCTTGGTAAGATTGACAGGTAGGCCTTGGATAATAGGCGCCTGTCTCATATAAGCACAGGGGGTACAGTAGAATTGAAATCAATGAGCTCGCGGGTGCTATATATATGGGCCACTATGGTACCCAGTGTATATGGAATGGCATATACCTGAGGATAGAACCCTGGTGCACCTTATAGCTTGGGCGGGGAGGTGATAGTTTTCTCAAAGCCCCATCTCCAGGCTCATTAACCAGGAACAGTCTGGACATTGTTATATGGGTCTTCCACCAACCCGATTCTTGCCCGATTTTGGCAACAGGTTGCATTTAGAATACATTGGATATGATCGGGGACTGTCAGGATGAATTGGGGATAAAAAAATAAATATGAAAACGGGTTAAGTGGAACAGGTGTAGAGAAAGAAACCTATCAGGAACCCTAAAATAGGGTCACTGGTCATTCCCCATTTCATCTTCCCCCAAATCCAACTGTCAGGCTGATGGTCCCAAACGCATATATGTAACTCCTGCCGAATAGAACCAGCCCCAGGCCCCTTAAGTAGCTCACACACCGGCTAAAGTCCGATGCCCTATACAAGGGAGTTCCAAGTTCAGATGAGATCTCATCTGAATCTAATGCTGTCGGCAATGATACTGGAATGAAAGATTAATTAATAGTGAACCAAATAATCATACTCCAAGCTCTAATAGAACTAGAAGCAATTGAAGGGCTGGTGGATGAGCGACGTGGTGCATACCCATATATGGTCATGTGACCAAATTGAGACCTCTAATTTGACTAAGGGCTACTAAACTACTAAAAAACATATTTGTCCATGACACTAGTCCATACAGCTAACATAAAGACAAATGATGGTGGATGAGCGTCGCGATGCATCCCCATATATGGTTATGTGACCTCGACCTTAACCTGGAACCCCGTGGTGAGCTCCTTAGTTTGGAAATTAGACCATACCTTCTTAGCCAATTAGAGGTTTCCATTTGGTCATGTGACCTGAACCTTTTTACATGAGGTAGTTGGATATTGGATAGGAATACAATAGAACCTACTTCCTGACTGTTTTTGGTTGGAGTTTGACCTTTAAAAGAGTTCTGCGGTCAACTCTGTACCCTTTAAACTGGTAGCATCATCCTATATTGTATTTTACAGTGGTCCTTTTTTTTGTTGCAAATTATTTTATCGAAGAAAGTGTTTTCCATTACCTTATAACAGTGTGAGAAGTAATCACTTAAATCGTCATCATATCCGTCAGCTGTAGTTACACCAGCATGGTTTTCTCCAGCGTGAGGGTGGTAATGTTCAACATCAGCAGCAGCAGCAGTAGTAGTAGCAGGAGCAGCAGCAGCACTGTCATCAGCAGGAGTAGCAGCACCTTTATCAGCAGGAGCAGCAGCAGCAGAAACAGCAGCAACAGCAACATCAGCAGAAGCAGAAGCAAAAGCAGCAGCAGAAGCAGTAGCAGAAGCAGTAGGGCAATCAGGGGCTACACCATGGTGAGGGTTGAAGAGAGAGTGTGAGTGAATGAAATTTTCTTTCTATCTTATATACTCCTCTGGAGATAAGCCTCTTACTGTAGTTTAAATAGATAAAGGGTGGCTTTTGGTTTAATCCACCTACCAACAAAGGGGAGGGGTAAAAAATTAAGGAATCGCATAATACCTTAACGAGCAAACCTTCCTTACACCTGTAAACTGTATTAAGATAATTATCACAGCTTCTAACTTTTTGTAAGCCTACCAAATACAGTTATCACAATACCTTTCCACCTGTTTCTTGTCAACAGATCTAAAGATAAGACACTACACAGAATGCGACCGATCACCCATAATCTGACTAAATACTTAAACAGATGAAAGGAGGCTTTTAACATCTCTTACAATAGAGGTTTAACTTCCCCCTTTTTTCCCCCTCCCTTTAAAAAACACCTGTCACAGCGTGTTTCCTTCATGTTTTACCTTTTTCATGTTGATTGATCCAGGGGTGGAAGGATCCAGGTTTTTTGAAGGGCAGATCACATCTGCTGTCTCCTTTGACAGCATCAGCGGTAACAGGGGCAGCAAAAGCAGGAACATGAGCAGCGGTGGGAGCATGTACAGCTACCGGAGTAAGTGCAGGGGCAGCACCAGTAGGAGCATGTACAACAGTAGCAGCAGCAGCAGCAGCAGCAGCAGCAGTAAGTACAACAGTAGTGACAGTAGTAGCTAGTAGTAAGAGCAGCAGAACTAACGTAGAAGGAGCGGTAGTAGCAGCAGCAGTAGCAGCAGCAGCAGAAACAGGTATAGTAGCAACTGCAACACCAGTAGTAGAATTGTAGGTGGAGGTACAACAGCGTAGTAGTAGTAGGAAGTAGTAGTAGTAGTAGTAGTAGTAGTAGTAGTAGTAGCAGTAGCAGTAGTAGTAGTAGTAGTAGTAGTAGTAGTAGTAGTAGTAGTAGTAGTAGCGACAGCAGCAGTAGCAGCAGTATCAGACGCAGTAGATGATCCAAGTAGAAGTAGTACTAGTAGGGGTAACAGAAAAATACTAGTATTACCCCCTGTAGGGTACTTGGAGAACTACTAACACCCTTAACTATAGAATTCAGCAGGCACCCAGACAACCAATACATGACTGTGGTATGGATATAATAAACAGAAATTTGCCACAAAAATATGGAAAGAAAGAATAGCTCATTTAGAATGTGAACACTAGGTAAAATGGTAGATTTGTGAGGTTTAAAGTTTGCCACCAGGTGATCTCTGTGTAAGTTGGAGCGTTTTGTTTTTAAGATAATTTAGTGCTTATGAATATACAATAACTTTATGTTCAGACATGGAAGTGTTCTTTCATACCGGTTTAATTAGTCTACCGTGCTCTGTCTCCATATCCATATATAAAACACCTTATGATACATTCAGGGCTTGATCATACTAATGTCTTCTTTCAGGTATACAAGCAAGCTGATGAATTTGCTGTTTCAATCCGGGTATACAATACTATAAAGAGCTTGGGGTAGCTAGGTGGAAGAAACCCAGCAACCACAGGTCAGCTGGTATCATGACAGTGCATCTTACACGCGGGTAGTCTTATACCAGTACCATAGTACCTCTCTTATAAGGCGCATCTCGCATTTAAGGTGTACTTCAACTTTACGCCCAAACTACCAACATCTCTAACTGTATTGAATCCACCAATTTACACATTTTTTGTTGAAAAAAGAAAAACTAGATGAGGTACGGTTTTAGAATAGAACAAAATTAAAAATTTTGCATGGAGTAACTTATACATGTTTACATACAACTAGATAGGCATACACATACATGTGCGAGTAATAGTATGTAGGGGTTCTTTTACCATGACACTAGTATAAAGTACTTGCTGTATTTTATATTACACATTGTCATGTTAAGACAGTATATGTTCCCATTTTTCCAATTGAACGAAGTAATTCGTCTGAATAACCCATTCTATTTACCTACAAACAGTTGTTGTCCCCTTCCATGTCGCAGATTTGAATTTCATTGAGACGACAGACTATTGATAGGTGCCCCTGCCCCACTAGAGTGTGAATGCACCACCCCCTTGTTACCACAATTTACTTTTGATTTACAAATGGGGGATCCTCTATAGGACCCATGAAGGGTGTACCTTCACAAGAGACAGCGCAGACCTCCCCAACATACACCCAATTTATCACCCTAACTGGTACTTGTAAAACCATCACCTTCTCCAAAAAGGTGTAATCAAATATAACCTCATTGATGACTGCATCTGGTCATTTCAGATGTGTAAAAACGTATAAAAGTAAAGTCTACAACGTTTAACACTGTTTTGGAACAAAAATAACATCATATATAAGTAAAGTTCGATCTGATTTAGACCCAAAAATAATTAAATACCATCAAAGTTCTTTACTACACCAATAGCGCCTCCATCTGGTGGCAAACAGCGGTACTACTACTCATAGTACTGTATGCATGAAATGGGTATCTTTAATTCAAAAAGGGTGGTTCTGTAGAGAAGCTATATGAACCTTGGTACATGATTGTCCAACTCAAAAGAAACAGGTCACTACTACTATGAATATAGTGTGTGTGTATAAGTTCCTGGGTGCAGATCGAATTCAATCTCACTATACCCAACACTTGAACATACTGTTTCGGTATGATATAAATGCAACACAAGCAGCATGATGTGCTAAGTGATACATCATGCAAACCATGATACAGTAGGTGATTAACTTTGGTTGAAAGGGGTGGTTCTGTATAGAACCTGTGACAGCGTCTTCCCAGTGACAGTGTTTCCCTCAGTATAACATTACTGAGACAGTTGGACCAGTGTGCCGAAATAGTCTAACCTGTAAACAACAGGTTGTTATAGCAGCAGTAAGTACTAGTGTCACAGTAGAAAACAATGTCTGGCTTATGGTAGCCCCATCGCTATGGATGGTGCACCAGCCGCCTAAGCGGCACCCATGCTCACATCATTCACAGTCAATACTACTTGTAAAACTTTGACATCTTGTCGACCAATGCAACCTCGTCTATAGCCTACCTAAAGCTTTTTTTGTCGATTGAAAACACTTCAGGTGTTAGGTCTGTATTTTTTAAACAATACGTAAATGAAATTAATATAGTGTACCATCGATGTTGATCCAATTTACATCAATGAATGAGTGTATGGTGAGCGAACAGTCCAACCTAGTTCCTAGTAACATCACCTAGTGAGAAGTCGAGGAACTAATTATTACCTTTGGTTCAATTGGGGCTTGGACGTCAGTAGGTATGGTACTGAGGTCAACGCTGTCTGTAGCGGGGTCACAACCTTACAACTGAATTGGTTGAGAGATAGCAGCGACTCACTTTATGAAGGGGGCCACTACAACCCCCCCTTTATGAAGGGGGGGTCTCAACCATGAATCAGTCAAGGCTGCACGTCCCCACCAAACAGGTACCCCACCACCTCTCTCGGTGTAATGAGAGGGTGGGGTGTGTATTTGGACATACGGTCACAGTCTGGCTGCATGGTACTTGTAATAGATATAGTGTCATTGAAATGGTAGTGTAAACAAAACGGCTGTGTATTCCACACTATTAATGACAAACCCATGCTTTTTTTGGACATTAACACATGTCTGACAACATACTTCTTTATTAAAACAAGGATCAAACGTCTACACACAACATTGAATTTATTGCAATGAAATACATGTTACATTGGTGAAGTGATTATCTCAAATAGAAACAGTGGTGCCATCTTAAGCTACTTAAGGACAATGGTTTAATTAAAACATTCACCACCAGGTGACGGTAGCATAAACATTCCATACTGCCCTATGTAGTATACACACAACCAAATACATTATAGATGTATAGCTTATGAATTTTTTTAACACAACACAGCTTAATTCTACCTAGATTAGTCTTATATGAACTACAGTGATCTAAAATTCACAATCATGCATAAATAATCTTCACATTAGCCATGTTGTAAAACTACACCCTTTTTCAAACTGATTTAGGAGATAGATGTAATCCTCCCCACCATGAATCTAGCCACTAAGGCTCAGTTCAGTCTGCATGTTCCAACCAAGCGGGACTTTACCCATTACAGGGGAACATAGGTTCTCTTTAGAACCACTTTTAACAATAAAAAAAAAATCATCTCCTCCTGCCATCCAAAAAAAAGACCCAACATGAACTCATGTCAGTAATGAATATACCCGCTTTATAACACATGATTTCCAGCATTGATTTTTAAAATCCACAGTTTTATAAATAGTGATGTGCTTGTATGCATCTAAAGGAACATTATAACATACCTGTATGAATCTAATGTATTTATTAGTGTCGATCACATACACTGTTCCATTGAGACCACTGTGGATATCTTGTTTTAGGCATAGCGCGGGCTGGGTAGCTAAGGACGCTTTGGTTAGTTCATCTACTGCACACCAGGTGGCTGCACTGAGCTGGCACTGTAACGTTATGGTGAGAATGATGTATTTAACTATGGGTTTTAATATAGATGTGACCTGCTTGGGTCAACTTTTACCTCTGGTCTACCAACCATGGGACTTATATTGTCAATGGTTGTAGTTGAGAACTCAATTTGGGCCAAAATTATGAAAAAAAAAATAATAAAAAAAAAATAATAAAAAAAAAATAATAAAAAAAAAATCAAGATTCTCATGTCTCAATATTTTGACAGAGGTTGCTATAAAAGGACACTTGCCGGCATTTTGAGATCATAGCGTTACATAACTAGATCTACCACGATGGAGATTTACGTGGTGGATTTGGTTTTTCCAAATGGGGTACATCTCCAAATTATAGTGACCATGGCGGCCGAACAGTAAGTGTTGTTTTTGGTATTGCTTCTGAATTTTGAATTTTGACTGTGATTTTGTTTGGGATATTGATCTAATCATGTATTATTTCATAATTCAGAATCGTTCAGATTCAGTGGCAAGTCATGATGGAATCTAATGTAGGTGTAATTTTGTATTAATCCATTGTGCTAACACATGACTGATGGTTGACATGTTGATGGTTGTGACGGTCATTAATCTCGGTCTTTTAATAAGAATCCAAGATGGCGTCGGGCGGCCGCGTTTGGCACAAAAATGTTAGTCAGACGGTGCAGGCTGCATTTGCATTGATATGTATCAGTGTAAACCCGTCTATTGTGTTAGTTATGGCTATCTACTTGGGTAGCATGATGTTAGCCTAATTGGTTAAGTAGCTAATGCGGTAGGGACCCTGGGTAATTTGCACAATAAATCGAAACCACCCATTTTGGATTTATAAGTCAAAAAATTTACCTACTATCAACGGTATCAGTGACCCTCTCAGCCAGTGTTAGGTCAATCATATACAAATCCTTAGGAGACTGGACACTTTGGGGTTCAGCACAGCTAATTCCCTGGTTCATCTTTACTTGTGGACAGCTGGGTTCACGTTCCCTTTTCTGGTAAGTTTTTCTAACTATTCAAAGATGGCGTCCTGGTCAACCGTGGAGGAATCAGTTTTGGTGTGATAATGGGTACTGGCCACAGATTTCTACCATAAACCATATACATTAGTATCCACCTAGTCTGTCAGTGTGGTGGGCGAAAAATTCAAAATGGTCACGTGACCAAAACCCCCTGTGGTGTGCCGCTAAAATGGCGCCCTCTGATTGGCTGGCTGTTTAGTTAACGGGACCTCTATTATGCAAAAAAGGTCACATGACCCTAATTTGAATGCACCAATAAGAGGTTGTCATTTTGGTGGGAAATTTGAAAAATTTGGTTATGTGACTATTTTTTAAATTTTTTGCCAAAATGGAGACCTCTGATTGGTTGGCTGTCCAAACGTCATACCGTCAGCTGTATGCAAGCAAGTAGTTACGTGACCTTATTAGCATAAAGAGGTGTGGCTTATTATGTAGATGAGGGTGTGATTATATTGAGATATTTTTTATATAAATAAAAAAAGGCAAGCTGAAAGCTTGCAAAAAAACAAAAACAAAACAAAAAACAAAAAAAGAAATATTTTGGGGGGGCCCTTGGGGTAGGGGGCCTTTGGGGGGCTATTGGGATGGGAGGCCTTTTAGGGGGGCCCTTTTTCTTTTTTAAACCCGCCCCTTGGGTAGGGGCGGGTCTACTAAAAATAAAACTTAATAAACAAATTTATTTTATTTTTTTATTTTGATGAATAATATTTACACTTCATTATTTACAAGTTGCTAAATACAAGTTCACACTCTCTACAGAACATAGTCGAATATTGGAGCGGAACATGACAGAACCCACACATTGAGATGTACACATTCAACTTTTGTTTGTCATAATTCAGACTGTACATGGTGTAATCTTTGTGTACAACTTTGGAGCAAGTACCCTCTTGAAATGGAGGATAGGTGTAAGCCATATTTTCCATCCACATCTCATCGATAGTACAAGTGAAATCCACTGAAGTGCTATACCAAGTACTCAATTCAGTTTGTCTAGGCATGATACTTCTCAGTTGAGCAGCTGGTACACCGGGGTAAGGAACTTTGCTACACAACATTTGGTCGACACACTTTTGACAAAAAGGTCGAATGTTCCCTTTGAACAATGACACATCTTTCTCAAGAAGTCTGAGATCTCTTCCAAAAGAGAAAGCAACGTGTTGATCGATTCTATCGTATATCGCCTTTTGACGAAAGCACATGTGTTCTCGTTGTGGAATTGATATACTCCTATAGCTCTATCTGTGGTGGTACCAACCACTCTTTGAAATACATCTTTGAAACACACACTCAATGAATCAAATACAGCATTAGAAACGAACACTTTATGAACACCTAGGTTTAGCAGCACCAGCAGCAGTAACACCACCACCCGTTACACCACGTGGGTTGTAAGCAGGAGCAACTGCAGTAGCATCATCTTCAGCAGCAGGAGAAGACAATGAACTCTTGTCGGTCCTTTTCGTCTTCCTCAAGAGCTGTAGCTTAGACGGTCTTCTACTCATGATGAGGGTTGCAAAGAGAGTGTCAGTGAAAGAAATTTTCTCCCTCCCTTATATATTCCTCCAAGATAAGTCGCTTAGTGCAGTTTGAATAGATGAAAGGAGGCTTTGACGTCTCTTAGAAAAGAGGATTAATCTTGTAGTCACAGAAGAGACCCTCGCTCGGTAGCACTCCTATAAATCCAATTTCACTAGTCCTCCACAGGGGAAATAAACAATAGGAGAATCCGGATAAAACTTCACTCCATTCTTAGATCATCAAAGGGTAGGTGGAAAAAAAAAAGTTCCAGCAGGATCAAAGTCAGCTTTTGATATCTTTTAGAAAAGAGCTCTAATCCTATGATCACAGAGATCCTCACTCAGTAGGGTATCTATAAATCTAATTTCACCTGCCCTCCAAAGGTAAACCAAACCGTAGGAGGATCCAGATGAAAGCTCGTCTAAATAGGATTAGAAAACTTCAAAGAGTAGTTGGTCGCAATTACACACCCCCTGTTAACAAGGGGAGAAGTAAAAATTAAGGAATCTCATAGTACCTTAACGAGCGAGCCTGCCTCACACCTGTAAAGTAGATTGAGCTAATTATCACATTTTTAACTCATTTTTAATCCCATCAAAATACAGTTATCACAATACCTTTCCACCTGTTTTATGTCAATAGATCTAAAAGATAAGTCGCTACACAGAATGAAAGCAATCACCCCTAATCCCACCAAATACACTTGTCACAGTTTCTTTCCTCCTGTTTGATGTTAACAAATTCAAAAGGCTCATGCTGATAAGACGCTACACAGAAAGGTAAAGGTGGTGGGAAGTATCCAGCTGGAAATCTGCTTAGATCACCCTTTATAAAGCACCCTAATTTCTCTTGGAAGGATATATCACTGCTGACCACTACGACTACCGCGCCTACCGCCACTTCCTTTACCATCACCAGCACCACCTACCTGCCAGCTGCCTGCCTACCTGCCCGCCTACTGACCTTCATCAAGTAATTCTGAAGTTTTTGCAGAAGAGATGAGTCTTGAAAATACTTCCTCCCTATCTGGCTCTGATGTAATTGAAGTGAGTGTACAGGATGATGGTATCATGTGTGAAATGAATTTTACATAAATAATGATCGTTTGCTTCATGATATAGGAAGGCTGTTAGTTGGATCTTGGAAGAAATTGGGAATCTACTTGGACATCGCCTATGATTGTCTGCAGTAGATAGTCATTATCAAGATGGTGCAGGATATGTGTATGGAGATGTTCCAAACTTGGTGGTCTAAAACTACACCTCATGCCAGATGGGGAGAACTCCACAATGCCTACATGAGTTTTCATTGACAAGATCTGTTGCTTCAGTCGCAGAACTTTTTCAAGACGTACAAATTGGATTACAACAACCCCAACCAGTTTTTAATGGAGAGGTACTTTGTCACCATGTCTGAATCTCTATCCAGGGAGTGGAAAGATATGAGGACATATTTAGACTTGACGTCTGAAAAGCTAAATAGTATTGCTCAACAACCGCCTTCAGAGTGTTGAAAATGTGGCAAGCTAAAACCAACAGTACACATCATCAGCTCATTCGAGTGCTGATGGATGACATGAGGAGGTTTGACATGGCCAGATATATATTGCTTCACTTTGAAAAGAAAGAAAAAGAAATGAGACATGGAGGGTAATTGTGGAAGGGCGTGGTGAATTATGTAAAGGAGGAAATTGAACTCTCTGGACAAAGAGTTGCAGCTTTTCAGAATGAAGCGTGGAGGAGTTTTTCCTTTTGGACAAACATCTTCTGTGTTTTTTGAGGACACAGTAGATAAATGAGAGACATCATACATACACCAGACACCACCGTAGATTCACCAGGGACAACATATATGAACCGGACAAAGACCTCCCACAATGTATCATGATTCATGTATAGATAAGACACCAAGATAGTTTGTATGTAAGCTTGTATTCACCGACTTGTAAATATAATTTAAATGTGTACTGTTCCATGTGTGGGTTCTATCATATTCCTATGCTATATTCAACTATGATATGTAGAGAGTGTGGACTTGTATTTAATGACGTGTAAATATAATTGCTCAAAAATGAAAAAATGAAATTATTACAAATAAAAGTGGAATGTGTACTACTCTTTATGTGGGTTCTATTGTATTTTTATTTAATATTTAACTACCTTATGTAAATTTTATTTTTAGTAAACCTGCCTCTACCGAAGGGGTGGGTTTTCCCCAAAAAAGGGGCCCCCTAAAAGGCCCCCCACCCCAATGGCCCCCCAAAGGCCCCCCCACCTTAAGGGCCCCCCAAAAATATTTCCCAGTTTTTTTGTTTGTTTTTTTTATATAAATTTTTTTCTTTATTTATATAAAAATGTCTCACTATAGTCACACCCTCATCTACATAATAAACCACACCTCTTTATGCTAATAAGGTCACGTAACTACTTGCTTGCATACAGCTGGCGGTATGATGTGTGGAAAGCCAACCAATCAGAGGTCTCTATTTTGGCAAAAAAATTTAAAAGTAGAGTCACGTAACCAAATATCTCAAATTTCCCACCAAAATGATGACCTCTGATTGGTCCATTCAAATTAGGGTCATGTGACCTTATTTGCATAATAAAGGTCACATGACCTAAACAGCCAGCCAATCAGAGGGCGCCATTTTGGCAGCACACCACAGGGGGTTTGGGTCACGTGACCATTTTGAATTTCCCCCAAAAGGAAGGGTTCTGATTGGTGCATTTTGGCGCCACACACAGGGGGGTCTAGGTCACGTGACCCCCACATTTGAATTTCCCACCAAAAGGGAGGCCTCTGATTGGCTGCATCCCCAGTGAGTAATATCCTTAGATTAGCTATAGTCCCGTTCTGATACATACTATACTACTACCAATCCCTTAATATGTAGGTGTGTGGCCATAGCAGTGGTGATACAGTTCTAGGTGGTGATTACCTATATCTACAGTGTGTGGTACACCTCTTTATTAGCTACAGAAACCCATTCTGAAACTCTGGGCCTCTGGTACAAGGATGCATATGACACAGAATTTCCTTCGCACATCTGGACAAAAACTTACTCAGCCCATGTTGATAAGTAATGATGATCTGTTTAAAAATGTATAGCTTGACAATCTCGGTTTCCAGATACAGTTCTAGATTTACCAGCACACTCCCATTTCCTGGTCATTAGTTTCAGGGTGGGAGGGGGCCTTGTGATATGGGATGGTGTGTCAGCATGTGTATATACATGGCTAATTTGCATCCTACTCCAACTTACGGCTTTATCCTGAAGGGAGTGGCATTTAACCCTTTAAAAGCTGCTGATGCATTAATGCATCATGCCTATTGGTTGTCATGATGCACTTCATTGGAGCATCGTGATGACCCTGCAGGGTTGATACGTTAACTTTCTCTTTGGATACATTTGTATGGATGGACTGATGACTACACTTACTCTTGCCAGCATATTTTTAGAGGGGGGGTCAATTTGAAAAATCAGTTGTTACTGGGGGGAATGATAATTTTTATTGTAGTGGTGGGGGGGTGGGAAAAAAAACTGCCGATTCAGCAAAATCCATCAAGCCCCCCCCCCCAGCTGGCAGTAAAAGACTCGGCCTTTAACCTGTAAACTGCATTGGATCGATATAGAAATTCCTTTGCCTTGCCTTGCCTTGTAACCTGATCATCAAATGGATAAAGGCTAAAAACATTTTTTCGCCTTTCATGTAACAAGCTTACAAAATTACAAATGGGAGAAGTTTACTTCCAGAATTCATCCAAGCCCCCCCCCCCCCGAG
The DNA here is from genome assembly GCA_949317995.1 of Acholoe squamosa. Taxonomy (NCBI): domain Eukaryota; kingdom Metazoa; phylum Annelida; class Polychaeta; order Phyllodocida; family Polynoidae; genus Acholoe; species Acholoe squamosa. The sequence continues at coordinate 3,297,219 of OX439045.1, forward strand.
GCCGAAATACCTGCCTGCTTACAGGCAGGATTCAAGATATATACAAGTCTATAGTGGCACAAACACTTGGCTAGTCTGAACTAAGTAGTCACTGTCATTTCCTGGAAATTGTCCCTCCTATTCACATGTATTTTTCGTGTAAATTAACTAAGTAATTTATATCGGCTAACAGGCACCAAATTGCTTGTATCGTAGGATATCGTAATGAGTGGCCGTAAGCTCATACCTTACTTAGTTTATTACACGATTAATCAATAAAAAAATCAATAAATAATCAATAGAATATCAATAAAAACAAGTTGAAAACAAAAATCCTTCCCCAGCACTCGAAGCCTGCCATAGTGTGTGAACACGATCGGTACATACCCCTCGGCGCCAGGCAGCCGTTGGCAGCAGTAGTGCTGGGGAGGGGTTAGCGAGACCGGGGACATCTTCTGGTGCCATTCTAACCAATAGACCATCGGTACATACACCTCGGCGCCCAGCAGCCGTTGGTTTGGTCTGAACGTGTTCCGCAGTCCTTATAATTATAATGCTATTCTAACCTTATTCTAACCAATAGACCATCGGTACACACACCTCGGCGCCAAGCAGCCATTGTTTGGTCTGAACACGAAAAAAAGAGATTCACCCGGATCGGGACTCATCCCGCCGACCTCTAGAAGCTGAGCGCAATGCGCTAACCACTAGACCACAGGGTCTCACACCGAGATACCCAGCAGCCGTTGGTTTGGTCTGAACCCATCCCGTAGTCGTCGCAGACAGCTACAGCGAAAAAAATATACGATCCTGCCTGTGAGCAGGCAGGTATTTCAGCCTACCCCCGCCCCCCCCCCCCCGAGCCACACCCCTATCCACACACAATATCCTATCAGAAAGGGTAGTTTTTCCTAAGAAGTGCTTCACCTGCAGCACTCTCTTTCTTTGTAGTCCTAACTTTTTTGTGTTGCACAAAAGTAGTCAACACAAGAGCACTTGAAAGAGTGTGTGATCTCATAGAGCAGCACACACTATTTTTAAGCAAGGCAGGTGCCTTTTCAGACTTATATTGTGAGTGGGAGGTGAATGGTGAAGCAGAGCGTAACTTCTTTGGAAAAGAGGGCACCTACTCCCAGCTCTGTTTAGCATACAAGTAACACCCTCCTGTGAGGAAATGGGATTACCTCTCTTGTAACTGACTTCTATCATAAACTTACAAGCTGGGGCTTCCAGCATTTCACACCAAAGGTGCACCTTATCTGGAGGCTATTTCTTAACAGGCTACTACTGCTACTACTACTACTACTACTTTTACTACTACTACTACTACTACTACTACTACTACTACTACTACTACTACTACTGCTGCTGCTGCTGCTACTGCTACTGCTACTGCTACTACTACTACTACTACTACTACTACTACTACTACTACTACTACTACTGCTACTACTACTACTACTACTACTACTACTACTACTACTACTGCTGCTGCTGCTGCTGCTGCTACTACTACTACTACTACTACTACTACTACTACTGCTACTACTACTACTACTACTACTACTACTACTACTGCTACTGCTACTACTACTACTACTACTACTGCTGCTACTACTACTACTTCTACTACTACTACTACTACTACTACTACTACTACTACTACTACTGCTACTGCTACTGCTACTACTACTACTACTACTACTACTACTACTGCTACTGCTACTACTACTACTACTTCTACTACTACTACTACTACTACTGCTGCTACTACTACTACTACTACTACTACTACTACTACTACTGCTGCTGCTGCTGCTGCTGCTGCTGCTGCTACTACTACTACTACTGCTGCTGCTGCTGCTGCTGCTGCTGCTGCTGCTGCTGCTACTACTACTACTACTACTACTGCTACTACTACTACTACTACTACTACTACTACTACTACTACTCACTTTTAGGTTGTAGTGGGAAGCCTCAATATAGTGTAAATACAGCCCAATAGTATTGCTGTGTAGTACCTGCACCACTATGACTGCCCTATCAAATTCTATATTATTGCCATGTAAGGCCTTATCGCACAGAACAGTGATAGGGGTTTACCTATGATCACTGGCACTAACTTTTAGGTTGTGACGTCGTCGTAGTAGCTGTATGCAGTCGTAGTGCCTTAAGGAATGGCCTCCAGTAAACACCCTCAGCCAACCGTAGGGAGATGACCACTAACGGTGTACAATGCTTTAATCTTAACCTTAAGAAGGCCACCGATGCATTAATGCATCATGCCCATTGGTCGTCATGATGCACCAATGAAGTGCTGGCAAGTCTGCCTGTCAGCACTTCATTCATGCAACATGACGACCCTGCGGGCTTGATTTCTGGAGGGTCGGCATGATGCTCCAATGAAGTGCTGGCAAGCAGTCTCACCAGCACTTCATTGGTGCATCTAGTTGACTAATGAGCATGATGCATTAATGCATCAGCAGTCCATAAATGGTTAATCTGGCATTAGAACAAAAGTTATGAATTTTTTTAATTCTCCAAGAAATCCACAAAACAGGGTATGGCTTTTACATGGGCGCAGCTTATACATGTTTTTTTTTTTAATTTAAATTTAGTTGTTTGCCCTGTATGTACATATATTGTTAAGTATGTGCATGTAGACAGTACGGGGGTCATGCCACTTTAGACCTAAATGGTGCACTACCCTGCACACTGTCAAAATAACGATGCAATCCTCTTCCCAAAGTTTCCAGAGATCTGTCATTATTTTTATTGAGATTTCTCGTACATACATGTGCTACCTGACTGCCACCTGGGGTTGCATATAGGACGCACCCTGAGTGTGGGTAAATCCTATAGGATGTATCTGGGGTTAAATTTTGGTTTTGTGATACTGTTATATATTGTAAAACCCACGCATAAAGGAGGCACCCTGAGTTAGGATAAATTCTATAGGATTCAAAGGATGTGATTTAGGTGTATAAGCCATGTCTTATACATGAGGATTTACGGTAATAAAAATTCATTATAATGAAATGTCATGTCTTGAGAAGCTAGTTCATAATCTTACCTTTGAAGGTCAGCGATGGCTCTGATGTCTTTCGGTACTTGGTGACTGCTGACACTCCTCACTGAACCCTAAACTACAATTAGATCAGCGCAGACATGGACGCATACATTTGTACTAACACAGGCTGTGACGTAGTGAAGGACACTAGGATGCGGTTTTATATATTAAGCTAATAGATCATGGATATTGGAGCCCTAGGGGAGTCTATGCTGGATATACCCGAGCCGCGGAGCGGCGAGGGTATATCCAGCATAGACTCCCCGTGGGCTCCAATATCCATGACCTAATAGGTTTATACCATGATTTCCTCCATTTTGTATTAATTTCTTACCTGATATCCACAGAATATAGCCATGAGAAGACATTTTGTAAAAGCAAGCGACACCGCCCGTGTCCGCTCTGCGCGAAGCCATTGTTTTTGTTCCTTGCCAAGAGATGAACCGCCGTGTTCACACTCACTTTTCGTATGGAATCCGACCATGACAAGTCTTCAAAATAAAACATACATATCCTTAGATAGTCTAGATGATCCCTCCATATGTATTATGTCCAATATATTCAAAATAAAGGAGAATCCATTGATTTTCCCAATGTACGCGAGTCGCGGTCCGGCCATTCCCACCCGCCTCCTTGTCCGGCGAAAGTGTGTCAGTGGCCCGGATGTAGATATAGGTCATCTGCTCGCCGAACGAGGAAGACGCCGAAAATTTCGGACCGTTTTGGAAAATCAATGGATTCTTATTTATATCGAAGAAAATGGAGAAAATTAGCACGCATTCCTCGTCTATGGATCGAAAACTTCTTGGGAATTCGATATTATAACATGAAAAGGTTGGATTCCATACGAAAAGTGAGTGTGAAAATGCGGCACCTCTCCGGTCAGGGTCTTATTTATTTTCGCATTGACTTTCCTCACCGTTCAGTGTGGCGCTATGGCTAAGGCCTTCGCCTACCACCACTGCGGCCGGGGTTCAATCCTCATACGAGTTTGGACGATTTTTCACAATGGAAGATGGCTAGACTGACTTTGTATGTTCGCCACACATTTCCCAAAATATTCTAAGTCCAACTTGACCCCAAAAAAGTATATACCAAAAATTCTAAAAACGCACATGTGTGGTATATGCAGAATATACCACATATATATCGCATATAAAACCACCGGAAGTGCCAGAATAGTGGTATAAGTACTGTTACATGTATCGTCAGAGCCCATGTTTAAGGAATGGCTCAACCCTTTCTGCTGATTTTCCATTTCCTGGTCATTAGTTTCAGGGTGGGAGCGGGTATTATGGTATAAGATGGTGTGTCAGCTTATATGTATATACAACCTTAATTTGCATCCTACTCCGACGTACAGCTTCATATCATGAAGGGAGTGCATTTAATTGGCAACTAAACAATTCTGGTGTCCTCGGTGGCCAATCCACCACCAGGGGTGGATCGGCCACCGAGGATACCAGGGGAATTTAGTTCTCTATTTATTTTATGTTTTTAGAGGGTTTAAATAAGGAAAAATCAGCAAATCGGTATTCCCACGTTTTCCCGCTTAGTTCCACCTACTCATCCCCAGTAGAGGTATGGGTGGTCACAAGAACCAAGGCCCATCAACTCTTTTGTGTTTATATGTTATATTTGTTGTAGTAATATAAATATATGTAGAACTTATTTAAAATTGTAATTAAGTTGAGGCAAATATTTCTTTTTGTTTTTTGTTTTACACACATTCACTTTCGATAGATGTATTTTGCCCAGCACAGGGCTTAGTGTATTACACCAGAATGCTAGAAGCATAAGAAGTAAATGGACTGACATTAAGTTGGAATTATATGGTAAAGGAATTGATATATTAACTTTCTCTGAAACATGGTTGACTAATATAAATGCTAATGCGGATTTTGATTTACCCGGTTATAATTTGTATAGACTTGATAGAGCTAGGCCTATCCAAGCGGGATAGGCCTAGCATTACATTTTTTAATAAGGTGCCATTTAGGCGAACTACTGGTTTTTGTAGTCTGTTAAACTTGATACTTGAAGCAAACGTCATGATCTTAGTTTTTGTTTCATTAATTGTTAATTTGTTTGCAGAACTCCACTTAAAGAATTTATCCAGGGCAACTTCTAACCTATTTTGCAACTCTTCAATGCCTACACCAGAAACATATAAGACAGAATCATCAGCATACAAGAGTGTGTTGTGACGGTCATCAAGTGAGATACAATCATTAATATAAAGTAAAAAGAATAAAGGGCCTAAAATCGAGCCCTGAGGGAATCCACATTTTAAGGGCGCCTTGGTTGACTTCACATTATTTGCTATGGAGCATTGATGTCAACAAGTTAGGTAATTTTCTATAAGTGTCAAATTTCTATTTTTGATTCCGTAGGAGTTTAACTTTTTTAACAGTGTATTAAAGTTTACGGAATCAAAAGCTTTTTTTAATATCTATAAAGGCTGCAAGAATTATGTTTCCAAAATTTTTTGTCTCAGAACATGGTCTACAAATTTAGTGATAGAGTCCAAAGTTGATTTTTCCTTTTGATACCCCCCTTGACTTTTTGGACTAAATATTATTTGTTTCAATATGTGTTGCCGATGCTGTGTGCATCAGTCCTCCAATAACTTGCCAGGAACAGGTAGGACACTTATCGGTCTGTAGTTTGAGACATTGGTCGGGTCTCCTCCTTTAGGTAATGGAGTGACCGTCGCAATTTTCCAAGATGGTGGAATAATACATGTTTCAACACATGGTCTTATAATTTTTACCAGTCTATCTGGGTTAGCTAACACAGCTGCCTTGAAAATATTGGTTGGTAAATATTTAAGAGCAGAATATTTTTGATACATCAAGGTTTAGCACACATTTGATCATTTCATCTCGAGTAAATTCGAAATCAGGCATATCTACGAGACATGCTTCACCATTAAATCTATAAATCTTGTCGTGTTTACTAGCTAACTTAGGACCAATTTCTGAAAAGAATGTGTTTACAAATGATGATGTTTCTTCTATGGGTATGGCGTTTCCATTTTCATCTACAATATTTATACTTTTGTTAGAATTGTAGAAGGTAAGATTTCTTTTAATAGTGACCAAAACCTCTTGGAATTGTCTATATTAGCTTCACACAAATTGTTATAGTAGTCTGCTTTAGCTTGCTCAACCTCATCGTTGACCTCATTTTGTAACAGTCTAGCTTGGTGCCAGACACCAATATTGGTTGATTTTCGCGCTTCATTCAACAATTTATTTTTGTCATTTATTCTTTCAATAATTTAATTTTTTTCCAAGGGTCTGGCTTATTTTTCACTTTGAACTCTCGTACAGGACATTGGGTATCTAGCATTCTTTTTAGCATGTTCTCGTATATATCCCAGCACAAGACAGGATCTTCGGACTTTTCAAACAGAGTCCAATCACATTGTTGTAGATCTTGTTTATATTTGTTTAGATCAAAGTTTCTATATGACCTCCCTTTAAAAGATCTAAACCCGTGTTTGACTGAAGTATGTTTTTTAACACATGAATAGGCAGATGGTCAGATAGGTGGATATTGAGCGGACCTGATGAGATTAGATCATTACAATTTGTAAAAATTAGATCTATACAAGTATTTTGTCCACTAGTAGTTGTGATTTGATTAACCAATTGAACCATGTTGAATTCATCAAAGGTTTCATACAAAAGACGCTTTTCTCGTTCATTGGCAAGAACATTATCATTGAAATCACCCATAATAAATACATTAAAGAGATTTATATCTTGTACTTGGAGTAATAAGGCTTTAAAAGTGTCACAAAAGCTTCTTAGAGAGCCATCAGGTGGGCGACAAACAATACTCTTTTTCATGTTACCTTTTATAGATAGTAATCATTAAACTTCAATATCAATTTTTGATCTATTCAAGTTTTTATATTGGTCAATAGAACAAGAAACATTCTCATCAACATAGGCACACAGGCCAACACAGACCACCACCTCTATAGATGCTGACTCTATCGTATCAAAATAAATTATATCTAGGGAAAGTGTACAAAGTATCACAGTCTTTTTCATTAAGCCAAGTTTCTGAGAACAGGACAATATCAAGGTTCATACCACTAAGTTCAGTTTTAATATTATTTATTTTATTTCTAATGCTACGAGCATTTAGGTGAACTTTGGAAAGCCCCTTTTTGAAGCTATTCCCCGTATTATCAAGGGTTTTTGTTAGGAATAACCCACTGTTTTTTTTTTCTGGCCAGTTAGAATCTAATGCTAATGTCTCAGTGACCTTTCGACGATATGATGGACCCATAACCCCAAGAATTAAAATAAATAAGAAAAAATATCCCAAAAAAGCCCCCAGTACAAGGTTTCGGTTCTTATGACCCCCCCTACATAAAACTGACTTGAGGGTTAAGTGTAGGTTTGATCCCCCCGAAGATAGTAAGATATACACATTGACAAAATTTTGACTGTATAAATGGGCGAGTTATCTCCAAAGTATGAACATACCAAGTGTTAACTAATTATTGCGACATTCATAGGACAAGGAGAAGTACATTCTGTTTAGTAATACGACCTGCATAGGACAAAATAAGTATTAGATTTTGACATAAGTCAATAAATCACACTGCATAGCTTTTATGAAGCTGCATCTAGAGAGGCATTAGGGAATATTTTCCTTGGTACTCTCATCTTCATGTTGCCCTGCAGATATAGCTTCCTTAGTATTCGCTGGTTCTTCACTTTGTTCATCATCTGGAATGTCATTTTCTTTCTTTATCAGGACTTCACGGACTCTTTGAAGAATTTTACCATGGAGGTTTTGTCCCTTAAGTTTGTCATTAGTACACGGGTTGGCTGCCCAAGATGGAAGCCACTGCCGAACACAGGGTGGAAGCTGGCCTCGTATAGGTACCGGTGCCCGGTAAAAATTAACCATTCCTTCATATCCTCCCTTGAGAATTTGATGACATTCAACTGGTAGAGAATTTGCTCGGCTGATTTTTGCCCACGACACAGTCTCTTTGATTTTCTTGGCTCCATTCATCATGACGTATGGGCACTGTAGGGCTTTTATGGTCTCTCTCACTTTAGGAAAACCACACATTGCAGCCTTCTCACATTGGTACGCCTGTTCTACTGAATTATACCGGATACCGCCGTACTCTAAGTTGATAATATAGAGGTTTGACAGTCTGTTGTGAACTGACCTTAATAGAATACCATCTGGGGTCTGAGCCATTGTGGCTTTTTCCATTGTGAGTTCCTGATACAGCATGCTGTTTAACATGAGAATAGCTCTTACCCTCCAGTATAATTGAGCGCTGGCGAAGTTGTACATAGAAAATACATAGATCGAAGATCCAAGAAATTTCGGCGTTCAGTTTCATTTAACTCGTCACCAATGGATATACTAGCCCAGTAGTCCTTGTGTTTGAGGTATTTTAGATTCCTCATGAGTTTAATGTTTGCTGTAGGCTTGGTAAAGATAACTTTGATCGCTCTACGTCTCCCTTTTCCACGGGTGTGGCCATTTTGGTTAGATTCGGCAGCCTTCGGGCCATCTTGGAAGACCGAGTCGACGACTTCCAGACCGAAGTTTACTTTCGTATCAGAGAATAATTGTTGAAGAACCTGCCTTAAATTTTCACCATCACTCTCTTCTTTGCCTTCAATCAGTAGTATTTTCTTCTTTTTGTCGTTTTCCATCTTCTTAAATGTGTTAGAGTGCTTCGTCAGCACAACGGTCTGGGCCTCTTGTATAAGCCTATGTCTCGACATGGCAGTATCATTGGACTCAATTGACTGTTTGACAGCAGTAAGTGTATCTTTGTTTTGGTCTAACTTCTGGTTTATCTCTGTCAAAGTATCATTTGTCCTGGTGTTTGTATCGTTTAGGCTTCCAAGAGTATTGTTGATTCCCTGTAAAGTATTTAGGATGCCTGTGACAACTGTCTCATTTTCTGTAATATGCTTACCCAAAGCATTGACAGCACAGATGACATCGATCATGGTGGCGTCGCCTCTCAGCAAGTCAGGCTTGTCTCTTGTCAGCCTAGCAGGCTTCGATAGATTTTTTGCAATATTTGACATGATGTCACTTGTCATTGGTATCATAATCCAACGTGATATTAACTCAGAGTCTCCCACTTCTTAGTTTGACGAGGTTTTTTTTGAGAATTACTGCGGGAGCGATCCAACACGCGTCTAGCCTCTTGCCGCCATTTTCTCTGGTAAGGTGACTCCATACTTATGTGATGTGTAAAACAGGATACTGGTTATATCATATTGACTTGAAGCGATCATGGAGTGAAGAAATATTGTAATTTCATGACTTTAGGCTACATTTAGTATTTGACGGCTTGCAAATCAAACCATTATTAATGTTTTTTGTTCAATTTTGAAGAGTTGAATGAATAAACTAGCAAGTGGGCCTGTCAAAATCAATCCAGGCCCAAGGGATGACAAAATTCGCAGGACCGAATGGCCTGCAAGGGGAAAAATCTTTCACATAGACTGCTCTATGTGAATATTTGTTCAAAAAAATCATTTATGTACCCCTTTCCCTTCAAAATTGCAGAAAACCCATCCCTAATCAAGGGCCCTTGTAGGGCTCAAAAACTTTTCCTCAGAATTGTGTCCGCACATGGTAGCCAAATCTTAGCATGTACCCCCACCAGCATGTATATTAATTGTGTCACCACCCATCCTATCTCCACACCAACCTCTTATAGATACATGTTTAGACAGTTGGCAACATTTAGACTTGCTTAAGTCTCTGAGTTATGATATTTTAAAGTACTTGTAATATATGTCAGATGACAGAATGCAGAAAGATGTGATAAATATAATGAATAATTGAGTGAGAATTAACTCGGACACTGTAACCCTCCCCCTTTCCGCCCTCCATGACCCCTACCCATCCCCTATGGACAGATTGTAACCTGCGTGAAGCATGTGTGACTGATGAGTTCTTGCCCTCAACTTTATGGGGATTTTTGTCACTGTTTGAGGTAGAAGGCCATGATGAAACTATATATTTAAACAATATAAACTTACGGCATTCAGTCATTGATAGATGGCATAGGGACAGTATCCTTCGGGTCCTGGGCTTTCCAGTACTATTACATCTTGAAGTTTGTTATCTTGGTTCCTATTTTAGCCACAATCGTTTAGATTCCATGCTCACTGGCAGTTGGCGTCTGGCTGCCATCAATGCATGCGATATCATGACCTAATTGGACTCAAAATGAGGCTAGCCATCATCAGCTGCCTATACCTGTCAGCCGCGCGTGCTTCAGGCAGATGATGTCTGTTCCTGGGGCTGCCTATCCTACTAGTTGTCATGAACTACGTAGAGGAGACTGCAGCTAATTTAGGTCACATAATGAAAGGCCTACTTAAGCATTATACCAATGGAATGTGACATGTTTTTAGAAAACCAGTCATAAGTCGCAAAAATACATTTCTGGATTATTGTACATACACATAGCATACATAATGAGATGAATTTTACTTTGTAAATCATTGAAATATCATTGTTTTTCAAATTTCTGTGAATTTTCGAAATCTTAAATCTTGCACCGTCCTAAGGGCAGGGCTTTTATCAGTCCTTCTGAGAGACACAAAAGTGCATGGTTTGTGGCTTTCTGATGCTGTTATCTAGAGTCAGATGATAATATCTAGGTATTATGTCAAGGTGAATATTGATGCCCCATTGACAAAGCACTAAACCCCCGTATTGCACCCCTGCATTAAATAACCCGCGGGAATTCCACACGATGCCGTCATACGCCCACCGCGCATGCGCAACCTTTTTGAAAGGTAAACATTCAAGATGGCGGCAGTCAGCATTTCACGATGACGATGGGTAAATAACAGTTAATTTTGAGGGATATTGATGAAATATCGATTGATTTTCCACTCAAACACCTTGACATAAATGTAAAGATGAACTCTGATCAGTTTGAGCTTCCTGTTTCTTCACGCGCGTGTCCTGCCTGCTCTGCACTCGGCCTACCGGCCTCGTGCGGAATGGGCAGGACACGCTCATGAAGAAACAGTCAGCTCAAACTGCTCATCATTCACCTTTACCATTTTATTGCATAATGTTCAGCCCATTATTGATATGTGACCAATACCCAAGTTGGCGGGTATCGGCAAACATTCCAGTATTCACTAGTTAGCTCATTACTCACCAGGAGGGGCTATGTGTGTAGGTTCTCATAACTGTTTGTGTACCCGCCATGTTCACTTCTTTTTTCATTAATTCTGACCAAAAGCTGTGTGACAATACCCAATCATTAATGGAGCATTGGGCCATGCTTGTTTATGCTTGGCTCAATATAAACCGACATCGGCCCAATATATAACCCACAATTTCCCCAAATGTCTCCTTGCTACCTGGGTAAGCAGCTACCACAAATAAAATGGCTAATTTTGGTGATATTTTCCCTTTTTTCATAAACGGTACACAACATCGTAGGAGAAGTAATAATCAATACTTAGGCTCCATAATAATCAAGTCTTAGGCTCCATTTGTGAATATATTCATATGTTAGAAATAGTTATCTTCTATGTTGTACTCATACAAAATGCATTGATCAGTTCAAAATTTACTTTCCAATATAACATCAACAACAATGAACACACAACTTAGTATTTTTCAATTTTCTCGATCTCACTCAACATGGCAACGACACCATTCCAGACCTCAAGGAATGACTTGGGAATCTCTGACTTGTCCACAACAAAGCCGTTTCCACGCAGCTCAAGGGCAAAAGAGTATTTGACCTTGAGTTTGTCATAAGCGAAACTGATCTCATCTCCTGTAGCTGGGTCTGTTGGATAAGGAATTGCAGAACTTTAATTGATTTACACATTTTTAGGATAATCCATTTTTTTTATCAATTTCCAGTTATTCACTTAGGATTACCAATATGGTATTTCGAGGGTGTTATGATTTAAATCAGCAAAAAGAAACAGAGGAGAAAAGTATGTCAAATGATTTATGGTACTTATGTCAAACAGCTATTAAGAGATACTACTGTTCACAATTACAACCAAGACCTATGCAACATAACTTGGACATCTCAAACTTGCAAAGAAACTTGTAAAAGCCATTGTAAACTCAAAATCCTAACTTACAGATTGTCTCACAGATTGTTCCCTTCCTCCATTCTCCAAGACCTCCAAATGTAGACTCCAGGGCATTCACAGCAGCACTGGTCACTTGCATCTGTCATAATCAATAGAAAATCATGTTTAGAATCTTTTATAAGATGGGCAGAAATTAGGGGAGAAATACACTTTGAAATTTGAATTTTTTTCTACCAAGGATTTTGCTTTGAATGCAATTGTAGCCCTCAGAATTGGGATGGCAACAGATAGAATAGGAAAAAGCTCTCTGATGGGTTTGACCATTAAATTGTTGTTCTGTGTCAATTATCAATAAAAAAATAGGTTGGTTGGAGAAAGGGAGTAAAACAGAACTTTCTTTGTTAATTTCCCATTCAGCAACCGAATCTTGATAAAAAGAAAAGATATGAATTCCAAGAAGCCATGGAATGTGATCCTATTATACAGATGCATGAAATTAGATCTGGCATGCGTTCGGTTTGCCGACAGATGTTATTGCCAAATTATAAAAAAAAAAATATACTTTTGTGATTCAATCCTCATAGAATGCTTAGAAATAAAGAAAGAAATGAATGCATACTCTTGCACTAATCAAAAGAATATCTTCACATTTTGCGGTGGAAAAACCAAGTCAACTTACCAGCTTATCATGGTCATTGGTCCTGACACAGACACCCCCAAGGTGTCCGTATGTGTGTCCGTATGGGAACATCCACATCTTGCCACTTGTGTGGACGCACATCCACGCAATGATCGTCTGACTCTGCAATATCAAAAGATATTTTTAAGGAACGTTTTAACTTCAGTTTTTGATGTAAGAAATTCTCCTTGACTTAATCATGTTGGGCTGGTTAGGACAATGTCAATTCTTATTGTTTTGTTTAAATAATTTCTTTTTTTTTACCACAAACTAATGCAGGGCCCACATTTTCAATGTGGGATAAAGGAGATGTTAAAACTAAGCCCTAAAAGCTACAGTTTGACATGCTAGTATGACCTATACAATAATTTACCTGGCTAAGCCTAGTTCCAAAGTTGACAATGTTCTTGGTTTCAGGTTCAGAGTCAGGGCCTGGTCCTGGGTAGGTCTGGGCACAGATGTTAGAGCTGGCACCCTCCTCTGTAACATATATCTGATTATTGACTTGGTTGGAACCACATAGTATTGTGATGCCTTGTATATCCAAATTAAGGGTTTCAATTCTAAAAAAAAAAAGACGAACACACTAGATACGGTTCAGAGGCAACATGTTATCATTTTATTCAGGTTCCTACTACTAAGTTAGTTCTACAGCAAAGCAAGAGGTTTCCGAGTAGATTCTTATCAAAGGCCACCGGTGGTAAGCTATAGGAGCAAGTGGAGGTCTGAGTCATTCAGACGCTCAAAACCGAATTACCCACTGAGATCCCAGCCTGTGCCTTTATGGCTAACACACATTCCAAGATGGCTGCCTACATAGACCCGCGTGTAAAGGACTTAAGGTGTTTGGTAGAACTAGATGACATAGGCCTGTATCACCTGTATTACCTCAGCAAGCAAGGCATCGTGTATGTGTGAAGGGGCAATGACTAGCTGGAATGTTGCTTACACATATCTATAAGTGCTCCCCTTTGGCTCAGGCAATTTACTCTAAATAGAACTATGCAGATCCCTTATTGGTTGATCAGTATCTTTTATTTCTCAATTTTGGCTATAATGCTTTAGAATAATTTTCAAAAGTATATGCCTAATTGCTTTGTTATTAAAAATGTATAAATGCTCCTCTCTGCAGGGATAGACACAAACACTCACTTAGAGGCCAATGGCTATAATTTTAGGTCTTGATATGAGATTTCTTTCTGAAAGTCTTATCAAAAAGGTCAGTTTGGCTCATAGCTTTCTTAGATAGATGTAGTTTATATAGGAGTGTGGGCACAGGTGGTCAAAGTCCTAAAATCTTAGTGTCTACCGATGTTTATGGAACAGGATGTTTTACGGCATCATCAATCTCAGTGTTTATTTCCATATATGGTGTTGCAAGATACTCAAATCAGAGAGCTCTTAGACCATCACTGCCTTTCCTAGCACTTAAAACCTGCTATTTGGAAAGAAGAATTGAAATGGAAAGAAGCAACATGCCTTCAATGTGAATAGGATGGGTAGGGGTTAAAAAGACATCAGAGTCAGAGGGAAGGAGTCTTGTAATATGAAAGGATAGAAAAGGAATAGAGATGATTTGATCATAACCTTCTGACCGCAAAATGTAATTTAAGATGAATATGGCTCTCATCCCTGTCAACATAACTTAGTGGAAGTTGCCGTTACATCGGGAGGATAAAGCAATTAGTAGTGTATGATTTTCATAGACAAGATTAGGGAGTGACCATCTAATTACTTAAGAATAAGGCACTGGCAATTGGTATACAATGCTAACCCGTGAGTAAACTATGAATATTGTTTGGAAATAGGATCTTCCTTATCATTTCTAAGCTCTCCCAGGTGAAAAGTTGTTTTGCACAGAAAAGGGAATCACATTGGGATAAGCAACCTGCTTTATCATCAATAATCAGATAGTGATGGGGGGTTTGCACGTTTTGTGTAGGTTCACTGAATATAGTTCTATCAGCTATATAACATTTGTGTACCTGAACCTGAATCACTCTGTGTTATAATAAGAACAACAATGATAAGGACTATACCATACACTGCCAGGGTCAATGTTTGTAGCATGTCATTTGTGTCAGGTCAGTTTGTTTCCCCCATTGCTATCAATTTATTGACTTCTTATTCAGGTGGCCATCTTGAATAATGGCCACCATCTTGGACTTCAAAAGTCTAATAACACAGACATGAAAAGTGACCTCTGAGGACTCAGCTCATTCATTGTCAGGCTTATATCACCAAGCGCAGCAGTATACATTACCTTACATCTGCTCATATCTAAAATGGCAGCCATTTTGTTTTTCGTGGGTAAAAAGTGAAACTATCAAATGTCATCTGGCAGATTTGGATTCAGCATACCCAAGATGAAGATTGATGGGCATGATATATTAATGCATTTCTCGCCTTCAAATTACTACATCTTACAAATTCTTTGTATCGCAGGCAGGCCGCTCAGGTAATCCATACATGAGAAATACATTCATGCAGCACTATTGATAAATGAGGAAAGTATGAACTATGGCTCTCTTATTGTGTATCACTCACTTCCAAAGTAGGCATTAAAGTTCCTATTAAGATCAGTTCCAGTGCACCAGGCTCCTGGGAATGGGTCACGACGGTTCTTCCTCCAGTAACGGTCCTTTTGTATCAATTAGGATTTGAATTTTGTTCAGACAATTTGATAATTGGAAGAGTGTTAACTACCAGGAACCCATTGAAAATGATACATTATAGACAGAATCTGTTTAATACTAATCACACAGCTTCATTAAAGTACAGAATTTGGAATTCTTTGGAATCATTTCAATCCATATATCTGAAATAAGTCCTGTTGTACTATATACTTGTAGGCAATCACAAATAACTAAAGCTTTTGTAAATAGAGCCTATTCTATAAATATAACCTATTATATGTAAACTTTATAATTCATGTATAATGTTCCATACTGAACTCACATTAGACCAGGAGTACGCGTAACCATCAGGGTTACCCACGGGCAGGAAGTAGAAGTCGTACTTGTCAACAAGACTCTTCACCTCTGGGTCGGAACTGTACTTAGTGATCAACTGAAATCGATCGATCATACTTTTATACACATTTAATCATTGACCATTTATCGGTTAGTTTTCCTTTCTTGATAACAAGATATTAACAAGGCATTTTTCAAGGTGTCATTTCATTTTTTCCTGAATAAAATAGGGGTCATAGAGAAGAAGGAAAAAAAACTGAAGGCAGAAACAACCAGAGAGCAAGCAGAGGAATTTAGTTTCTAATATAGAACCACTATTTGCTATCAATGTCAGTCACTGTTAGAAGTTATTTTACAAATTCAATTTGCCCCAGAGGCCTACTTTTATCTATTTCAAATAAAAGCAAAGGCGATGGGCACCAGCCTTATGCAAACATATACAGTTTATAATTTAATCCTCCAACTTTAAATAGAGATACCCACATGGTTGATCATCTTGAGCTCGGTGGCGACAGCGAGCCACTCACGAGCATGGAGAATGGACTCAAGCCACAGAGCCTTCCTTCCAGTACCAGCCTTCCCAACCTATAGGTAGGGAGTTTGTTAGGATTGTCAAATATAGATGTTACAATTGTAACCACATGCATATTCTAATATTGTTCAAATGAATGATTTACCCTCTCTAGTATGTGTCTTTCAAAATGGATAAAATGTGTTTTTTTTTCGTTATTGCCCGGCAATAGAAGTCAGGGATCTCTAAAGCTAGACGGATCTATTTGAACCAAATTTGTCAAACCTGTACTAATTCTACATTATCCAAATGATGGTAAATTATATAAGATATCAGATTCAAGAAGTTCAGCGAAACCATATCAGGAGTGTGATTCATAAAAAGAAATCTGATCTTAAGAGCTCGAATCAAGTTGATAGCAGTAACGTCTACATCATTTCAATTGTAAAAATGTTCATTTCTAAATGCATCAGATGATCACAGACAGGTCGGCAGTTTTTGTGAATTGCCCTCCAGAAGACATTACCTTGAAGACGAGATGGTCACGGTTCTCGAATGTCTTACCAATGTTGATGATCTTACACTCGAGTCCTGATGGACAGGCTGACACCCACTTGTTGTACTGGGCATAGATCTGGGGGAAATAGATGTTTACAATGAGGATTACTTTCAGAGACAACCTCACATAGCCATATGCTACTGGTCCAAAGCAGGCGGCTAATTAAGAGAGCTCAGCGGACAGAGTATCGAATTAATGCTGAATAAATGTTGAAAACTGGTTTATGGAACACAATTTTGAATCAAAGTTGACAAATTGTTGAATTTTTCAACCTGTTGTCTATGTTATCTGAACATTTCCACTATAACGCATCACCTATTTCAGCTACTTGTCATAAATAGGCATATGGAAATGAATATTGTTAACAATTAAACACTAAAACTGCTGAGCGCCGAATGTATGGGATATATCGCTCTAATAGTGTCATGTAGATTTGTCTTCAATTTGTAACTACGGACTTAATAAAATGGTGAAGATATGCCCCTCATTAAATCATAATCTCCTTACATATCTCAAACTACATGTATAATGTTTTTAGCCACACTCACAGCCTCAATGGTGTTGAAGTCATCCAGGTTCAGATTGTAAGGGTCGTTCTCATAACGGGCGTCCAGCTCCTTGAACTGGGCGTCCATTTTTCTAAACATAAATAGAAGTGAGATTTTAGGGTTTTAGTGTTAATTTTGAGGTTCATTTAATTGCACGGCACTTTGAGTTTTCAGGCCACTACATACTGACATTTACAATTTAGCATTTTCATGGTTTAAAGATTTATTTCAAATTCCACCTGTTCCTGATGCTCATTCAAAACCAGCAATTATTTGAAACCTTTGCATATCAACAGATAAACTTAGTGATAATGAAAGGCCTGCCCTTAGCTTCAATAGATCATGCA
This sequence comes from Acholoe squamosa, assembly GCA_949317995.1. Classification (NCBI taxonomy): domain Eukaryota; kingdom Metazoa; phylum Annelida; class Polychaeta; order Phyllodocida; family Polynoidae; genus Acholoe; species Acholoe squamosa. Next base: position 3,314,979 of record OX439045.1, read on the forward strand.
CATTAATTAATGCATGAATGCAGCTCCGGTTAAGTCGATCACCAGGATGCCATTTCTTAACACACTACGACTGCTGTCCTATAAATCATAGTGAGAACCTGATAATTTGGCCATAATAGTACCGTGCACTAGTAGTCTAATCATCATCGTAGTGAGCAGTCATAGGGCAGTTCCTACGATAGCCTGGCTTATTCTTGGTATTTTTAAATTGTAGTGGCTGTGTGTAGTCGTAGTACATTGAGAAATGGCCTCCTGGACTGCAATCATGCATCATGGCATCCCTACAGCATTGATGTTTATTCTACCAAAGGGTCAGCATAATGCATGAATGTAGTCCCCTCGAGCGAATCCCCAGAACTTTATCGACACAGAACACTAGCCAATATGCAGCTGTGCATTAACCACATTTAACAGGTTGTAAGAAGTGAAGAAATTTACAAGGGATTCTGGTAAAACTGAACAGTGAACCACCATAATCATACAGCAGTGAGCCAATGTAGTACTTTGTAAGAAGCCCCAGGTGGCAGCACAGTGGTATGAGAAATCTCTGTAAAAATAATGATGGATCGCTGACCACTTTGGGGCTAGGTTTCAGTTGTTACTTCAACAAAATATTTGTTTACATTGTACATGTAGCTTACATCTGGACATTGCTGTCCTCCAGGCTGACAGGGATGTTCCTGTTGATGAGTTGAGCGGGTACGTCGTACGCGCCATGGGGAGGTACCATGATGTGCCCATCCTTCTGCACTCCTGGCATCTTTAGGATCTCAAACTACAAAATGGGACCACAAAAACATAATTTAAGATGAACCATTTGCTGATGCCGTAGTATATGATGATTAGTGGTCAGTACAATACACCATTGAAGTGCTGGCACATCATGGTTACTTGATGCACGAATGAAGTGCTGGCAGCACTTTGTGATGAGCACGATGCACTCCTGCATTAGCTGCATGCTGGTTCCTCTTACGTTTAACCACTCTCATATTATCTATAACTCAAAATTATGAAAGTAGAATAAAACAAAACAAGAAATGAATAGATAAACAGATAAATAGAATGACAGAAACAAATCTTACTAGGAACAATCATGTTTAACAAAATAGTCCATGAATGAGTTTGTGTAACTTCATGTCCATCTCAAACAACTCAGGACTGACCGAAAAATATGAAATGAAAATCAGCAATTCATAATAAGCATATAATGAAAGGGGAAAAAATGACGAGAAGAAAAGCTCACCGAACCCTTGGTCTCCATCTTCACCAGTGTGTCGATTTGCTCTTCAGAGCTGGTCTCCACCTTGAAGATCTTGTACCTAAAACGGACAGAGTGTAACATTATGGAGACATCACTCACAGCTAAACATCATTCTACTTGGAAAATAATCTTGAATGAGGGATAAAATTGGCGACAGTTTGGAAATAATCTAAAATGTCAAGATTCTTTCAACCATGTATGATTCTTCACCTCTTATCTTTCTAAAAGAGGGGAAAATGTCATCCTAGTTTTGATATAAGCTCAATATATATGGCTTGATTTCAGCTTACTACTACCATCTGGATATAAGTTCAATACTTTAGTAAAAGCTTAATACTCATCTTGGAAGAATCATCATTTCTGTAAATTTAGAAGGTGTTCATCATTACCCGTCATAGCGGCGACGTTCACAGATGGCGCCCCCGATGGCAAGAAGTAGAATAATTGTACGTATCAACATAGTGATGGTTGATGTGGAGACAGTGGTTGGTGGATAGGTCTACTTATATACTGTCATGATAAGGTATGAGGCCTAGCAAAATGAATTGTATGTTTCTAATAAATTGACTGTACCTACACTGCAAAAATGGTGTTTAGATTTTAAACATGTTTAGGTCTAAACACATTTAAAACCTAAACATATAGGTCAGTTAGGTGTCTCATTGACTACACATTTAGGAAATGAGCACTTTTATTCTAACTACATAAACATTTTTGCTAAACATGTTTAGATGTTTAGAGTTTAAACAGTTGAATATTAGGTGTTAAGATTTAAACATCATTATGTTTAGATACTTGGATGTTGAATCCACACCAGGTAGCAGCACTACCTTTGATTGGACTATCTTTACACAAATATAATCAATTTTTAATGACAAATGTACCCAAACCCCATGTTTATTATAGTTTATATTCATTGAATGTCATGAGAATAAAAAGGGCAATAGAAAGTTGACTAGATATACCTTTCACCACCATCATTAGTATGAAATAATCAATAATCTCAATGACTGACACCTATTTCATGTTATTATGGAATAGACAAAGCAATTTCCTTCCTGCCAAGCTGTTGTACTTTCTCAATTCTCTCATTCTGATGTAGTGTGTACATACATGCACACGTAAATAGGTGTGGCTGACATCTTTGGGGACTTTGAAATGTAAATACCCCCCCCCCCAGTAAATGAGAAAACAAACAAAAGACATCTTTTTTTTAATGTATACATGTCTGCACACCCTAACTCTCCATCAGAGCATTTAGACATCTAAACACAAAAATTCATAAACATCTAAACACAAAAATTCATAGATATCTAAACACAAAGTTTAAACCTGAACACCTAGATTTCTAAACACTTGAGCTAAGCACATTGTTTGGCTAAACATGCGTAGGAAATTGATGTGATTACAAAAACGTTGCAAGAATATGTTTAGAATTGTGTTTAGGATCTAAACACCATATTTGCAGTGTAGTGGAGATAAATTGGAGGGGTAATTGACCATCAACATGGGGGTTGGTGGATTTTTGTACAAACATGTGAGATTGGTGATTGGTTTATGTCATTAACATTCTAAATCAGACTCTTTCACCCCAAAAAAATTATTTCAGCCCCATTGAGCCTAAGTGTTCTTTTGAAAGAAAACTTAGAACTAGAATATATAAATTCTTTGTTGAAAAATGGTTATATGTTAACCAAATTACAAATTAATAATATTTTGTATAAAACATTTAGCAAATTTTGTGACATAACATAATTGTGCTAAATGGTGTGGTAAAATTCGCTATATTTTGCTTTGAATGGTTGTAAAGGATGTGAATGGTTGAAAGTGTAGATATGATATGAAATATGATTCATGTTTTTTTTTCATAAACAGTTTCTGGTATCACTTTATTAAATGTAGAAGTTGATATATGCTGCTTTCATACATAATTCATTTATCCCCTCTACATCATCTCTTCTGTACATTCAATCTATTGCTTTCTTGGTGTCCACACACTGAGCTCATTATTGATTACTGTATTTGTTTACAGAAAATGTTGTTTAGTATGATAAACACTTAAATTGAAATTGAAAACGACCCAGAAAATCTCACAATCCCACTGTTAGTAAATAAGGACCAAACAATATTAAGTCACTGTGGATCCCAATTTCTTTTTTGTATTTCTGTTAAATTTACGGTGTTAATTTAAATTTTTAATGTAACTTTTTTTCAGGCTCCCACCAAGAAGGGGTATGGTTTCTTTTGAAATAAAAACAGGTTGCTTGTCTTAAAAGGGCCAAATAATTTTTGCTTCTATCTTACAACCCCTCCAATCAACATGCCCTCTCCCCTCCCAACCAAAGAAAAAGTCAGCCAACCTTGGTTGATTATTAATGGTCAATCCCCTGACATTGCTTATCCTAACAATTTTATATCATTTCCTAATTTCTAAGTTTTGATGATTGCCTTTGAATATAATTTTGCTCAATGATACTGACCATAAAGGTAAGTAGAACTGAGTACATACCTGAACTCTTTTAGGCCTTTAGATGAAACACACCACTTATGTTTAGGCCTTATGACATGTTATATCTCAGATGAGGTAATACAAGGCAAAGATGGTTCATAACTCCTCATACCAAATGGCTACTTTCTCAGGCCTCTTACCTAATGGAGTAACCTAGAAATAGTGTACATAATGAATGATTGTGCACTTTATCATTATGAATACCCACCCGCACGGTCTGTAGATACTGAGAACTGCTTATCCTAGGCCCTAGTACAAAACAGGAGCTTTTACAAGATCTAGAGCAATACTGTAAATTCCCTCATATAAGCCGCCCCCTCGTATAAGCTGCCCCCTGACTTTGTGGATAATTTTAAAAAATTCAAAATGGTATAACATTTTTTTCATGTTGATGGATCTTCAAAGTTCAAAAAGCTACGGGGTCCTAGGTACCCCCAAAACCCCCTTGTGGTGCAGATATTTCATATCTGACCCCTACCCCTACCCCACACCCTCCCTCTACCCTCCTGGTTTGGGTTCTGGTACTAGCTGCAGCTTATATGAGAGAATTTACAGTAATTCGGGATGATGTGTGTGCACTGAAAACCTGGAAGATCCGAAACTAGTCAGTGATGACCACTTTAGGTCCTCAAGTTGACAATACTTAAAACAACAACTTTAGGTGGTCAAAATGACGACTTTAGGTCGTCATGCTGACGACCTAAGTTGTCAGTATGACGACTCTGTATTGTCAGCATTGTCAAATTTGAAAAAAGAAACCCATGAGCAAATACGGTATGTCGCTGACACAGCTATGGGACAGGCAGCTCTGGCCACTGTTATGTAATCCTAACTTAATTCTACTGCTGTTATTCTCATCAGCCCCTGTGGCACAATGCATAGGGAGCTACTGTTCCGATTGGGAGGGTATGGGTTCGACCCCTGCCCTTGGCAATAGAATTCTCGTAGATTTTAACATGTGACATATGACATCTAAGGTGTGTCTGTTATCCATGGATAACAGCACACCTTACAAAGGTTATGACGCATATATCGACAGGTATCAGAATGGGAATATCCAGAAAAAGCACCCAAAATCCAAGAAATCGTGTAATAATAATTTTTTAGGGCTTTTGTTCACAGATAACATGAAATGAATACAGAGATCCTCTAAAATTGCTCCAAAATGAATTGTCTTTCTTCACTTAATAGTAGTTTTCCACTTGGCTCCAACTTATGGAATACTGCTTCCTGGCTAACTCATGGAGAAACACTCACTTTTGAGTAATTCTCATGCATCTCTGTCTAAGTATCCACGGTAGCAGTACTTATTCGCTTGTCCCTGCAGGTATTAAGGGCATACATGCAGGCCATGCCTGATGGCACATTCCTCCAGATTCTGGGGGATTAGTTCACTTGAACTCCACTAGACGGGAGCTTGAGATCTCCAATCACATTTTATAATCCAACCAGCGCCTTCGGCGCTGGGATAGTGTAAACGCGGGTGTAAACGGCCCACGTACTGTGAGGGAGTGCTCATGGGGAGGAGGGTTGGTGGATTGGGGGGGGGGCAGGGGCAAAAATGTTAACCCCTTCTTACAGGGTGGTCATTTTTTAACCATCAGGATGGGGGATTGGTGAAACTCTGAGTGTCCACGATGAAAAAATATATTTGCCCCCCTCCCCCAAAGGAGTCTGAAATTTTCCTTTTCTTCTTTAGTGTGTTTTTTTTTTTGCTTAAAAGGGGCAAACTGCTGAACATTTTTTACCCCCAAAAAGAGGGATATGAAACTTTTTTGGCGTATGCGCACACCCACACCCTGCGTATCATTCATACCCCTCCACTCTGCGTATCATGCACACATCCTCCCCCACCCTGCGTATCATGTGCACACCCTCCCCCACCCTGCGTATCATGCACAAACCCTCCCCCACCCTGCGTATCATGCACACACCCTCCCCCACCCTGCGTATCATGCACACACCCTCCCCCACCCTGCGTATCATGTGCATCCCCTCCCCCACCCTGTGTATCATGCACACACCCTCCCCCACCCTGCGTATCATGCACACACCCTCCCCCACCCTGTGTATCATGCACACACCCTCCCCCACCCTGTGTATCATGCACACACCCTCTCCCACCCCGCGTATCATGCACACACCCTCTCCCACCCCGCGTATCATGCACACACCCTCCCCCACCCTGTGTATCATGCACACACCCTTTCCCACCCTGCATATCATGCACACACCCTCCCCCCACCCTGTGTATCATGCGCACACACCCCCACCCTGCATATCATGCGAACACCTCCCCCACCCTGCATATCATGTGCATCCCCTCCCCCCACCCTGCGTATCATGTGCATCCCCTCCCCCACCCTGTGTATCATGCACACACCCTCCCCCACCCTGCGTATTATGCACACACCCTCCCCCACCCTGTGTATCATGCACACACCCTCCCCCACCCTGTGTATCATGCACACACCCTCTCCCACCCCGCGTATCATGCACACATCCTCCCCCATCCTGTGTATCATGTGCATCCCCTCCCCCACCCTGTGTATCATGTGCATCCCCTCCCCCACCCTGTGTATCATGCACACACCCTCCCCCACCCTGCATATCATGCGCCCACCCTCCCCCACCCTGCGTATCATGTGCATCCCCTCCCCCACCCTGTGTATCATGCACACACCCTCCCCCACCCTGCGTATCATGCACACACCCTCCCCCACCCTGTGTATCATGCACACACCCTCCCCCACCCTGTGTATCATGCACACACCCTCTCCCACCCCACGTATCATGCACACACCCTCTCCCACCCTGCGTATCATGCACACACCCTCCCCCACCCTGTGTATCATGCACACACCCTCCCCCACCCTGCGTATCATGCACACACCCTCCCCCACCCTGTGTATCATGCACACACCCTCTCCCACCCCGCGTATCATGCACACACCCTCTCCCACCCTGCGTATCATGCACACACCCTCCCCCACCCTGTGTATCATGCACACACCCTCTCCCACCCCGCGTATCATGCACACACCCACCCCCACCCTGTGTATCATGCGCACACACCCCCACCCTGCATATCATGCTAACACCTCCCCCACCCTGCATATCATGTGCATCCCCTCCCCCCACTCTGCGTATCATGTGCACCCCCTCCACCCACCCTATGTATCATGCACACACCCTCCCCCACCCTGTATATCATGCACACATCCTCCCCCCACCCTGTGTATCATGCACACACCCTCTCCCACCGTGTGTATCATGCACACACCCTCATCCACCCTGCATATCATGCACACATCCTCCCCCCACCCCGTGTATCATGCACACACCCTCTCCCACCCTGCGTATCATGCACACACCCTCTCCCACCCTGCGTATCATGCACACACCCTCCGCCACCCTGTGTATCATGTGCACACCCTCCCCCACCCTTCATATCATGCACACACCCTCCTCCCGCCCTGCGTATCATGTGCACACCCTCCCCCACCCTGAGTATCATGCACACACCCTCCCCCACCCTGTATATCATGCGCACACCCTCCCCCCACCCTGTATATCATGCACACACCCTCCCCACCCTGTGTATCATGCACACACCCTCTCCCACCCTGGGTATCATGCACACACCCTCCCCCACCCTGCATATCATGCACACTTCCTCCCCCCACCCTGTGTATCATGCACACACCTTCTCCCACCCTGAGTATCATGCACACACCCTCTCCCACCCTGCATATCATGCACACACCCTCCCCCACCCTGTGTATCATGTGCACACCCTCTCCCACCCTTCATATCATGCACACACCCTCCCCCCACCCTGTGTATCATGCACACACCCTCTCCCAACCTGCGTATCATGCACACACCTTCCCCCCACCCTGCATATCATGCACACATCCTCCCTTCACCCTGTGTATCATGTACACACCCTCCCCCACCCTGTGTATCATGCACACACCCTCTCCCACCCTGCGTATCATGCACACACCCTCACCCACCCTGCATATCATGCAGACATCCCCCCCCACCCTGTATATCATGCACACACCCTCTCCCACCCTGCGTGTCATGCACACACCCTCTCCCACCCTGTATATCATGCACACATCCTCCCCCACCCTGTGTATCATGCACACACCCTCTCCCACCTTGAGTATCATGCACACACCCTCCCCCCACCCTGCGTATCATGTGCACACCCTCCCCCACCCTGCGTATCATGTGTACACCCTCCCCCACCCTGTGTATCATTCATACCCCTCCCCCTACCGTGTGTTTCATGCGCACACCTCCCCCCACCCTAGCGCACACACCCCCTGCGTATATATTGCACACATGCTCCCGCCGCCCTCTACTATGGATAAACTACGGGAACATCCTACATCATCACCGACCAATTGCTTGGCTGCCGTATTGGTTAAGTTGTGGAATTTGGGGAAAACGCGAGGTAAAATTGTTCAACTTGAGAGAGTTCAGATTGAGGCCATACATTATTGCAGTTTCTTACAGCTATCATTCGACAACAGCACTTACTTGCACGATGTTGCAGTTTGCACTGGGTTTGTTTCGCTGGTACCACAACTGCATTTTCACATAAGAATACACAGCCAACTACGGGAACATCCTACATCGTCACCGACCAATCGCTCGCCTGCCATATTGGTTAAGTTGTGGAATATATTAAGTTGTGGAATTTGGGGAAAACGAGAGGTAAGATTGTTCAACTTGAGACAGTTCAGTCTGAGGCCATACATTATTGCAGTTTCTTACAGCTATCATTCGACAACAGCACTTACTTGCACGATGTTGCAGTTTGCACTGGGTTTGTTTCGCTGGTACCACAACTGCATTTTCACATAAGAATACACAGCCAACTACGGGAACATCCTACATCATCGCCGACCAATCGCTCGCCTGCCATATTGGTTAAGTTGTGGAACTAGTGCCTTCGGCACTGGGGGGGGGGGCAGCCAAATGTTTTCTCAAAGCATAATTGCAAGAACCCGGCCTCCCTTGTCCCCCTTTTCACGGCAAGCTGTGGCCCTTTTTCATGGCAAAATGTGGTCCTTGTTCACACCAAACGGTGGTCTCTTATTGCAATGCAATCACTGTTTAGTGACATTGCATAGTGATGTTATGTTGCCTAGTGATATGGCATTGCCTAGTGACGTGATCCCGAGGACCTGGACCTTCTGACCTGTGACATAGATACAGTCACAAACATTGGAGGATCGCCGATATGAAAGTTCTGGTTCAAATATTGAAACTATTTGAGGTAGGTATGACGTGATATTTAAGGGGTGATTTAAAATGGACGTGTACTTTATATTTTCATCATATGTTATCATGGTTCTTCAAAGGGTATGCTATTTCAATGCCTGTCAGTAAAAGAAAATGATGGCAGACCTTTTTAAAAGTAGTCATTCCCCTATTGTCAAGGATCCTGTATAAGAGTATGTGTATTTCATTTCAATTACATTATATACAGATTGATTTTAAGAAGTATTCACTCTAGAAAAAAGAGTATTACAAAAGGGGCTTTTAAAAAAAAATGTTTAAATTAGGAGGAAAAATCGAGTTAACTTTGAAAAAAAAAATACACACTTTTACCTAACCTATTTTTGTTTATCTGTTTCTGGCAAGCACTCAAGCTTATTTCAATGGTATGGGGAACAGCGACAAAGAAACCCCTTTTTATATAGGATAAAAATCTCTATCTACACACGATTCGATAGGAGTAAACCATTGGGGTGATAGGGTGCCCTCTAACAAGTAAGGGTGGAAACAGGGGATGACTGACTGACTGACTGGTAACTTGTTAGGCCTGGCTTGCCTGTATCACCCCCTGGATGTACAGGCAGGTCGTAAGCCAACAGTACTAAGTGATTCCAACATGCAGTGCTGCCCTCTCGGAGCAATGATGGGAACAGCAGCGAGTACATTTTGAGGCGCCCATTTTGAGAGCATCCTTTAAAGATACCGTTATGTCTGCCCGTCCCATTAGTTCATCATTCTACCTCCGGTGGCTCTCAGATCTGGCACGTCTGCCCAGGTGCACAAACTGGGTAAAACATTTTGGGGGTGGGGTTGGGGTGGGCAGTGGATTATCAGTTCTACCCTGCGTGTAAGCAGCGCACTTTTATCCCTTAGTTCTAACTCAGTGTTAACCAAAACGAGGCTAACAGGACTTAATCCGTGGATAATGCTCTGAGGCTAGTGTTCAGGCCGGTATATTGTCAATGCTGTATGCCTCAGGGCCGTGTTGTGTGTCCATGGGGATGAATACATATGGCTTTGATTCAAGCTCAAAACCTTTGTATTGATACAAGTTCGATACTTTCCTTGGTAAAGGCTCAATACTCATCTTCGTTGAGCACACTCCCCTCTTCTATTACATGGTAGCTAGCCCCTGAATCTTGCTTTTATGTTTGATGTTGCAGCATTTTGAATAACATACATTCTAGAGATAGTACCCTTATCAATTGGAAGAAAATAGGCAAGAAACAAGATGTAGTAACATTTGGAAATCACTTGATTTACTTTCTTCAATCTCAATATGAACAGAAGTCAAGGTGAACATGAGAATCAATATTTTTCAATCTTCTCGATCTCTCTCAACATGGCAACTACACCATTCCAGACCTCAGCGAATGCTATTGGTATCTCTGACTTCTCCACTGTAAAGCTACGACCACGGAGCTCGAGCGCAAACGGGTATTTGACCTTTAGTTTGTCATAGGCGTAACTGATCTCATCTCCTGTGGCTGGATCTGTGGGGGAAGATGAGAGTGGCAGAATTAGATATGACTCTTAAGAAAAGAAGAAGACACTTTTCATTTGGATGAAGTCTACCTGAGCTGCATCTGCTTGAGAAATCAAGCAAATGGCTGATATACCAGACAGGTTAAGCAGATCACCCCTGTCAGGGCTGCTAACACAGAGGTGCATCCCATTGGTCAACATGATGCACCAATCAAGTGGTTGTTACTGTCCCAGGCCTCTTTCACAGGACTCTCATCATGCTAAGAGTCCTGTGAAAGAAGCCTGGGACAGTAGGGTCTGTATGAAACTGGCTGCATGAATGAAGCCCTCATGTGTGTGACAGAGTCCCAAATTTCCATTAAAATCATAACATGACTCTATATACTTTTGTTAATTCCATGATTTTTTTTAACAGATCTAACTAGCATCACAAGAAATAAGCACTGAATGACGGTTATCTCACTCTACCCCGTCTCCTGATATAACCGGTTATACCACGATTTCGGCACTTCCGGTGGGTTTATATGCAGTTTAGCCGTGCATTATTCTGCATATACCACCCTTGTGCATTTTTGAAATTTTTGGTATATACTTTTTCGAGGTCAAGTTGGACTTAGAATATTTTTTGGAAATTATGGCGCCTATACAAAGTTAATCTAGCCATTTTCCATGGTGAAAAATCGTGCCAACTTGTATGAGGATTGAACCCCGGCCGCAGTGGTGGTAGGCGAAGGCCTTAGCCATAGCGCCACACTGAACGGTGATGAAATCCAATGCGAAGGTAAATAAGTTCTAACCTGCTATGTTTCCAGTCAGTTTTCATATGGAATCCAACCATTTCATGTTATAATATTGAAATCCCAAGAAGTTTTCGATCCATAGACGAGTAATGCGTGCTAGTTTTCTCCATTTTCTTCGATATAAATAAGAATCCATTGATTTTCCCGTGGCCGCTCTGCGCGAAGCCATTGTTTCGGCGTCTTTCTTGTACGGCGAGCGGATGACCTATATCCACATCCGGGCCACTGACACACTTTCGCCGAACATGGAGGCGGGTGGGAATGGCCGGACCGCGACTCGCTTACGATGAAAAAATCAATGGATTCTCCTTTATTTTGAATATATTGGACATATCAAGCATGGAGTACTCATCTAGACTATCTAAGGATATGTATGTTTTAATTTGAAAACTTGTCATGGTTGGATTCCATACGAAAAGTGACTGTATACACAGCGGTACCTCTCCCGGCAAGGAACAAAAACAATGGCTTCGCGCAGAGCGCTGACCCGGGCCGTGTCGCTTGCTTTTACAAAATGTATTCTCCTGGCTATAATCTTTGGATATCAGGTAAGAAATTAATACAAAATGGAGGAAATGGTGGTATAAACCTATTAGGTGATGCATATCGGGGCCCCACGGGCTGTATATGCTGTATATACCCTCGCCGCTCCGCGGCTCAGGTATATACAGCATATACAGCCCTAGGGCCCCGATATGCATCATCTATTAGCTTAATAGGTGCACAGAGATTTCCCTCCTGCCGGGAATCAGACTAATACTCATGAACTTTTGTCTATATACTCACAGATAGGTTCACATAAATTTGTTTGACTGACAGTTATCTCACTCGGTCCTGCTTAGTAAGAGAACCATCAACACATCTCGTAAGATAAACCTCAGCCAGACTAATTTTCATGAATCTTTGTCTATATACTTACAGATAGTCTCACAGATGGTTCCCTTTTTCCAGGTACCAAACTCTCCCCATGTAGACTCCAGGGCTCTCACTGCAGCATTGGTAACCCTCATCTGTGTAAGGTGGAAAAAACTGACTTTAATCTTATTTAAAGGCTGGTAGCACTGCCATCGAACAGCCGGAATTTCACTAATCTGACCATTTTTATCTATACAATTGCTGTACCAAATAGTTCACTACATTTGCCTAACTAAAAGCAGTAGGAGCAACCCTTTAGAAACTGCAGTTTATGTCATAGCAGATACGATCGTTACTATAGATTAGTACTAGAACGGCCATATTCCATGGGGGCATGGAATACAATATGCTTGTATTCAATGGGGTCCACCATCTTGGATTTTGAATGGAGCTGGGTTGTTTTCGTTTATCTAAAAGCAAATTAACCCCATAGGCCATGACATAAATGCATATGTCCACTCCCATAGAACATTTTTGCATCAGATTTCCTTTTACACTCATTTAGATTGGTATGCTATCTTTGAGAGAACCTTGACCATTTGATAATATGCAGAAAACAATATTATTTGAGGATGACATTTTTTTCAAAAAAACTCAAGTTGTGACTCAAACAATGGTGTGGGCTAAACCTAGAACAGACTTACCAGTGTGTGGTGGTTGGCAGTCCTGACACACTGCTGTCCCTGATGTCCGTATGTGTGTCCGTATGGGAACATCCACATCTTACCCCGCGTGTGGACGCACAGCCACGCTAAGATGTCCTGACTCTGTATGTATATATATATATAAACAAACAACTATGATACAACTATGATACTTTCAGAAAATAGAGATGGGGGGGGGGAGGTCAAGTGTGCTTAAAAAATGAAGGTGCAGAGGGCGATGTCTTATATATTCTACACATAGACTTTGTTTAGAATAATGAAGGGAGAAAGGAGATGAGAGGATCCCCTCTATATCAGGCCAAAAAGGTCATATAACTATTGGTATCTCAACGGAATTCTACTTGTCCCATAAAGGCATCACAGCACTACCATTTGATTTATGCACTCTCTTTGACATGACCTATTGGAGGGATGATAATATATAATTCATCGGAGAGATACTATTTTTACATGGTCATGCCGTTTTTCATTAATCATCCTAAGCTTTTCAATTGGACGTGTAAAACTAGTCCTTGGTAACTTGCTAATCACTTACAGTTTCTCTACTTGTGTTAAATTTGGGATACAGTATCTATATAGTGAAGGTTAGCCATGGTAGTACCTGACTCAGGCTAGTTGTAAACTTGACGATGTTCTTGGTTTCAGGCTCAGAGTTGGGGCCTGGGCCTGGGTATGTGTTGGCACAGATGTTGGGGCTTGCTCCCTCAGCTGTAACAAAGGCACACTTTCATATTTAGCGTAACTTTAGTCAATGATTACTTATCAACTCTTGATCAATGATGATTCAAACCTGACTTCATATCTGTTTTCTTGTTCACCAGTATGCAAGTTAGAATATATTTTCTTTTTTAGGCAATCTTAGGGTTTCCTAAAATAATGTGTCTGTGCCATTTTGTCCAGACTTCATATAATGTTGCTGAGGCTAATGAGTAATTTTGAGGTCTAGAAACAATAGATTTGAACTTCCTAGCCCATAGCGTAGACCTATGTAACTTAATACATAAACCTTTGCCAAGTACTCACTTCCAAAGTAGGCATCAAAGTTCCTGTTGAGATCTGTCCCCTTGCACCAGGCTCCTGGGAATGGGTCACGGCGGTTCTTCCTCCAGAAACGATCCTATCAATTAAGTTAAAATTGGTTTAATTTTAAGCACAGTTTCAAGAGACCTCTTGCACATCAATGCAAAAGAATTAAAAGTTACCTCTGTAGATATCATGAATGCAAAATGAACATAGGAATTTAGAAAGGTACCAACTCAATGTCTTTCAAAAGATCCGATTCCTCTCTGACTATTCAAATAATCACTGGTACCTCTTTTCCAATGAAATGATGTGATTTATCAACTGCGATATTTTCATGATCAATACTATCTCTCGCATATTAAGCCACACCTCGAGTTTGTGAAGAATCATCAGTACAATAGTGTCAAATACCGTTGTATAAGCTACCCCTTGCGTTTTATCTCACAATAAAAGTGACCACTCAGATAGGTCTGACTGAGGGTTATCTCAAGACGCGATATCCTTAGGACTGCCAGTACTTTCTGTCAGGGCACAACCTAAACGTATTGATGTGGGTAGTAAAAATTGGGTCTCTAAATACCAGTACTTTCTGGTGGTGCATTGTCAAAACGTTTTATGTGTAATGGATTTTTCATTTTTTTTGGCTAGCATACAGTAATAATGCATAATCAAGGAAGGATTTCCCTCTATTTTCAATATAATTCTCCATCCCTAATACACATTGGCCAGCACTAGTAGATGCAATCACAGAAGAAAAATGTTTTAAAACGTTTTGGTAATTCTATTCTGGAGAAACGTTTTGATGTGTATAAGAAGGCACAATTCTATAGCTCTCTCTAATGCCAAAACATAGTAGAGTGTTCCAAGGCAGAGAAAACTCCAAATCAAAACGTTTTGGAATGTTTTGGCAAAGGGGATTCTCTAGCTGTGTTTTGCTAAAATTTGCAAGTGGATACATGGTAGCAGAATACGTCATATAGTGCTACATGGTACCAGTATGTGTCATATTGTGTCACATGGTACCAGGACACGTCATATTGTGTCACATGGTACCAGTACACGTCATATTGTGTCACATGGTACCAGGAAACGTCATATTGTGATACATGGTACCAGTATGTGTCATATTGTGATACATGGTACCAGTATGTGTCATATTGTGGTACATGGTATCAGTATGTGTCATATTGTGGTACATGGTACCAGTACACGTCACATTGTGGTACATGGTACCAGTACACGTCATATTGTGTCACATGGTACCAGGAAACGTCATATTGTGATACATGGTACCAGTATGTGTCATATTGTGATACATGGTACCAGCATGTGTCATATTGTGGTACATGGTATCAGTATGTGTCATATTGTGGTACATGGTACCAGTACACGTCATATTGTGATACATGGTACCAGTATGTGTCATATTGTGGTACATGGTACCAGTACACGTCATATTGTGGTACATGGTATGAGTACATGTCATATTGTGGTACATGGTACCAGTATGTGTCATATTGTGGTACATGGTACCAGTATGTGTCATATTGTGGTACATGGTATCAGTATGTGTCATATTGTGGTACATGGTATCAGTATGTGTCATATTGTGGTACATGGTACCAGTACACGTCATATTGTGATACATGGTACCAGTATGTGTCATATTGTGGTACATGGTACCAGTACGTGTCATATTGTGGTACATGGTACCAGTACACATACTATTGTGGTACAATGTACCAGTACACGTCATATTGTGGTACATGGTACCAGTATACGTCATATTATGGTACATGGTACCAGCATGTGTCATATTGTGGTACATGGTACCAGTATGTGTCACATTGTGGTACATGGTACCAGTATGTGTCATATTGTGATACATGGTACCAGTACACGTCACATTGTGGTACATGGTACCAGTACACGTCATATTGTGGTACATGGTACCAGTATGTGTCATATTGTGGTACATGGTATCAGTACACGTCATATTGTGGTACATGGTACCAGTATGTGTCATATTATGGTACATGGTACCAGTACGTGTCATATTGTGGTACATGTTACCAGTACACTTCATATTGTGATACATGGTACCAGTATGTGTCATATTGTGGTACATGGTATCAGTATGTGTCATATTGTGGTACATGGTACCAGTACACGTCATATTGTGATACATGGTACCAGTATGTGTCATATTGTGGTACATGGTACCAGTACACGTCATATTGTGGTACATGGTATGAGTACATGTCATATTGTGGTACATGGTACCAGTATGTGTCATATTGTGGTACATGGTACCAGTATGTGTCATATTGTGGTACATGGTATCAGTATGTGTCATATTGTGGTACATGGTATCAGTATGTGTCATATTGTGGTACATGGTACCAGTACACGTCATATTGTGATACATGGTACCAGTATGTGTCATATTGTGGTACATGGTACCAGTACGTGTCATATTGTGGTACATGGTACCAGTACACATACTATTGTGGTACATGGTACCAGTACACGTCATATTGTGGTACATGGTACCAGTATACGTCATATTATGGTACATGGTACCAGCATGTGTCATATTGTGGTACATGGTACCAGTATGTGTCACATTGTGGTACATGGTACCAGTATGTGTCATATTGTGATACATGGTACCAGTACACGTCACATTGTGGTACATGGTACCAGTACACGTCATATTGTGGTACATGGTACCAGTATGTGTCATATTGTGGTACATGGTATCAGTACACGTCATATTGTGGTACATGGTACCAGTATGTGTCATATTATGGTACATGGTACCAGTACGTGTCATATTGTGGTACATGTTACCAGTACACGTCATATTGTGATACATGGTACCAGTATGTGTCATATTGTGGTACATGGTACCAGTATGTGTCATATTGTGGTACATGGTACCAGTATGTGTCATATTGTGGTACATGGTACCATTATGTGTCATATTGTGGTACATGGTATCAGTACACATCATATTGTGCTACATGGTACCAGTACACGTCACATTGTGGTACATGGTACCAGTACACGTCATATTGTGGTACATGTTACCAGTACACGTCATATTGTGATACATGGTACCAGTATGTGTCATATTGTGGTACATGGTACCAGTATGTGTCATATTGTGGTACATGGTACCATTATGTGTCATATTGTGGTACATGGTATCAGTACACATCATATTGTGCTACATGGTACCAGTACACGTCATATTGTGACACATGGTACAAGTATGTGTCATATTGTGGTACATGGTACCAGTACATGTCATATTGTGCTACATGGTACCAGTATGTGTCATATTGTGGTACATGTTACCAGTACACGTCATATTGTGATACATGGTACCATTATGTGTCATATTGTGGTACATGGTATCAGTACACATCATTTTGTGCTACATGGTACCAGTACACGTCATATTGTGACACATGGTACAAGTATGTGTCATATTGTGGTACATGGTACCAGTACACATCATATTCTAGTACATGGTACCAGTAAGTGTCATATTGTGGTACATTGTACCAGTACATGTCATATTGTGGTACATGGTACCAGTACACGTCATATTGTGCTACATGGTACCAGTATGTGTCATATTGTGGTACATGGTACCAGTATGTCTCATATTGTGGTACATGGTACCAGTATGTGTCATATTGTGGTACATGTTACCAGTACATGTCATATTGTGGTACATGGTACCAGTATGTGTCATATTGTGGTACATGGTACCAGTGTGTGTCATATTGTGGTACATGGTACCAGTATGTGTCATATTGTGGTACATGGTACCAGTACACGTCATATTGTGGTACATGGTACCAGTACACGTCATATTGTGGTACATGGTACCAGTATGTGTCATATTGTGGTACATGGTACCAGTATGTGTCATATTGTGGTACATGGTACCAGTATGTGTCATATTGTGGTACATGGTACCAGTATGTGTCATATTGTGGTACATAGTACCAGCATGTGTCATATTGTGTTACATGGTACCAGTATGTGTCATATTGTGGTACATGGTACCAGTACGTGTCATATTGTGGTACATGGTACCAGTACATGTCCTATTGTGTTACATGGTACCAGTACACGTCATATTGTGGTACATGGTACCAGTTTACGTCATATTGTGGTACATAGTACCAGTACACGTCATATTGTGGTACATGGTACAAGTATGTGTCATATTGTGGTACATGGTACCAGTACACGTCATATTGTGGTACATGGTACCAGTACACGTCATATTGTGGTACATGGTACCAGTATGTGTCATATTGTGGTACATGGTACCAGTATGTGTCATATTGTGGTACATGGTACCAGTACACGTCATATTGTGCTACATGGTACCAGTACACGTCATATTGTTGTACATGGTACCAGTACACGGCATATTGTGGTACATGGTATCAGTATGTGTCATATTGTGGTACATGGTACCAGTACACGTCATATTGTGCTACATGGTACCAGTATGTGTCATATTGTGGTACATGGTACCAGTACACGTCATATTGTGGTACATGGTATCAGTATGTGTCATATTGTGGTACATGGTACCAGTACACGTCATATTGTGGTACATGGTACCAGGATGTGTCATATTGTGGTACATGGTATCAGTATGTGTCATATTGTGGTACATGGTATCAGTACATGTCATATTGTGGTACATGGTACGAGTACATGTCATATTGTGATACATGGTACCAGTACGTGTCATATTGTGGTACATGGTACCAGTATGTGTCATATTGTGGTACATGGTACCAGTATGTGTCATATTGTGATCCATGGAACCAGTACAGGACGTGTAGGCCCTATTGATGCCATGATCATGCAATAATGGTTGTTATTGAAGGCAGTAGGGCTGGATAGCAGGTATATCCAGGTATATCCAAAGGCTATCCAGCCCTTAATAACCCTTATGCGTTTATACCACTGATTTAGCAATCAAAAATCAATAAAAAATCAATAAATTCGTGTTGACTACTCACCAACCAGCCCAGTTTTTCATTACACTTTAATACACTATTGCAACTCTGGACCACACTAGAAAGGCTACTGTCAAAACATTCTAAAACGTTTTGCATTGAAAGAAATTCTTCTGCATTACACTCTAATACACTATGGCAACTGTAGACGACACTAGAAAGGCTATTGCCAAAACGTTCTAAAGTGTTTTACAGTGAAGGAAATCCTTTGTTACACTCTAATCTGTTATGGCCAGTCAAGACCACTCTAAAATGCTCTTGCCAAAACGTTCTAAAACGTTTTCCGTCTCTTAAACATAACTGACCACAGAAAAGCTAGATCCTGCCAAAACGTATTTGAATAAATTAGCAATTAAGCTAAATAGTTAACACAAAACATATCATATTGGTTAATTTTGAGCTTAATTACAATATTTCAAGTGTTATTCCATTTCATTAAGTCCTCGTTGAGAAGGTTAATCAAAAACATCACCACACTACATCAGTGTACATGTCCATGATTTTTCTTTTTTTTTTTTAATAATTAGCTAATTACCCTTTTTCAAGACTAATTAATCTGCACATGCACATGATTGATAGAAACCATTTTTCATCAACATAAATAGCAAATAGGCGACACCTTAGAGAGAAAAGTGTTTTACCTCTTAGCTGCCCTCTTTCACAGATATCCTATGGTTAAGTACATAACATATTCAAAAATCTCCAACATTTGGGGCCGTGTAGCCTCCAGATTACTGGGATTTAAAAGGGCCCTTTTTACTACCCACATCAATACGTTTTGGTGGTCCACTGACAGAAGGTAGTGGTTTTTAGAAGGGCCCTTTTTACTACCCATATCAATACGTTTTGGCTATGCTAAGGATATGTTAATAAAACGATTTAAAATGGCATGAATAGATGTTTATTTACATGTTTAATGATAATTTAGCATGCTGTTACTGACCGTGGAATACAGCACCAGGTTATTCCGCAGCGGGTGTGAAATATGGACGTCCAATGTTAAACCTATGGGACGTCCATATTCCACTACTGCCAACATGAAATAATTAGATTTACTTACACTGTTCCAGGTAAAGTCGTAACCGTCAGGGTTTCCCACAGGTAAGAAGTAGAAGTCATACTTGTCAACAAGACTAGTCACCTCCGGGTCTGACCCATATTGTGTGACCAACTGGAATTGATTGATTAGACTTCAATGTACTCTTTCATGGATTATTGACCATTCATTCAATGGTCATATGTAGAAAGTTATTTTTGGTGAGTATCCATGAATATTACAGGCATTGCAGTTCTTACTCCTAATGGTATTAGGTAAAACGTGGTGAAACTAAATGATAATTGAACATCTTTATAAAGTTATGTAATGGATTGTAAAATTGAACAGTCGACCACCGTAATTGAAGAGCACTGCACCAGTATAGTTTCTACAGGAGGCCCTAGGTGGCAGTACGGTGGCATCAAGTGTACAAGTAATCTCTATGAAAATGATGACAGCTCTCTGGGAACTTAGGAATCGCCGTCATTTCTACAGCATTTCTTAAGCTAAAGGCTAGATATGACTGTTTAAATGTTCAAAAAGTTCAACCCTAAAATGAATGAGGGCATGAAATAAAATACACACATGGTTTATTATCTTGAGTTCCGTTGTACATGCGAGCCACTCCCGGGAGTGGAGAATGGACTCGAGCCACAGAGCCTTCCTGCCTGAACCAGACTTGCCAACCTGTGGGTATGGAAAAATAAACAGGTGTAAAATGATGTTAATATAACACATAAGATGGTTAGTTATTCAAATAATTTCTATAATGTAATATTCTTATGATATATGGATTGCTTGGGAAGGGATTATGTTATGAGAGTAATATAACCATAGCAGCCTATACCCCTAGGTCACACGTGTGGAGACTGTCCACACAGGGGATGGCGGTGTGGGCTGAGGTAGCAGGGCCCTAAACCTCTGGGTGATAAAAAAATTTCAGAGAAAACTACAAAATACTTGCAAACAATCTGAAAAGGAATCATTGAAATATAAGTTATGAGTTTGGGGAAACAAAATATTAACTTAGGAGATCACCTCTATTTAAGATAAATGGATGAATTAGTAATCATGGCGTCTGTAATAGATGAACCCAATCTGACCCTCATCTTATCTCTTCTCAAGATTCTTAAGGTGTGGCCATATACTGCCTGGACCACATGTACAGAAAACTCAGATTTAAAGTCCAGTAGAAGTTACTCTACTGTATGAATATTAGGATTCTAAGCAACATTTACAAAAAGTAATCTGATTATGAGTTGTGCCTCCTGTACTATGAACCTATTCAATCAGACTTCTGATTAAAGTTGCCATAAGTTGTTGGAAATACACCCATGAAATAAGATTAAATTTGCTTAAAGTCTTATTTCTTTAATCTGTAAATTATTGCAGTATACTTCATGTTGATTGTCTTACCTTGAATACAAGATGTTCCCTCATTTCATGTGTCTGTCCAATGTTGATGATCTCACATTGTAGTCCCTTTGGACAACTGGAGTTCCACAGTTCGTACTGCGCATAGATCTGCAGAAATATAGAAATAATGCGATGCAACCTAAGACATCAATTAACTTAATTCAAGCAGTCAAGGAAGCAACATATATACAAGATAATTGCTATTATGTTTTGATTGCAAGGTTTGTGAACCAAATAATCATACTCCAAGCTCTAATAGAATTAGAAAGCTGGCGCGGGCTAAGGATACTGTCCCTATGCTGTCTGTCAGTAACTGACAGCCATCAGCTGGCCGTCAGTCAGCGATTTTGTTTTGCTTTCTAAGCTTCCATCAACTGCCTGTGGCTAAAACAGTGATAAAAACCCCCGTAGCATTAAGGTCCAAATTTCGTCAGTGGTGTATGCTAGAGGCGTGTAACTTAGTGTCCACAGGGGACGTACCCAACTTCTAAAACGAAAATGCTAAGACCTACAAGATCTGTTACATACTGGGGTACACTTTTTCAGCCATATTCTAAATTTACTGTCTTTTGGATAAGAAAAAAATGGATCATGAATCTCAAAGTCATCACAAGTCCCTTTCAGATTGTCGGAAAAAATGTCTATGATATTGTGAGAAGGTTCTATGCTGATGTTGCTGTAC
Organism: Acholoe squamosa; assembly: GCA_949317995.1. NCBI lineage: Eukaryota > Metazoa > Annelida > Polychaeta > Phyllodocida > Polynoidae > Acholoe > Acholoe squamosa. The sequence goes on from OX439045.1 coordinate 3,337,126, forward strand.
TTACAGCCTCTATCCTATTGAAGTCATCCAGGTCGATGTTGTAAGGGTCGTTCTCATAGCGGGCGTCCAGCTCCTTGAACTGCTTCTCAATTTTCCTACATACAGAAAAAAAAGCAGCTTCATTGTTCATGAGATTGATATTAAAACCATTAACTATGCCTGCATCCTCTCCCATTGGTAGTACATTGTTCTACCAGAAGAGGGAGCCAGTGTGCACAACCGAGCGGATTCCAAGCACTTCAAGTGGACTTCATTTATGGATATTGCACAAAAAAATACCATGCAGAATCCATGGCAACTTCTTATTGTTTGATGTCATGGGCATGCCCATATGGCAACTTCTTTTTTTTTGATGTTATAGGCATGTCCATATGGCAACTTCTTATTGTTTGATGTCATGGGCATGCCCATATGGCAACTTCTTATTTTTTGATGTTATGGGCATGTCCATATGGCAACTTCTTATTGTTTGGTGTCATGGGCATGTCCATATGGCAACTTCTTATTGTTTGGTGTCATGGGCATGCCCATATGGCAACTTCTTATTGTTTGGTGTGATGGGCATGCCCATATGGCAACTTCTTATTGTTTGGTGTCATGGACATGTCCATATGGCAGCTTCTTATTGTTTGGTGTCATGGACATGTCTATATGGCAGCTTCTTATTGTTTGGTGTCATGGACATGTCCATATGGCAGCTTCTTATTGTTTGGTGTCAGGGACATGTCCATATGACAACTTCTTATTGTTTGGTGTCATGGACATGTCCATATGACAACTTCTTATTGTTTGGTGTCATGGACATGTCCATATGACAACTTCTTATTGTTTGGTGTCATGGACATGTCCATATGACAACTTCTTATTGTTTGGTGTGATGGGCATATCCATATGGCAGCTTCTTATTGTTTGGTGTCATGGACATGTCCATATGACAACTTCTTATTGTTTGGTGTCATGGACATGTCCATATGGCAGCTTCTTATTGTTTGGTGTCATGGACATGTCCATATGGCAGCTTCTTATTGTTTGGTGTCATGGACATGTCCATATGACAACTTCTTATTGTTTGGTGTGATGGGCATGTCCATATGGCAGCTTCTTATTGTTTGGTGTCATATGCATGCCCATATGGCAACTTCTTATTGTTTGGTGTCATATGCATGCCCATATGACAACTTCTTATTGTTTGGTGTCGTGTCATGGACATGTCCATATGACAACTTCTTATTGTTTGGTGTGATGGGCATGTCCATATGGCAGCTTCTTATTGTTTGGTGTGATGGGCATGCCCATATGGCAACTTCTTATTGTTTGGCTTGATGGGCATGCCCATATGGCAACTTCTTATTGTTTGGTGTGATGGGCATGTCCATATGACAACTTCTTATTGTTTGGCGTGATGGGCATGCCCATATGGCAACTTCTTATTGTTTGGTGTGATGGGCATGTCCATATGACAACTTCTTATTGTTTGGCGTGATGGGCATGCCCATATGGCAACTTCTTATTGTTTGGTGTGATGGGCATGTCCATTGGGGCATTATACAGACTCCAGGAATGCATCAGCCCCATGTACAGTAATCATGATGCATTTATGAAGCTGCATTCATGCATCAAGATGACCTATGAGCACAGTGCATTAGGCTTAAATTTGTCAATATTATGATGTATCATGATGTAAGAATACGACCTTTAGCAAACTCGACGTATGTCACAGAGAACTAGTTGAACGTAGACACAGCAATGCTGGAGGTATGCTGTACCTATGTGTTTTAAGCGTGTTTTATTATATACGGCGTTGTTACTTAAGTTCTATAATGACAGAATGGAACTTACTCTTGTACTTTATCATCCTCCAGACTCACATGGATCTGACTGTTTATAAGTTCACCGGGTACATCATACACGGCTGCTGGCGGTACTAGGATGTATCCATCCTTCTTCACTCCAGGCATCTCCAGGACCTCTAACTACAGAATAATAATGGATGACTGTCTTTGAAAAACAAAATAAAATTTAGCAATTTGCTAACCTCTTTTCTTAAGATCTCACACTGAACAAAATTACTCAATTTTATAGATTGCAGCATTTTACAAGATATCTTATCAACCTTTCAATTGAGTGTTATGATGCCTGCCTTCAGTCCTACTGAATCTATTTGTAAAGGTTGACCCTATAGAATTGGTGCTATCATGTGTACCCTCCTAAACTGTTAATGAACTAAAAGGCTCACCAGCTGCTCCTGCTCCATTCTGACCACCATTTGAACCTGTTCGGCTGAGTTGGTCTCAACCTTGAAGATCTTGTACCTGAAGTGAAAAATTTATTCGAAGCCCAACCTGTTAACTTATTTTGTAGATTAAATTTGTGAATTCTGAAATGTCAGGTATTATCAAAAATATATCACAGACAGGTCAAAGTTATTAGTCCTATCCTATTGAGTACTTGATGACAATATATTTTTTTTTGTGTTTGTGAATTGAAGGATTTTTTGTGAATTGAAGGATTTTTTTTTTGTGAATTGAAGGATTTTTTTTGTGAATTGAAGGATTTTTAATTGCACAATAGCCCCTTCAGCCTTTGGTGTCCAGAACTATTTTGAACTTATTTTTTCCAATATAATTATGCAATAATAATCGCTGAAATCGTCAGCATTACATACATCCTTTTTATCTTTGAGTTACTTCATAGTACATTATGAAAGTCAGCCAGTAAAAGTGCTTCAATAGTAATCTACTTCCACAGGCTTGAAATGTACACCTAATGGTTATCAATTAATTATAAATTTTGCAAGAATATGCAAATATTCATCCGGCGAATAAGAATAAGTATATAAGCTACCCGTCATAGCGACGACGTTCACAGATGGCACCTCCGATGGTGACAAGTAGAAGTATTGTACGTATCCACATGATGATAAAGGATAAGATCAGGACAGTCCATCACACCTCCTTATATACCTTCCTGCTAGTTTAGCACTTTATGTACCATATACGACCTAATTGAATTGTTTGGTCAGGTAACTTTCTTTTGGCCCTACCCTCAATTTTTCAAAAAAGATTGGGAAAGAAATCTGATTTTCTTGCCTTTATTGAGAGAAATTTGTTAATTTTTATTAGAATGTTCATGCGTCAAATTTACAGCATTAAAGAATTGTGATAAAACGTGGATAGCTAATTTGAAAAGTAAACTACAAAATTAATGCACACAACGTCAGAGACATTGAATTCAATTTGATTGTTCTTTTATTGGGGCCATAACCAATACCAACGTTTGCTGTGACCAAGTTAATTTGATAAAAAAAAAAAGACTGGTATTCCTACCTAAGCTATTATACCACTCTGTAAATATTGTGTTTTTTTTGTTGTTTTTTTTATAAATAGATTTCACTGCACCCTCGGATTAATGCTGATGGGTTCTGATGCACCTATCCAGGGGTGTTGGGAAAATCAACAGTGAGGCATATAACAGTGACCATCAGGCCACCCTTAAAAATATGTCAGTTTCCTGTCCAGAGGGTGGGATTTTCAGACCCATGAGGGAGGGAGGGAACAATTTTCTTTTAGGAAAATATTTTTATCTGTCATTGTAAGCAGGGACGGCATGAATTTTCCATCATGTTCTAAGATTTAGTGATTGGAAACCTAGATTCTTGTGCTGATGGACAAAAAAAAAATAGTTTTTCAGAACTCGGGAAAAAAAATTTCCCATTCTCACAAAAAAAAATCCACCAGGCCTCTGGGCAGGAAATGAGAATTTTTTAAGGGGGGCCTAAATTAAGGCATCAACCCTGTGGGGTAAGCATGATACATGGGCATATCACTGGTAAATTTCTCACCTTTCATACATCCTCATAACCAAGGGCTATAGACATTGTATAGGACCCACAGGTTTACCTTTTAAGGCTTATGATGCAGTCAGGCTGCACCAATGAATTGCTGGTGAGACTGTTCGCCAGCACTTCATTGGTGCATCATGACGACTCTATGGGAATAATAAGTAAACTCTCGGAGGGTCATCACGATGCACCAATGAAGTGCTGGTGAGCAGTCACACAAGCACTTTATTGGTGCATCATGACGACCGATGTGTATGATGAACTGCTGCATTAGCGGCACTTTAGTATCCCGAAAGTCGAGCATTCCAGAAGTTGGCCGTCAATTTCAAAATAATGAATTCAAACTTTACCCATTTCATATTTCTATGGCATAGGGACAGTATTATTAGGGTTGTTGTCCTTTCAAATTCTATAAGAAGAGAGGGATGTTATCATGGTTTTTATGTTTTCAAAATATTATTTATTTTCATTGATGTTTGTGGCCCGTGATTGATAATAGGCTTAAAAAAGGATTGCGCAGCCAACTTCTGGGATGTGCCAACTTCTGGGATACGACAGCACTTAAAGGGTCACTTAATGAAGGTTACATAGAACCTGATAAGGAGAGACAAGATAATGTGCCTTGAGATAAGGTCTGCACCATCTGCTACCGTTCTTAACCCGTTAGGGACCACTAATCAGTGGTATGATGCACCAATACATTGATGCATCATGTCCATTGGTGCATGAATGCATCATGTCCATTCGTCTTCATGATGCAAGAATGCATCAAGCCCATTGGTGGTCATCAAGCCCATTGGTCTTCATGATGCAAGAATGCATCAAGCCCATTGGTGGTCATGATCCATGAATGCATCATGCCCATTGGTCATCATGATGCATGAATGCATCAAGCCCATTGGTCATCATGATGCATGAATGCATCATGTCCATTGGACGTCTGATTCATGAATGCATCATGTCCATTGGTCATCATGATGCATGAATGCATCAAGCCCATTGGTCGTCATGATGCATGAAATCATCAAGCCCATTGGTCATCATGATTCATGAATGCATCAAGCCCATTGGACGTCATGATGCATGAATGCATCAAGCCCAATGGACGTCTGATGCATGAATGCATCATGTCCATTGGTCGTCATGATGCATGAATGCATCATGTCCATTCGTCTTCATGATGCAAGAATGCATCAAGCCCATTGGTCGTCATGATGCATGAATGCATCAGGCCCATTGGTCGTCATGATGCATGAATGCATCATGTCCATTGGACGTCTGATTCATGAATGCATCATGTCCATTGGTCGTCATGATGCATGAATGCATCAAGCCCATTGGACGTCTGATTCATGAATGCTTCATGTCCATTGGTCGTCATGATGCATGAATGCATCAAGCCCATTGGACGTCTGATGCATGAATGCATCATGTCCATTGGTGACTCTACAGGAATGTATCAGGCCGTCCACTCAGGGTCGATACAGTCTCAGAGGGTTGGTATGATGCTCCAATGAAGTTCTTGCAAAAATGTGCCAAGCCGTCATTAGTACAAGTTGAGGACCAATGGAAATGATGCGCTTCTGCACCCCCTTTAAAGGGTGAACACACTCCTGTGTTGGTCCAAATCTTGCTTATAGGACCATCCTGAACTCAGGTTGTTGCTTATATGGGGGACTTTACATCATTTATAGACTTAAGTCATGGATAAGGGCCATTGCAGACCTTTGGTGCAGCCTATGTCTTCCCCACAAAGTCAAGGTGCGACTTATATGTGGATTTATGGAAGAATCCAGTTGTTGTGTCACATCTAATTGTAATTATTACCCAATGACTACGGTCAGGTTTGAAGTATTGTTGTTTCTTTAACCCTACAAGCGCCGTTAGTTGCCTGCATGATGATCCAAGGAAGTGCTGGTGAGTCTGCTTGCATGTTGGGGTGTGATGACAATGGACTGGGTGATCCCACAACGATTTGAAGGGTACTAGCCATACCATACCATCTTGAGAAATACCTTCCTAGTTGTAATGTTATTATTTGTTAATTATGTTAACTTTGGTACTGTCCATTCATCACGGCTATTGCTGATGGGCATAATTCACAATATACGATATATCATAAGAAAATAACAAAACTCATTGCAGTCCTCTGGCTGTCACCCCCCCCCCCCACATATTATGAGCTATTTAGTATAAATAGAGAACTAAAATGAGTTTGAGTTTTTTGAGTTTAACAAGTTTATTGGCCATGAAACATCATACATGTAAGCTTTTCAGGTATAAACAATAACATAAACAATAGCCGTTCAAAAATATTCATACAAAAAGTGTCATATTGTGGGATAGTTAATGAGCACACATTTAAGGGATATCCAGCAGCTTTATCCTAGAATTAATTGTAATTGACATCTTATTAAATAACATTAGCAGTTAGGGTTAAAGTCACAGCCGCATTAATAGAGTATCAGCATATACACATCCAGACAATTACACTCTTCTCATAAACTCAGCTTTGCAGTTCAGCTTCTGGACCTCTTCTTCGAGCTTATCCGATAGCTTACTCCCTCACAGTAACGGGCATCTATCATACACTAGGCAAGATGACTGACTCACACGGATATTTATTTTGTTATTAGCACATAGATGGGAAATAACACAATATTTCTACTGATTTGAGTAGTGCTAAGATGTTTAGAGACGGTGGAGAACACACCCATAATTATCTGAACTAAAGATTGTAGGCTGACATTATCTAAAACAGTATAGAGAGGTTTTAGATTTGTCAGTACCAGGGTAACTCAGTTTGTTTACAAAAACTAGGTTATCCTCATTACCCTAGTGCCAAAGTTTCAGTTTTGACTGATTTCTATGTACCCTGGTGATGCAAGTAGGGGCAGCAACTCCAGGTCTAGTCTCCATAAGTATCAATGCCCTATCTATAATCTGGAGGCTGTTGCACAAACAGATAACTCTCGTTGTTGAAATTGCCTAGAAAACAATGAGATTAACAAAGGCTATTTTTACCCCTGTTGCACAATTGTTTCTGCCTTCCTTTTCACAGCAAGAATTGTTGTTGCTTTCTCATTGTTGCACAGGGTACCAGTGTAAATTGACCTACTTTGGCAACAACGTGAATTAAGGCCATTTTCGGTTCCATGATATCTCTGAAGATTTCCGTCTAGAATCCTTATTTTTATTCTGATTTACATACTGTAAAGTTTCATACTGATGGTTTAACATCTAATCTACCGATTTCTACGAGTGGTGCAATGTAGATTTTCCTTGGAAATCAGTCCAGAAATCGCAAAACGGTAGTTCCCACAACTTCTGCTGGATGGCTTAACTATCTGCAGTGACCTCTGTGAGCAAATATGTTTTGTACATAGCTCAATAGGGTCTCACTGAACAAATAGGTGGGAAACATTGAGAACCGGTTGTTTAATAGGAGGGGTCAGAAATAACCAGAACAGATGGTGAAATTGATAGAGATTATCAGAAATAACTAGAACAGGTCATGAAATTAAAGGAAATTGTCAGAAATAACCAGAACAGATTGTGAAATTAATAGGACAAGTTAGAAATATTGACCAGAAAAGAAACTGAGGTCCCCAAAGGAGATATTTAGCAGAATTTGACACTCCTTCCCATAGCCTATGAATAAATGAGAAGACATTGGAATTGTATTGGCCTTTAAATGTACGTGAGAGGCTGGGCCACTCCCCATTTAATAACCTTAATAATATCACAAATTTAAAAAGAAATATATAGACGAACACCCAGGAGCTCCCAACATGGAGGTAGTTGGTTAGAGTGGTAACTAATACAAACACACACCTTGACAACAGGTAACACGGTGGGAGTGAGGCACGGAAGGAGGCACTGTAGGGTTATAATAGTCGATTACAAATACACATATAATACTGATATTGTATTAACCATAGACAAAAGCAGTGATTCCTATGGCGACCCCTCCTCTTTAAAACTGGAGTCTACAGTGTCCTTTCTTGCTCTTTAAGTCCATGTTAATTACTTAGGAACTCCTCCCATTGATGTAAGCTTGCAATGAACAGAAGGAGACGCTGTAGACTCCAGTGTTAAAGATGGCAGGGGTCGCCATAGGGAACAATGGTTGAGATGTTTTAATGCCAATGGACCCTAGCTTAAGAATAAGGAGGGTGGGGGGGGGGTAATTAGAGACCTCACCCATTAATTTCGACTTCATCTAATTATTTCTGATGCCTGAGATTGATGTAAGCTTGCAATGAACAGAAGGAGACGCTGTAGACTCCAGTGTTAAAGATGGCAGGGGTCGCCATAGGGAACAATGGTTGAGATGATTTAATGCCAATGGACCCTAGCTTAAGAATAAGGAGGGTGGGGGGGGGGTCATTAGAGACCTCACCCATTAATTTCGACTTCATCTAATTATTTCTGATGCCTGAGATTAATTTCTCCGGCTTCATGACCTCATCAGATAATTCTTGACCTCACCTATTAATTTCTCGACTATCAGAACAGGTTGTGACATTAATAGGAGAGATCAGAAATGGCCAGAACAGGTTGTAAAACTAATAGTAAATGAACATAACAATGTGAGGTCAGAAATACCCATAGAAGTCTTGGAATTAAGAGAAGATATTAGAAATGGCTACAATGATTGTCCCAGTAGGAACCAATGCTAAAAGAATAAAAAGCAGTACCTCTGGAGTAACTGCCTTTTTTTCTAGCTGTTGACATAAAAAATTTGACACAACGACTTTCTGACAGCAAGAGAATTATTGTGCAACAGTTTTTTCTAGCTCTGCAAAAATGACACAGAAAGAACAGCTAGAAAACAATTGTGCAACTAGTTCAACCCATACACAGCGAGAAATGCACTGTTCTCATGGATTTTGCAACGACCTCCTGGAATACTGTTTTAAAGAAGAATAGTGTTTTAATAGCATAGGATGGGGAAAAGCATTCACACTCCTTAAACTTTCCATCGGCCATGCTGGGTGGAGTAACTGTCAGTTATCCTAGTACCCTCTGCACTGTGTACTTGCTACCAATCTTGAACTCAGATTGTTTTTCTCTCCAAAACCCTTTCCTCAATAGATGGTGACACCTCCAATTTCTTATTGATCCTAAAACAATCCATATTTCATCTGACCTGTCAAATGAATTACTCCCCAACACGTCATTTTTTTATGACACCTTAATCCATAACAGAAGCCCCTTGGTGTTTGCCTCCTCATTTTTTTGGCCATTTCTTCTGGTTTTCATGTCTTGCCTCATAATTAAAGATTGTCCAATTAAATTAAGCGTACTTTGGCATTTTATTTTCACCAAAAGCCTTGAATGCAGAGTACTTGACGTTGGAAATAGTAATTGTCACACTGACTATGAATTCTCATTGCATGGAATATACACCCTAATTGCCAATTTAAGTGTATATCTACACTTACTGATTTCCTACTTTTATCCTTTGTCCTACACTTATAGGTTCAGAACCTTTTCTCATATAAGGAGCCTTTTTTTTTAGGTTTTTTTGGGTATAAGATGTATTCAACTGAGAGCTGCTCTGATTTGAGACCACTGTACTAGAGAGGGCAGGTACAATACGCCGCAAACAAACCGTTTGAGGTGTCGTATGAGATCAGTAACTTTGTATTCCAGTTGATGAGTATTTTACTCTGTGTACAGTCACACAACTCTGTAGGCTGTTGCTCCTATTGTAAAAAGAGCTGTGAGTATGTGCCCTCTTTTCTAAACAAGTCGTGCACTGCTTCACCTAAGTACTTGCACTCACCACATTAGTCTGAAAAGTCACCTGCCTTGTTTAAAATAGATAGAGCTGCACTACCAGGTACCTACTCATGTCACACACTCTATAGTTTATTTATAGTTTATAGTACTGACTGACTTCTCCCAACTAGGTACCTACTCAAATCCCCCTTTTTGAGCACCGTACTTGAATGACCACTTGTGAGCAACAAAAGGGACAAGTTATAGCTACATGAAAAGAAAGGACTGGAAATGAGTGCATTTTTAGCCAGCTCTTCCTTTTACTATAGGAGCAACACCCTCCTGATCTCTACTGTACAGTGTTTCCTATATGCTTCAATTTTCAAGTAGTGGAGGTTGACCCCCTTATTTGCATGAGATTTGGTTAGATACGGGACATCAGATTCAAGACTGCATAAGATACAGGACAAGAACAATTTCGTAGTATACAGGACCCTATTATTCAAGATTATACCACGATTTCGGGACTTCCGGTGGGTTTATATGCAGTTTAGCCGTGCATTATTCTGCCTATACCACCCTTGTGCATTTTTGAAATTTTTGGTATATACTTTTTCGAGGTCACGTTGGACTTAGAATATTTTGGGAACTGTGTGGCAGATATACAATTTCAATCTGGCCATTTTCCATGGTGAAAAATCGTCCCAACTCGTATGAGGATCGAACCCCGGCCGCAGTGGTGGTAGGCGAAGGCATTAGCCATAGCGCCACACTGAACGGTGATGAAACACAGTGCGAAAATAAAAAAGTTCTAACCTGAGGTCCTAGTGGTAAGTTTGCAGTCAGATTTCGTCTTGATTCCAAGCATGTCAGGTAATAATATTGAAATCCCAAGAAGTTTTCGATCCATAGAAGAGGAATGCGTGCTAATTTTCTCCATTTTGTTCGATATAAATAAGAATCCATTGGTTTTCCTAAACGGTCCGAAATTTTCGGCGTGTTCCTCGTACGACGAGCACTTGACCTATATCTACAGCGTCCTTGCCGGAAGTGACCTATTTCTATTCTACCTCCACTCTGGAAGATTTCTTTCTGTCAACATGGCTTCTACGTGGTTGTCACGGTTCAAAATTGGACAGTTTGTGGAGGTAAATAAGGATGAAGAATGGATATGTGGGATAGTAACCAATGTCGTACACAAAGGCTACTATGAATACGCGGTGCGACTTTTTACAGACGGCTCGTATGTTAAAGAAATGGCCAGACAAATGCGAGAAACTCCAGTGGATATGAGCGATGAGACTGCACCCGAGTTTAAACCTCCTACCGGTACCAAAGACGAGCCAAAAAGATTTGTTTCCTTGCCAAATGAACATCTAAATACCATAGAAATGGCCTCTAAATCGAAGAACACGCACAAGGCTACCAAATGGGGTGTGGATATTTTCAAAGGTAAGAATTTATAATGTTAAATCTAGTTTGACAAGTCGAAAAAACTTTCATATACATTATGCAGGGCCTTATGGCGGGCCGCGACCGGACCATGAATACGCATGATGAGTGCGCAGGGAGCATATATTAATTTTTTCGTCGTTACTTGGTACATATGAACGTTCATTGTAAAACTTGAACTAGAAGATCAGGTAATTTTTTTTAAATACTTTATTAAACATTCAATTTTTTCTCAAATTGTTTAAGATTTTTTTACAGCTTGGCTGGTGGAAAATGACGAACAAAGTGATTTTGAAGAATTCTCCAAAGAAGCTCTAGCTCCCCTATTGAGACGTTTCTACGGAGAAGTTAGGACAAAAGATGGTCAGGAATACAACAAGAGATCTTTGATGTCCATAAGAGGTGCCATTCAACGTCATATAACTTCTCCCCCATTCAATAGAAATTTCAACATAATGACAGATCCTCTCTTTGTTCAATGTAACAATATGTTGAAGGGAAAAATAAAAATGAACAAAAAAAGTGGTCTAGATGTATCTAAGCATTACGAACCTATCACTGAAGAAGACAAAAAAAAAATGTACTCTTCAGGTGTTCTTTCAAATGACAGCCCTTTCTCTTTACAGAATAATTTCTTTGAGATGGTGTTACATTTTGGTCGCAGGGCCAGAGAGGGTCTACACGATTTGAAAAAGGAAGATTTTGTGTTCAAATTAGATGCAGATGGGCATGAATTTGCTTCTCTCAGGTTTAATTCCACAGAAAAAAATCATCAGGGCATGACCCAGGATGCCCGAGAGCATGAGTAGAGGATGTACTCCACAGGCACTGCCTCATGCCCTGTAAAATCTCTGAAGATATATCTGTCTAAATTGAACCCAAATTGTACAGCTTTCTTGCAAACCTACAAGAAAAAAAATTACAAGTTGAGTACCACTTGGTATACTGTGACTCCTATGGGTGTAAATACCATCGGAAAAATCATGAATCGTATATCTTATGCTGCCTGTCTCAGTAAAATATATACAAACCATTGCATTCGTGCTACATGTATAACAACACTCAGAGAAAAGGGTCTTCCTGCCCGTGATATAAAATCTGTAACAGGGCACAAGAGTGAACAATCTATCGATTATTATTCCAAGACTCCAGATGCCCTGAGGCATGTCATGTCCCTGACCTTGGCAGGTGACAATGCCTCAAGGCATAAGAAGTCTGCCACAACCACCAAAGCTTGTGCCACAGCCTCTAAACCTTGTGCCACAACCTCCACAGCTTCTGTGCCATGTGCCACCAATATCATATCTTCTACCAAGAATGATGTAAAAATGGCTGACATCCAAATCTCTGAGGTACAAAATAAAACCAGAGTATTCAGCCATGTAAACTTCACCAACTGCACTGTTCATATCAATATGAAATAAATGAGTTATCTTATGTGACATGTAAATGTATTGGACATGTCCTTTCATGTATATGTACAATGACATGTATGCTTTGAGATTGAACATTTACAAAAATATTGTTATATTTATTTCTATTTAAATAAAATTGTTCTGTTTTCCTACCTTTTGTCTCGTTGTACTATTGCTATAGCATTAGAAATTACAGGCGGGAAACGCATTATACACGTCAAAAAAAATATATGCTCCCCCATACCTTGGAACTAGGTCAGCTTAGCGACTTCCGGTCCAATTAACGCAAAGTGGAAAACAAGATGGCGTTTCATCTCTGTCGAATCGAGGGAAGAAATTTGTCTATTTCGGGACTTTAAATGCTTTTAAAGGTAAGAAATTGATACAAAATGGAGGAAATGGTGGTATAAACCTATTAGGTGATGGATATCGGGGCCCTAGGGCTGTATATGGTGTATATACCTGAGCCGTAATCTATTAGCTTACTGTATAAGTCAGATACCGGACATGACCTAGATATATGCCTCACTTACTACCACTTTTTCCACCTGCCTCCATGGAGTAATTGATAAGGCATCTGTCTTCAGATCTGAGGATGTTGGGCTCAAACCCCTCTCTTACACAGATTTTTGCGTTTTGGACGGTAAGATACAAGAAATACAAGATACAGAACCGAACAATTGAGGGAAAGATACAGGACATAAAAGATACACTGAAAATATAAGCTTCTATTAAGGTGATCACTATTGATGAGTTAAGGTCCTCTTTCCCTATTGATGACCTAAGGTATTCAAGATGACCAACCAAGGTATTAACTTTGATGATATTTTTCTACCACCAGGGGGCCCTAGTATACAGCAATGGGATATGCAATGCTCACTATGTGAGCTACAATACTCTTGATCATCAGTGTCTATAAGATGAATGATGTGAAAAAAAAATCATCACAAGGGAATGTTAATTTATCAAAAAAGTCATTTGGTCAAAATTTATTAAAGACGAAAGCATGTTAAATAATTGACACCTCTTTTGTCACTCAAACCATAATTATAACCATGGGGAATGGCTAACATTCCTTATACAAACAACTACATGTATGCCTCACCAAGGCATCGTAAGTCAGCTCTAAGTGCCCTCGGTTGTGCTTGGTTGTGGGGAGGGAAAGGGATAATTATGCAAATTTATGCAAAAATCTTAATCAATGACAATGTAATCATTCACAAACCCCTCTCTAAACAGAACTTTCAGACAGGTACTCTGTAGTGATTACCCAGGGTGATCACATGTGATCACCTCAAAGATCACAGGGTACTCCCCCTCGGGACCATCAATAAGATGACAAAAAGTGATCAGTACAGAGTACCTTTTTAAGCCTTATCTTTTCAGTGTACAGGGCCACACCAGGAAGCATAAAATCATGACACACCATCTCTCAGGGTGTCCTGTACCTTACCATTTACCGGGGTGTACTCTATCTTATCATTCCCCGTTTGGTCCTGTATCTTATAAAGTGTCCTATAACATACCAGTACTCAGAGAACCATGTATCTTATCATTCCTCAGGGTGGTCTTGTATATATTATTTTATATGAATAACTTCTTTCCATAGAGATAGCATTGCAGGGCTGATCACCACACCCACAGTGGTGTAACATGTGCCGATCCACTACAGTGGCCGATCCACCACTGCAGCCTCGTTCCGGGCGCATGTAAACATTCAAAATGGCGGACCGCCACTTGTACGGGGCACTACGGTAAAGGATTTTGTTAAATTTTCCTTATTTAAACCCTCTAAAAACATGAAATAAAGAGAGAACTAAACTCCCCTGGTGTCCTCGGTGGCCGATCCACCCCTCGGGGGTTGTCTCTCCCTCTTGGTGGATCGGCCACCTCGTACACCATGGTCATTTAGTTCTCTCTATGTATGTCCTTATGTAGTCCTGTATCTTATGTCCTTCAAGCATCTTACCAATACTCAGGATGTCATGTATCTTATTTGTCCTGTACCTGACCATCCCATGTCTTGTCCTGTATATAATGAAATCTCGTGCAAATAGGAGGTCTTATTCACACAAGGATCTCGTGCGTAGAACATCGGCCCTGATATACCCATTCATATATCACAAGTAGGTGTTGTCCCTTGTGTGTCAGGAACAGAACTGGAGAGGCACAATGGAGTCTTAGGTAGAATAGGGCGTAGGCGTGACATCAGAGGACCAACGCTGGAGCATCTTTGATGTGGTCATGTGTATATACAAAGGCATCTGGAGGACAGCGAGCTGCTCATGTGTGGATCTGGAGGATCCACCAATGCCAACTAGCCGACATGTGTTTATTGTAAATAATATCAGATCACAGGTGCCAGAGTCTCTATGGATTCCTCAGGTTTGCTAACACAGCCTGAGTGATCTGGTCACTTTGATGGTCTGGCACCTGTGTGGAGTTCAAAGAGAAAGTTTAGTGTATGCATAGCCATGTGTTACATAGGTGGGAGCGTGGCTTAATATTGTTTTGATGGGGCAGGAATGAATGAGCTGAATCTAGCTAAAGGCATTAAATAATTGATCTGAGTTTATAATATGACTTTGGGTGGCTTATTGCTAATGGTAAGCGGTAAGTTCTTTGGACCGCTGATGCATTAATGCGTCATGCCCATTGGTCGTCATGATGCACCAATGAAGTGCTGGCGAGACTGCTCGCCAGCACTTCATTGGGGCATCTTATGGACCCTCATGCGGATAATTGAATGTAGCCCTGGTGAGTAACTCGCGAGGTGTGCATTCATGCATCATTACGACCAATATGTATGATTCATGAATGCATGGTTGGCCCTTAATTGGTTAAGCAACGGGGCCATTATTAATTTCAGTAATTCTGTACTGGCCCTTATTTAAGACATGTGCTTATTATAATTGTGTCTTTAGTGCTTGAATTGGATTTCAATACCCCTCTACCAGTAGCACTCATTTGAGACCCCGGTGCCGGAATGGCACTGATTCAAGACCCCGCTGCCTGAATGGCACTGATTCGAGGTGCGGTGCCGGAATTGCACTGGTTCGAGGCCCCGGTGCCGGAATGGCACTGATTCGAGGCCCCGGTGCCGGAATGGCACTGATTTGAGGCCCCGGTGCCTGAATGGCACTGATTCGAGGCCCCGGTGCCGGAATGGCATTCATTCGAGGCCCCGGTGCCGGAATGGCACTCATTCAAGGCCCCGGTGCCTGAATGGCACTCATTCGAGGCCCCGATGCCTGAATGTCACTCAATCGAGGCCCCGGTGCCGGAATGGCACTCAATTGAGGCCCCGGTGCCTGAATGGCACTGATTCGAGGCCCGGTGCCGGAATGGCACTGATTCGAGGCCCCGGTGCCGGAATGGCACTGATTCGAGGCCCCGGTGCCAGAATGGCACTGATTCGAGGCCCCGGTGCCTGAATGGCACTGATTCGAGGCCCCGGTGCTTGATTGAGCCATCACTGTATCCACCATTAATTCATCTTATGACATGATATATGATGCTCCAATGCAGTGCTGTTGAGTAGACCATCTCAAACTTTATAAAACAGCAAGCAGTGCTTTGCTGCACTATAGAAGTGACCTTGAGTGCATTATAGAAGTGCAGTGCACGCTTCAGCAAGGTCACCATAGCTGTATAGAAATCAATGGCCATTGATTGGCCTAGACGTAGCTTGATCCTTAACTGTCTCAAGTTAATGTTCAATGTTTATAAAGACAAAAGACAACTCTTTATTTCCATCTTGGCTGTCTGTTGTTCTATAATGCATGAATGCATGTGAGACAGTCTTGATGTGAAGAAAATCATTGTCTATTCTCTAAATAGAAATCCTTGGTATAGACGTCAGTATCTTAAACATCTTTTATCATGTTGTGTCTAATATCAAATCATAATGTGAATTCACTAGCATAGGATCTAAATTCCCTTACTTTAGGAAGGTTAATAAAAGATATGCTATTCCATTTAAATAGATTGAATAGAAATGTTCCAATGTTCCTATGGCTACCCAATGACACAGAAAAAGGATATTAAGGATCACTAGAGTCTTAAAATTGAACAGTTGGCATAAAACGAATTGCCCCAAAACAGTGCCCTACCTGGACACAGGTAAGAGAGATTATCTGAATTTGCTAATTAGTAATAGTCCGTGCCAGGTCTGACTAGTTACATTTGACTATGTCATGCTGCTCACTTTGACCTTTTAATGACCGCTGGAGGATGTTGCTCCTATTGTAAAAAGAGCTGTGAGTATGTGCCCTCTTTTCTGAACAAGTTGTGCGCTGCTTCACCTAAGTACTTGCACTCACCACATTAGTCTGAAAAGTCATCTGCCTTGTTTAAAATAAAGAGAGCTGCATGACCAGGTACCTACTCATGTCACACGCTCTATAGTTTATTATATTGACTGACTTCTCCCAACTAGGTACCTACTCAAATCCCCCTTTTTGAGCACCGTACTTGAATGACCACTTGTGAGCAACAAAATTGACACATTATAGCTACATGGAAAGAAAGGACTGGAAATGAGGGCATTTTTAGCCAGCTCTTCCTTTTACTATAGGAGCAACACCCTCCTGATGCATTTAAGCATCATGCCCAAGTGTTGGTGAGAAGTCTCACCAGCATTTCATTGGTGCATCATGATGACCAATGGGTATGATTTACTTCTACATCAGCCGCCTTTAAAGGGTTAAAGACTCTATTTTTCCTTAGTAAGATGACCTGCTTGTCTCAAAATGATAACCACTGAACAGATTGAATTTAACAAAACACTTATTTTATTTCCCGAAAATATACATGGTTGTGGCACTAATGGGTTCGAATGAAGGCTGGACAGTTGCATCACATAAAGAAGTGTTGAAATGCCAGTCTGTATACTAAATCATCAATTTGCATACATCTTTGAACTAAGTTGTGAAAACTATGTCAACTAAAATATATAGAAGAAACCCGTCATTATTTGAACACAAAACTGACATCTAAACAAAACAGAAAAGGGTTACTTTATCCTGATGGGTCAAGATGACGTCATATCCAGTGTTGGCGGCCATGATATGACATCACATCAGGGTGAATTCTGGGTAGTACCAGTAGCAGTAGTCAGGGACGAGGGTAGAACAGGTAGTACCGGTAGTAATCCGGGATGAGGGTGGTAGATCGAGGTGACAAGTTGGACCAACTGTCAGAGACGACTTGGGGAACTATACAACGTTGACGGGATTCAGTTGCTCAGCAACCTGAATGGAGAAAAAAGTGTCATTAAAGCTTAACCTTTTAAAGGACTTAACCCATAAATGTCCATGCCTTGATTTAAGTGGCCAAGCACCATCTAAGAAAGATGATGTGTAATATTGCAGGTTTTCAAATAAGTTAAGTGTTTGTAGGCCAATAATATCACAACACATTGGACCTTTTATCTATAAATATCAGTCGGTAAAGAAACACCTGCTTTTAGATGGATTCATTATTTAAGTCTATGTATATATGTATAGGCCTACCCATGGGGCTTCTCCAACCTTAGTTTAGTATTCTATGGTATATTCTCTGTATACATTTACAATGGTATACTTGTCAGTAAGATAGGTTTTCCTCAGCCAAGCAACCATGTATACATATGTGAAACCCTTGAGCATCATGGAGCATCATGCCCACCCTAGAGGGTTGATACACCTGTGGGCTACCTTGATGCATCATTCCGATCATAGCAGACACTGAGGCATAATGCAGCGCCAAACTACTGGTGAGCACACTATTTAAGACAATTCAAAAATAAAGAAAACATCGAAAAGAAATAAGTAAATTTTGAAAGGTCTTTGTTATATGTGAGTCTCTTGTGTCATTCATTTGCAGTATCATATACAATAATTCATTTACTAAATGGAAATGGCTATAGACGAGAACTTTCTCACAGGTAAGGTGCACCTGACATATAAGACCAATCTTATAAAGCACCCCTGAAGCTTAATTTGGACCAATTTAGGCAATAATTTCATGAAGAATAACGTTGCCTATAGGGTGCATCCAATTTTTGATATAATCCTTCATACATCGGTGGACATGAGAATAAAGTAATTCAGCGTCATGCATAAGCCTGCTTATTTGCTTTCACCTTGCGTGATAACTCTCAGTGGTGACCAATGTGAATGCACCTTTGTATTTATCTCAAGTTGATTTAGTCATAACTCTTCAAAAAGATTCATTCATTTCGCAATAGATTATGTTATGTGACAATTATGGACGATCTACCTGGCAGCGTGATACAGGGAAGGGTTGTTGCACTGGGGGTGTGATACACACATTGTTGGTCAACCCTACATTGAAAACATGAAAGATCCGAAACTAGTCAGCGGTGACCACTTTAGGTCCTCAAGTTGACGATACCTAAAACTACAACTTTATGTAGTTAAAATGACGACTTTAGGTTCTCATCCTGACGTCCTGATTTGTCAATATGATGACTCTGTACTGTCAGTATTGTCATCCTGGTGACTCAGGTCGTCATTTTGACTACCTAAAGTTGTAGTTTTAGGTATCGTCAACTTGAGAACCTAAAGTGGTCATCGCTGACTAGTTTTGGATCTTCTATGTTTTCAGTGTATGGGGCCGTCAACTTGAGATAAAACCCACCTTTTACTTGCGACCCACGTCGTGCAGGTCAGGCATACCGAGGATGGCATCGAGTGTGCCCGCGTTCCGTTTGTCTCCCGACATCTCACCCCGAGTCACGATCTTCATGATCTGTCTGGCTGCTCTGATCAGCTCCTAGAAGGGTAGGTTTTAGATAAAGTGTGAAATACTGGTACATTAGTGCATCATGCCCGTTGGTAGGCATGGTGTGTGAATGCAGCCCTGGAGAGTAACTCGCCAGGGCTGCATTCACACATTCTGCGGGCTTCTCTAGCCCACTTAAAAGGGTCTATTTCTCATCTTTCCTATCCCCTCAGGATGTGTGTGGTGCACATATTTGCAGGCACTGACACATTCCTCTGTGAAATTGTGTAATGTAAGTTCTCACCATGAATATGACCTTAGCTGTCGAAATGGCGTTAAACATCTATTACTCACTCACTCACACATTCTGCCCCCGAATGCGGTTGATATGGTCCTTGAGGGGCGCCATGATGCTCCAATTCAGTGTTGGCAAGCAGACTCATCAGCACTTCATTGGTGCATCATGGCAACCAATGGGCATGATGCATTGATGCATCAGCGGTCATTAAAGGGTTAAAACTGAAGTTCATGAGAATTGCTACAAATGGTAGCCTTAAAGCAGTATTTCAATATCAGCACCGCATACCCTATGGCTTGGCCTCATGGAATACGCCTAACAAGTGAAAAAACATTTAGTTCGGAGCAATTCAAAAGAATCTTTTGTTTTATATTACCTCAGTTTTTAGCCATAAAAAGGAGTGATTGTAGTTGTGGACAGAACACTGCGATGTTTCCAGTTTCATGCTACTTTGCTGTTGTATGGTGTGATTACCTGTCTGACTGTTTGAGGGTTTATCAACCCCCATTGGTTTAAGTTGAAGATTTAAAATCTTTAAGGATTTAAAATTCAAAAACGGCACCTTTTGTTTTAGGCTGTAAAAACCTTAATAATGATCTGATTTGCAAGCCATAAAAACCAGAATGTAGCCAAAGTCCCAAGACTGCAGCCAGACGTTTGGTCTAGCAGCGTAGCAATTCCTGCTGCAAAAGCCGATATAAGATGAGTTTTCATATCAACTGTATTAAGGCCAAGTGTTACAGGTGGCTCTAAAATAATGTATGAGGAATCTTTAAACTTGCTCTACAAGTTCTGTATACCTTTTGTAATAAAAATATGAAATAAAAAGTTGGTGTCCCAGTGCTAGTTTTCCCAGGGCTGGCCAACATATGAAGATGGCTTCACTATGGGTTCCAATGGGTGTGCACCTAAAAATCAGTTTCTGGTGATTTTCCCTCAAAAACTAACTCCCAAACTAGATGAGGAATTTTTCTAAAGAAAAACTAAATATAAGTGTAAAATTGTATATGAGTTAAAATGGTCACATGAAATCATATGGTTCCAGAGCTACATTGTACTTTCTGATCTGGATGCACACGAATGCAGATGGGGCGGGACCTTTAGCATTGAGTCTATGGGCCAAATCTGGAGGGGGTTGAGGGGGGTGGATCTGCCGTCTGTAGAAAAGTGCTTGAATCCTTCAGGAGATGAAGAAATTGTCTATTTAAGGCTACCTTTTGAATAAATAATGATTAAAATTAGCTCAGAAACTGCCTGATTCCGCCTAACAAGATTTTAGCTGTACTTTACAAAATGGCCACTAGGTGTCTGTAGCACCTCTTTCAAATTCATGATGGACATCCCCCTGGCAAAGGGAAAAGTGTTTCACACAGGAACACTGCCGCTCTGTTTAGCCTGGATCTTAGGCTATGGTCAAAGTAAGTCATGTTGACTTAAGCAGAAACCAAAGCTGAAATTGTTTATTTATGATATAAATTGTGGCTTCTTTGTGGGGTTTTATTGTTGTTTACCCATACCAAGAAGGCAACAATTTCCAATCTCTATGTCTTTTCCTTGAAATGATAATCACTGAAAAGATTGATTTTAACAAAACATAGATTTTATTTCTGGAAAATATACAGACAGAGCATGCCACTGGCAGGAAGAGAAACGAAGCCCGGACAGCGCTGTTATTTACAAACTGGGTGATGTAACATAGTCTGTTTACTACATCATCACTTTGTGTGCAAGGGTAAAATAACTCGTAAAGTATACAGAACTAAGATTAAGACACAACCCAAACTCTTCAACATTGTTAACGTAAAAGAGGCGCCAAAGTTTGGAGATAGATGAGGGTGATTTTGATGTGATTCTGTCGGAATGACGTCATATCCAGTGATGGCGGCCATGATATGACATCACATCAGGGTGAATTCTGGGAAGTACCGGTAGTAGATCGGGGTGACGAGTTGGACCAACTGTCAGAGACAGGGGGAACTATACAAAATAGATGGGGTTCAGTTGCTTAGCAACCTGAAAGTAGAGGGAAAAAATGCACTTTAGTCAATTTTTTAATTATAGCACTTGAAAAAAAATAATCTATGTAATCAAACTTTAAGTGTTGCTGATGCAGGAGTGTAGCATGGTCGTCATGATGCACCAATGAAATGCTGGCGAGTCTGCTCACCATCACTTTATTAGAGCATCAAGCCAACCCCATGGCAGTGTATCAAACCCACAGGGTTGGCATGATGCATGAATGTAGTCCTGGTGAGTTACTCACCAGTGCTGCATTCATGCATCATGATGACCAATGGCCATGATGCATTAATGCAAAAGCAGCATTTCAGGGTCAAAGGCTGATCAATGCTTCATGCACCACACGGACCCTGCAGGGTTGACGCACCCCCATAGGGCCCACATGATGCATGATGAAGTACAATATGTAGAGGTTCAGACTAGTCATGGAAAGCCAAACACTAAAATCTTAACAGGTAAAATGGTTTTACTAAACATCTAGTCAATAAATGATTAGATTATGAAGGGTCTCATTATATAAATAATATCATAACAAACCCCACCTTTTACTTGCGGCCAACGTCAAGCAAGTCGGGCATGCCAAGGATGGCATCAAGAGTGCCTGCGTTCCGTTTGTGAGCTCCAGGCATCTGACCGCCCATGACGATATTCATGATTTGCCGGGCGGCTTGGACCAGCTCCTGTAAGTGCATGTTAAATATACAGGGTAAGTGATGGGCGCAGCGCAGGGGGGGGGGGGCAAGTTGTATACAGAGTGAGGTACAAGCAGCTTGGGGTGAGTACATGTGACACAATGTATATGAATATTACAGTGAAACAACTTGTATGCACACAGTTTCATCATGTTTTAGCACTGTTTTTGGTTGGGATACCCCCAAGCCTTAATACAGAATGGGCGCTTAATGAAGATCTATTGTTATTTAACCTAGTATTTAAGCCGCAATGGCGTATAAGCCCCACCGCCAACTATGGAAAAAGCTGATTATATCGTAAACCCGGCCTCTAACTTTAGAACCGACTTTAGAATTGACAGCTTCTTAGAATCGACAGTGCTATTTCTTACTGCGAAAACCCCATTTATAAGCTGCACAATGGGTTTTAAGAATTCATCATAATCTACAAATGGCCTCTGAAAAGGACTATAAGCCATGCTTCATATGTTCAAGGTTTTACAATAGTTTTAATGCTCAAGGGCTATCACAAAAATTACTGGCTCTTTTGCAAGACAATCGCTCATTAAAAACCCCGTGCTAAAACATGACAGTACGGTGTAAAATGTATAGCTGCAGAGCCAAGAGGAGCTCAGGTTAAGTAAGTATTCCACCAGATCAAATATAATTATCGGGGGCACTTATATAACTAATGACTGCCCTATCAGATCCAAAGAGGTTAAGAAATGTCAATTTGACAGGATTATATTGGGAGACATTGGGTAACAGTTTTTGTGAATGCTGCAAGTTTTAACCTTCTCTGATCATCCCAAAAGTGAAAATCAGGACAATTGACTCCAGTGGAATACGAGAATAAGAGTGGACAGCACATGAGAGATAATGTAATATGTGTAATGACAACTCAAAGATATGTCGTGCACCAAGTAATATTGGTTATATTTACACTGTGTATGTATGGTATATAAATATGAGTGCCTGTGAAAAAAAATTAAAAAAAATAGGTAAATGGCTAGATGTGCCAGCGCTATTTTTACAGAGTCCTGGGGAGAACATACATAAAATTCTATTTTGGCTGCAAAATATATCCTGCTGTTGCAAGAAGGTTGTTGTATACACTTGTAGGTGGCTATGGGAATTTTCTACCTTTGAAAATCAATTGAGCAGGGAAAAAAAAGCTTTTGCTTTTGCCAGAATGGTTTCAGCAAATGCAAGAATGTCTGGTCCAAAGAGATAACAAATATATAACAATGCTTTCCCACAGGTTAAAGGTATACAGTTGGCCCCATCTATGGTGCCTCTTGTTTTTGGCCAATCACGAGCAGCCAGATCTCATTAGGCCGAAATACCTGCCCTTACGGGCAGGATCCAAGTTGTATACAAGTCTAAAGTGGCACACACACATGGCTATTCTGAACTAAGTACTCACTGTCACTTCATGTAAATTGTCCCTCCTATACACAAATATGTACTCTTCCTGTACAGCAACTTAAACTGGTTGAAGGATGAAATATTCCAATAAATCAGGCATATTTATGTTCAGTGTCCTGTCTACTTTGGCTCTACCTGGTGTCAAACACAAGGAACTAGCCTCAGGCCTAACCAACTGTTTACCACTAGTTATTTAAAGGCCCTTTCTTTATTATATGCCTAATTCAAACATACTGATGTGTTTTGTTGCATGTTATTAGAGCAATCTAGACATATGTAGGCCAACATTTATGCTTCTATTGTCTAGGTCGATAAATAAGCCCACCCAGTACCTGATACAGGCTATGTGTAACACAAAGTGCACTGTCATCTTGGGCAGTGGACTGACCATTTGGTGACCAGTGATGGGGTGGGTTGGGGTTGGGGTGTGGGTGGGGGCGGGGGGCAGGACAGGGGCAGGCGCAGGGGTGGGGTGGAGGGGGTGGGGGAGGGGCGGGGGTGGGGCCCCCAAAGTTTTTCAATGCAGCAACATGTGTTCAGCATATTTCAAAGAAACAATGATTTCTTCTATTGAATCTCTTAAAGCGGGCCTAGCTTTAATTCATGCCCCTATTAAAAAGTCACGTTACCACCTCTTGACCTCTCACAGCGCCACGTTTTTTCCACTGGGTCCCACTGGGGACAGAAAACAAACCTAGCATGTTTCCCGCCATGTGGACCCATGTGTGCATGCATCAGGAAACGCTTGATACGGGTTTTCTGATGGCTTGATGGGTACGTTGTCATGGAAACGGGCGTCTGCATGCATGCAACGCGCTATGTTTGTAAGGGAGAGGTTATTATTTATCAACAGGGGGTGGTGGGTTTGAGTGGGGGGGCGTAAAATTTTCAGACCCCACCCGAGGGGGGCTAAAAAAATTTGACCCCTCTTGAGGTGGGGGGCTAAATTAATTCACCCTCTTTTTAGCAAAAAAGCCAGTGTGCTACTATAGATCAAAGAGGGGCGCAAAAAATGTTGACTGCCGTTGAGGGGAGCGTAAAAAAATTACCGCGTGTCCACGTGAAAACCCACCACCCCCCCTGTTGATAAATACTAATGACTCCTCCCTAGCTTCTAGAAGTTGGGGGTGCCCCCTGTGGGAGAACATGGAAACTAACATGAAGTGATCTACTGGTAGAGACTGGAAAAATAGTGTATACAGTTTGCCACTTGGTGGTGCCCCAGCACTTCCTCTAGGAAGGCCATGATGTTTACTGAGGAAAGCAGTTTTAAAAACATCCTGGATTATAAATTGTTGTGTGTATTTCAAGGGTTTTGTGCATTGTGAACATTTGGATATACATTGAGGAAAGTGTTGGTTGAAACATTGGACCTGACAGAAAGTACTTCTATGAGAAATGGCCAGTCTGCCAGATTGGCTGACCAAACAGACTACAACAGACACACGTGGTCTCTGAGGTTCCCTCAGAGTGTCTACGGAGTAGATCTCATTGGTAACACAAACAATATCCTTCAGGCCATACAACACAGTTAGCACGATAGTTGGGATGCTGAAGAAAGTCCTCCCTACTCTACCTTCTAATGCATAGAAGGTAGAATAGGGGGTGGCTGCACACCATTACAATACTAAAAGCCAGGTTATAGCAAATACATTTGGGAGAAGGGGACATTTTATAACATCTATAAATATACAACACTCGCAAATCAAAACGTTGGGGGAGATGACTCCTCATGATACTTTCCAGAAGCAGGTGAATGATTTTCTTCTTTTTCTTCATAAGGAGAAATGTAGAATCTAGTGCTTGGTTTTTAAACCTGTACTCTTGAGAGCCAACCGACAGCAGAGTCGAATAAGGGTGAAATTTGCCTGAACGGGTCCCAGTTTCACTCAATGTAAACACTTTTCTTCATGATATAATCATCCAAATTTGAAGAAGGAAATGTTGTATTCAAGAAGTTCATGAGCAAAGAAGTTATCGGGGCCTGTGTAGTGATGTATGCATTTCCACCGACTGGAGCTGTCCCTATTTCTAGCATCAAGCAAGGCCAGGGCTTGGGCATTGGAAATGATAAATTTGAGGCATTAGTCTAGGGTAGGTTTGGCACTAGAAGTAGCCCAGATTTTAGGTATCAGAAATTCCTAGGTTGAGCTGCTGCTAGATTTGGGGATGAGAGAGAGAGAGAGAGAGAGAGAGAGAGAGAGAGAGAGAGAGAGAGAGAGAGAGAGAGAGAGAGTGCTAGATTTGGCTATGAGAAACACTTCTTTCTTGGCATTAGAAATGCTTTAGGAATAAGGATGGCCCAAGTTTTGGATTTTGGAGCATCAGATATTATGGATAATGGGTACCAGAGAGGCACAAGATCAGTTACTGGAAAGGCACGAGATCAGGTATTGGAAAGGCACAAGATCAGGCATTGGAAAGGCCCGAGATCAGGTATTGGAAAGGCACGAGATCAGGTATTGGAAAAGCACAAGATAGGCACCAGAAAGGCAAAAGATGGGCACTAGATGGGCACGAGATGTGCACTGATAGGCACCAGAAATGCACAAGATAGGCACTAGAAAGGCACCAGATCAAGCAACAGTAAGGCACAAGATAGGCACTATAAAGGCACCAGATCAAGCAACAGTAAGACACAAGATGGGCATCAGAAAGGCACCAGATCAGGCATAAGAAAGACACAAGATCAGGCATTGGAAATGAACAAGATCAGGTATTGGAAGGGGACAAGATCAGGCATTGGAAAGGCACAAGACTGGTACCAGAAAGGCAGATGGGCAAAGGCAAATGATGGCTACCGGAAAGGCACAAGAATAGCTTTTGGGTTCATGTTAGAATTGTGTAGTCATGGCAACTAGAGAAACGACATTCAGAAAGGCCTACATATATAGGTTAGGACATCAGAGATCAACAGGTTTGGGATAGAATGGTTTGTCCATCAGTAGTGACCGATACAAGAAGGCTTTAGAATTAGTGTTGGAAGGATGCAATACTTGGGAATCAGAAGATCTCAGATTTGGATGACAGTCAAAAGAAAAAAGAAAGCTGAGTAAGGATCTGGACACCAAAGAGGGGCCTGGATTTGGCATCAGAGTGAACAGCTGACGGTCATCAGAGAGGCTTGTGCGAGCACTTTATATAGAAAGCTCCATGGTATGAAATCAGAAATGGTCATGTTTTGATAGCAGAATGGGGTAGATGTAGATATCACTGAGATCTAAATTGGAGAAGCATCAGATTTGATCATTTTTAGACAATGGAAAGGGCTTTTTTTCTTCATTCATGACAGTCATAGTCCCTCAATCGCCTTGTGTCTCCATTTCTTCTTTTTCCTGTCTCCATATTACTTATTCATACAAATTGCTGTGGGGCCAAGTCCAAATCTGAAAACAGTGTTGCTCAGCCTTGTTAAATCCGTTCAGGTACCGCACTAAAGTCAGTGCTGTGTGGGGTTCAAATGTACATGCCATCATCATTCCGAGCCAAAGCGATGCCAAAGTCTCGATGCCATTGTTTCCCCACAATGCTGCCATGTTATCGCTACACTAGAATAAAGACAGCTTTTCTTTGCCTCAGATGGCACCAGCAGTGTTTCAATGAAAGGTTTTGCTACCATCACCATTTCAGGGGCTTCAGCTCTGAAATTGGAAATTATTCTATTTCCTGGTCCAAAATTCCTAATATTAGTACCATCAGCTGGTCCAGATTGATAAATTGATAGATTAAATTTCAAAGGTATATTTCGAAGTAGATTAATTGTGAAATGGCAAGCAGTCTTGCTAGCATTCATTGATGTATTATGCCAATCAATAGGCATAAAACACTCCTGGAGGGTGTTGCTCCTATAGTAAAAGGCAGAGCTGGCTAAAAATGCCCTTGTTTCCAGTCCTTTCTTTTCATGTACCTATAACTTGTGCCTTTTGTTGCTCACAAGTGGTCATTCAAGTACGGTGCTAAAAAAGGGGGATTTGAGTAGGTACCTAGTTGGGAGAAGTCAGTCAATATAATAAACTAGAGCGTGTGACATGAGAAGATAGCTGGTAGTACAGCTCTCTCTATTTTAAACAAGGCAGGTGACTTTTCAGACTAATGTGGTGAGTGCAAGTACTTAGGTGAAGCAGTGCACGACTTGTTTAGAAAAAAGGGCACATGCTCACAGCTCTTTTTACAATAGGAGCAACACCCTCCTGCATGAGCAGCCCTTAAGTACTTGAAGGGTTAACCTTATGCACATGACAGAAACAGTCAATTTAAGGACAAGGGAGAAGGCACTGCTATTTAGGTCCACATGAATAGCATTGTCCACTGTCTGGACCCATTGAGTAGTGATATTAACATATAGTCATAAAAGTAGTTCCAGATGACATCTTAATTAACCTCTACCTTGTGTGAACATGACAGGTGGTCATTCATTACAATACATAAATGCCACCCTAGAATTGCTATTAATCCTTAACCCTTTACAGGCTGCTGATTCAGAAGTGCATCATGCACATTGGTTGTCATGATGCACCAATAAAGTACTGGCTTGTCTGCTCACCAGCAATTCATCCGAGCATCATGCAAACCCTCCAGGACTGTATCAATCCTGGTAGGGCTCAGCATGCTGTGTGAATGCAGCCCTGGCGAGTTACTCACCAGGACTGCATTTAGGCATCATGCTGAGCGATAAGCATTGTGCATTACCCTCATATACAGGATCAATTATGTCAATCAATGGGCATGATGCACCAATGGGCATGATGCATTAATGGGCATGATGCATTAATGCATTGGTGGCTCTTAAAGGCTGCTGCTGCAGGAGTGCATCATTCATTGGTCAGCATCCATTGGTCAGCATGATGCACCAATGAAGTGCTGGCGAGACTGCTCGCCAGCACTTCATTGGCGCATCATGCTGACCCTACGGGGTTGATACATATACTCCCAGAGGGTTGGCATGATGCACCAATGAAGTGCTAGCGAGACTGCTCGGCAGCACTTTATTGGCGCATCATGCTGACCCTACGGGGTTGATACATATACTCCCAGAGGGTTGGCATGATGCACCAATGAAGTGCTAGCAAGACTGCTTGCCAGCACTTCATTGGTGCATCATGCTGACCAATGGGCATGATGCATGAATGCATCAGCGGTACTTAAAGGGTCAAAGAGTTAAACAGTCCATACAGGCCTTGTGGTAATTGACTTTTCATATTCAGATGATGATTATGAATAAATATGCCTTTTCTTGTAGAAAACGTGAGTCTATTCTTATTCAAACTGGAAAATAGGCCTTTATTAAAACAGAGAGGACGGACAAAGGGTTGCTCTGGCCAATATAGACCCTCACACTCCAGTCCCACCTCGGCTGACCATTGGCCAGCAATATTCCTAACTCATTATTTACTATCTCATTATATTATCGCCCATTGTGTTCAGAAGCCTCGTTTTAGCACTACATCCGGTTTAAAGCTTATTAAATGAGTTTAACTTAGTATTCATCACACCTCAAATCATAATTCAGACTACTTATTCACACTGAAAACTAGAAGTTGACGACTCTGTACTGTCAGTATTGTCATCCTGATGACTCAAGTTGTCAGGATGACGACCTAAAGTTGTCATTTTGACTACCTTAAGCTGTAGTTTTAGGTATCGTCAACTTGAGGACCTAAAGTGGTCACCGTTGACTAGTTTTGGATCTTCCATGTTTTCAGTGCAATAGCTGCGGTCCTTAGTGCAAAAGGTTACGTATCTTCACTAACTACAGGCACAGATGAATAATACTCAAGATAGCTTTGTGGATATCTTCAAAATTCAATTTCTATAGAATTAATAACCTGCAGCTCTCTTGTTATTTGTGATGATATCCATGAAAAGGTTTTATGTTTGATGTTTGTGCTTGTACTGTCCCGGAATGTCGACGTGTTGCACCAATTAAGTGTTGGTGAGTAGTCTCGCAGCACTTCATTGGTACATCATGACGACCAATGGGCATGATGCACTCCTGCGTTAGTTCTTACCTGCCGGTCGCGGTCTGAGATTTGTGTTTGGAGCGGGTGGCTGCTGGCCTGGCTGACGAGAAGACTCATGGCGCACGCCACAACGAATACGGCCAAGTAACAAGACTTCATGCTGTAAATATACAACAATAATTATATATTAGATATGCTATTAGACCTCACTGATCCTACTAAGTCTTCATTCAGATAAAAAGTCAAAAAATCATTCTTTAAAAAAAAACTTATAAAAACTATTCATAAAAATTCAATATAGACAGAGACTGTCAAGACAACAAAATTAGAACTACACTTTGAAAAGATTGTCGTCAGAATAATGACAGAATCCACATCTCAAAGTTGCCAGAGATCAGTTGTTATTTTCACATAGATTCCTTGTACATTTGTGTACCACTGTACTGCCACCTGGGGCTTCTTGTAAAAACTACCTTGATTCACTGTTATACAATTACAGTGGTTCACTCCTCAGTTTTATGAGGATCAATGATAGATTCAACAGTTTTTCCTTTCAGTATACACACTCAATACATCATAAACAATGTCTCAAAATGAGGGAATGTTAAATTAAGCCTTTGCAAGTTTTTGTCCCTTGACCCTCTATTTCTATAAATACATTTTACTATGACATGACTCATACCATTTCAACCCCATATTTCCATAGTTACTACACTGAAAAAAGTCTTCCTGACAAGGTGACATGTATACCCATGTCAACTTAATTTGACACAGAGAAGACACGTCATTGGGACATGTGCACACATGTCACCATGACAACTGTACCACACAGTAATCCTCATATGATTTGACTTGCCTTAAAATGCCACGTCATCTGTGAGTTGACTAGGGTCACAGCCATGTCGAAGGCACTTGACATGTAAGGGTTTGACATACATAATTGTTCTAGGATACTCCACTAGATGGGGCAAACAACCATTTTGGTACCAGGATTAATCACTACCAAGAGGTAGTACCACACTTGAGACATTTGATGTATCTGTGTCATTTTGTTTTCATAAAGGATAGATCACTAAGGTCTGTAAATACTATCAATGAATGGTAGTGAATTCTATTTTATTGCTAAAATTGCATTTGTTATTGAATATCAAAAATAGACATCCACCATCCTGAATACTTCAACTGGAGAGGTTAGACACCTTATGTATGGGTCAGTGAAAATACCAAAGGACTGTATTCTAACCCACAATCTATAATCTCAGTATCTACAGTACAGGGAGACATATAGCATTGCCATGCACCTCCATGTCCTTGTCTTATGGACTGCATAGAGGTCCTCAGTCAAGTAGAAGTTCTGTAGATAGAAAAAAGTACCTTAGTGTTGCAGGCCTGGAGGACTATGATATCCCCTGCCTTCTATTATAGGCCTGCCTTGATTGAACCATTGGTACATAGTTATTGACTGCTCTTGACTCTTACATAATTGTCTCACAGTATTTCCTAGCACTCAGGTGATAGGATCAGAAATATGTGACATGTCTTCATTACTCATGTCAAGAGGAGTTGACGAATCAAATATGAGAGTGTCAACCTCATTCGACATGCCTTCATACAAGTCATGTGGAAGACAAATTGTGACCTGTGCAGTATGCGTCAAAGTGATCAGTGTTCTTCTCTGTGTACCTATAAAGCAGTCTTTTATAGCCGCTAACAGCAGAAATCGCTCTCGTTATTAAAGATTATTACAAGATGCTCTGTGAGCAAAAAGCGCCATATAAGTCACTATTAAGATGGTGTATATGTCATACTTTGAGGGGTAACAAGTGATTAAGCTGCTGGTTAGGCACTAAGGTCAGACATGTGGCACCACCTGTGGCTGGCAGTTAGCTCTGTGTGGACCACACTTTTGATGATACAATATGCCTTCATGATGTATGAATGCAGCCTTGAAGAGATTGGCATATTGTGCATCATACGAACCCATTTTTAACATAGGCACATAAGCACATTCTTTAATGTTGATGACCAAAAGTGTGTAATAGATGTTTTAACAATTGAAAGGATGCTAATGCACTAATGCATCATGCCAATTGGTCGGCATGATGAATGAATGTAGCCCTGGTGAGTAACTCCTTTTTTTTGGACTCGCTCATTGCATCAATGAACTGTTATGTTCATTTAAGTGAAGCTATAGAGCAGACCAAGTTTTATTCGATTTTTCAACAACAAAATAAGGAACAGCAACTACAAAACACAAAACATGACAATAGTCAATTTGTACAAGATCAACAACATTGGAGAGTTCAGGAGCTGGTCGACTGATCATAGTAACATACACACATGCATTTTTGTTATAAGATAGTATAAGATATAATGTACTGGTATAGTAGCTAAGGTTTACATAACATTTGACATTCATGTTAGTGTATTAGGCAGGGCTGAATGACTCCTGGGTAGGATGCATCAATGCAGTACCAGCTTTTTGAGGATTTATGACTAAACAACCATTTAATGCTTCATGCTGAATCGACCAGATTGATACACTCCCAGAGGGTCGGCATGATGCACTAATGAAGTGCCAGCCGGTAAGCAGACTCACCAGCACTTCATATGTGGATCATGTCGACCAATGGACATGATGCACTCCAGCATCATTGGCCCTTGAAGGGTTAAGATTAATGAGGCATGTGAATGATAGCAAAAGCCCTAAGATGTGCTAGATAAAAGGCTAAACTGCTGAAACATAATACTACATTAATGGGTGCAAGGGAAGTGTTCTGATATTTTGTACCCTATGACCTCATGCCAATATGGAGGATAAATGTTTATACCCAGTCATCCTTAGCCCTTTAAGGGCCGAATGATCCAGATGCGGATCATGCCTATTGGCCGCCATGCCCCAATGAAGTGTTGGCCAGACTGCTTACCAGCACTTCATTAGTGCATCATGCCGACCCTGCAGGTCTGTATCCATCCTGTAGGGTCAGCATGATGCACAAATGTAGCCTTGGTGAGTTACTTACCAGGGCTGCATTCACGCATCATGAAGGCCGATGATGCATTAATGCATTAGCCATCCTTAAAAGGATTATGAGACATGAGAACTCTACGTGGGACTGTAGAAAGGGGTGTACAGACGTGTAGGCCATACTAAGACCAGATACACCCTAATAGCCATCTTAAGGGACAAGACTGGTTCCCAGGACCGCCATGTGCATGCTCACATTAGCGATTTCTGGCGCATGTCTCGTCTTTTGTTGATTTTGAGCAGATGTTGTCTTTGTGTATACATGATACCGGGTATGGTGCCCACATAAATAACACGAGAAGTTCTGAGATCGGAACTGTCATGGCTGCACATACAGATAAATAAGTAACCTCGCTTTACCCCTATCATGGTAATACTCCCCCCGCGGATTGCTCACCAGGTCTATATAATATTTGGATCAACAAGCTAAAAGGGATGCCCGTAAGGGTACTCACAGATGTCCCTTTTTCTTGATCCCCATATATTGGTGCCTCTAATGATGAGCAACCCAAAACCTTTAAGGGCCACTAATATATTTATGCATTTATTCATCATGCTCATTGGTCATCATGATGCATGAATGTAGCCCTGGTGAGAAACTCACCAGGGCTACATTCTTTAATCATGCTGACCCTATGGGGTTGACACACTTCCATAGGCTCAGCATGATGCACCAATGAAGTGCCATTAAGTCTGGTTGCCAGCGCTTCTTTGGTGCATCATGATACACCAATGAGGTGTTGGTGAATGCCGGTTACTCTGGTTGTCAGCCAATCCTTTCAGCCGCACCTACACTGTCAGACTGCGCCAAGCTATATACAGTACATTGCTTTTACTCTTGGAAAACAGTACGAGCTGCTGTTAGTAGAAATGTTAGGACCCTACAGTAGCTTGTCCCGTACCAAGTACAGTGCAAGCTACTGCCCATTTTGAGGCTGAGAGCCTGTAGTCTGAAATATGCAATAGGCCATGGCTAACACACGGGGGTTTACGCTAGGCCCTAAAAACAATGTTTACATAGGACATCTTGTACCTAGTTCATGTATACACATGCACGTGGTCACCTACACACTGCGCATGCACCCCACGTACAGCGCCACCTACATGAGGAGTGAGGAGGCTTTTAGTGGTATTAGATATCTAATTCTTTAAGGGTCAGTTATTGTGACTAATGGTATGATGCATGCATGCAGGGCTGGTGAGCTGAGGCAGCCCATTCATGCATCGCTTCAACCCTATCGCTTCAACCCTATGTGGTTGATTCCCTCTTGACGGTCAGTTTTCGCACAACAAATTTCATTCCCTGATGTGTACATGAGTTTGTCATGTCATATCACACCATTATCAGCATATTAGCCCTTTAGGAACTGCTGATGCATTCATGCATCATGTCCATTGGTCATCATATGATGCATGAATGCAGCCCTGGTGAGTAGATAGCATTCATGCATCATGCCAACCTTGATGCAATAATGGGCATGATGCATGAAAGCATCACATGCCCTGTACCCAACATAACCTAACTGCTAGGTCCACAATTATTTTTGCCATTACTTTAAATTTTTGTTACTTTCCCGAGGACTTGAGTGAGTGTACATCTTAACATTTGGCCACCTCTAAAGGCTTAAACAAAGCTGATTGGTGTCAAGGTATTGGTCCCTTGTCTGACCTTATATTTGTCATGACGCCTCTTAAACCTATCCTCGGACACACTGTCAGCCTAGCACACCGGTTTTACCGTGGATTGCTTATTATCCTGTACCACGTACAGGGCAAGCTACTGCCTATATCTATTTACGATCAGGGCTGACAGTGCAGGTAAAAATGACAAGGGCCTTCTTACAAAAAGAAGTAGAAGAAATTAGTGTCATGGTGACCTCACGTCAGGTGTGAGAAAGGTGCAGCAAGGGGGGTCCGATGAGTGAGTAATAGACGCTTAACGCCATTTTGACAGCTACAGTCATATTCATGGTGAGAACTTCATTACACAGTGTTTTAGTGACCACACATATATGTGCATCACACACACCCGAGGGGATAGGAAAGAGCGGGAGGATAGGGAAGAGGGAACATAGTGGATGCTAATGCATTAATGCATCAAACCCGTTGGTTGTCATTTTTTTAGCTTTGGAACTAAAATTACCTGAATTTCCATTGAACCCCTTAAATACCAAATACAAAATCTTCTGGCACAACTCCTATTCTTTCAAAGGTATTCAAGACCTAAACAATTGCCCACTCTTCAGGCATGCAGGCCATGATACCGTAATCTCAGACCTGGCTCTCAGGTAATGTGGCATAGCCTACATATGTAAGGCTTCTACCACTCATGTGAGACTGAGTCGGCTAACTCAGGAGGGTGTTGCTCCTATTGTAAAAGAGATGTGAGTATGTGCCCTCTTTTCTAAACAAGTCGTGCACTGCTTCACCAAAGTACTTGCACTCACCACATTAGTCTGAAAAGTCACCTGCCTTGTTTAAAATAGACAGAGCTGCACTACCAGGTACCTACTCATGTCACACGCTCTATAGTTTATTATACTGACTGACTTCTCCCAACTAGGTACCTACTCAAATCCCCCTTTTTTAGCACCATACTTGAATGACCACTTGTGAGCAACAAAAGGGACAAGGTATAGCTACATGGAAAGAAAGGACTGGAAACGAGGGCATTTTTAGCCAGCTCTTCTTTTACTATAGGAGCAACAACCTCCAGACTTCCTTCAAGAAGGTCGGGGGCGGAGGAAGGGAGGGGGAGGTCGCCATAGGTTGCAGCACCTCAGCAAGTTACTCACCAGGGCTTCATTCATGCATACGCATGATGCATTACCAGAATTCAATGGTTCAAATAGCAAAAATCATGATAGCATAAATATCATAAACTGCCCTATCCCCTTTCAACATATCCCGAAATCCCTTAGGCTGAACCCCTGATATTGGAAGAAGCTATAAACTGCACACAAGGTTTGAAAAATTGGTAGTTGAGTACTGTTTTATAGTGTAGAATACCATCGTATAAGCCCGGCATTTGGCTGATCCTATAAGCCATTATCTTGGTTTTCTGGTACCAGCCGCAGCTTAAATGAGGTATCATGATTGTCAGTATAATGTCATCTGACTTTATTTCATTTGATACGTACAAATGCAATAGAAAAGACACTGCAGCTTCTAACTGGTGTCTCCACAGTTCTTCTGATCAAGGTAAGGCTACTTCATCACCTTGGTATTGCCATCGTTATGATTACTGATGACTCAGCGGTCCTTCAGACAGAAAGCCACACCGGCAGTCTAACTTTACTGCCGGTGTGGCTTTCTGCATTGTTGCAGCACCGGTTCACCATAGGCTCCATTCATGCATCATGCTGGCCCTTTCGAACTACCCCAGGATCAGCATGATGCACCAATGTAGTGCCCGGGAGTTGCAATAGCGTATTATGTCGACACGGAACCTTAGCCCAGAGGCATCATGCAGGCTGATGCATTATTGCATCCAGTGGTCATCATGATGTAGGCCTATACATGAATGCAGCCTTGGAAAATTAACTCACCGCGGCTGCATCCATACATCATACCGACCCTATGGGTTTACTACACTCCCGGAGGGTCGGCATTATGCACCAATGAAGTGCTGGAGAGCAGTCTCACCAGGGCTTCATTGGTGCATCATGACGATCAATGGGCATGATGCATCAATGCATCAGCTGCTTTTAAAGGGTTAAAGATCTGATTGATAATCTGTAGCTATCATGATGGTCAGAGCACAGCCCATCAAATCAGTAAGTATCAAGTCATCACTCTGACTCTTACCATTATCTTGTGATCTGTGCCATCAAAGTTATCTATGCATACTCTACCTATAGGACAACTGCCTGTACTGTATACACACTCATCTAATGCGTATTTCCCTCACACCAACACCAATAAATCACTTCGCCACCTGATACAAATTGGTGATGCAAATGTCAAGTGGGCAAGAAACCGAAATACTATAGCTATAAGGCACATCCCCTGTACTATATACACAGACACGATAGTTGGAAATGTCCCCTCAGTAGGAAATCACTAAACCTCTCCACCTGATGAAAACAGCTAATGGAAATGTCAAGTGGGCAAGGATGAGAAGTTGTGCAAATAAAGGCAACTCTTTAATCCTCTAAGTAGCCATGATGCAGTGTACCCCTTACCCCAAGTACGGGAATGACCGTACCATGGAACTATCGTACTATGGGAATGATCATAACACTCTGTGCCTATTTGGAATGATCATACCATTTTCGGGAATGACCATACCACCAAGGGAAGAATGACTGTACCACCTCTTAATTATTGGATCCGCCCCTTGACTACCCCTTGCTGCCGAAGCCTGGCTGTGACAGTGGAATTAAAAAGATTTGGGATGAATAGTGAACCAAATAATCATTGTCCAAGCTCTAATAGAACTAGAAACAATTAAAGGGCTAAGGATACTGTCCCTACGCTGTCCGTCAGTGACTGACTACCCCTTTTGGATCCACCCCTTTTCTATCATCATTCATGGTAGATGGTACGATTGTTCCCAGTAGATGGGTAGATGGTACGATCGTTCTGGTACAGTAGTTCCATGGTACGGTCATTCTGTAATCCCAAATATTAAGTGGCAAGTGGCGAGTTACTTGCCAGGGCTACATTGATGCATCATGACAACCAATGGGCAACCCTTAAAGGCTTAATCAGCAAGGACCAGAAATCTTGCAAATAAAGGCAAATCTCTAAAGGAAGCTGCCACTTCCGCTGGTGCCTCTGTGCTGCAGTGGGGAATCAATTGGGAACCAGCTCGTTTTCCTAATTGAGGCCTCACGGCGGTGTTTTGGTGAGAAACGCTCATTTCCGCTGTGTTAAGTTGATTGCTGCAGTTAGGTTGGTCACATTACAAAAAGGTGCCAATTCTCCTCCTAATTCTTTGATCTTTTGAGAGCAGCAAAACATTCAGGTGTCCATCATTTTTGTGGGTCATGATGCACCAAAAGCAGTGCTGGTTAGTAACTTGCAATTGCTTGTACTTCGTTAGTGTACCATGCTTACCCTATGGTAGAGTATCAAGTCTCTGGGGTCAGCATAAAACATAAATAAAATCGTCGTCATCCGGCACTAATGAAGTGCCGGCAGATCATCGTATTGACAAAATATACCAATGAAGCAGCATCACTTGATGCATCACAGCAACCACTGGGCATGATTCACACAAGCATTATGAGGGATTTAAAGGGTCAACTTAACACATCTTCTGTCAACCCTTACAGCCCTGGTGAGTAACTCCCAGGGCTACTTTCATGCATCATACCGACCTTACAGGCTTGATTCACTACCAGAGGGTTGGCATAATGCTCCAATGAAGTGAGCAGACTCCACAGCACTTCATTCAGACATCATGATGACCAATGGGCATGATGCACTCCTGCATCAGCTGCCCTTAAAGTGGTCATCCTTATGGGAGAGAGGAAATCCATGGGGAGGATCATGGGGGTGTGTAGGTCAACATGTGGGAGGTTTCTGGTATCAGGTAAAGTAGGAATTAGGAAAGTTCAAATGTGGTTGATAACATTCATTTTGTTTGAGACAATTAGTTCAAGCCTTAATCAATTAACTACACTGTAAAAGAAACGTCATCGAAATAATGAAGGATTCCTCGTCCCAAATTTGCCAGAGATTGGTCGTTATTTTCAGAGACAGTGAGAGAGATTCCTTGTACCACCCCACTGCCACCTGGGGATTCTTTTAAAATCTATTTTTTTACAGTGTACATTTTGTTTTGATAAATATTCTCCCCTATCACTATAGCTAGGCCCACTGATTTGTTTTTTAAAGGTCTACCAATCTTTGTCCCAATTTTAAACTTCTTGTTTTCCAGAAACCCAAAAAAAGTCAATTAAGCAAACGACTTCTTTTTCTTTTCTCTTAATCATATCTGAAGGGACAGCTTTTGCACATAAAATGTGTTGTACCCTGGATTAGCAATTACAGTATTTTAGAGTGTGACGAATTCGACTGCAATCTAGGGACCATTGACTGCATTTAGAATTTAAAGACTTAAATGATCAAAATAGCGAGCTAATTCTTGTTTTTCATTGTTTTCCTTAGAATAATAATCATAGGGTATTTAAAGAAAAAGACAACCCCATTTTCATTTCTTCTTTTGGCAGTGTTTTCATTAAATAAAAAGATTAAGGCATACTTTTTAATATGTCTGCTATTGTAAGGGAAGGGACGACATCTCTATGATGCAGAGTGTGACGTCAGAAGAGACCAGACGCAGCCCAGTATTGACTGCACAGTACTGACGGACTGTCTACAAATATATATGGTGCTTATGGTACTTAGACTTCTGTGATCCAGGAGGGTGTTGCTCCTATTGTAAAAAGAGCTGTGAGTAT
This sequence comes from Acholoe squamosa, assembly GCA_949317995.1. Taxonomy (NCBI): domain Eukaryota; kingdom Metazoa; phylum Annelida; class Polychaeta; order Phyllodocida; family Polynoidae; genus Acholoe; species Acholoe squamosa. Next base: position 3,376,101 of record OX439045.1, read on the forward strand.
GTGCCCTCTTTTCTAAACAAGTCTTGCACTGCTTCATCTAAGTACTTGCACTCACCACATTCGTCTGAAAAGTCACCTGCCTTGTTTAAAATAGACAGAGCTGCACTACCAGGTACCTACTCATGTCACACGCTCTATAGTTTATTATACTGACTGACTTCTCCCAACTAGGTACCTACTCAAATCCCCCTTTTTTAGCACCATACTTGAATGACCACTTGTGAGCAACAAAAGGGACAAGTTATAGCTACATGAAAAGAAAGGACTGGACACAAGGGCATTTTTAGCCAGCTCTTCCTTTTACTATAGGAGCAACACCCTCCTGATACCATATTTCGTTTCACTACTAGAAATAACTAGACCCACTGAGTTACCCCGCATAACATGGGGTTGTTGTAGACTTTACTTCTATCATTAAATACATATTTTGTAACACCCTCAATGCTCAAACAATGCAGCACCGGTTGCATGTGGTCTCTTGTGACGTCATACTCTGCATCAAAGAGGTCTCCTTCCTGTCCTTACAAAAGCAGATATACTAAAAAGTATGCCTGAATCTTTTTATTTAATGAAAATACTACCAGAATTAGTCAACATGAAAATAGGGTTTCTTTTCCTTTAAGCCGGTCAAAATCAGTCCGGGCTTGCAGAATGAGGAAATCTGCAGGACCCAATGGCCAAAAGTTTATTAAACAATGATGAACGAAATCTTCTCAAATACATTTTCAAATGTTAGGGTGATTTTGAATAGCATTTGCTTCAGAAAGCAGGATGTAAAGGTAAAACTACTGTATAAGCCGCACCGGCATATAAGGCACAACTATGAAGAGGTCAATGGCCACAGCTAGGGCCTCAAACATTGACAGTTTAGTTATATGTTTTAGTGCAAATCTCCTGCTTATAAGCAGCATCCTGGGTTCAGGAACATTCACAGTAGGGTAGATTAACCTAAAGACGGCCACATATCTTGAGACAGCCACCCAACATATCTGCTATGAAAAACAGACTTACTCCTGAATCCACATTATGAAATCCTAGATAAGCACTAAATCTACCAGTTGGTACCGTAATGCCCCATATAAGGCGCTTATTGATTTTAATCCCAGTGTACCCCCAGCACTTTAAAGAGACAGGCACTTATTTTGATACTATATTTAATGGTTAAAATTACTTTCAATACCCCTTGTACCCCCCACTTATTCACAGCCGGCGTTTATTTGAGATCCAGGCGCTTAAACGGGCCATTACGTTAATATTGATTAATTAGCAAATCCAATGTTATGGCTATTTTCTGGGCTGGACGTCTCAAGGGATGTGGCCATCTTTAGGTTAATCTACCCTGTGTCACTGAAAGAGCCTGTTAGCCACAACAACAGTTAACAAAGATTAAATAGAAAATATCTGAACTGAAAGTTTCTTCATGAGTTCTATGACACATGGTCAAATTCCTGAAGGAGGACACGTTAAGTTTTCTTTCTCCTGGGCCCCAGTCTATTTCACTTACAACTGCCCTCTCTAAATCACATTCACATCATGTTTCTAGCTCTCCCCAGTTGTTGAATCCGGTCATGGTGAGTTTTGTTACAGGGAAGACCTGTCTCCTTCTCAAGCCCGTTGGTCGCTGTGATGTATGAATGCTGTTCTTGCGAGTGACTTACTATCAAACCGACCCAATATCAGGGAATGATACAGTCCTGAAAGAAGCACTGGCAAGTTACTCACCAGGAGCGTTTCATGGCAACACAGGAGTATAAGAAAAGTTGAAGCACCATGCGGCCGGTAAAGGTTCAATGTTCTACACTAGTCTGTCTTATTTATAATGAGCTCAGTTCTTCTTAGGACACCCAGGCAAGAAGCTTATACTATAGGAGAGGTCACTGAGAGCATAGTCTATGGGTAGAGTGTGACAGGCCACCCCCCTCTACCCCCCCCATGAAACTAGGTGCCCCTGTGTCTTCATTGTTGATTTCTGTAGAGGATTAGGTGGTTTATGGAGCTGTGGTATTCCTTTATCAGGGTGATACTAAAGGGGAAGAAGAAACCACCTGGACTAGAAAATCCTGATGAATCCAAATTTTTTTATCATGATTCTCAGAAATTGACTAAAAGTACCCGAAAATGAGGTTTGATGAAGAAAATATTTTAAAGATGTACAAAAATAATATTCAAAATAATGAGAAGTCTTTATAGACACACGTAAACCAGAGTTAGTACCTCAATGCACATTTCCAAATGTCTGCCTATCTCCCAACTTGACAAGTATTCTAACTGTGCATTACTCTGCCTATCTCACATACTGCCTATCCCTTAGTCTACCTATCACTCATACTGCCTATGTCTTAAATCAAAAGCAGCTCGAAGTAAGGCTATCTCCCAAAAGACCTAGATACTAAAGCTTACTCCTTACTTTAGCTAATCTTCTCTGGTCCAAGTTTTCCATAGTATACCTATCCTCAGTCTTCCTATCATTCATTTTAACCTATCCCTCATGTGACTATCCCTAAGACCACCATGTTTAAACTGTATTGTTCATCTGTTTATTTAGGCCCTAATGGTTAACAGTTACATTGCTTATCATGTCTATCATTTTGATCCTACCTATCCTTAACAATGCCTATCATAAAGCCTACCTATCCTTCACATTATACCTATCCCCCAACGCTGCATATCCCTCATATTTGACTTGCCCATCTGTCGCTACCACCCATGTTTTCTTGTTTTACATTTGCTCATCTTACAAGGTACTCTCTGTGCCTATCCCTAAAACTAGATATTGCACATGCTACCTATCCCCCTTGCTACCAAACCTTTTGAATACCTATCCCTCATGCTCTCCATATGGTTTTCTTACCATGTCAGCTCAGTCAATCTAACTCGCTCTCTCTATACATATCTCAGCTTGTGTTCAATTTCTTCCACCTGTCTCCAGGTCTATGCCTTGTGAAATATACCTATCCCCCATTATGCCTATCCTCCATTCATATCATTATATAGGTAAAATGAAAGATATGCAGCATGGATGATAGGTAGATGTGTGAATAAGGTGGACTGTAACCAGTATGTTAGGTGATAGGGTGACTAAGAAATGGTCATCATAATGAAGGTTGGTTGTGACATAGGTAGGTAAGAGAGGTGAGATGGGTAAGAGAGCTGTATAGAGTGCATGGGGGATAGGTAAGGATGGGTAGCAAGAGGGATAGGCAGTATGAGCAATTAGCAATTTAAGGAATAGGCACAGAGTACCTTGTAAGATGAGCAAACGTAAAAAAAAACAAAAAAAAACATGCATCCTAGGGACAGATATGCAAGTCAAATATGAGGGATGTGCAGAGTTGGGGGATAGGCACAATGAGGGATAGGTAGGCTACATGATAGGCATTATCAGGGATAGGTAAAATTGAAATAGTAGACATGGTAAGGCAAACAGCGCAGATTAAACATGATGGTCTGAGGGATAGTCACCGTGAGGGATAGGTAAAATGAATGCTAGGCAGATTGAGGATAGGTAGACTAAAGGAAAGAAGGAACAAATGAGATGAGCTAAGGTGAGGGATAAGCATTATAAGTTAGGCCTTTTAAGAGATAACCAGATTGAACTGTCAATGTTTCAGATTGAAGCGATAGGCAGGATGAGTGATAGGTACACAATTGATATGCTGTATGTGGGATAGGCAGAATAATACACATGCCCAGAACTTGCCTGACTGAGAGATAGGCAGACATTTGGGTATGTGGATTAAGGTATTAACTCTGATTTATGTGTTCTATATTTAAAGATTTCCAATCATTTTCAATATAATTTTTGTACATTTTTAAAAGTATTTCCCTCATCAAACATCATTTTCGGGTACTTTTGGTCAAATTTTGATAAGAAAGACCAACATTTTTGGATTCAGCAGGATTTTTTGGCTTAGATGGTCTCTTCATTTCATTTGGTATCCCTTTCAGGAAGATACATGATAGCTCCATAAACCCCCTTATCCTATATAGGGCCCAATACTGAACACACAAGGTCACCTAGTTTCATGGGGGGGTAGAGGGGGGTTGGCCCTCACTATAGGACTGTATGGACTGACCTATCCTATACTGTACAATCATTGACCCAGGCTGCAGAACACTAATTATTTTTCCACTGTTGGCCTATATAGCTTTTGGGCGAAAATAAAATACTTGTGCAAGTATCTGGGCTTAGCCACTATTATTTTCTTGTAGATATACATTTTTCCCAATAATTTAGGGCCATGGCATGTGGTACAATGTGATTAACTTTTTTGCTATAGGCCTTAGAGTGCGGACATACCCAGATTTGGGGGTTTTGCAGTGAATGATTTCAATACATTCTCTAATTAAATAGAGTGCACCCCCCTCAACTTACCATCAAATATCAGCCTAAATAACACTCAAATCTATTAATATACACCCTAAGGATTAATTTGATACCTGGTTTGCCTACCCACTGTCAGATTTTAGACCAATAATCATTGTACAACACCCTTCAGTGCGGAGCTACAAAGTGTGTCCTGCTGCCACCTCCCGTCAATTAGTGTACTGCAACCTAAAAGCCTGGGTTGGAATCTTGGTGGTCAATGAAATAGCTTTGAAAGCTTTTATTCACTGGCCCAGTAATGTCTTATCCAGAATCTTTTACTTTTATGCCCCACAGGCTCCTTAAATCTCTCTGAGAATCAATACCCAGAGCGGGTATCAGTCTGTGCGCTCTCTGTAGATTTTATCGATTTCTAGCATTGACATGGACATATGGTGCTTTCACATAGAAAAAATGGTCACAGGGCCAAGAAATTTGACATGCTGATAGCCAAGGGGCACCACGTGACGTGCTGAGTGTTATTCTCTCTCTAGGTGCTATAATTCACAGAAATATCTGGCTAAAATGTATGAAAAACCCTCGGAAATATAATGATATAAAGGAATAAATTCAACAAAATGCATCTTAACTCCATGTGTAATGGCTTAGATGGCCCCATTTACACATTATTCAAGCTCCCCCATATAAGGACAACAAAATTTACCAGATATGGTGAATACAAGGACATTTTATTAAGTGTCAGTAAACATTCATTGGCTGCATAGCTCGGGGAGAGAAAAATGATGTTTTCCCCTGATGCATGAAAAGGCCTCCCATAGAGCACTGAGGACGATAGAAATAGATAGAAACAGCTGAGAATGTAAAATTCAGGTCATTCTGACCCTGAAAACCATAATTTTGGTTACGTGGCACCCCCAAGAGAGAAGTATCAGGCTTGCGGATTGACACCAGAATATTTCTCATAAACCTCTCCAAGGCCGAAACTCTGCTACTACGATTTTCAGTGATTTCTCACTAATTTTATTGATTCCCTTGCCCTTTCTCACCATAACATTGTCAAACTGACTTGCCCTAAGCAAAATAAACACAGTTTAGCGAGATTTGACAAACTTGGTAGAAGGCCCTATATAGCCCGTAGAGGCTGCAGAACACTAATTATTTTTCCACTGTTGGCCTATATAGCTTTTGGGCGAAAATAAAATACTTGTGCAAGTATCTGGGCTTAGCCACTATTATTTTCTTGTAGATATACATTTTTCCCAATAATTTAGGGCCATGGCATGTGGTACAATGTGATTAACTTTTTTGCTATAGGCCTTAGAGTGCGGACATACCCAGATTTGGGGGTTTTGCAGTGAATGATTTCAATACATTCTCTAATTAAATAGAGTGCACCCCCCTCAACTTACCATCAAATATCAGCCTAAATAACACTCAAATCTATTAATATACACCCTAAGGATTAATTTGATACCTGGTTTGCCTACCCACTGTCAGATTTTAGACCAATAATCATTGTACAACACCCTTCAGTGCGGAGCTACAAAGTGTGTCCTGCTGCCACCTCCCGTCAATTAGTGTACTGCAACCCCCAGGGGGCAGCAGTGTAGAAGCTGCTCACCAGGTGGCAGCACCATGCGGATGACGTCAGACGCTCATCCTGTCAACCAATGTAGGCCTCATCTGCTAAGTGCACCAGACAGCCACTAGGGGGAAAAGTGGCACTGTGAGCTACCTTCAATTGAGAGTGTGTGTAGAGGGGGTATAGAATTGGAGGGGGGCAAATAGACATAGTCCCCCCACATACTCCCAGTTGCGCACTAGTTTCAGGTACCTGTGACCTGAAACTAGTGCACATAATACTTTGCATATTTATAAGGTGTATTCTGAGTTCAGAATACTAAAACCGACAGGACACAGGCTTTTGCTGGAAAGATCACTGTCAGATTGCCAGACCAAATGTCTGCCTGTTCCTTTGGCTGTATCTTGGTTTTCAAGGAACCATTACAGAGGTATTACCAGAAGGCATTACTGTTTTTTAAGGTTTAGATGATTAAGATAGTGAGTTAATGATTGTTTTTCATTATTCCTTTCTTGACAATGATAACCCTGAGGTATTCGGTCCTGCCAAAATCTATTCAGGGCTACAGAATGATTGTAGAATCTACAAGACCCAATGACCTGTGAGGGGAACACCATTTCTATAAGACGCATTGTAGAGTATAGTTTTGAGGCAGGAAAAAAAGATCAACCAATGAAATGATTCTCCACATTAACTGCAGAATTCTCAGGTGGCAGATGGTACCTATCTGATAACTCCTTTCATTGATAACCCACAGGTAACCAGCTGCAACAATGGCTGCATCCATGGGACATCTCACAACCTTAGTATAGAGTAAGATTCTCACATAAGGTGCAACCCTTCACAGTAAAAAAAAAACTTGCCCTTAAAAAACGGTGATTCACTGGCAATGCGGGTGAATTAGTAAGTTCTAGTAGTGAAATATGGTGAATTCCTGTTAAAAACGAATCCCCATACAGTGAACCTTATAATGAGACACTGTTATCATAGCGGAAATCATGCTAATTTAGGGAATTTTATATCCTTGGTATTTAAACCTTTATCAATGACAAATGATTAAACATGTATGGTCAGGGCAGTCCAACTGAATCAGAAAATATGTAATAATAGTGCCTTATTTGAAGTTATAACACTGCTGGGCGAAGTCAGAGTGCATTATCCTGAATGCTGCATTCTGATTGGCTGATTGACCGTGCATTATCTAGATGGATAATGCACTCCTGGCAAAGGAGGTTAATTTCATCTCACCTTTAGACATCACAATTGATATTCATGTATTGTCAGGTGGCTGATGGGTGATTTTTTCTGTGTTATAACAGGAATAATGCACTTGGTCATGGCTGTGGTCATGCTCTAGACTGTATTGAGACATCTCGGGGCCTACAGTCTAGAGCATGACCACAGCCATGCCCCGTGCATTATTCCCTAAATAAGACACACCTAATCAGGAAGCAGACTGTATAACCCAACTGTACCAACTGGCTGTTTGAGCAATAACTTTTTTTTGAAATATAAAATTCAGAAAAGTCATTAGCCACACATGTCAGACAAATTACAGTCCAGAAATTGTTTGGCAAACAAAGTCCTTAAGTGGCCATGTTGCATTGAATTTCCGCCACGCATATGCCAAACATTGGAGCGGGCAGTTAACATCGACAATTTCCCATATACTGCAGTGGAAACCCTTGTAGGTGGTCGGCCATATTGATGTAGCCACGATTTGGAGGCAATTTCCCGACATGCCACATGAGGGAATCCCCCGGACGTCCTGGCATGCACTCCTAGGGTAGCCCCGGTAATTTGTGACCTGCCACCTAGGGGCAAATGTGGTTAGTTACTGACGTATTGGTATGGAGGCCAATAGTGACGTCATGGATACCTGACGTTATGACGTCACTGATGACGTCACGTCTAGGGGAGGGCTAAGATATGGGAATGGTGGTATAAAGATGGATCATAGCTATAGCAAAATATTCAGATTGAAAGCAAAATGTATGGAATATTTCGTTTCTCCATATTCTATGTGGGAGTGTGAAATGGACAGTGACCACTTTCCCCTTTTATCGCCTGTCCTTGTGGCTACTGTATTTACCCTGTATAGGCACAAGCAGCACCAAGTCTCTGAATAAATGCAGGTCTCGGATAAGAACTTGGGATGCAAATGTATAGAATTCTTTTCAAATGTGATCTCAACCTTAGTCTGGAAAAAGGGTCCATTGTATCTCAGATACTGTTTGATATCTGAAATTATCTCAGAATTTTGATAATTCCTTGATAAAAGTGCTGCTTCCACTGCTGTTAGTTGGGTGAATTTTACTAATCGGATGATTTATAAAAATGCAAAAGTATAGAAAAAAATCTGTCTGATTAGCAGAGGCGCGCCCAACTGAGAGGAGTTGAACCGACAAGTTAATCGAAGACCACACATAGAGTCAGATTATATAGATACTATAAACATACCCTGATACCCCTCCTACAACGAAACCCTCCACATATATAAGTCTACTTAGCTTCTACTAAGTGGAGAGAACTCAATAAAGGTGTGGATAGGGACTTAGACCATGTCATACTAAATCTTACTTTACCCAGACCGTCAGTGATACGACACCAGCTACAGACACCGGCTGTCCATGTCGGCTTAAGGTAACCCTGTAACATGTTAGGGGCTACTGATGCAGGAGTGCATCATGCCCACACATTGTCATGATGCACCAATGAAGTGCTGGTTAGGATGCTCACCAGCACTTCATTGGAGCATCACGCCAACCCTGCGGGAGTATGCGTATCAATCCTGGTTGATTTGTGAATGAAGCCCTGGCGAGTTACTCACAATGGCTGCATTTGTACAACCCTTGTAAAATGACCAAGGCTTATAATGCATTGATGCATAAGAGGCCCTTAACCCTTTAAAGGCTGCTGATGCATTAGCGCATCAAACCCATTGGTTGTCATAATGCACCAATGAAGTGCTGGTGAGACTACTCGCCAGCACTTCATTGGAGCATAATCTGGACCCTCAGGGGTTGATACATATACTCCCAGAGGGTCGGCATGATGCTCCAATGAAGTGCTGGTGAGCAGTCTCACCAACACTTCATTCGAGGATCATGATGACCAAAGGACATGATGCATTAATGCATCAGTGGTTCTTAAAGGGTTAAAGTCTAGGGGTATGAACGAGATCTAAAAACATTGATAACCACACAATCAGGAAGGATATTCAATGACAGAACCCATGGAATACCCCTTTTACTTGTCTCCTTTTACATATATCTAAAATCTAGGGAGGATGGTAGAGGAGATATAACGGCGGAAGCGGCTTGTAGCCTTAGAGCGGATGTAGGATTGTAGGATTAATCATGATCCATATGGAACAAGTAATTAATGGATATGTCATGACGCTTGACTGATTAGAGAATAGACAACGATATTCTTCATCTTGAGACTCTCTGTTGGACTATAACGCATGATGGTCGAGAGCCTTCATAAGGCCCGAGACCAGAGTGTGATATAACGACGATGCATCACTCCTGCAATGAAAATTTCGTAGACCATGTTTTAACATGTAACATATGACATGTAAGGTGTGCATGTTATCCATGGATAACCACACTGGGTGCCTGTTATCCTTGGATAACCGCACACCTTACAAAAGTCATGATGCATGCATCATGCCATGCAATATCGACAGGTATGTGCATGGGAATATCCAGGAAAATAATAGTGACTATGGTGCTCTTACAACATGTCTCACAATAGGGCAGAGAGGACAGCCAAGTCACATGACTAGCACCTTCCTTCTTTTTAACCCTTTGAGCATATATATTGATTTTCGCTGGTTCCCTAAAGATATTGAGTGCATATATATATATATATATATATATATATATATATATATATATATATATATATATATATATATATACCTGCAAGCCTGACGACATTTTTTCCCCAGAATCTGGGGAATCATTCACTTGAACTCCACTAGATGGGAATTTGCAATCTCCAATCACAGTCTATATTCTAAACATCTGTAGGAGAGACAAGTAAACCGTTGGGATGATAGGGTGCCGTCTTGTGAGTAAGGGTGGATTCACTGGTAACTTTTTAGACATGGTCTGCATGTATTATATCATATCCCCAATATAGGGTCAGGTCGCCAGCCAAATAGTGTTTTGCATGCCCTGCATGATGCCCATTGTATTTATGGCATGGCTGATATGAACGTCACAATAGATTAGTACTAGAACCGCCATATTTAATGAGGGGATGGAATACAATGTGCTCGTATTTCATGGCTGTTCAAAATCCAAGATGGTGGATGTAAACAAGATGCAGGCACTCTGAAACTAAGTAAAGAAACCTTTTTAACCCTGTCGGCCATGACATAAATGCCAATGTCAACTCCCATTTCATATTTTTTGTATCATATTCCCCTCTGTGGGGCTAGTCGCATTCCACTCAGCCATATAATCGCATCGTGGAATACGCCAGACCCACCTGGGGGGGGGTCCTTTAAAGGGTTAATTATTCAACAAGAGGAACTGCCATGAAGGGTCCCAAACCCCAAAACCCAGTCCCCCAATAATAGAATCAGCAGGAATCATTGCATTTATTACAAATAGACTGGGTGAAACTTTGTACTATGTATGTAGGTGGGAAGTGGTTTAGATAAAGATGGATGAGGTCTTAAGCCTTTCCAGGGTTTTCCGGAAGAGGAAACCAGAAGGGGATTTTGAAGGTCGTCTGAGTTCACTAATACATCCCACAATACTTTATAGGCCACTCTATGCGTTGATGTATCTTGCCAACTCGTTGTCATGATACAAGGTTGAGCCAATGCTCCATATCACTCGCTAAGCATTGATGCATACTGCTCACATTAGTCGGCATGTGTGAATGCAGCCCTGGCAAGTTCTAAACAGATTATTTTTGCTGTAAGTATGCTTCGGTTATAAATTGTATATGGACCCTGTCTGTCATGCATTCAGTTTTACATACCAGCCCCCAGAACCACACTGTAAAAAAAGTAACAGTTGATTCTATACAGATCGTTTTAAAACTGAACAGTGAACCACCATATTTGTACAGCATAGAACCAGTGTAGTTTTTACAAGAAGCCCCAGATGGCAGTACCGTGGCACACAAATGTACAAGAATCTCTGTGAAAATAACAGTGGATCTCTAGCAACTTAGGGATGAGTGTTCCATCATCACTTTGATAACTCTTTTCTTTACTCAGTCAAAACAAAAGGTGGGACAGACCACAATGCTGAAGATCACCCATTGTATCCCAAACATTCCCCTGAAACATTGCAGAGAGAGGTTTGTCTAAAGATCAAGTTGGTATGCTTTGTATTAAAAACAGATTATTATTGTTCACCAATTTTTTGACTCAGAATGGCTTCACTTTGGAATTGCATCAAGTGCATGTATTAGTTTCAAAATAATCACTGATGGGGCATTTGTGCGTAATGAATGAAAGCAGCCATGGTGCATTCATGATGCATTCATGCTACCAAGGCTGCATTCATGCTACCAAGGCTGCATTCATGCTACCAAGGCTGCATTCATGCTACCAAGGCTGCATTCATGCTACCAAGGCTGCATTCATGCTACCAAGGCTGCATTCATGCTACCAAGGCTGCATTCATGCTACCAAGGCTGCATTCATGCATCATGACATATAGCAAATACATGATATATCCTACAGGGTTAAACAACTCCCCTGGTGTCAACAGATAAATAGCATTGTATAACATCAATTCCAGGACTATTGGTATTTACATTAGGTAATTAATCATGTTATTGACATTCAACAATAGAGCTCTTTCATTTTATGAACCTCTCTGAAATATCACCACATTGCGGAAGGTACACTGTAAGACATAACTGTGGAATCTACCAGGGAACAGGAAACTGAACAGTGGACCACCATAATATCATTGCAGTGAAGTAGTGTAGTTTACACAATGAAGCCCAGGTGGCAGCATGTGGTACAGGGTATTTCCATGAAAAAAAAAGAAGATGGATCTCTGGCAACTTTTGGACATGGATATCATTGTTATTTCAACGACACCTTTCTTACAGTGTATATATATGTAGGCCTAAAGTACCAAGATAATACGTCATGTGACATAAGTTGATGACATATCAGGATGTTGCGTTCACTGACCACTGTGAGCGTTAATTGGGCATAACGGGAACCGGAAATAGGATTATGGAGCCTCATTAGGGCCCACCTCCTTCCCTCCCACCTACCACCTTCCCTCCCACCTACCACCTTCCCTGGCCCAAATCAGAATTCATAGATTTATTTATGAGATTATGGGCCCAGTCATATATATATATTGTTCACCCTTTAAAGGTGCCACATGCCCATTGGCTTTGTTGAGTAACGGGCTTCTGATGCATTAATGCCCATGGTCATCATGAATGCAGCACTAGCGAGTAACTCCCCAGGGCTACATTTATACATCATGCCGACCCTACCGAGTAAAAACAGTCGCATCATGCCAACCGAAGGGCATGATGCACTCCTGTATCAGCAGCCCTTAAAGGGTCAAAGACTTAGGTGGACAGAAGCTCCCCTCATTCATCAAGCAGGGAGACAGGTGTATACATCCACAACTAATGCCTGGACTTTGGTCAAAACAATGGATGAGTCCAGTGACAGGCCTATACAGAGACAACTCCTGGGCTATCATGCTACGTTGTCATGTCCATATACATGTTACTCTAGAATCTCACATACCGTAATCCTCGCATAGAGGACGCACCTCGCATAGAGGACGCACCTCACATATAGGACTCACCTTACATAGAGGATTCATCTGGGGTTGTTTTTTTGGTCATTTTAGTATTGATCTATAGTACAAAAACCCTCACTTATAGGATGCACCGGGGCTTCCCTAGCCCACTTAAAAGGGTCTAATTCTCATCTTTCCTATCCCCTCAGGATGTGTGTGGTGCACATATGCGTGGGCACTGACACATTCCTTTGTGAAATTGTGTAATGTTCTCGCCATGAATATGACCTTAGCTGTCAAAATGGCGTTAAACATCTATTACTCACTCACTATAGGATGCACCCCCAACTTCTGAGAATCCCATAGGACGCACATGGGGTGATTTCAGTGTACAAGACGCATCCTATACGAAAGGATTTACGGTATATGCCATGTGCGACATTTGATGATACATGTGTAGTTTGCCACATGTAGATGCAGCTTATACTTGGGGTCTTCAAAGTGACCACCATAAAATGAACTATAGAGCCATGCAGCAAGAAAGGGTGACTTTTTCATGACTAAAGTTGTGTTAAGGTCAATTTTAGTGGAATGCTCGTATCTTTGCTTGTAGTATGCACATGTGCATATGACTTACACTGAGGGATTCACAAGACAATTATCTCTCAAAAAATGGGTATACCATGGCAGGCCTAACAGGGAAAATTTGCATTCTCAATAGATTTCCTTAAGAAATGTCCCAAAACATTATCAACAACCTCTCTGAAAAGTAAGAGTTATCAGATGGGTACCATGTGCCCCCCCCGAGAAGTCTGCAATCCATAGTTGAGATATAGACAAAGGTTCACGAGTGTGGGAATCTGGGAGAGTTATGACCCACACAGTTTGCCCCTCTCGTAACGCACGACACCAGGGATCAGGAATCTGAACAGGTGGGATGCAGGGGCAAACTACACATGTGATAACTGTCCCGGATGCCCACACGAGTGCTACTTTGCATTTATTCTACCTATAAGAACAAAACATATGGAACTCCTATATTTATAACACTGAACTCTGTACGCCCACGGGTGTGGCATACAATATGTTGTATGCCACGCCCCTTGCCCAATGCAGCAAAAGTGCAGCAGATCCTGTCTACTTTGCTCCACGTTTTCAGCTCTAAATCATTTATTTATGGGTGGATTTTCAAAATGCAAAAACCTAAATGATCGTAGAACAATGAGACATCCAATGTTATACAGGGGACATATTATTTTGATTTGTTCATGAGATTTAAAGCCTTGATCAGAACTCAATCAGATGAAAATTTATATTTCTGACACTGAATCAACAGTTTTCTGGGCGTAGGGCTTTGAAAATCGGTTGCTTTTGTTCTTATAGGTAGAATAACACAAAAACACAACTAGTGGGGCAAACAGAGGCTGTATGCCCATTTGTGGGTTGCCCCTGCTGCCCCTGCTGCCCCTGATGCCCTGTGGGCACCCTGGGCAGTAGGGGCAACCCACTCATGGGCATACAGCCTCTGTATGGTCCACTCGTTGTGTTTTTGGTTAATATTTCATTGTCCACTAACTATCCTGCGGGGCCACTAGAGGGTTTATACACTCCCCAGCATCCTTGGTCAGTCAAAAACAACAGGTTTTAGTTCATACACCATAATGAAAAAGATGCATAATGCCCCAACCCTACTATATATCTACCACTCACACCGACCCCTCTGGGACGGTAGGTCGATATGATGCATTAATATCAAATTCATGCATCGGCATGCTGCATTTAAGCACAATAAACCTTTAAATGGTCAAAGGACTAGGCTTCCCTGAAGGAGTTAGGTATACCCACAGGGTCTTCTATGGAAATACCAGTGAGAAAGGGGAGCACTTGAATGTGAGCAACTCTGTATGAGCTGTGGATGAATTGCTCATGACCCCAGCACGTGGGTGGAATGATGGGCTCAGTCAGCTACTGAAGACATAAAGGAATCATTGGCAGACAGTGAGTATTCAACTTTAATATCGTCATTTCCACCTAAACTGCTATAGACATAGGAGAGATGCTCTTTGTTCTCTTTATCATTTTTTTTCTACTTGGTCAGTTTCAATTATTTCCCAATTACCAGTCTGTACTTTCAGAGTCTCTATGTTCTGAGGTAAACTCACATTATATCATTTACCCTTTAAGTGCCGCTGATGCAGGAGTGCATCATGCCCATTGTTTCTCATGATGCACCAATGAAGCGCTGGTGAGACTGCTCACTAGCACTTCATTGGTGCATCATGACAACCTTATGGGGTTGATACATATACTCCCAGAGGGTCGGCATGATGCTCCGATGAAGTACTGGTGAGCAATCTCGCCAGCACTTCATTGGTGCATCATGCTGACCGATGGGCATGATACACCCCTGCATCAGCAGCCCTTAAAGGGTAAACCCTTCACATACTCACAGAATTCAGCATGGGCTTCTGCCCAGGGGACACCACGCAAGCCTGGTATACTGAGGTAGCGGATTGTCCAATGGGCATGATCATTGCTGAAGCTGATTACCAGCAGTTACCACTGATAGTAGTTATCAGATGGGTACCTACTGCACCCCGAGAGGACCGCAGTGAATATTGCTGTGACTTCACTGGTTGATAATTAAACCAGCTAAGTCGGTGACTGGCATGATATATTCAATGCAATGAGGATGAGTCGACATTCCAGCACTGCATCCTTGCATCATGCTGACACTAAAAGGGACTTTGCATAAATACAGCCATAGCGAGTTACTCGCCATAGTTTCATTTATGTATCATGTAAAAGCCGATAAATGGGCATGATGCTTTTTCGCCCTATGCTGTCGTTAAAAAGCTAATTGGGTCTACCACAGATGGTCTACACCCACCCCCCCTTAAGTGGAGACATCTGTGGTCGTCAGTGGTACTAAGACATATCCCATTGTGATAAGAAGAGACAAAGACGACGGTAGCGCCCCCTAGATGTGCCACTAATTGGTTTTGATCCCCCAGGGTGCCCTGCACGAGAGCCAGGATGAGCAGTCCATTATGGGTATGTAGCCCTAGGTGGGGGGGGGCACTCATTGTATAGGAGTCTAGACCCATACTCGGTGGGCCAACCAATTTTAGTTTCCCTGGTTTTGTTAAAACTGGTGTGACAAACTGATATAACGTTTCATAATGGCTACCTTGTCCCTCGAAAACACCCACTTCCAGGAACAAGCTGGTTCCGATCTTAGCAACTCTTATCAGTGTATGTCGCCAGAACCAGCTCCAGTCCTCCTAAGACCCCAAATAGGGCGTGCTTCTGGCAAAGGTGCTTTTTGGCCAAACCACTGTAGTATTTCACAAAATTCCCTCTAACCATGGGTCACCATTTGCCAAACAAAACACCTTCTCATCAAGTTCAAGGTAAATGTTTTCCATGGTTCGGCCCTGCACCCTCCTCAGAAGAATATCAAGTCCCCCCCCCCCCCACACAGTGACATGTGGCTAGCTTTCTATAGTACCGTAATCTCCCATGTATAAGACGCGTCCTCTACGCCAAACAAAATGCTTGGGGGTCTTATAGGATGTACTGAAATTGGGGGTGCGATTTATACGAGGGGTAATTTTACTATAGAAATGTACTGAATTTACAAAATTGGTACCTAAGAGGTGCGTCTTATACGCAAAAATGCATGTGCTGAGTTTGGGGTGCGTCTTATACGCGCAGAGCGTCTTCTACGCGGGAGATTACGGTATTTGGAGGAAAGAAAATGACTCTATATTCTCTACTCCCTCCCCTTACCCTTTAAAGGCCACTGATGCAAGACTGCATCATGTCTATTGTTATATAGGCATGATGCAGCAATGAAGTGCTGACATGACTGCTCGTCAGCACTTCATTGGTGCATCATGCCGACCAATGGGCATGATCCACTCCTTAAAGGGTTAAGCAGTATTTGGCCTATCAAGGGTTTCACATACGTATACATGGTTTCTTGGCTAAGGAAAACCTATCTTACTGACAAGTATACCACTGTAAATGTATATCTTGCAGTCAAAGGCATTTCTCAAGATGATATGACTAGACCCCTGTCAAATTGTAGTGGAATCACTCACTATACATCCCTGCATGTAAATGGTCAGTACTGACTGTACTGGTACAACTACCCTACCAGACCCTACTAACTGTTACTGTGTTAAGTGCTGAGCGTACAGAGCAGTCATAGTGCATTACCTACGATCACCTACTTTAATTTTGATCGTTTCAAAATCATAGTGGATGTGTTCAGTGATACCATCTTGAGAAATGCCTTCCTCCTGCCATGTGGTTGATGGTTGATCTTTCTAATTCTCAAAACCAAAAGGGGATATGGGGGGGGGACCCCCTTCTATGGTAGAAACTCACAGAACAATTATCTATCTGTAAAGGTAAATGCCTCTTAACATTGAAAAAAAAAAAGGTTTCGACCCTTAAAGGGCTGCTGATGCATTAATGCATCATGCCCATTGGTCGGCATGATGCACCAATAAAGTGCTAGCAAGACCAGCACCTCATTTGAGCATCATATTGACCCTTCAGGAGTATGGGCATGATGCTCGCCAGCACTTCATTGGTGCATCATGCCGACCAATGGGGATTATGCACTTCTGCATCAGTGGCCTTTAAAGGGGTTCCTTTTAACTGTCTTGACCACTGCATCCGCTTTAACTATACCACTTCCGGTGCTACTATCTTCATGACCGGAAGTCAGGATAATGGGTAAAATGCTGCAGGTATCACATTTCCTCCCCTGACACTTCAATCACCTGAGATACATTTTAGCAAAATAGAAAAAATGATAGATAAAAGTATAAAAAATGTAAATATAAAACGCAGAAAAAAGGTAACAGCAACTGCATTAGAAATCATAAATGCAAAGGTGGTTGCCAGGGTGGTCGTTATGTTTTTGGCCATTTGCACATTAAAAAAAAAAAAGACCCTACTTTCATGATGCTACCTTTCAATGGTTTTCATCTAGAAAAGAAAAACCATTAAAGATCGATGAGGGCATGGGTAATAAATTTTGCCCTAAGGTATACCACAAGTTGTTAATGGTTTATATATGCCCGGACTGAATATGATGGTAAAATAGTTTACTTTGAAGATGGAACAATTACTCCCTATCAGAAGATGGATATAGATTGCTTGCCAGCACTTCATTGGAGCATCCTGACGACCCTACGGGGTTGATACATAAAACCCTGGAGGGCCGGCACCATTGCTTATCCACACTTCATTTGAGCATCACCTCGACCCTCCAGGGGTGTATGTGGAGTTAGCTAGATTAGTAAGATATCGTTCCACCCATAGTTTTCTACCGTAATACCCTGTGCATAAGGCACGTCCTATACGCGAGGATAAGCCCCTGGTGCGCCTTATGGGACGAGCAAAAGTTGAAGACAAAATCTTTTTGAAAAGTGGTTCAAGGCCATAGAGGGACATCTTAGCTACCTATAGGCTTTCAAAATTTGAAAATCCATTGATTAGAACAGAAGTTATTTTATTTTGAATTTTTTTTAGAAGGTTCTTAAGGTCTGGGTGCACCTTATACGTGGGGTATAACAGTAGGCCCGTCTTGCCATAATTTATATAGGAGTAGTATGGCTCAATTAGGTGACAGAGCCAAGTGGACTTTGGGTCTTCTACCCATAGTCCACTTGACCCTATTCACATGAAGAAACCCTAAATAAATTCTGGTGAGATTTTCCAGGACACCACCAGTGAAATATAGGCCAAGGCATTGCAGGCGACATGCCAAAATCCATTGTTTAGGTGATACAGGTGTATCAATGGCTCAAAATTGCCGCGACATTCACAAAAACTGATGCGTAATGTAAACAAAATCAAAATGTTTGAAGGAGAAACTGCTGCTAACCTGTGTCGCCTAGTGGAGTTTGGGCTTAAGGGCCTTTTAAATCATCATGTATTTGGATACAGGTGGCAATCTGAGGACACCCCTCAACAACCCACTTGCCTCCTCGCTCTAGGTAAAACATCATTTAGGTAAATCCTTTTAATTAAATTCTACCAAGGTTAATTTCCTTGCACAGCTCTTTCTAAGATACTCCATTCAACAATTCACGGTTTCAGCAATTTTTTCTTCACCCAGTGAGTCCCTTCCTAAGCCAACCGTTTCTAAGCCAACTCTTTAGATTTTTGATGAAGCAGTGTGCGTGAGTAGTTTTCCGTATTTGTGCTGTGGTCACATCAGCTGGTCTTTGGTAAAGGAAACCGCAGATGGGCCAGATGTTTAATATCCCCGATCCGTTCCGATCGGTACTCCCTGGTTACCGATCGAATCTCTAGAGTCCCAACTTTTGAACGCAAAAAGAATAGAGACATGATTTTCCCCTGAAATTTGGACACGCCATAACATCTTATACTCGAAAAAGTTCTCTAGTCTAGATCTCGAGAATGGCTTGGGAATTTTTGGGGAAAGACTCGGGATATTCCCAGGAACTGGACGTGTTTTTTTTCTCGAGTATAAGATGTTATTGCGTGTCCAAATTTCAGGGGGAAATCGCCTTCTCTTGCCCAAGTTGTGAACGTTCCCAACTCGAGTCCTGTTCAGTGGGACCCCTACCGTCCCTGCCTACCCCCACCTGTCAGCCTTGGGTTGTCTTCCTCCTCAGAGTGGTTTCTCAGTGGGAAGCTCACTTCAAACATTTCAGCAAATTCATTTACTATGAGATGTCAGAACAACTTGAAGGGTCGTAATGCATTGAAATTTAAAGGCTGCTAAAACATGCAGTCTTTGTCCACATGTCCCGGAGGTTAGCGACAGGAGCTCATCACTTGTATTCCGAGGTAGCAGGTTGTCCCATGGGCGCGGCCATTGCTGGAGCTTGTTACCAGCAAGATCTACTGATAAAACCTAGCAGATGGGTACTAGTTGGCCCCGAAAGGACCGCAGGAATAGATTGGAGCTCTCTCATTGGCTAAAAATTAAACCTGCTAAGCCCGTTGTGAGAGGTTAGTTCTGGCCATTTAACCCTTTTAGGATCATGCATTTATAAATTCATGAATCACGCTAACTTTTTAACCTTTCGTGTACTACAGATGCATCAGTGTATCATGCATCGTGCATCATGCCAACCTTAAGGGGTTGCTACACCACCAGGGGTTTGGCATGATGCCCCAATGAAGTGCTGTTAGGCAGTCTCACAATCACTTTATTAGAGCATCATGCCGACCAATGGTTCTGATGCACTCCTGCATCAACCAATAGGGTGATGCCTGCTTCATGTATCATGCCATGGGGGTCGGCATGATACGGCAATGCACGGTGAGCAAAAAACTGGATCTTGAAAACTTTAGATATCCTAGGAAGATGATCAACTCGACAGCCTGCAGAGTTATCAATATAGGCTCAGAGGTTTTAGCATATGCCAGGTTGTTTTATGTTGCTCACCTTAAAGACCCTTTCTTTCAGTGAATGCATAAACCGACCTGAAAGGGTTAAAGTGTAAAGGCCTCCAGGAGTGGGTGGGTGGGGACTTTTGTAATGTAAGGTTCAGGCTTCTAGCCCCAGGGGCAGCACTGATGGAACTTCCACCACCAGGGGGCAGTCAGGGTATGAACTGCTCTTACTCTGGGTCACATAACACTAATTACAATTACTCTATGTTTCTATATCATGTAACAAACAAAAATGGCCATAATGTTTGTTTACAATAATTTTAACCGTAGCACAATTAAGCCATCTCTCACATACAATGTGTCAAAATATTGGATATCTTAAAAATCTTTACTCAGGGATTTCTATGTGCAGTAGGCACATTATACCCTGAGGGATTGCTATGTACAGTACTCACATTACACCCTGAGGGATTGCTATGTACAGTAGTCACATTATACCCTGAGGGATTGCTATGTGCAGTAGGCACATTATACCCTGAGGGATTGCTATGTGCAGTAGGCACATTATACCCTGAGGGATTGCTATGTGCAGTAGGCACATTATACCCTGAGGGATTGCTATGTGCAGTAGGCACATTATATCCTGAGGGATTGCTATGTGCAGTAGTCACATTATACCCTGTTTTGGATCTGAAACTGTCCATTGGCCAGATAAACTTCTGCATGCCTCATGAAATCCCTAAACCTTAACATGGTATAAGAAACCAATACCATATGACTCACGAGGGGGCAGCATTTACTTCCACATGACCTGTGATGGCCTATTGAAAGCAGCATTCAAAGTTGAAATATATAGATTTTTTCTAAGATAAGCCAGCTATGAGAATACATGTAATTTTTTTGGTGACCTTGAGGCATACAAAATTCAAGGAAACTGATGCACATTGATAAGATGTTTAAAGAGGTTTATCCATGCTGACCAATCGCATCCATGACGACAGACGGCCATGTTTCATTCCTGACGACCAACAGCCATTTTTCATTCATGACGACCAATGACGATGCAACATTAACCCGCTATACAACATGCCTATTGGACGTCATGATGTTTGAATGCAGTCCTGGTGAGTAACTTGCTAGGACTGCATTCATCTACTTTGCCAATGTTGTGGGGTTGATACAGTCCCAGAGGGTCAGGACGATGCTCCAAATGAAGTGCTGGTGAGCAGTCTCACTCGCACTTCAAACGTGCATCTTACTGACCAATGAATATAATGCACTCCTGCACCAGCGGCCCTTAAAGAGTTAATTATGTTAATACATTAATACATGTTATACCACTATTCTATACCACCTCCCTTACTGTTATGCTATCCTCTACCAGTGCCTTATGAGAGCATATACGAACATGTGTTTTTTCGGGATTTTTGGATATACTTTTTTGAGGTCAAGCTGGACTTGGCCATAGCGCCACACTGAACAGTGATGAAATCCAATACAAAAGTAAATAAATTCTAACCTGTGGTCCTAGTCCTATATTTACACTCAGTTTTTGTCTTGATTCCAAGCTTGTCATGTTATAATATTAAAATCCCAACAAGTATTCGATCCATAGATGATGGATGCGTGCTAATTTTCTCCATTTTTTTCAATAAAAAATAAGAAATCCAATGATTTTTCTATCGTAAGCCAGTCGCGATGTAGCCATTCCCATGCGCCTCTGTGTCCGACGAAAGTGTGTCAGTGGCCCGGATGGTGATGAAGGTCAACATGCCGCAGTTGAAGAAGACGCAGAGAATGGCCTGGCTTACGATAGAAAAATCATTTGATTCTTCTTTATTTTGAATATATTGGACATAATAGGTATGGAGGGATCACCTAGACTATCTAAGGATGTGTACCTTTTAATATCTCAACTTGTCATGGTTGGATTCAATACAAAAAGTGTGTGTAAACACAGCGGTACCACTCCCAGCAAGAAACAATAACAATGGCTTCGCGCAGAGCGACCAGGGGAGTATCTCTGGCACTTACAAAATATCTTCTCCTGCCTTTATTCTGGGGATATTTGGTAAGAAATTAATAAAAAAAAATGGAGGAAAAGGTGGTATAAACATAAATATGACATCCCCCGGTTTGTATATTGACAATATTGCACTAGCCTTCGGCTTGTGCAATATTCATCAGTATACAAACCTTGGGCTGTCATATTTTTGCTATTATTGCATTAATACACCAATGTATTATCACCCTATAAAGGTTTTTACCTTGACCCTTCTGAATAGAGTGTAGGTCAGGCCAAAAAAAAATAAAGTTGTGTTTCCAGTTACATGCCTCAAATATCTAGGGTTGGTAGGTCGGATTGTTTTTTTTGGGGGGGATTTTGTATAGAAATGTATGGGCAGACATGTTGGATTCTATGATTTTATAGTAGAATTATGAAAAACACAAGAAATGTGAAACACATGTAAAAGATATGAATGACTGTAATGAACTGTATACCAAAAGATGAGAACCTAGATAAACTCCATGAAAAATTGATGAAAAAATATGACAATTATGGGGGAAAATGCCTAAAAATTGCCAAAAAAATGTCAAAAAAAATCACAAAAAAAAATATCCAGGATCGGCCCTGTTTTGCTAGGGTCGGTGTTTTAACTGGAAACAAACCTTTTTTTGGGCCTCAGCGCATTGTTTATCACACCACTCCCACGCCATTCAATCAAATCCATCAGTACATATTAGTGGGTTATTACTACCTAATCCCGACATATATAATCAAGAGCCTCATTACAGAAACCAATATCATGATATGCACTCTAAAAGATAACTGTTGAATATATACCAGGGATCCTTGTAAAACTGAACAGTGATCAGTAATTGTATTGCAGGGAACCATGGTAGTTTTTACAAGAAGTCCCAGGTGGCAGTATGGTGTAACAAGGAATCTCTGTGAAATTAACCTCAGATCTCTGGCAACTTTGGGACAAGGATTCCGTCGTTACTTTGACAACGCTTTTTATTTTTACAGTGTGAGGTGAATCAATGTTTGAACCTTTTAAGGGTTCAGACTACATTCATGCATCATGCCCATTGGTCGTCATGATGCATGAATGCAGTCAAGGCGAGTAACTCGCCAGGCCTACATACATGTATCATGCTGACCCTATTGGGCCCAGACAAACCTATAAGGTAAGCATGATGCTCTAGTGAAGTGCTCTTCTTTATTGGTGCATCATGCCAACCAATGGGATTGATGCACTCCTGCATCAACAGCCATTGAAGGGTTAAAGGTGGTATGTAGGACGGAGGCACTTTACCCTTATGGCACTTCTAAAACCTATCCTATTTACCTACTGGTCACTGACTTCCTCACAAATATTTCAAACGCGAAGGCAGCGTCTGTCTTCAAAGGAGTAGAATCATTCAAACGCGAAGGTTTCCTGCATTCCAACGAAACCTTTACATCAACAGTCCACTAGGCCTCTGTTGCAGAAAACTATATTATAAAGGAAATGTATGGCTCAATCACTTGACAGAGGCCAAGTGGACTATGGGTTATAGGAATACCAATATAAACCCTTGAGACTTAACATGATGTAAGGGAATAGCCCATTGGTGGACATGATGCACCAATCACGACCAACTTATTATGTCAAGGTGAATATCGATGCTCCATAGAGAAAGCACCGTATTGCACCCTGCCTTGAAATAACCAGCGCCAAATCCGCATGATGACGTCATAGACCCACCGCGCATGTGCAACCTTGGTAAAACATAAACATCCAAGATGGCATCGCAAGGCATTTTACATGTACTACGATAAAATATGAGTGTATTTTGAAAGATATTGAACACCTTGACATAAATGTAAAGATGAACTCTGATTAGTCTTTGGCTCCTGTTATTTCACTCGCAGGTTTAGGCCGCTCTGCACTCGGCCCAACAGCCTCATGCGGATTGGCCTCAACCAGCTCATGAAATAATGGTCGCCAAAGACTAATCATTGCCTGCCTCAGAGGCCCTTGAAGGGTTAAAGTGATAGTCAAACCCTTTAGTGGCAATTGGTGAGGGCCAAGGGCATGCTAATAACCATTGCTATAAACACATTATCTTGGTAATATTAGAGATAACAATGAATGATAATGAAGCATTTAGGGGCTTATCATTATTAGTTATCAATGAGGTAATAATACATGAAAATTAATAAAACATTTAAGAGCTTGTCATCCATGGTAAATACATGAGGTGAATATCAGTTTTGGACATGATGTCAGTGTATGTGACGGGCCTGGAATGCCAGGCAGGCCTTCTGAGCTAAATGATAGAGTATCTGCTTTGAGGTCTTAAGGACCTAGGTTCAAACCCCAGTTTTCAGCTACCACTCCATTGTTATCAATATTAACTGACTCATAATTACAGTTCGGTGATTGACCCTTTAGAGACCACTGATGTAGGAGTGCATCATGCCCATTGGTCAAAATGATGCACCACTTCATTGGAGCATCATAGCACCATTTTATTGGAGCATCGTACCGCCCCGCCAAGGATGTATAAACCCTGATTCTGGTAAATCACCTGAATTCATGCATCATGCTAACGAAAAGGTTGTGATACATCGATGCTTCAGAGCCAATTAAAGGATTGCTATAGGTCAATAATTAAGAGTTATGTAACATTTAATTCACCTTGATTCAAGTGAAGGTATCCATGCGACTAGGCGACGGGGATTCCATAAGTGGTAAATGAAGGTCGACCAATCATTAATGGATTAATTTGTCTAGGTTAGAGATTACATACTCATGCATCAGGATGTATTTACTCATCTATAAATGCTGGTCCTGTAACAGAAATCCTTGGCTTCCATTCTGCCTGTAATTTGGGGACATATACAGGCAGGCCATGTTAGAAAATTGTCAGTCAATCATTGCCTGTCTTTGAGGTTATCCACGAAGGGGCACTCTATCACCCAAAAGGTTTACCTGTCTCTCCAATACATATATGTTTTGAATATAGGCTATGATTGGAGATCTGGAAGCAGAAGGTCCACCTGTCTCCTAAATTCTGAAGTTTGGAATATAGACTGTGATTGGAGATGTAAAACTCCCATCTAGTGAAGTTTAACTGAACTACTCCCCATGACCTGGGGAAAATGCCTGCAGAAGACCAGTGTAGATTGCTAGTTTGACTGCCGTTGGTCGGACAACTTTTTCTAATCTAACTAAGCATTGATTTCACTGCCATCTTGGACGAATTGTCACTAATCCGATGATTCATAATGTTGCAAAAGAAAAGACTACTTTGCGTAATGAAGACTGATGGATGCATCATTGCCAAAAGACGCCAAGTCGTAAAACAGATGCTACATCACAAAAGAGATGCAGTATCTAAAACAAGAAAGATTTCTTAAACATTTCCAAAAATTGAGAGAAAGCAAGAGAATCCCCTAGACTACTATCTACAAAGGTCTTCTAGGGATTTTCTTAGGATCTGGATGACTCCTTAGAGGTTTGAAAGTTGCTTTAGAATTAACAGAATTATTTGTTTTCACTCATGAATGTCAGCCGCAGGTGCATTAAGGGCCAAGTCATTTATTGCTAGCTGAGAGGGGGATGGGGAGTTGGTAGATTTTTGTAGACCGGCAAAACTTTTTCTGAGCCCCCCCCCCGCCAATATGATAAAAGTTCTCCCAACCCCCGACTAAGAATTGATTATGAAAAAGTCCCCCTCCCCCTCTAAAAAAAAAGAAAGATTCAAATCACCCACCAAGGAACTCTTTTTCAAAGTGTCCCCACCTAAATATAACAGTCCCCCTCCCCTTCTGGCAATAAATGACTGAACTCTAAAATAACATTTGCTGGTTCCACTACAAAATGAGAATAATCATGATAAATAGTGTTTATGGAAATCAATAGGTGTCACCGCTGACAGTGCGAGACTCCCTGTCACTAATAAATCCTGTAAAACGCATCTCTCGGGCGTCTATACCGGCCACTATGGTATGCGGGAATTTATCATATAATTTTTCATAACAGTCGCAACGATCCAAATTTGCATGAAGTGGAAATGAATCGGTTATATAAATATGAGTCCTTTTCTATAATGATTGTGAACATTGTAAGTGGTAAAAGGCAACTAAGTGCCATTAATGATTTAATTATCAAGTAATTTAATACAGGACAACACAAAAGACATCAGCTGCTGCAGTGAAATGTTTCTATACATTCTGAAATTAACCCATCACCAAAAAGGGGATCAACTAATGGATTGATGATGAATGGGTAAGAAGGCTGCACGTAACCCTTTAAAACCTGGTAATGCATTAATGCATCATGGCAATCGGTCGTCATGATGCATGAATGTAGACCTGGTGAGTAACTCACCAGGATTGCATTCATACATCATGACAACCCGATAGGATTGATACAGTCCCAGAGGGTCCGCATGATGCAATAATGAAGTGTTGGTAAGTAGACTCACCACACTGTCAGCCCGCTCACATAACTATACAGTGCAACGCTTTTTATTCTACTTAACAGTTTTACCATGTATAATCATGAACACCCATACCAGATCTGTATTGTGCTGTAGCTACACATGGTTCTACAGCCTTCTTACAGCGGTATTTATAGCTGAATTACAATGTGGGCTGTGGTTCTACGGCCTACTTACAGCGTTATTTATAGCCGAATTACAATGCGGGCTGTGGTTCTATGGCCTACTTACAGCGTTATTTATAGCCGATTAACAATGCGGGCTGTGGTTCTACAGCCTACTTACAGCGTTATTTATAGCCGAATTACAATGCGGGCTGTGGTTCTACAGCCTACTTACAGCGTTATTTATAGCCGAATTACAATGCGGGCTGTGGTTCTACGGCCTACTTACGGCATTATTTATAGCCGAATTACAATGCGGGCTGTGGTTCTACGGCCTACTTACGGCATTATTTATAGCCGAATTACAATGCGGGCTGTGGTTCTATGGCCTACTTACAGCGTTATTTATAGCCGATTAACAATGCGGGCTGTGGTTCTACAGCCTACTTACGGCATTATTTATAGCCGAATTACAATGCGGGCTGTGGTTCTACAGCCTACTTACAGCGTTATTTATAGCCGAATTACAATGCGAGCTGTGGTTCTATGGCCTACTTACAGCGTTATTTATAGCTGATTAACAATGCGGGCTATGGTTCTACGGCCTACTTACGGCATTATTTATAGCTGATTAACAATGCGGGCTGTGGTTCTACAGCCTACTTACAGCGTTATTTATAGCCGATTAACAATGCGGGCTGTGGTTCTACGGCCTACTTACGGTATTATTTATAGCCGAATTACAATGCGGGCTGTGGTTCTATGGCCTTCTTACAGCGTTATTTATAGCCGAATTACAATGCGGGCTGTGGTTCTATGGCCTACTTACAGCGTTATTTATAGCCGATTAACAATGCGGGCTGTGGTTCTACAGCCTACTTACAGCGGTTTTTATAGCCGAATTACAATGCGGGCTGTGGTTCTATGGCCTACCTACAGCGTTATTTATAGCCGATTAACAATGCGGGCTGTGGTTCTACGGCCTACTTACAGCGTTATTTATAGCCGATTAACAATTCGGGCTGTGGTTCTACGGCCTACTTACAGCGTTATTTATAGCCGATTAACAATGCGGGCTGTGGTTCTATGGCCTACTTACAGCGTTATTTATAGCCGATTAACAATGCGGGCTGTGGTTCTACAGCCTACTTATGGCATTATTTATAGCCGAATTACAATGCAGGCTGAGAGTGCAGCACTTCATTAGTGCATCATGCTGACCAATAGCCCTGATGCACTCCTGCATCAGCTGCCCTTGAAGGGTTATCTCATTCGAGGAGCATCTTAAGACATGAACAAGCATGTCCACTTGAACACAAGTTTAATGGCATCCCCTTTATAGTAAGAGTCTGCGTTAGATCTTCATTTCACAAAAGACGCTAATACATCAAACTAACTCAATGTACGCATGCGCCGAGACTTGGTGACACAGACTGAATGAAGACCCAAATAAGGAATGTCATCTCATGAGATCTCGTGTAGAAAGACAAACAAGAACAGGTGCTACCATTCAAGGGGGCGTTGAGAGTATTGTAGCAGTATCTTTGTTTGTCATCACCATGATGGTGCTTAATCCTATAGGGCTGGTCAAAACAGGAGTGTATCATGCCCATTAATGCACAATAAGCCTTAGATTCACCCTCGGCAAATAAACGTACCGGTGCATCAAGTTGTTCATTCACAATTTGCAGACTACTCCAGTTTGGGCATGATGCACCAAGATGCATGAAATTCCATTCAGCCTTTCTAGAGTTAATAAATTTAGACAGAGGAGGCGTGAGGGTTGTGTGGATGGTACGGCCGCCATTTTGGCAGCCATTTTACAATGTGATTGAGCGATAATAGGATCAACGCCCCCATCTTGTTATGCCTCAGCAGAGGGTACTTTGAAATAGAGTATTATTTCTATGTGTGTTATATCGACTTGAATGGGTTTTATTGTTAAATAAATCCTAGCACTGGAATTGTATTTCAAATGAATGCCTTTGTTGAATAGGTGGTGGTTATGATGTGATATTGGAATAAATACCATGCAAAGTTTTTTGTTAGTTTGCAGGAACAAATATTCATGAACACTGTACAGGATAACTCTTGAATCTACCAGATCCTCGTAAAATTCAATAGTGAACCGTGAACCACCATAATTATATATATAGTACTAAACCAGTGTAGTTTTTACAAGAAGCCCCAGGTGGCAGTATGGTGGTACACAAATGTGCAAGAAATCTCTGTGAAAAATAACAGCGGATCTCAACTTTAGCATGAGGATTGTGCCGTTATTTCAACAACATAGTATTCTACAGTGAAGGATGCCATTTCAAATTGTTGAACCTACCACCATCTTGACTTTGAACATGTTCACAATTCAATTTTGATTTAAAATCTTCTTTTTTGATATTGAATCAATACTGTCATTTTCGATATTGATCCAACACGCATTATGTCAACACTGGATGATATGCCAACTGGCAATGCTGAAACAATATTATATCAAAAACAGACTCACCAGCGCTTCATCGGTGCATCATGCCGACCAATGAGCATGATGCACTACCATAGCAGTGGCCCTTGAAAAGGTTAAAGGTGGTATCCAGGTTTAACAGAGGGACTTTGCACTGATGATACATTCATATATGAATGCAACTGTGGGGAGAATCTTGTCATGGTGAGGTTCTCGCTTTCATCGTTCCAAGCCGCACAAATGCAATGCTGGTGCAGCTCTGGTGAGTAACTCGCCAGGGCTGCATTTGTGCACCATGCCAAGCCTCCATTGTACTCCTAACATGATGCACCAATGAAGTGCTGGCATGCAGACTGGCCAGCACTGCATTGGTGCATCATGCTGACCAATCAGCATGATACATTAATGAATAAGGCTGTGTCTCACCAATTTGATTCTGACCAGTTTCTGACCAGGGAGATTTCTGAACAGATATGAAGGTTTATAAGACATTGACAGAACAAATGAGACATAGCCATTATCAGCCATTAATGGGTTAGGATAAGCTCTTTGTGCTCATCCCATCTCCTCCCAAATCCCATTCAGCCTATCTTCCTGCTTCCATCCACCCCCCTGGCCGTATTATTCTCCAAAACATATTTCAGTGAGTGGGCACAGTTTTGGTGGGAAGAACGAGCAAGAAGGCAATTTACCGGTACTGAGATTATTATGGGATAGCTGCATCATCCTTAGTGGAAGTGATGTACAGAGCACATATTCCGCCCGCTTGGTCAACAAGAGATACCATGTATATACACAAGGGGGCAGCACTAACATGCTGGCCACCGTGACGTGACGTGTTCATGTGACTTCCGGGTTGCAGCGTCGTTTCTATTTGGGCGCCATATTGGTGGGCAGTTAACTAAATATTTTAAAAACCTCTGCACAGAGCTTTGCTGGGCACTTTGTTGTAAATCTTCACCGGGGCTACATCAATGTATCATGCTGTTCCTACAGGGTTGAGGCACTCAAAAATATCAGCATAATATACAAATGCAGTGCTGGTGAGTAGACTCACCAGCACTGCATTTGTATATTATGACTACTTAGGGGACATGAGTAAAGAGGCATCATGTAGTCCTTAAAAGGTTGTGGGTTCAGTTAAACCAATGACTTCTCAACAAAACACCTATTTATATTGACCCGACTCCTCCTCCCACAACACTAATCACTCCACACATTTAAATGCCCTACATGGGCTACTTCCGGCAGGTGTCCCTCTAGTGGCTGTTTGTGGAAAGAAGTGAGTATAGGTCCTTAATAAAGCATACGGGGCCAATGCACTTGATCCCAGAGGGTCTGCATGATGCTCCAATGAAGTCCTGGCGAACAGTGACTTAAGAGCTCTCTTAGTGAAGTTAGTGCTAAATTTATGGCTGTTGTTAGTTCATAATGGACAATAAAACATGGATAATCTCTGCTGGTGGAAGTGTCTTGATTCCGCAAACAGGGAAAGAAATTTTTACAGTAAACAACCTTCATACATATCCCTGTTGGTTTAAATGCTTTCTCATCCACTCAGGAATATCACCATCAACTTGACTCAAAGATAACAACAAAAAAGATACCTATGATATAAGCTACCAAATAGAAACCCCATTTATGTTCAATTTATCAAGAAGGTTGATGACACATCATTTCCTATGCGAAACACAAGAAGGAAGCTGCCTGTTTTGTTTTAATAACGCTGGAGGGTGTTGCTCCTATAGTAAAAGGAAGAGCTGGCTAAAAATGCCCTTGTTTCCAGTCCTTTCTTTTCATATAGCTATAACTTGTCCCTTTTGTTGCTCACAAATGGTCAATCAAGTACGGTGCTAAAAAAGGGGCATTTGAGTAGGTACCTAGTTGGGAGAAGTCAGTCAGTATAATATACTATAGATTGTGTGACACGAGTAGGTACCTGGTGCAGCTCTCTCTGTTTTCAACAAGGCAGGTGACTTTTCAGACTAATGTGGTGAGTGCAAGTTGAATGGTGAAACAGAGCGTGACTTCTTTTGAAAAGAGGGTACCTACTGACAGCTCTTTTTACCATAGGAGCAACACGTTCCTGAAGACACTACACCAATGTGCAGGACTACACACTTTAAAAAGCATCTCCTTGATCTATTACTGTAAGAAGCACAAGGGTGACACAAGCCCATTAACACTTTGCTGGCCATTGGTGCATTGATGCATCATGCCCATTGGTCGTCATGATGCATTAATGCAGGCCTGGTGAGTAACTCGCCAGGACTGCATTCAAGCATCATGCCGACCCTATGGGATTGATACACAAAACCCCCGGAGGGTCACCATGATGCTCCAATGAAGTGCTGGTGAGCAGTCTCGCAAACACTTCATTGGAGCATCATTAAGACCAATGGGCATGATGTATTAATGCATCAGCGGCCATTAAAAGGTTAACCTTTTAACAGCCACTGATGCATTAATGCATCATGTCTATAATACATAGATGTGGCCCTAGTACATATAGGAAGTGGCCTTTAAAGGGTTAAAGGAGCGGGATTTGCATGGCAAGGAGCAGACGACTTACGACCTTCACATCCCGCAGACATCAAGGCGTCTGCGCACTTTGTGAAAGTGGCCATCCTCCACGCTTCTAACCTTTGCTACACATTAACCCTTTAATGGCCGCTTTAACCAAGTTAAATCGTGATGGCCGCATCTGCCGTCTAATGCACTGTGCCCATTAGATGTCATGATGCATTAATGCAGCCTTGGTGAGTAGCTCATTCATGCATCATGATAACCCGATAGGTTTGATACCCTGTTCAAGTACCAGCATGATGCACCAATGCAGTGCTGGTGAATACACTTGCCGATACTGCATTGGTGCATCATGCTGACACCAATCATCAGACACCAATGTTCTAACCTTTTACCTGTCATTAATGTTTAACCTCCAATTACCCTTCGCAACTTGTCGCTAATTTCCTGCCTCTATTTCTAAGGTCGAAAATGCCATAATCAGTTTTTCTTTTAAGTAGTGTGCCCTAAGTGGTGGATTTAGAAGGGGTGTGGTGTACATGCCCCTCTCTTTTACCTGTATAGTCAGCAGTACATTTGCCCCTTTCAGGCATTAAAATTTAGCCAAAAGAGTAATAAGGACTAATTCCTGCTAAAAAATAATATATCCCCTCTCTGGAGAATTGAGAGGAAAAGGTGTTCATCCATAAAAGGGCGCACCCATGCCTTATCAAAACCCTAGATCTGCCAAAGGCCCATGATACATGGATGCAGACCTGGTGTGTCACTAGCCAGGGCTGCATTCATGCATCATGCCAATCCTAAAGGGTAAGCATGATGCACCAATGCAGTGCTCTGAAGTGACTAGGTCCTTTAACGGTTCTTGCTGCAGGAGTGCATCATGCCCATAGAACTGATGCACCAATGAAGAGCTGGTGAGTCTGTTCATTAGTACTTCAGTGATGCATCATGCCGACCTGGGTGTATCAACCACATATGGCATGATGCATGAATGCAGCCCTGGCGATTTACTCACCATGGCTGCATTCATGCATCATGAAGAACAATGGTCATGATGCACGAATGTATTAGCCGTCTTCAAAGGGTTGAGTCAGGTAATCTTTGAGACATATAGTCCATAAAATTGCCATAAAACATTGTTTTACTGCTGAATCAACATGGCCAAATGGTGGATGAGCATGTCAGTTGATAGCACTCAATCTGGCCCCAGCTCGACCACTAGCGTGAGTCGTCTCTGGCGACCAGCGTTTATGGGTAAAAGTAGTTCTGGCCACTGGTTGCTGTAGTGCTAATATGTAGGCATGTACAATGTGTAGTAATATTCCCTAGAATATGGGGACCCACAATCCCCAAACACGAGAGAGGGAGTTCCCTGAATCCCGACTGGACGAGACTGGATAGCACTGGGTCATCACTGAAGCAACAGTTAAAGCGCCGGGCGCTATTTGGACGAGGGTGAATATGCACCTTATTCGGACGAGATTTTCTAAGAAACTGGATATATAAGAAATGGGAAAATATTGGGGATATAAGAAACGGGACATACAAGAAACGGGACATAATGGGAATATGAGAAACGGGACATAATTATGAGTGATATCTAAGACACAAAACAAACTAAGACACAGGACCTATAAACATTCTGAAGTCTCATGCTCTGTCCTGTGTCTTATTTATTCTACACAGTCCTGTGTCTTAGATCTATGTTATTGTATAAGGTCCAGTGTCTCATATTTGAGCAGTCCTGTGTCTTAGGTTTTCCTAAGTCCCGTTTCTTAGAAAATCTCGTCCATATAAGGATCTTATACGGACAAGACCCTCGTCTGGATATGAATATCACCGGCCTATCCTGGGTGGGGTGGACATCTTAAGGTACGTGGACGCACTGTTAAAAGAAATGTCAAAGTAACAAAATCATTGTCAGAAAGTTGCCAGAGATCCGTCTTATTTTCACAGAGATTTCTCATACCACCGAACTGCCATCTGCGGCTTCATTGTAGAAACCACATTGCAATATGAGTATGGCAGTTCACTGGTCAGTTTTATGAGGACCCCTGGTAGATTTAACAGTTATTTTCTACAGTGTACATTCAGACACAGGTACCTAAAAGTTTATTTGCATCCCTAAGGCCCCAGATATGACTCTAATCAGGTGGATGAGTCCGCAATCTTTCAGTCGATACGAAAACCTGCCGGATACCTGCTTTATCTGGGAAAGTTGCTGCCAGGCTGGCAGAAATTGCTAGACTGCCAGAAAAAAATACCTGGATGCTATCTTAGGACTGCTTAGGTACCATAGGCCACATTTTTGTTTGCAAATCTTGCAACTTGGACCATGATTAACCTTTTAAAGACCGCCGATGCAAGAGTGTACCATGCCCATTGGTCGTCATGGTGCACCAATGAAGTGCTGGTGAGACTGCTCACCAGCACTTCGTTGAAGCATCATGCCGACCCTACAGGATTGATAAATATATTCTTCCGGAGGGTCGGTATAATGCTCCAATGAAGTGCTGGCGATCAATCTTGCCAGAACTTGATTGGTGCATTATGACAACCAATGGGCAGGATGCATTAATGCATCTGTGGCCCTTAAAGGGTTAAGGTTTTTACCGCCTAAAACTTTTAAAGAGCTAAATGATTAAAATGGTGATATATTTTTTTTTCATTGTTTCTTATTCCTGCCAAAATCAGCTGAGGCCTGCATGGCCAGGTACTGAGGGAAAAAATGGTTAAAGGTCTCCCTAAAGGTATGCAGGGTATATGGTTTGAAGCCCAAGGATGCCTTGGTCAATATCTATGAAAGGCCATTATGACGTTACTATTGTAGTATATTCAACGACAGGTAATGGTTACTAAAAGCGATAAATCAATAATGATTACACACAACAGAGAAAGGTATGCTTATATTTCCCCTGGACATAGTGTAATAGTGTACTAAGCCATCACTAGTGATTGTTACCTTAACCATTAATAACAATAATGATTATTTGGGTATCAGTCTTAATAGAACAATGTATGCTAACATTTTCACAACTGATCAATGCACAAAATACCATAGCTTACTGACTAATTCTGCATGGGTAGGATCAGGTCATATGCCTCCATGTCCATGTCACTTTGATGCACCAATGCAGTGCTGGAGAGTGCTGCATCGGCGCATCATGTCGACTGCCTGGGAGTGCATCTACCCACCTTTGTTTGGCATGATGCATAAATGCAGTTAACCATTGCGGCTGAATTTATGTGTCATGGAAAACAAAGAGGATAATGAATTAGTGCACTATTTGGCCTACACAGGGTTCAACAGCCCACATTAGTAGTCCATAGGTATAGACCTAGCTGCTATTCAGGGAATGACCACATGGAAACATTGACCAGGGATGATGTACAACCAATGTCTGGAATTTGTCCCCCGACGCCTACAGGTTCCTTTATCGTCAAGCACACTGAAGTTGTTCTAACGAGTCGTTTCACCAGCGATGCAATGGCGCATCATACCAACCCATCAGGAATGCTTCTATTAACCATTGTAGGTGCTATATGATGTGTCAATATAGCCACAGGGAGTTATTGACCATGGCTACATTCCTGAATCAAGATGACAAGTGGACAGCATACCTTAAGTTAGTCCACTGTAGTGATGTCCAACTGATGTGTGACACCCGCCCCCTGGTTCTTTGTCGTTGATATTTCCCAAAGCCGTTATCCAAAGGGCCTAATGCATTAATTCCCCATCAGCCCAATATCTAGGGTTAAATTGGCCTCATTAGTATATTATGGGTAAAGATCTAGTATGTAGGTGATATTAAGGAAATGACCAGTGCTGATGTCAAACCGCTGTCTAGAATTTGTCGCCCTCAGGTTCCTTTGTTGTTGAAATGCACCAAAGCCGTTATAACTATTCGATTCAACAGCAAACAGTAATAGTGCATCATACCAATCCATACAGAATGCTTGTATTGGCATTTCTAGGTCTGCATGATGTAGCTATAGGGGTTTACTCACCATGCCTACATTCATGAATCAGCTTCACAAATGATCTTGATATTTATTGGGTATTTAGTGATCCAGTAGCGGATTTAGAGGGTGCACAGGGGAGTGGGGGCACGGGGACGCTGTCCGCCCCTTTTAAGTAAATATTTTGCCAAAAAATAGGGGGTGCGCCCCCTCCTTTTGGGCCATGCCCCCTCTTTTTCCAAATCCTTGATCCGCAACTGATCATGGCTAGTTCTCCAAACCATCTGTGGAACTTGTCAAGCTTTAGAATGTCTCTATAGACATGTTTCTATTATCATTTATATCTAGAACTAATGAGCAGAAGTGGCAGTGCATCATGCCCTGGTTTTAATGATGCGCAAATGACGTGCTGGCAAGGGTACTAGCCAGCCTTTCTTTGGTGCATCAGGCCGACCCTTTGAGATTGTATCAACCCCATAGGGCTGGCA
Organism: Acholoe squamosa; assembly: GCA_949317995.1. NCBI lineage: Eukaryota > Metazoa > Annelida > Polychaeta > Phyllodocida > Polynoidae > Acholoe > Acholoe squamosa. The sequence continues at coordinate 3,412,182 of OX439045.1, forward strand.
TGATACATGCATGTAGGGCCTGGGAAGTTACTTGCTAGGGCTGCAGTCATGCATCAATGCAGGCTGCATTTGAGGGGCCCGTGAAGGGCTAATCTGACTATAATCAATATTATGAGGAAATACCCTTCAGGCATATATCAGTACTTATATTGGTAGGCATGAGGCATTCATAAAAGCATAGTGGGAAGCAGCAGAGTTTGAAACCTTGGCTCTGTAGGAGTAATTCAATTACTCTTTATTTGAGTTACACGACCCTACAAGAAATTTAAGTGTAAAGCGCAAAGCAAATTACAAAAACTGTTTTTCATATCATGTCTCATACATACAGTCCCTCTGCTGATTTTTCTACAAGATGCTCTGGATATGGGAATTCAAATGGCATACAAATATCTTGAATGTGTATCTCTAGGGATAAGAAATGATCTGAAAGATATGTGTACAGGTATATTGAAAAATCACCAAAATAGTATAACTCATGATTGCTTATTTCTGTCACCAGGTGGCTTTTGCGTTTCGGACAGCGTTTGTCTTTAAAATGGTAGTTCAACATTTAAATTGACCCCAGGCAATACAGCATACTATTCCCCTGCCCCTAGGGTCTAGACTTGGTTACACAAGATAGACTGCCAAGGTGGACAGCAATTACCCAGAAAAGGTACCCAATGAGGACATCCATAGGGGACCCTTTCTGGTTGGCCTATCAGCAACTATAGAAGTCCTTGTCCCCTTGTTTCCAAGCACTGATTGTCTCATGCCATACGGTCATTGGTTAATTGAATGGCAGCCAGCAACAAGCGTAATCCGATCTGTTGTCATGGAACTCTCCTCAGTGGGAGGTGGAAACCTGAGATGTATGAGTGCTGGTGGTGGGGTATAGGCCTGCAGCTGTCTCTACCAGTAAAGGAGAGGGGGGGGGCTTGTTAATTGTAGTATTATATGAATTTATATACATGCCCTGAAGGTAATAGTTGTTCCACTCTCCCACATTGCCCATTGTGGGGGCCATAACTTGGTCTGGTACTGGTAAGATAAGCACTAATTATGATGGGTACCATTGACCCCTCTGAGTTCAGCAGTAAATGGTGGAAATTATTGTATTGTCTAAGCTCCTCTCTTGTGGCTGCCCTAAAATGACAAGAATCAAGGTCAGGCTTGAGGTCACAGTCCTTGTGCAAAGCACAAAGGGTTAGTCATTAACTATTGCTAATGATTATAAACCTTAATTAATAGAAAGTTAGAATTGGGATCCTAGAATAAGCACTACAACGCATAGGTGCCATTAAACATCTACATTATTTTCACTATTTTGTACCTGTTTTTCTTGATAAACAACTTTAAAAATATCAACGTATGGCATTGCACAAGGATAAGAGCAAAGCCTCATAAGAAGACCTTAGCACAAAATCTTTGTCAATACCTTTATTGATAGCAGGCGTGAAGAGAAAAAGTGTAAAATTGTGAATCACCCTGATGTGCAGTGGGCGTCTGAAATAGTCTATAGGCTGCAGCTTATACATTTACTGTATGTAGACATGGGGTTTGAGGAGAAAAGACGTAAAATTGTGAAACGTGCCCCCGGGCAGTCACTAAGGATGAAGTAGTGATGAGGTTACTAAGGACAGGATGTGACAGGCTCAGACTTCAGTCTACACCATGTTGTACTGACATGATACACCCTAACTGACCGTCGACAAACATTTAGTCCTTTTAATCCTTTAAAGGCTGCTGATGCAGGAGTGCATCATGCCCATTGGTCGTCATAATGCACTAATGAAGTGCTGTATAGACCGCTCACCCACACTTCATTGGAGCATCATGCCAAACCTACGAGATTGAGACAGAAAGTCCCAGAGGGTCGGCATGATGCTCCAATGAAGTGCTGGCCAGCTGTCTCACCGGCACTTCATTGGTGCATCATGACAACCAATGGGCACAATGCACTTCTACAAAATTTTGTTGACTATAAGGGAGTTGTCTGGTGACAATTCCCCCACAATCCCAGCAAGATTGGACTCAAGAACTTGTTCAGGAAGTCGGTTCTTTATCTCATGTGTCTATTTGCTGCTTACTCTTGCAGCTTCCTCTAACACCTACACCAACTATCATCTCATTTATTTACTCTATATGACATAAATTGGACAAAGAAAAATGTAAATTATATGGGGCTCCACATTCCTACTCTAGCTTGTTAAAGTGGCACGGTCCGATGATATGAATTCAAAAATAAATCTCAAATAAATCAGGATACATACACACAGACATTACTTTCTTTTCTATCTACTCTCTTTGCTTAAATTCTCCATATTTCTCCATACTTCAGCTGAGATCACCTTGGGCGCACCTCGCAGACCAGACATTTACCGGATTGAATTTACATCTAGGTTAGCCCAGAAAGCCTAGCTGAGGACATCCTGGCTGGGTTATATGGTTACAACTAGAAGTGGGACCAGAAACAGAAGCGCCAATTTTCTTTTGATTGTTTTCCTGAACGACGTACAGTCTAGCCGTTAGTGACAAGTGAAGACCAATCAGAACTCTCTCTAAGACGCTACATTTTATTGTTTGGCTCAAGATAAGAGGACAATTGTGCAATTACAGCAGTGCCTAGACCAATCAAATGGAGCTCTCCATGAGCAGAAAGATATAACTGTCTGTTCAGACTGCCAATATGCAGTGAAACCTTTTCATATTCAATATCCAAACTTAGTATTTCTTTATGATAACAATCAAATTACACTTGCTTAATGACATTACACTGTTAATGACATTAGTTCAACAATATTAACTCAACAATAGGGCAATTCTTGTTTTCATGGGTTCAAGTTTTAAGTGACACATGTGCCATGGATTATGCCAATTTCCTATTTCCCTCAAAAATGAAACTCAGCTGTTGGTGTTGAATTGTTTCCGACCAATTGTGAATAAAGTCCTCTCTCCCACTCATTGGGATTGACAATTGAACCTGAGAAACATTTTAAGCAGCTGGTGTGCTTAACCCAATAAGGACTGTTGATGCAGGCGTGTATCATGGCCGAGAAGTCTCACCAGCACTTCATTGGTGTATCATTAGTCCATACATGGGCATGATGCACTCCTGCATCAGCGGCCTTTAAAGGGTTAAACACTTAAGGATTGAACTACCACTAAAAATAAGGAATCCTGGGTGCTTATCTGATTAAATGTGGCATTCTGTTTTTGGACAGGCTGCTTACATACCTTGGTAAAATATCTTCAGCACTACAGACCAAAGTTCCATATACTACAGGAAATAACCCTTATTTTATGTGAATAACTTCTTCCCGTAGAGATAGCATTGCGCGGCCAATCGCCACACCCCCAGTGGCATAACGTGTGACGATCCACCACAGCGGCAGATCCACCACTGCAGCCTCGTTCTGGGTGCATGTAAACATTCAAAATGGCGGACCGGCGCTCGTACGGGGAACTACGGTACCAGATTTTGATAATTTCTCCTTATTTAAACCCCCTAAAAACATAAAATAAATATAGAATTAAACTCCCCTGGTGTCCTCGGTGGCCGATCCACCCCTCGGGGGGGGGGGGGGGTGGTCTCCCCCTCGTGGTGGATCGGCCACCTCGTACACCACGGTCGTTTAGTTCTATCTATTTATAAGGACCGTTGATGCAAGAGTACATCACGCTCATTGGTCGCCATGTTCCTCCAATGAAGTGCTGGTGAGTCTGTTCACCAGCACTTCATTGGGGCATCATGCCAACCCTCCAGGATTATATCGACCCCGTACGGTCGGCATGATGCATGCATGTAGGGCCGCATGTAGCCCTTCCAAGGGCCATAGCCAAGCAGAATGACGACTGATGGGTACAATGGCCCTTAAATATCGATTCAAATCCAGCATGTCCACAACAACAGGCACAGGTAATTCAATCATGACAACCACAAAATTAAGAACAGATTGACCTTTAACTAATGAAAAAACCCTAAAACACCAATATAGCGTATTAACGATTTAAGGGCCATTGATTTATTACAGCGTTGTGCCCATTGGAAGTCATGATGCATAAAGCAGCCCTAGGATAACATCTCTGCTAAAACCCACCAACCCCCTATTGATAAATAATGACCGCTCCCTTAGTAGTTCACAGTAGCCACATTCATGCATCATGCCAACACTCCTCGAATGTCAGAATGATGCTTGCAAGCATTATATTGGTACATCAGGCCGTCCCACTTAGGGTTTAATGACCCCACAGGGTTTGTATGATGCATGAATGTAGCCCTGGCGAGTTACGCGCATGAAGACCAGTGGGCATGACGCATTAATGCATTGTCAGCCTTTTAAAATTTAAGTTTCTTCCAAGTTTTTCATTTTTTTCGACAAGTTGTCCCAAAAACCACTGGTGAGCCGTTACTGGACACACCTGAGACAATAAATGAAAACAGGATTCTTCTGAGGAAAATAAACTCAGAGGAAAATCAGAATTTACACAGATTGATTTGTATTTTCTCTTCTTGTACACTCCTCAATTTTAAAGAATGATATGTCATCATTTCAATATTCTCTCGAAAATTACCAGTGATAAATTTACATACAAGTCCATATACTATGCATACTACTAACCAGTTCCCTACCCCCACTCACACCCTACCCAGTCCCATACCCCCATGTCCATATAGTACTCACACCCTACCCAGTCCCATACCCCCATGTCCATATACTACTCACACCCCTACCCAGTCCCATACCCCCATGTCCATATACTACTCACACCTACCCATTCCCATACCACCATGTCCATATAGTACTCACACCCCTACCCAGTCCCATACCACCATGTCCATATACTACTCACACCCCTACCCATTCCCATACCACCATGTCCATATACTACTCACACCCCTACCCATTCCCATACCACCATGTCCATATACTACTCACACCTACCCAGTCCCATACCACCATGTCCATATACTACTCACACCCCTACCCATTCCCATACCACCATGTCCATATACTACTCACACCCCTACCCAGTCCCATACCATCATGACCATATACTACTCACACCCCTACCCAGTCCCATACCATCATGACCATATACTACTCACACCTACCCAGTCCCATACCATCATGTCCATATTGTACTCATACCCCTATCCAGTCCCATACCCCCATATCTATATACTAATCACACCCCTACCCATTCCCATACCACCATGTCCATATACTACTCACACCTACCCAGTCCCATACCACCATGTCCATATTCTACTCACACCTACCCATTCCCATACCACCATGTCCATATACTACTCCAACCCCCACCCAGTCCCATAGCCCCATGTCCATATACTATTCACACCCCTACCCAGTCACATACCACCATGTCCATATTCTACTCACACCTACCCATTCCCATACCACCATGTCCATATACTACTCACACCCCTACCCATTCCCATACCATCATGTCCATATACTACTCACACCCCTACCCATTCCAATACCACCATGACCATATACTACTCACACCTACCCAGTCCCCTACCCTCATGTCCATATTCTACTCACACCTACCCAGTCCCCTACCACCATGTCCATATTGTACTCATACCCCTATCCAGTCCCATACCCCCATATCTATATACTAATCACACCCCTACCCATTCCCATACCACCATGTCCATATACTACTCACACCTACCCAGTCCCATACCACCATGTCCATATTCTACTCACACCTACCCATTCCCATACCACCATGTCCATATACTACTCACACCCTACCCAGTCCCATACCACCATGTCCATATACTACTCACACCCCTACCCAGTCACATACCACCATGTCCATATTCTACTCGGACCCCTACCCAGTCCCCTACCCCCATGTCCATATACTACTCCGACCCCTACCCAGTCCCCTACCCCTAGGGTAGAGGCACCCTGAGTCGGACAGACACCTAAAGTCGGACACCTTTTGCATTGAATTAAATAATAAATATGAAAAATTCAGCTATCATTTGAATTAGACATGAAAACTCAGGTATCATACTCTCTAACAAATGAAGAATAACATGCAAAACCCCTGTCATACATGGCTTTACAACTGTACAAACCCAAGGTGTTTTTGTTATATTCTGAGGATGAAGAATGGTGAGTGAATGGAGATCCTGGTTTGATTTGTCAATTTGTGATGTCTTAACCTCCAATTTTATAGGATTTCTATACAAGTCAAAGGCAATATACACAATTTTGCTAATAATTTGACTTGACAAACCTGAATACATCCCTCATGTTACAGTATGGGAGTTATTCTTCTATGACCTTCAGATTACACATACAGCCGGACACCAATTACACCCCACATGGGACACAATTATATCATGATTTCAATACTTATATAATGGGCATTTCATTACAAACAGAATCCGTCATGATATACCTGTAGTCCTAGATCTGAATATCTAATCTGCGCTTGGTTTACCTACTATCTAACACTTAAACGTAATCACTACTCAGTCTGCCCATAGAAGTCATGCTCATCTGGGCCTGTAGACTGATCTGTTATAAGTATGCAAAATTAAACATCTAAGAGTATGCTGGAGAGGAGTATTGTATTAGCTTGGATTCATTAGAGTTATATGCAATGTGCCTTTATGGAATATTTTAGATACAATGACCCATTGTGTCTGTATCAATTAGATAACATAGTGTCTGACTCTAGGGTCACCTCTGGCATGAGCTGTCTGACTTGAGGTGCAATTTGATGTTTTGGAGACTAAATATGTACAGCTCATTTATGCATAAGTATTGGAGGGTTTCATCAAAACCTCTTCAAGGATTTTGAGGGTAAAGTATCATGTACCAACTGGTGAAATGGAAAGTAAAATTCAACACTTTTAAAGGTACGAGATTTGAGCAACAAATATAGCCACCTCCTGTGTGGTCAGGAGTGTCCGAAATGGGTGCCTCTACCCTATGTCCATATACTACTCACACCCCTACCCAGTCCCCTACCCCCATGTCCATATACTACACACGCCATATCCGACTGATTTCCTGACTGGATCATACTTGGTATAAAATGATAGCAATTTAGCTACCGATAGCCCTATGTATACTGGATAATCTCCTTGATAATCTAATATCAGATAAAATGAGGCTTTATGACTGTAATTGCTCTATATATCCGCACAATGCAGAGGCACTATATGCATACTGTAGAATACCCAATCTCACATTAGACAGTGGGCAATACCAAATGATACCAGTTACTTGATGATCAGACACCTGACTAAAACAGCTAGGTATCAAATTCATAATTATTTACATAAAGGCTTTTCTGGATGGCAGGTATATGCTGTACACCTTGTCATTAAAGTGACATGTCCCTAGACAGGTGGCTCTCCGGTGGCTCTGAATGTTGCGTGCCAATTTTAATTCTTCAAGGGCTACTGGTGTATGAGCGCATGCTCGCAAGTCTCACCAGCACTTCATTGAAGCATCATGACGAGCATGCTGCCAGAATGTGCCTTCATTCCTGCAGCATGACGACCAATGGCATGATGCGTTGATGCACTATCGGCCATTAAAGAGAGATGCCGTCTCTGTCATGTGCTAAATGATATTCATAATGCCCTTTTACCATTTCATTAGTTGTGGACATATACCGCCTTGAATACTGTCGCTATATATATATATATATATATATATATATATATATATATATATATATATATATATATATATATTATCTAAGTAACACATTTAATGGTCAAGGCCCCTAGTACTTAGTATTTTCCTTGTCTGGCCGTTGATAGGAGATATATAATTGGACACTTTCTGTCTGTAGATGATATAATAAGTCGGTGGTATAAAGGTATAATAATAGGGCCCTGACAAATACACTGTTTTTCATAACTAATAAGACTTTATAGGCAGCTTATTAACCCTTCAAGTGCGGCAGGTGTATTAATGCATCATGTCCATTGGTGCACAAGGGTGTCCCACCATTTGGGGGGGGGGGGCTAGGTTCAATTTGAAGGCCGCTCAGTTTTCTGGGGTTGACTTTATGCAGCCCAAGTGAGTTACTCACCAGGGCTGTATTCATGCATCATGGCGACTAAAGGATACAGGACATTAACCCTTTAAGGGCAGCTGTTGCATTAGCTTTAAGGCCATATGTCCCTCCTAAATGAACTACCATGTAGCCTGCATGTGACAGGTTCTGATCATGCTGTACCTATTCAGCTTCTTAAACAGTTCTAATCTCACCTTTATTTACAGCACTTTCTATGAAGCTATTTGTTCTAGAGAACACTATAAATATACTCATTAGGCAACGTACAGAGACAGCTATCATTTTCAGTGGAAGATCATGAAGGCTTTTCTCAAGATAGTACGACTGAACACAGTCACTATGATTTTACACTGTCAAAATTAGATCAGGCAATCGTCAGTGATCGTAGGCAATGTCCTACAACTGCTCTGTTCAATCAGCACTTAATGTAGGGACAAAGGGAGATTGGGTAATCGTTTCAATGACTTTTCTAAGAAGGCACATGTGCTAAACACTTGTGAAGTGAAACATTATCACTGCCCAGTTGACTCAACATCCCCTCACCTTCCCCCTCCCTTTCTTTCTGCAGGAGAAATTTACATAATTTAGATTAAATCTTTGACCATCATTTATAAGCCCCCTCCCCCGGACACCTTCCCCCCACATTCCCTATATCCACGACTGCTGCAGAGAACGCACTTTGTCTTATGTTAACAGCTGGAGATAAACCAATGTCCACAGGTCCTGGTAAATCTATGAATATGAAAGCAGTAATGGCGGGTTACTCACCAGGACAACATTCATGCACTAGCTGACATAGAGACTTGACATGCCTGACTTTTATTTCTATGACTCTTCTAAACACTTGTGGACCAACACGGTAAAAGGTATGCCCGCGAGGGGGTGCGTGGGTGTACCTTTTACCGTGTTGATCCACACTTGACAATTAAATCAGTATCTCTGCTGAGTTTACACAAAGGCGGTACTACTCAGCAGTGCCTCCATCCCCCCCCCTCCAACATACACACTTCCTTTTTCGACAAGAAACTTTAATTACCTAAATCATTTCTTCACCCATAAGCCCTAAGCCCCATCTCTCTATCATAATCCTTAATAGCCCTGCTACTGGGAGCGCACTTTTCCTGTAAACTAAATCTGGAAATAAAACACAGTGATAACGAGTCTTTCCTGACAGAAGAAACTGCCTACTAAACACAAGAGGGTACCACTTACTTTATGATGTGTTGGGCGGTGGCGCGTTGAGCACAGTGTAGTCCTGCAGGTCTATCGTCTGGCGGGAAACAGGAGCTGCGTCTGATGGGCGTCTGTTTCCTTCACAGCGTCCTCCTCTGCTTATCAAGGCGCCAATCAGCCACCAACACGCCCCCAGCGTCTCTGACGCCGCCTCAGCCAATCAGAGTACGGCTCTGTCGTCACCGCGGTGAGACGTCATCGGGAGCAGTTTCAAGTTAGTAAAGTTAGATCTCCACTGGTGGTGACTGAAGGCAGGGAATGAATGAATGGTGCCAGCACACCGGTAATCATTGTGGCGGAGGTGTGGGGATATGGAGAGGAATTAGTCTCTATTGTGAGTTTAATCTAATTCTTACTTTTCCTGATGACATCTTAAGGTAATTAATGGGACCTACTGTAGCAAGCCAGACGGGTGGATGTTCTATGATTTATTGCAGATTTGTAGAAAGATATGACCACTATATGTCCATAATGTATTAATACGATGTCTGTATACTATGTTTCCTTGCTTATAAGCCTCACCTTCAATTTGAGCCTGCCTCGTTAATGAGCCTGCCCAAAGGAATACTTAACTCGAATAAAAAGCTAAGTCCCATTATAAGTCTTGGTATGGGAATCCACCAGGAGGCCATTTCTTGATACACTACAATTGCTCAGCTTCAAATCGTAGTGAGGACATTTAGTTTAGGGCCATTTTCCACCACCCGATAAGGTCCTTCTATCGGCCGACAGCTGCTGCACACGACCATCTCAGCCGACAGGGCTGCCATAGGGTTCAATGGTGGTGCATGGCTCTTGTCGGCCGACGATGGTATAAACTATGGGTCTAGCGGCCAATAGAGGGGCCATATCGGGTAGTGGAAAATGGGCCATAGTGTCATTTCAGGCCAATAGTATTGTTAATGCAGTTACGACAGTACTACGACTGCCCAAACCTATAGTCTATGTTATGATAACATAAGTGCTGTTTATGCAGAGCAGTTGCCCTCCTATGATTATTGACACTAGGTATTGGGGGTTTGAAATCGTATTTGCTGTGTGCAGTCGTAGTGCCTTAAGAAATGCCCGCCAGTTCAAGTTACAAATAATCAGGTAATGATATAAAATATAAGCTCTGATATTTATAAGCTGGAACCAGAATGTAAGCCCGCATAAGTACAGAAACCAGACTTGAACTATTTGAAAGGTCTGCAGGTCATAATTCAACTTTTATATGTACAACAGACACATAAATTCCTATAAAAAAACGCATAGTAGCCACTCTCGTGCTATTTAAGCGGTTTTCAATCAGACTTATCTTTTATTGTGCACCTAAGCATGTTTATTAATAGAATTAATCCCAATGCTTTATTAAAAAATAGTATGATGATTATGTTTCTATCATAGGCCCTACCTCGGATGCAATCCTGAACAGCTTAAAATCCTAATCAATTGACCAATTAAAATCTACACAAATCGTGACTTCCATCCAATTCAATCCCATTCAATTTTTGTTGTTTTAAGATATCTGGCCACCCAGCGCCACAAAAACTATCTAATTACAGATAATTTTGACACAGGGGTGTGACACAATAGTGTGATAAAATAATTGTAGCATTGTGATAGTGCAGGCGAGCAGTCTTGCTTCATTGGTGCATCATGACGACCATTGGGCATGATGCACTCCAGCATCAGCCGCCCTTAAAGGGTTAAGGTACCACGACTACACCCAGCCACTACAAGCTGAAAGGCTAATGTCAGTGATGGTAGGTCATGCCCTACGACTGCTCTGTATGATTACCACTAATGTAATACATGTTACGACATATGGTTTTGTAGAGCAATCACATGTCTGCATGCACAGCGGGTGCCCTAATAGTAGGTTGTGACGTCACTACAATAAGGGTTCCCACTATGATTTGAAGTGGGGTAGTCGTAGCACGTTCAGAAATACCCTCCTGAACGATGTATATACTGGTTAAGGTTTAGATCTTTTAAAAAAAGGGAGATTTGATCATTGAAGCAACCATTGTGTGAGTTGATTCATAAGATATCCTCTTCAAAGGAACGAAGCAATCTTACAAAAGACCCATGACTAGGAGTTAATGTAAACGGGCTGATGTATAGTATAGCCCTCCTACATGTATATATGTTCCTTCACAGGCATGTGCAAGGTTTACATGTTCACACATCTTTAATGTTTTACGTCTAGTGGTGTCAGGAAGCCCTTGTGAGTAACTCGCAAGCAGGCAAGCATTCATGCATCATGCCAATGAATTTTGAGGGTTTCAAATCGTAGTGGCTGTGTTCAGTCGTATCATCTTGAGAAATACCTTCCAGGGTAATCAATCTGTCCAAATGACCTGTTTCTTCATGGTTTTATATGAGGTCAAATGAAGAAACTGAGAGTTTGAGCGAATCACTCTTTTTAATTTTCCTGATATCTCAGTTAAACCCCTCAAAAATTAGCTCTAGATAAAGGGTTTGAGGCTATTGTGATGACGTCACTGTGGGGAACGGAAGTGTGGAGGATGAGATCTAGTTTCTTCACACCCTGCTGGGGAATGGCTGTGCCTATGTTTTAATGTTTACACTCTCAGCCCACAAGCTACTGTAGGGTCATTGGTTTTGTACTAACAGCAGCTCCTACTGTTTTCAAAAGATAAAAGCAATGGACTGTAAATAGCCTGGCCCAGTCTGACAGTGTAGGAACTGTCGTTCTCAACATGAAATAAGTATAGGCTTACATCCTCTACTGATATTCATAGTCAATATGTACAGCCCATATATACTGACCCTATCATATATAAGGTACATTAACAAGATTAACATCATATTCTCACCTTCTATAATGAGACCACACCCCTATGTATCCTGTCTACCTACATAATAACCACACCTACTGTACTAAAACACATATTGGTCATCGAATTACTCTTAACCCTTTATCGACAGCATACTCCTCAGCCCTTTAACCCTTTAAATGCCGCTAATGCAGGAGTGCATCACGCCCATCAATCAGCATTATGCACCAATGAGGTGCTGGTGAGACTGCTCGCCAGAACTTCATTGGTGTATCATGCAGTAAGATGGGCTTGATGCTCCGATGAGAAGTGCTGGTGAGCAGTCTCGCCAGCACTTCATTGGTGTATCATGCAGTAGGGTCGGCTTGATGCTCCGATGAGAAGTGCTGGTGAGCAGTCTCGCGAGCACTTCATTGGTGTATCATGCAGTACGGTCAGCTTGATGCTCTGATGAGAAGTGCTGGTGGGCAGTCTCGCCAGCACTTCATTGTTGTATCATGCAGTAGGGTCGGCTTGATGCTCCGATGAGAAGTGCTGGTGAGCAGTCTCGCCAGCACTTCATTGGTGTATTATGCAGTAGGGTCGGCTTGATGCTCCGATGAGAAGTGTCGGCATGATGCACCAATTCATTTGTGCATCATAATGACTAAGGCCAAGATAAATAAAAGGTGTGTTTTCAGTAACATAGCTCAAAGAGCTAGGGTCTGTAGGTCGGATTTTTTTTTTTTTTTACATTTATATAGGAAATGTTAGATCACATATCAATGGATGTATCAAATTCTTTATATTCATTGTAAAATAATGATGGGAAAATGGCAACTATGAGAGAGGGGAAGAACATGAAAAGGATACAGGAAAAATCCTGAAAAAGGAATGAAAATTTCTTTAAATTATGAAATAAATGAGAGGGGTTTTTTTGCCCTTGTTTTGCTAGGGTCGGTTGGGTTACGGGAAACAAACCTTTTTTTTTATTTGGCCCAAGGGGTAAGGATAGACTCCAGCACCGATCGACAGTGGCCCTTACAGAGCTAGCGGTTACCATAGTGTCATGTGCAAACTGATAGAGCTTAATACATGAAACATTATACTTGTATATCACCTTATAGTATGGCAGTACATAGATATCACCTCTTAAGCTAGTAATGTGTGCCCAACTTAAGCTAGTAATGTGTGCCCGCTGCCCTTCCTGTAGGCTAAGGGCCATTTTCCACCACCCGATATGAGTGCTCTATCGGCAGATAGCTGCCCCACACAACCACCTCGGCCGAGGGGGCTGCCATAGGGTTCAATGGTGGGGCATGGTATCTGTCGGCCGAAAATAGCATCTGCTATGGGTCTAGCGGCCGCTAGAGGGGCCATATTGGGTGGTGGAAAATGGCCCTAAGGACCACTAAGGGGTTAGTACCACTATATGGTCAGGTCCATTTTTGGTGAAATGTTGGTTCCACTGCATTTGGTCAGGTAAATTTTTTGTTAATCAGATGACTTATGGTAACAAGGGCTGAAACTAGATGGACCATGGTAATCAATTGGCACGAAGCATCAATGCATTATTGGAAGTTAGAAGGTTAAAAGAACACTGGTAGGAAAGAAGGGGGAAGGGGACAACTCAGGGTTTAACCTATAAATACAGAAGTGTACCATCCCCTGATCACGATGGGCGGCATGATGCACCAATGAAGTACTGGTGAGTCTGCTCAGCAGTACTGCATTGGTGCATCATGCCGACCCTGCAGGGTTGATCTATAAACTCCCGGCATGAGCATGATGCATTAATGCATGTGTAGGGGTATGGTATTTACACTTTACGTTCATGTACCCGTGGGACTCAGACCTAGGTCTTCGGGTGTAGTGGGGGGATCCGGATGGCAGGTGGCAGCACCTGCCTCTGGGTTCGTATCCATTACACCAGGGGGCCTACCACTCGTCCGCCACACGTCACGTGGCCGGTCTGAGTTTCGCTGGCTTTTCCCCTATATAAGGCTGGTTCTACCCCCATGTTCTCCAGTAGTGGTTTTACCCACTGCTCAACCAGGTCGTTACCCGAAAGGGTAACCGAATACCCTAGTAGCATGTAGTCCTCTGAGGCTGTGATCGTATGTAACATAAGCTATGAAATAAAAGCTCGGTTGCCTACCCGGAAACTTTTCCTCTCTTCGTTATGATTACCTAATCTAACTTAACGAGACGAACCACTACACATGCATTAGCGGTCAATAAAGGGTTAAGACTCACAAGGTGTCTTAGGCACGTGAGATAACTCTCAGTAGATTCCAATTCTCATGAATTTCTGTAAATGCTCTATTAATGTGGTTACTCAGAAATGCGTATTAATCAGTTTAACCCTTTTTGAGGGGCCGCTGATGCATTAATGCATCATGCCCATTGGCCGTCATGATGCTCCAATGAAGTGCTCGCCAGCACTTTATTGGAGCATCTGACGACCCTCCGGGAGTTTGTGTATCAATCCCTTAGGGTCGGCATGATGCATGAATGTAGCCTTGGTGAGTTACTCGTGAGTTACTCACCAGGGCTGCATTCATGCATCATTCCGACCAATAGGCATGATGCATTAATGCATCAGCGGCCCTTAAAGGGTTAATTGGAATGTCAAGGCATTTTAGATGCTATATAAGGAGGGGTGAAACATGACAATAGGTTATAAAATGGGAGTGGGAATACTCGGGCCCAGTTTCAGTAATATGATACCAAGTGGTCATTGATGCTGCCTACATTCGACAACCGATACAGGCCCCTAGGTATACATGCCCATGGGGCCAATTTATAAAACGGGAGTGAAATAGAAATAATGAGGGTGGGTGGGTGTTAGTCAGAATATGATAAGTCCTAGTGAGCCTTATAGGATCAGTAAAAGTCAGTAAAAACCATCCCCTTTTATCAATCTTAGGGGATTGGGGGAGCACCGAGATGGCCATAGGTCTTTCGATTTTGAACATCAATTGATTAGAACAGAAGTATAAAGTCATCTCTGATTTTCCCTCTCACGTCCACAAAGTCTGGGTGCACCTTATATGTGGGGTCTTACGGGAAAATCTATAAGGCGCAGTAAGCCTCAGATTTGTGCATAAGCAGCGTCTTATATGTGCGAGGTACTACAGCACTAGTGTGTTATTGTTGAACATTTTTATTTGACTGTAAATACATGCGATACAAGTGCCCCTTTTCCATTCCAGCCAAACAATGATATAAAAACACACATAGACACACTGAAAACATGGAAGATCTAGAACTAGTCAGCGGTGACCACTTTACGTCCTTAAGTTGATGATGGATGACAATACTGACAGTACAGAGTCGTCATATTGATGACTCAGGTCATCAGGATGACGACCAAAAGTCCTCATTTTGACTACCTAAAGTTGTAGTTTTAGGTATCGTCAACTTGAGCACCTAAAGTGGTCACCGCTGACTAGTTTCGGATCTTCCATGTTTTCAGTACATCAATAGTGGTCTCAATACATTTCTTTGGTCAGAAATGTAAACTGATTACTGCATCTGCACTTTGATAAAAGAACAACAAATGTCAAATCGGTTTCACAGATCATTTCACATCTAGTTTTGGTCTGATTTCTTTACTTCAGGACGAGGGAGATGTGTATTCCGTACATGTAATATAGTATATGGATATCAAAACAATATAGTATATCACCTGTTTTGATTGCTACAAATTGATTTACCAGGCTTAGAATACCCCACAGTCCTCAACAGAGGCAAATACTTGGAAGTCTTGACACTCAATTAACGTAATAACATGCCGGGGAATCCACTTAATTGGCATGTAAAGGTAAAATTTATCATATTTGTATGACCATTTTGAATGCTATATCGGTGAAATGTAATGGTAAGCTATAGATTGAACCCCGGCAGAGATATGTAGCGTCTATGGGAATATCATATTAATCATATATTAAAGGACAAATTTTCCCTTGGGGCTCAGTCTTGGTGACGTAATACACACGCTGCGACATTAATTGGTCTATTTACAACAAATGATATGTATGCCCATAAGATCAACTAATAAAACAGGATTGAAATTAAAACGTGGGCGTGGGTGGTTCTCAGGTCACAATAATACATTTTCTTTCCCAAGCCCTGATATTACAAAGGAAGCATTTCATTGACTCCAGGCAGATGAATTTCGCCCAATCTGACGAGTTTTTCTATAATATGAAGAAAAAACAATGGCTGATTTAGCCCAAATTTACACCTTAGTTTTGAATGAAAAAGGAAAAATCAAGTAACTGACTCAAGCTTGTGTTCACAGCACAGAGAATCTACCCCATCTATATATAGCAGCATCCATACAGATAATGCCGCTGGGCCCCCGTCCTGCCCTCACAGATGATCCTGTCATGGCACCTACTGTAATACCTACCATATAAGGTGCACCTTGGGTTAAAGGCAGACCTGGCATGTAATAAACATGTCATGTATAAGGCACACCCACACTATAAGAGAATAACCATGGAATGTTCCAGGGATCCTCATAAAACTTAACAGTGGACCACCATAGTTGAAGAGCATTGCAACAGTGCAGTTTGTGCAAGAAGCCCCAGGAGGCAGTACGGTGGTACAGAAATGTACAAGGAATCTCTGAAAATGATGACGGAGCTCTGGCAAATTTGGGAAGAGGAATGCGCTGTTATTTTGACGAGTTTTTGGGCTTCTTCTAAAAAATTAGATGGGTTCAATACAGAATGATTACCATGGTGTAATAATCCAAGGATCCCTGGTAGATGTGCGAAGTATTACAGTACTATGGTACAAGATATATCTCCCACCGATTCCTTGATACTTTGGCTAAATACGGCAGGGTGCCTAGACTGTTTGATCAGCACTTATACATGAAGGATATTATCATGTCACCTCTTTAGGGGCCACCCATACATTGATGGGCGTGGACTGGTTACTAGGTTTAGTCCGTGTAGGTGTTATCCATATGCTATAGAAGTGGTGACTTTACCAAAGTAACCCCTCACCTCCGTAATCAAGGTCTATGCATAGCAAATAAAAGCACCAGAGGGCAGCACTGTTCCCTTTAGTTTCTCACCCTTCTATAGCATATGGATAACACCTACACAGACTAAACCTGGTAACCAGTGCACGCCCACGGGTACATTGATGCCCATTGGTCAGCATGATTGGTTGTTATGATGCATTCCTGCATTAGCAGCCCAGAAAGCGTTAAACTATATGTGCTAACTAGACGTTCAGGTTCTCTTCCTTCCTGCCCAGTAACACATTAAATCAGTGTTGATAATTGGTTGATCAACCAGCATTTGATATCAATTTAAAACCTTTAAGGGCCGCTGATGGATTAATGCATTTGGCCCATTGGTCGGCATGATGCTCCAATGAAGTGCTGGAAAGTCTGCTCGCCAGCACTTCATCGGAGCATCACGCTGACCCTCGGGGAGTATATGTATCAACTCAAGAGGGTTGGTATGATGTTTCATTGAAGTGCTGGCGAGCAGCATATTAGTACTTCATTGGTGCATCATGACGACCAATTGGCATGATGCACTCCTGCATCAGCGGCCTTTAAAAGGTTAAATTAACACTTCCTCTCTACTGGATGGGAATGATGCACTGATACAATGCTGACACATTCACTCAACATCCATGCATTGGTTCACCTTGCTGACCCCTGAAAGTATCACCTGCTTACAATTGGTCTCACCATTCCTTCATTAAGAAATAATCTTTCCATTTGTGCATACTGTTATATAATGGTCCCTGGCGCCTTGTTCAGAACTTCAAAAGGAAGTTGACAGAATACCAAAGTATAAAATAAGAATAGAGGCTACTTTCAGAAAAAAGACAAATATTACAAACGTTTGCTTGCCCTAAAACACATGGATTTAGAAGCAGATTGAAGATAAACGCATTTATCAACATACTCATTCCAATAGTTATTTGCATCGGTTTTGCATGCATTTTGATCTATGGGGTCTTACTATGGAATACCACTTTTGAATAGCACCTGAAAGGATTTTTCAAAAATGACATCTTCAAACTAACCTTTTTTAAACGATCTTGTTTTACCTTAAAAGTTGTAAATAAGATGATACTAAAACGAATATGATGGACTGACGTATTAGCAGGAAGGTGTTGCTCCTGTAGTAAAAGGAAAAGCTGGCTAAATATGCCCTCGTTTCCAGTGCTTTCTTTTCATGTAGCTATAACTTGTCCCTTTTGGTGCTCACAAGTGGTCATTCAAGTACGGTGCTAAAAAAGGGGGATTTCAGTAGGTACCTAGTTGGGAGAAGTCAGTCAGTATAATATACTATAGAGGGTGTGACATCAGTAGGTACCTGATAGTGCAGCTCTCTCTGTTTTAAACAAGGCAGGTGACTTTTCAGACTAATGTGGTGAGTGCAAGTTGAATGGTGAAGCAGAGCGTAAATTCTTTTGAAAAGAGGGTACCTACTGACAGCTCTTTTTACCATAGGAGCAACACACTCCCGAGCTGGTTTGAACAACCAAACCTGCGAGGGAAATTAGGAGCCAAACACTCATCTTTACATTTATGTCAAGGTGTTTCTAGCCATAGATGTTTAATTCTTTCAAAATACACTCACATTTCATCGTAGTACACGAAAAATGCCTTGTGATGCAATCTTGGATGTTTATGTTTTCCGAGGTTGCGCATGCGCGATGGACCTATGACGTCATTGTGCGGATTTGGCGCTGGTTATTCAAGGTAGGGGTGCAGTATGGGGGTTTAGTGCATTCTCAATGGGGCATCGATATTCACCGTGACATAACGGTCCTTAACCCTTTAAATGCCACTGATGCATTATGCCCATTGGTTGGTATGATGCTCCAATGAAGTGCCAGCACTTCATTGGAGCATCATGCCAGCCCTCTCGGTCTTTGTGTATCTACCCTTTAGGGTTGTCATGATGCTCCAAGGAAGCCCTGGTGAGCAGTCTCATTTTCACTTCAATAATGCATCATGACAACCAATGGGCATGATGCACTCCTCTATCAGCGGCCTTTAAAGGGTTAAAGGGTTAAATAGTTGGTGCTTGGAATCTCTAGATCCCTGCATTCCAAGCATTGCCATGCTGATAAGTGTAAAGTTCTGAATATCATATTTCCCATCGATTTGATGTACCATATGCTATCTAAGCATTTTTGGTAGGTAAAGATATACTTCAAGGGCTTTTCACTCTCTCTTGATAGGTAACATAATCTGTTAATGTCTTACGGATATTTGATATCATTAACCCTTTGAGGGCCGCTGATACAGGAGTACATCATGGCCATTGGTCGTAATGATGCTCTATTTGTCGTCATGACCATTCACTGAAAACATGACGACTTTAGGTCGACCTGAGTCATCAGGATGACAATACTGACAGTACAGAGTCATCATTTTTACTACCTAAAGCTGTAGTTTTAGGTATCGTCAACTTGAGGACCTAAAGTGGTCACCGCTGACTAGTTTTTGATCTTCCATGTTTTCAGTGTTGAAGTGCTGGCGAGCAGTTCATTTGAACATCTTGCCAATGAAGCCCTGGTTATATATAGTCACTCACTGGGGCCACATTCATATATCATTGTCACCAATAGGTATGATGCATTAAAGCATACTCGGCCCTTGAAGGATTAAAGACTTGAATGGTGAATACATCCAAGGCTTTACCGCCTATTTCACTGTAAATGCAACTTCAGTGTAATTTGTGCAATCTAAGCATGATAGGTAAATAAGGAGATATGGACAGTGCCTAGCCTGTCTACTCTATAGGGTACAGGTATGCAGTTCACCTGTAAAGCTATACTACTGTCATGTTTTATTTAACTTTCATCTTCATATTGTTTACCTTTTAACTCTATTAGAGCCGCTGATGTAGGTGTGCATCATGCCAATTGGTTGCGAAAGTTAAGCCAGTGAGGGCCAATAGTGCATCATGCCAATTGGTTGTCATGATGCACCAATGAAGTGCTGGTGAGTCTACTCACCAGCACTTCATTGGTGCATCATGACAACCAATTGGCATGATGCACTATTGGCCCTCACTGGCTTAACTTTCGCATTAATCTTTAACCCTTAATGCATCATGTCCATTGGCAGTCATGATGCATTGATACAGCCTTGGCAGTAGCTCTACTGGGTTGCATTTGTGCATCATGGCGGACCTACAGGGCTGATACACTCACGAAGAGTCGGCATGATGCTCCAATGAGCACTGGGGGCCATTTCTTAAGGTACTACGACTACATACTACCACTACGATTTGAGACTCCAAGGAATAAGACAGGTGATCGTAGGTACTGCACTATAGGTATGGCTCCATTTTTGCAGAAAATCGGAGCTATTCTCACAAAATGGGACACAAACACAGACTAAAGAGTAGTATCAATGCAAGGTAGAAATGGCATGTTAAGGGAGCCATTTGTTCATCTTAAGATGTCATTGTGTGTGATCTCAGACATGCTTGTGTTGATAAAAAGATGTTTACGATATCAAGCTGGTGTTATGTAAATATTGCAGACTTTCACATTGGGGAGTCTCTGCAATTCAATATCAGACAGGTTTGAATTTGACAGGACAAGACCTGCAATTTACGGTTGTTGTTAGACTGCTGTGTTGTTGTTTATATTGTACTGTATTTTTTTTATACAGCAGAAGGTGATTGACCCCTACTTAATCAGTGTGGAGTCTCAGTCTCAGGTTTGGAGTAAATGTAAACACAACTATAGGTAAACACGCTCCCTGTTGTACACCTCAAATCTTATGCTTACAATTTTAAATCTCATGTTTACCATTTAGGACTGTCAACAGCCTATACCTTAGACATTGTCTTGGTGACGTTTCATGAGAATCCTCCAGGAAATCACGTAGTGGAGTCTCGACTTATGACTTCTCTGGAGGGTGTTGCTCCTATTGTAAAAAGAGCTGTGAGTATGTGCCCTCTTTTCTAAAAAGGTCATGCACTGCTTCACCTAAGTACTTGTTTAAAATAGAGAGAGCTGCACTACCAGGTACCTACTCATGTCACACGCTCTATAGTTTATTATACTGACTGACTTCTCCCAACTAGGTACCTACTCAAATCCCCCTTTTTTAGCACCGTACTTGAATGACCACTTGTGAGCAACAAAAGGGACAAGTAATAGCTACATGAAAAGAAAGGACTGGAAATGAGGGCATTTTTGGTCAGCTCTTCCTTTTACTATAGGAGCAACACCTCCTGCTCTGAAAGATTAGCACCTATGCAGTAAGTACATAGGGCTGGGTAGAGCAGTCGTACTGGTGCAGGCATTGTGTATGTGTATTAGTACCCATCAATGCATAATCTAATGGCCTTATTTTGATCGCCCTTATTGAAGGTGAGAACTAATTGGAAACCCTTATACGGGCTTATATGGTACATGGCGGGCTTCCCTAGCCCACTTGAAAGGGTCTATATCTCCTATCCATCGGGATGTGTGTGGTGCACATATGCGTGGGCACTGACACATTCCTCTGTGAAATTGTGTAATGTAGTTCTCACCATGAATATGACCTCAGCTGTCGAAATGGCGTTAAACATCTATTACTCACTCACTCCCCATCTGGGGCGCTTTTCTTAACAATGTTAATTTGCATCGCTGAGAAATACCCTCCAGAGAGAACAGGTGAAATATCTGGCCCTAAGTTTACCCCGATTGGTCTAACGGCTTTGGCCAAATTCTATTGATATAGCTATATTATGGTCTCAATTCTTTGCCCCGTAGCATCTCTCAAAAGGCAACACATAAGGAAACCCAACACAGCATAAACTCCACAGTCTCATGTAAGGCACACCTTGACTTTTGGAGTTTCAAAAAGGGCTATAAAATTGCCCTAGAGCTCTATAGTATGAACCCACTGAACAAGTCTAGCTACATCTTTTGTGATGGCATTCCCATTGCTGTCTGCTACAAACCTTGCACTATCAACACTTGAAGTTTCTGCCATCTAATCCTTTGAGGAATGCATCATGCCCGATGATTATCATGATGCACTAGCAAGCATACTATAGCCAGCAACCCCACAGGGTGGGCATAATGAATGAATGTAGCCCAGGAAGGCATTTCTCAAGATGCTACGACTAGACCCCCTTCAAGTCATAGTGAGATCCCTCAGTTAAATGCCATTACAGCCCTGCATCTAGTAGTCGCTAATAATTGCACTGGTACGACTGCCCTACCAAATCACATTTAACTACTGGCGAGTTACTCACCAGGGCTACATTTACGCATTATGATTACAAATCGGAACAATTATTCATTACGCTAGGCGAGGATTGAAGGGTTAATTGTTTTGACATGTGTAGGAAGGGGACAACCAATTAACCAATGAATTACTGCTCAGAATATGGCGGATCGTCATGAATTTGGCCAAAGTTAGGTAAAAAGAATAAGAAGTCGCTAAATGGTAATTCATGGTGAAAGGATTGGACAAAAAAAAAAGAAGAAAACATTTTACAATGTTTCAAAATTGTTCCACCCTATTGCAAGAATAATAGAATCGTAGAAATGCTGATTGGGGTTGTAAATACTGTGTACAATCTTTTGTTAATATTCTTCGGACTAATTGCTTGATGTATTTCCCTCCAAATAGTGATGTGGCAAAAAGATTCAATAATGCTGCTCAGGAGGCTATTTCTTTAGGCACCACGACTGTACACAGCTACTACGATTTGAACCCCAACTCCTAGTGTCAGTAATCATAGGTATACAAAGCAAATTGTCGTGAGTCCTCGTCAAACTGTGTGAAGTGGCTCACACATGTCGCTAGATGGAACACGACATCGTTATAGCACAAGATCACCAGCAATAGCAGTTGCTATGCCATGTGAGTCTAACACACAGTGGTGAAAGATGACGGAATGAGCTATCACTCAAAAAGGAGAAACCATTGATGACCAATCATGGCGACAGATGACGACAATTTGCTGGGTAATACCCTATGACTGCTCTGTATGATCAGCACTTATGAAGTTACTACATAGCATTTATTATGACAGTCTTAGTGCTGCAAGCCATGCATATTGAGCTGTAATGTCACTAAAACCAGTGTCCCCACTACAACTTGAAGGTGAGGAGTGGTAGTGTGCCACTGAAAACCTAGAAGTTCTGAAACTAGTCAGCGATGACCACTTTAGGTCCTCAAGTTGACGATACCTAAAACTACAGCTTTAGGTAGTCAAAATGACGACTTTAAGTTGTCATCCTGACAACCTGAGTCATCAATATGATGACTCTGTACTGTCAGTATTGTCATCCTGATGACTCAGGTCGTCAGGATGACGACCTAAAGTTGTCATTTTTACTACCTAAAGCTGTAGTTTTAGGTATCGTCAACTTGAGGACCTAAAGTGGTCACCGCTGACTAGTTTCGGATCTTCCATGTTTTCAGTGTGATATGAAATGGCCTCCTGTGTATATTGGCCTCACTTCGGTAATTGTTCATAAACCTGTGTACTGGTGGGTGGCGATAGTCACTATTGTGTCAATAGTGTATACAAGTATGTTTGCACATTTATTGGACATTAGCTCTGTGGGAGGTAAAGTACCAAACAATACATGTCACCACCAGAGTTTGTAATGGCCACATACCGAAAGGGCAAGAACAATTAGGGATAAAGTCTGGAATATTGATAGATCTCTGAGTTTGACCCCTTTAGCTCTTCATGTATAGGCTGCTAATGCAGGAGTGCATCGCGCGCGTTGGTCAGCATGATGTACCGATGATGCCACACAACTGGAAGTGTATCAACCCAATATAGGATTAACATGATGTATTTACCTGATGCATTATAAGCCTTTAACCCTTCAAGGGCCGCTAATTTATTAATGCATCATCATGCCCATCAGTTGTCATGATGCATGGATGCAGCCCTGGGGAGTAGCTTGGCAAGGGGTCAGCATGAGTCGGCATGATGCTCCGCTGAAGTACCGCCATGCAGGCAATGCATATGATGCACTCCTTCATCAGCAGCCCTTAAATGGTTAAAACGTTACCCCTCTGCAGCCTCCACCTAATTCTACAATATGACTGATGCATAGACTAGCCTTTATTATGTACTGAGCAGTTGTGAAAATGTGAGCATACCTTGTTCTGTTTTGACTGATACCAGAGTAACCATTATTGGTACTATTTCTACATGTAGCAATTACCAGTCAAGGCTCAATACACTATGATATCTTTTGTAATATCTACTAAGCAGTTGTGAAAATGTAGGCATACCTTGGTCTATTGTGGGTTATTATCATTTCATTGGTTTAGGTAACATTATGAGTTCGATATCCTACATTCGTAGCGTCATAATAACGGCCGTTCATGTCCATTAGCAAATGCTTCCATAGTTTCTGAACTAGATACCCTGCATACTCTTAGGGAGGTATTTAACGATTATTCCACCACGTGGATTTATCTTGTTCATCTGTTTCTTTTTTCTTTTCTTTTCTTTTTTAGGAAGGCAGTGGATCTACTTGTGCTGACAGTGCAGGATATCAACTCCATAAATCTTTGAAAATGCAAAATCCCTGAAGGCCAACCTTCTATAGTATGAGAAAATTATAGACTAAAA
Source organism: Acholoe squamosa (assembly GCA_949317995.1). NCBI lineage: Eukaryota > Metazoa > Annelida > Polychaeta > Phyllodocida > Polynoidae > Acholoe > Acholoe squamosa. The sequence goes on from OX439045.1 coordinate 3,436,849, forward strand.
ACCTATCTAAACTCTAATACATTTGATCAAATGCCTTTCCTTTATGAGCCGACAACCCGCTTTCAGAAAAATTTAGAGGAAATTGGCAATAGGTCAGCCACACACCTGGAGGCAATCAAAAACTACCTCAAGCTGACAAAAGACATGCCGAAATAATAACGAAATCCTCCTCCCTAAGCTGCCAGAGATCCGTAGTTATTTACAAAGGAGATTACTTTGAAATTTGTGTACCACGATACTTCATCTGGGGCTTCTTTAAAAAACTAAACTGGTTCACTGTTATAAAATTAAGGTAATCCACTGTTCAGTTTGACAAGCATCCCTGGTAGATGGATCAGTTATTGTTTATACCAAAAACCAAAAGCTATCCCAGCTACAAGCTGTGTCTATAGATAACCATGTGTGTAGAGCGTGAGATAGTGGGTGAGATAATGGTTCCATTAATCCTAATCCTTTAAGGGCAGCTGATGCCAGAGTGCATCATGCCCATTTGTTGTCATTGGAGCATCGTGCCGACCCTCCAGGAGTTTGTGTATCAATTCATGATGCATGAATGCAGCCCTGGCGAGTAACTTGCCAGGGCTGCATTAAAGCATCATGACGACCAATGGGCATGATGCATTGATGCATCAGGGGCCAACTGTAAGCTGTATCGAAGAGTCCAGTGAGTGAGTGAGTGGGTGGAAGAATGGTTCCATGAATCTGAAAACACATACTTCTGTAGCACACCTGGCCCTCAACTCCAGTATCAACCTCTCTAATGGCCATAGTGCTGGCAGGTATGACATCTCATTATAATCTATAATATAAAAAAACACTACCGTCCCCCATAGTATACTATCTAACCAGTCACAATGCCTCTCAGATTGAACCCATTAAGGGCTGCTGACGCATTGGTCGTCATGATGCAGGAATGCAGTTCTTGTGGATAACTCGCCATTGATACACTCCCAGAGGCACTGCATCATGCTACTTTGTTGGTGCATCATGCTGACCTATAGGCATGATGCACTCAAACCTCAGGCACCATGCCCATTTGTCAGAGTATCTCATCGGGTCTGCATGGTCCTAGAGGGTCGTCATGATGCACCAATGAAATGCTGGCAAGCAGGCTTGCTAGCATTTCATTGGTGCATCATGGCGACCAATGGGCATGAAGCAATCCTGCATCAGCGACCAATAATAAGATTCACCAGCCCTGCATTCATGTATCATGCTTTATGTCAAGGTGAATATAGATGCCCCATTGACAATGCACTAAAACCCCATATTGCACCCTGCCGTGAAATAACCAGGGCCAAATCCGCACGATGACATCATAGGTCCATTGCGCATGCACGACTGCTTCAAATCGTAAACAAACAAGATGGCTGCACACGACATTTTCGGGTAGACAAAAGGTGAATAAGGGTTTAATTTCAATCTTATTAATGAAATATCGATTGATTTTCCACTCAAACACCTTGACATAAATGTAAAGATGAACTCTTTCTTCACCAGCGTTTCCTGCCCGTTCCGCACTTGGTCTAACGGCCTCGTGCGGAACGGAAAGGAAACGCTCGTGAAGAAATGGTCGGCTCAAACTAATCATCGTTCACCTTTACCATTGTGTCTTTGCCGCACACTGCTACACTCCCATAGGATCAACATGATGCACCGATGCACCAAACTCGTGCTGGTGAGTAACTCGCGCATCATACATAAAGAGAAGCATGAACCCGAACAAATATAAAGATATCATGCTGTTTCTTTTCGTTATTGTTTTGCTAATGATGACAAATTGCTGAGTTGAAGTAGTTCAGGAAAAATCTCGTCCTTGAGGACAGCTTGACCACTTTTTATACCATTTACCTGTGTGTTAAGGAGATACAAGGTGCCTCAGCTGCTCAAAGTATTGGGTGTAAATGGTCTCTTTTTGTCAATTAACCCTTTAAGGGCCGCTATTGCAGGAGTGCATCTAAATTTAAAGTGGTTGCCTGCCATAATAACATGTTCATTATTGCATCATGCCAACCCTCCTGGAGGAGAGTATCAGCCCTGTAGGGTTGGCATGATGCATGAATGCAGCCCTGGTGAGTTACAATGTTATATATAATTCTAGGGAAGGGTTAGCGTTATACACCAAGGTATGTGGTGTCAGTGAAACAATTCGCAGGCAATTAGACATGTGCATCATAATGGCACAAAAGACACGGCGCTTAGATACAAGACTGTACAATCCTTGCAATAGCGTCGGCATGATGCATGACAGTAGCTCTGGCCAGGACTAAATTTTTACATCATGCTGACCTTGTGTACCAATCACTGCATGGTTGTCATGATGCATGAATGCAGCACTGGTGAGTCAGGGGTGCATGAATGCATCATGTCGACAAGTCGCTATGATGCATTAGTTTATAAATTTGCGAGCCTTAACCCATTAAGGCTGCCGATGCAAGATTGCATCATGCCCATTGGTTGGCAATGAAGTGCTGGCGAGTCTGCACGCCATGGGAGTATCATGCAGACTCTATGGGACTGAGTGCATCTGCCCTGTAGGGTCCTCATCAATGCAGCCATGGTGAGTAACTCACCAGGACTGCATTCATGCATCATGACGACCAATGTTCATGATGCATGAATGCATCATGCATGAATGCATTATGTCCATTGGTTGTCATGATGCACCAATGAAGTGCTGGCGAGACTGCTTGCCAGCACTTCATTGGTGCATCATGCCAACCATCCGGGACTGTATCAATCCCATAGGATCGGCACAATGTGTGAATGCAGCCCTGGCAATGTAGTCACCACGGCTGCATTCATGTATCTTGGGCATCATCCATTGATGCATCAGTGGCCCTTAAAGAGTTATTGAGTTCAAGTGCAGCAGGTAGTAGAAGTAAGTTGTATCACCTGTGGGGGTCTACCTGAACCACTCACCTGTGTGTGGGGGTCTACCTGAACCCCTCACCTGTGGTGGACACACCTGCCTCTTGTTATCACATGGCTACTTTTAACCCTTTAAGGACAAGATAAATAAGGTTTAACCCTTTTGACATCTTTAATTGAGTATGCATAAATATTCACACAACCATATAGGGTTAAAATACCCTTAACCCTACATGGACCAATGCGAAATTAACCCTTTAAGCAGAAGCCCGCATCATGGCCATAGGCTGTTATTATGCATCAATGCAGCAATTCCCACACTTGTGACGCTTTGCTTATGTATCCCATCGTCATTCGCACCTGTCATATTCCAGGGTTTACTTGAACTCATTCGCATTCTAGGAAATACCTCTGTCATGTTTAGGTATCATCATATGGGTCCCCATTTGGTGGGGAATATCACTACACCTGGTACCTGCCTACACATTATTACCACAGCAACCAGCCAGCAGAACTACTTTATCCCAAAATCCCTGTCAGCCAGTGATGACTCACAATAGTGGTCAAGTTGGGGCCAGCTTGGGTGTTACTCCGGCTCTGCCTGGTGTTCAGCAGGTATTGTCTATATGAGATTAAAGAAGTTAATGATTTGTCTCTTGTGGTAATCACCCATCATAGGGCAGACTATGTCTACAAATTCTGCTACAATTTTTTTGCAAGTTCAATTATCACAATTCCCAAATCCTAAATGCACCTTCACTGAACATAACCAGCCCTGAGAATATTCATCACGGTTTGACCGCCAGGAGAAGTGATGACCTCTCTTGGTTAAGGCTATGGGATCTTTCATCAGTTGTGGCCTTCATGCCAGTGATGATCATCAGTGGAATCCCCTAGGGTCTAGACAAAGCTGGTAGGTCACATCAACTCTATATAATTATGAGCGAATGGGGTCATGACATCACAAGCAGTGATGGCGGCTACTTGAAAGCCGCCGGTAAGTGGTTATAATGGTATTTGACAGATTTGGGGTGAAATAGGAACCAAGATAATTAACTCCAAGCTTTGATAGAACTAGAGAAACCACCAACCCTAAGTATAAAATGCTACGCCGTCTGCCAGTCGGCCATCAGTTTATTTTGATTATTTTGAAACTATAATGAAGACAGTGCTAGTAGTGGTCACATGACCTGTTTACTCATCACTGGCCAACTGCTTGCTGGTAACGGCGTCATCACCGCCTAGGAGGGCAGTGAAGGTGTACTGACAACATCGAGCAAAGGTTGTGCTGATCTGTTTATAGGGGTTACATAACCCATGAGCTGAGCCTTGAAAAAACTGCCTCTGATAGGCATAAATTCCCCCTATTATTTTCTCATAAATAGTCAAATAGTAAAACCGTGTTTTTCTAGCATTTCGAAATCCTAAAATGTCAGGTCAGAAGATTTGTGATATTTGACATTTAGCTTGGAAAGGGAGTGGTAAACGTAGAATGAAATTGAGTCAACAACCCAGCAAATTGTCATCATCTGTCGCCATGATTGGTCATCAATGGTGACTCCTTTTTGAGTGATAACTCATTCCGTCATCTTTCGCCACTGTGTGTTAGACTCACGTGGCATAGCAATTGATATTCCTGGTGATCTTGTGCTATAACGACGTCGTGTTCCATCTAGTGACATGTGTGAGCCACTTCACACAGGTTGATGAGGACTCACGACAATTTGCTGGGAAGTGTATTGATAAGGCCAACATTAGAATCAAAGAATCAGATAGATCTGCCCATACATTTCTATACAAAAAAAAAAACCACTAAAAAAAACAAACAAACAAAAAACGACCTACCGACCCTAGGTCATGGTACTGGAAACATGTTTTTTTGGCCCACACTACATTTCATACTTTTAATGAGTATGAACCACATTTATATCATTTGATATGTAAAACCCTGCATATAAGTCAAACCCACATAGAAGCCACACCCTGACTTTGGGAGAATACTATAAGCCACAATTCCACGCAATTACGCCATACATTTCCTATATAATTCTTTTTGTGACAGAGGCCTAGTGGACTATCGATGTTCGTTAAGTCTATTATATAGAAAACCCTTCAGATAAGCTGCAGGAGTCTGATAAGTTTTTTTAAGACACAGCCTATACGCGGGGTTTTCAATAGTTGTATTAATATCATAAAGATTCTAAATAAGATAGCTGAATCCTTATTCTGGATTATTTACTTTCTAATTTCCGAGGCCTTATTTAAAAGGAAGGAATTGTGAGGTTTGTGCAATTGACCCCCTTATATATACTGTAAGGCTGAGACCTTCACCTAAACAAAACGTGAATTACCCCCACCCCCACATCAAAAGGGTCAGCAATTCTGGTTGAGGGCTCTAGAGGATTTTGCTCTCCCCCCCCCCCTTGAATGCGCAGCCCGAGGCCCTCCCCCTGTTGTTCAAAAGCGACAATTCCTTTTTCGACATTCATTTTGGGTCAATGTCTTCAATTTGAATGAAATTGCTTTATCCTTGCAAAAAAGGCACAGGGAGCGGAAGCACATATTGTCTTATATTGTCCAAATAAAGCAACTATATTTCCTCGGGCTTTTAGCTGCATTACCAAGCTAGGGCCAAAGATTTACCCTTTAGGCTTCTAAGGCTGTCTGCAATGTCTGAATCCCAGACTGGCTCTCCATCACCAAGGTAAAAGGGTCCTTCAGGAATCCCTTATGGCCGTCCCTTTTCCCTTAACAGTCCTTTATCTCTCACAGTGTGTTAACACACTGGCCCCCAGACCTGTACAGGGTACCAGGGAAGTAACGAGAAACCCCTAAGGTAACCCGTTAAAGGCCACTTATCATGCAAGAGTGCATCATGCCCATTGCTCGGCATGATGCACCAATGAAGTGCTGGCGAGACTGCTTGCCAGCACTTCATTAGTGCATCATGCCGACCGTCTGGGAGTTATGTCCCAGTAGGTTTGGCATGATGCCCTAATGAAGTGCAGTCTCGCACTCCTGCGCAAGCGACCTTCAAAGGGTTAACCTGGGCCGTTAATGTAAACTGCATCATCTACAATTTGTGACCCTACATTGTTGCATCGACCAGGGAAATGGCCATCAACTTTGAGTTGACATATGGTCCTTAAACGATGAAATACATCTTTAAGACTGATGGTCATGATATATTAATGGCATCATATAAATGTCTTGATGATAGGGGCCAGGGCTACATTAATACATCACGCTTACCCTGCGAGGTTTATACAGTCTCGGAGGATCAGCATACCGCTCCAGGAGGGTGTTGCTCCTATAGTAAAAGGAAGAGCTGGCTAAAAATGCCCTCATATCCAGTCCTTTCTTTTCATGTAGCTATAACTTGTCCCTTTTGTTGCTCACAAGTGGTCATTCAAGTACGGTGCTAAAAAAGGGGTTTGAGTAGGTACCTAGTTGGGAGAAGTCAGTCAGTATAATATACTATAGAGTGTGTGACATGAGTAGGTACCTGATAATGCAGCTCTCTCTGTTTTAAACAAGGCAGGTGACTTTTCAGACTAATGTGGTGAGTGCAAGTTGAATGGTGAAGCAGAGTGTTAGTTCTTTTGAAAAGACAGTACCTACTAACAGCTCTATTTATCATAGGACAACACGATCCAGAGAAGTGCTAGGAAGCAGTCTCATCACACTCTCAGACACATGCAACCGTAAGTGCGCTATAAAATACCCCTGTCATTAGGCAGTAGAACCACCTTTTTTATGTCCTATAAAATAGGCATTTATTGTAACTGCACATGGCGATTTTCTGTTACAATATGAAGACAGGATATACAAGATTGGATACATTTGTTTCCTGGAATAGATATAAAAACAGTTTCACAAAGAGCATATTGGCATCATGTCGGTATGTCGGTAATTCCAGTAAATTACTATATAGCATATCCAATGGTGTTTCTATGGGTTTACAAAGCTTGCGTTTGTGTATGATTTCAAGACATCTCTAGTACAATATAATTCTAATCACATATAATTCTAATCACATATATATACCTGTAGCTACAGCAGAATGTACTTCTAGTATGTATGTTTATACCTACAGCAGGTACAACTGTATTGCAGAATAATAAGGACTCTACTGTACATCCACATGGTGGGCGGACGGTGCAGCACGTCATTTGTGCATCATGAATTCCAATGGCGCACTCCTGAATTAGCCGACCTTAAAGCGTTAAAGTGTTACAGGATTAACAAATCCCACTGAACAAAATCTCGAGAATTACTCAGGAATTTCCCGAGTCCCCACTTGTGAATACAACAAGAATTGAGAACGTGATTATCTCCAGAAAATGTAAACACGCCAAAACATCTTATACTCGAGAAAGTTCTCTAGTCTAGATCTCGAGAATGGCTCAGGAATATCTTGGGAAAGACTCGGGATATTCCCAGGAAAGACTCGGGATATTCCCATGAACTGGACATGATTTTTTTTCCTGGAGTATAAGATGTTCTGGGTTGTCTACATTTTCAGGAGATAATCACGTTCTCCTTGCCCAAGTTGTGAATGTTCCCAACTCGAGTCCTGTTCAGTGGGACAGAAAGCTCCCATTTGCAGAGATGAAGCCCCCACGTTGTATCAGCTGCCTCCTGAGGTCGATACACCGGAAGTGACGTCAGCACATTGATAAAAATGGTACAGATAAACAAAGTACCACTACTTAAGCATTATAAGGTTTTTGAATCGTTCTATTCACTGATGGCCTTTTTGCCTTGGGGTGTGATGTTATCTTACTGGTTTCTTTTTCTCTTCTCTTTTTTTTCATTTTTGAAATATTTGCACTGTATGTATATAATTGGTGACAGAAATGTGATGATATCGACTTTCAATAATGGAGGGCTGATGTACTAAAATTGTTTTTCTCGGTTATGATACCATAGGCTTTGGAGTGACTGACATATGCAAGAACTCCATCATGAGATCACATTATTACAATTTTTAAGACTACCAGGGATGAGCCAGATGATGTTAGGTGCCCTGTGACTGCTATGTAATGATGGACACCTATACAGTGAACATATAAAGATCAGTAGAGCAGTCGCACTAGTGTATACTACTATATTGGCAATATTCTTAGGCTTCTCAATATGATTTGACGGAAAACAGTCGCAGTGTGTTAAGAACAACGTCCTTAGCCTTTACCACTCATATTATCATTAATTGTACAACAATATACAGTTAAATGTTAGATACAGACACCAAATACTCAAAGTGCAGTCTACATAAGTGTGTAAAAAGACCTCCCTCTCACTTTATATTGGACAGGGTACCCTGGGACAGACATAGCTTCCTCTTGCAATTCCCCCTAGTCAAAGTCATATAATACTTGGCCTAGGTAGCTAAGAACAAATTTGTGTTTCAGGTTTCATGTGTTCGAGATTTCTGATGCATTAAGTGGGTCCTCCACTATAGCTGAATTTGGCTCGATTTTGCATCAGCTCGCATTGGGAATCATTGCGTACCATCATGCAGGAATAGGGTGTGACATCTTTCATCTGAAACCATCAGGCACCATCGGACATGAAAAAAATGGACCCGATGGTGGCTGATGGAAAACTAGAAATATCTAATATGTTAGATATTATTGGGCCCAATATCGGGCTGATGGGACCCGATAAAAATCCGACCACTAGAAAAATAATTGGGCTAGCAGAGGAGCTCTAGAACTACCCAGACAAACCAATCCAATTCTTATCTCCCTCATCGGTACGGAAGCCGTGGAGGGCCACACCTTGAAAAAATTCAACTTGAACTTTTTTATCTCCAATATGGAAACAACATAAAATGGAACATAAAAAAACTACTGTCAAACCTGAAATGTCACCTGTCAACTGTCAAAGTAGGGGAAAAAATCTGCTGTCAATATGATATTTTCCCCTGTCAACCATCAAGTTGACAGTTGGCGGCAGATTTTTCTCTAACTTGACAGTTGACAGTGAAAAAGATCATGTTTTCTTATCTGGTGTCAACATGTTTTTTTTTGCTGTCAACTGTCAACTTGACATTTGACGGCAGATTTTTTTCTAACTTGATAGTTGACAGAGGAATATATCATATTGACAGCAATTTCTTTTTTCAAGTTGACACTTGACGAGGGAAATTATCATGTTTGACAGCAATATTTTTTTAAACTTCATTTTGGTGGTTGTAAGAAAATCATACTGATTTTGAAGTGCATGTTTTTTTTTTTGGTGTGGCCCTTCACAACTTCCATACATTGGGCAGCACAATGCATGAGAAAAATCAATCCAAAAGAAAATTGTATTAACTTTCCTAATATGACCAATAAAATATCGGCTATAGGGGATGACCAGGTGCTATATATAGACTGAGATGTCTGAATGTAATATTGGCGAGTAACTCGCCTGTGGAGCATCGTGGCATCATGCTGACTGGAATAAAATACAGCCATCTTCCCAATCCATTTCCGCCCATTCCCGGTCAAATCCAAAAAAAAAAAGGAATTTCTGGAATTGTGGGGAAATACAATGGGAATCTACCATAAGAAAACTATGAATTTTGATCCATTACTTATCTCAAAACTGATTTAAATCTGATGAAAAATCGGACCAATTTTTGTCAATCAACTTCGGTGGAACACCTGTTTAATGCTGACTATTAGGCAAAATTCCAAAACAAAACACACTTTTCTTTCTTTTATTGTTCTGTGTAGGGTCCTGTGTACTAGGGGGGTTTGAGTAAGCAGAAACACATCTCTCCTTTGGCCTTATGTTACTGGTTGCAGCCTTCAAGATTAGATAGAGATGGTCCCTCTGTGGTTTGTAAGAACAGTCCCAGTCTTTGCTAGAAGTACTCCTATTGCTTATACCACGGGCGTGGAATGGTTACCAGATTTAGTCTGTGTAGGTGTTATCCATATGCTATAGTAAGGGTGAGAAAGTAAAGGGAACAGTGCTGCCCTCTGGTGCCTTTATTTGCTATGCACAGACCTTGATTACGGAGGTGAGTGGTGACTTTGCCAAAGGGCAGTATATATAACATATCCACTTCCTAATGGAGATGGGAATAAGGGGGAATGGGATAGGGGAATTATAAGGCCCTAATGTACAATGCGACTAGATATGCTCGGTTCATTGCCCTGTTGCTTTCGTGATAACCCGGCGGTATGTATGTAATATTGTAAAAACCTAGACTTGCCCAAGTCCATAGATTTTAGTATGAGAGAATTGAAATAAAGTGGGAAAATGAGAATTCAAAGCATTTCTAGTGAATCTACACCCACACTGAGCCACTCACTAAGTTTGACATAAGTTTGGTGGTGTTTTGGTGTGAGGTGTGTAGGATATGTTCCTTGGACTAAATGACCACTCCTTACATACCCTCCAAATCTTCAAAAATAGCCGTCCTACAAAAAAAGGAGCCTGCGTGCTTTGTAAGAATTACATACCATCTACTACTACGGGAGTGATCACTTTTTTAACAAAGGGGGGAGGGCTGGTGGATTTGGCAGTGGTTGGGGGGGGGGTCAGAATTTTTTCGACCCTTTGACTGGGATCAGTGAAAAAGCATGTGCGTCACTGTACGTTGCATGGCTTGGAATTTTAGGTTGAATTTGATGGTCAGCCTGACCCCTGACCCAGTTACTAGCTCTCACTCCCCCTTCCACTAACACCGGGTTTTGACCAACACTGGGTTTTCTGATACCTAGTCTGGGGTTTGGTTTATACTATAGAGACCCTGTAAACTCATGAGAATTAGACTTCATGATTCTAAGATATTCAGTTCATAGTCTATACACAGAGAAAAGAAGACTGATCGCTTTGACGCAAACTGCACAGGTCACGCTTGTCTCCCACATGACATGTGTGAAAGGCATGTTGAATGAGGTTGACACTCTCACCTTTGGTTCTTCAACTCCACTTGACATGCATAATGAAGACAGTTGTCATGGTGACATATGTGCCATGTTCCAATGACATGTGCTCTCTGTGTCAAATCAAGTTGACATGGATATACATGTCATTTTGACAGGAAGACTTTTTTCAGTATACCTGAGGTAGACAATCAGTTCCGTGTCTACCTGAGGTAGAAAAAGAGAAGTCTAACTGAGGTAGACAAGTTTTCCTAATCTACCTGAGGTAGACAAGGCAGTTCATAGGCTACCTGAGGTAGACAGGCTGTAGTCTACCTGAGGTAGACAGGTGGTTCTTAGTCTACCTGAGGTAGATAAGTAGTTCATAATCTTCCTGAGATAGAGATTCCTTGTTTATCTGAAGTAAAGATCCCCTGTGTACCTGAGGTGGAGAAGGTATCCTTTGTCTACCCCAGGTAGACTCCCTTCTCTACCTGAGGTAGAGATCCTGTGTCTACCTGAGGTAGAGATCCTGTGTCTACCTGAGGTAGATAAGTAGTTCATAATCTTCCTGAGATGGAGGTTCCTTGTTTATCTGAAGTAAAGATCCCCTGTGTACCTGGGGTGGAGAAGGTATCCCTTGTCTACCCCAGGTAGATTCCCCTCTCTACCTGAGGTAGAGAAGCTGTCCCTTCTCTACCTGAGGTAGAGATCCTGTGTCTACCTGAGGTAGAGATCCTTTGTCTACCTCAGGTAGAGATCCCTTATCTACCTCAGGTAGAGAAGGTGTTTCAAACCCCAGGTAAAGAAACTGCCACCTTTGTACCTGAGGTAGACTGGTTGAAAATGAAAATTTTACTAAGTCCAATATGACTAGAATTTCTTAGATTCTCAGTTTATTGTAGTGAATAAAGGCTGAATGCAGATGAGTCTCCTGGAGTCATTCCTGACCTCTGATTGGTCAGTTCTCTTGGCTACCTGAGGTAGACTACAGATGAGCTTCAGCTAGTTTACCTGGGGTAAACTCTCAGTCCAACAACGGCGGAGCTGCAGTTGTAACCCAATGACACGCCTCAGTACATTCTGTGCGGAGCACCGGAAGTGGCTCTTAGTGTCTGCTAATGACGGAATGAAGACAAGAATTACCACTAGATGGCAGGTGTAGCGCCGCCACCCAATCACTCATAGCCAGGGATTAACCCTTTAAAGGCTGCTGATGCATTAGTGCATCATGCCCATTAGTCGCCATGATGCACCAATGAAGGAACACCAACCAATCAGTCATAGCCAGGGATTGACCCATTATAAAGGCTGCTGGTGCAGGAGTGCATCATGCCCATTGGTTGTTATGATGCACCAATGAAGTGCTGGCGAGACTGCTTGGCAGCACTTCATTGGAGCATCATGATCACCCTACGGGATAGATACATATCCCTGGTTAGCGGGATCCTTAGTGGGGTGACCCCTGCTGAATCTGATACCTTGAGAGATAAGGAAACCAGCATGATGGGGACCAGTTGTTACGTAATGCACCCTAAAAAGTCTGCACTGAATGAAATTTTCTGATTGCAGACTCGTCAGACTCACCAGCACTTCATTGGTGCATCATGAAGACCAAAGGGCATGATGTACTAATGCATCAGCGGCCCTTAAAGGGTTATGTTCTCCACCCTGTCACTTACACCACTAGGGGGCGCGCGGGCATGGTTTTAATTGAGTTAGAACTAGCCTGGGGCTAGGGGATTACTTGACACTGCCAGCCCATTGTCCTGGTGGTTTTGTAACCCTTAAAGTAGGAATGCATCATGCCCACCGATCGGCATGATGCACCAATGAAGTGCTGGTTAGTCAGCTCGCAAGCACTTCATTGGTGCATCTAGCCGTCCCTTCGGGAGTTCAGCAACCCTGTAGAGTTATCAAGATGCATGAATGCAGCCCTGGTGAGTAAGGCGCTTCATTCATGCATCATGAATACAGTAACTGATGCCATTGATAAACACATTAGCTGCACTAAGTGGTCCAAGGGTGGCAATGGTACCTTTTAATTGATGTAAATTTGTGCATGTGTTTGTATCATTAGCTGTACTAGTAAGGGGTCCAAGGTGGGCAATGGTACCTTTTAATTGATGTAAATTTGTGCATGTGTTTGTATCATTAGCTGCACTAGTAAGTGGTCCAAGGGTGGCAATGGTACCTTTTAATTGATGTAAATTTGTGCATGTGTTTGTATCATTAGCTGCACTGAGTGGTCCAAGGGTGGCAATGGTACCTTTTAATTGATGTAAATTTGTGCATGTGTTTGTATCATTAGCTGCACTGAGTGGTCCAAGGGTGGCAATGGTACCTTTTAATTGGTGTAAATTTGTGCATGTGTTTGTATCATTAACTGCACTAGTAAGTGGTCCAAGGGTGGCAATGGTATCTTTTAATTGATGTAAATTTGTGCATGTGTTTGTATCATTAACTGCACTAGTAAGTGGTCCAAGGGTGGCAATGGTACCTTTTAATTGATGTAAATTTGTGCATGTGTTTGTATCATTAGCTGCACTAGTAAGGGGTCCAAGGGTGGCAATGGTACCTTTTAATTGATGTAAATTTGTGCATGTGTTTGTATCAATACAGCCCTGTTACCAGGGCTTCATTGAAATGTAATGTTGGCTGTTTGAATTGGTATCTGTGCCCACACAGAGATGTCATGATGCATGAATGCAGACCTGGCGAGTTACTCACCAGACCTGCATCTGTGCATCATGAGAGAAAATGGGCATATGGAGCACTGCATCTGTGCATCATGAGAGAAAATGAGCATATGGAACACTGCATCTGTGCATCATGAGAGAAAATGAGCATATGGAGCACTGCATCTGTGCATCATGAGAGAAAATGAGCATATGGAGCACTGCATCTGTGCATCATGAGAGAAAATGAGCATATGGAGCACTGCATCTGTGCATCATGAGAGAAAATGGGCATATGGAGCACTGCATCTGTGCATCATGAGAGAAAATGAGCATATGGAGCACTGCATCTGTGCATCATGAGAGAAAATGAGCATATGGAGCACTGCATCTGTGCATCATGAGAGAAAATGAGCATATGGAGCACTGCATCTGTGCATCATGAGAGAAAATGAGCATATGGAGCACTGCATCTGTGCATCATGAGAGAAAATGGGCATATGGAGCACTGCATCTGTGCATCATGAGAGAAAATGAGCATATGGAGCACTGCATCTGTGCATCATGAGAGAAAATGGGCATATGGAGCACCGGTTCTCAGGATAAAGGGATATTGAAACTTTTAAGGGCTTGGGGCATTGCAGTGGTGATTTCTATCAGATTACTAGATGTGGGCTTAAACCCTTTAAAGGCCGCTGATGCATTAATGCATGATGCCCATTGGTCGTCATGATGCACCAATGAAGTGCTGGAGAGACTGCTCGCCAGCACTTCATTTGTGCATCATAGGGGCTGTGTACAAATGACGTCATACAGGAGGGGGAAGGGGGGGTCCCACTTGCCATGACCAAGCATGACAAGGGGGGAGGGGGGGGTCATGGGCTGCATGACATCATGCCATCAAGAAATCACAATATGCTTTGGTTTTGGCAAGAACAAAAACTTTTGTAAAAAGTTTTTTAAAGGTAGGGAAGTTTAATGCATTCATCTGACATAAATTTATTACCTATAGGCCCTACATGCATGCATTCCTCAGACATCTCACTCAATGAGTGTCACTGCCATCAATGTCAGTGTAAAATCAAGGTGATGTGCAGGCCACTATAAGGGAGCACTACTACTCTATCATACCTATACCAATTTAACCCTTTTTGAAAAGGGCCACTGCTGCCCTCAGGATCTAAATGATGCATCTAAACTACCCTGAACTGCTCCTGTTGCCTCAGGGCAGCATCCATAGTAATCCACAGGCTTCTTTTTGAAAAGGTGTGATATTCCCCCCCCCCTCCTTGAGGTGTCAAAATTATTTTGCTCCTCCCCCAATCCACCCCCTCCCGGAGTCCCACTGTTGATAAAAATCAAATACTCCCCTGGAGCTCTCCACCACCCTGTTGCTACTTTCACTGAGGGGATGCTTTGGGAGATATAAAAGGGACCTCTCCCCAAACTAACTCTCCGCATCTTTGTCTGAATGGAACTCTATCAGACTCAACTTATTTGAAGATTCTAGAGTAAAATGCTGAGGTGACTTGATTGCTTTGTAAGATCACAAATTGGAACTATGATTGCAATCAATGGTCTCCTGAGAATTTGTGATGCTTTCTGAGTTTTTTTTTTCTATTAGGCCACTCACTAAGTTCAGAGTGTTCTCCCTGAAACCTATTTCTAGTACACTTGTTTATGGTTCAAGCTACAGATTAAATCAATACATTCAATATATCAATACATTCAAGCTCTTGAACTATATGATCCTTAATAATAACTGTTCTTGATTTTCTCTTCGCTGACAAGTGTACAACTTTCACTGTAAAGAAGGCAGACTATTAACTGTATTGGACTATTGATCTAGACAGTTTTTAAGCCCTTTTGTGACAGGAAATACTTGTGTATGATCACTACCATAGTACTCTGTGTATAACTATGTAATGGTTCGAGTTCTTATATAACTTTGGTTTAATTTGAGATATGTCAATATCAAGTAAAACCAGACAAGTTAGGTCCGGTTAGTGCAACCGGCACATAGCGGCCAGAGATCGAAGCGAACTCTGGTCCTACCTGTGGTAACTGCACCGATCGACCCGCCTTCTCGAATAGGGAGCTAACACTATATATAACGCTCCATGAGCCCCTACAACTACAAGGCACGGATATGGTACAGCCTGCATATAGGGACCCATACATTATATAAGCTTACTGTGTTTGGCATGTTTCTATGTTCATTAGTTGATCAGTGCTAGTTCTTTTTTCACTTTGCATGCATGTTATCCTTTATTGCCGATTCACACCCACTATTTGTCCCTTTGAACCATTTTAATTTGTTTATAGCCTATAGGCCCTCACTATTCATGCACTTTGGGGGGGGGGTATCTCTCTGCATGACGTCATGCTGAGGGGGGGGGGTCAAGTGTTGTATGACGAAACATGACAAGAGGGGGAGGGGGGGGTCAAAAATGGTCAAAAAATGCATGACGTCATTTGTACACAGACCCATACTGACCCTCCCGTATCGAGTATATTGATACCGTAGGGTCGGCATGAGGCATTGATGCATTAGCGGCCGTTAAAGAGTTAAAGAGTTAGTGGCGCCATCTATGTGTAATTAGACTCACCATTGTTCTGTTGCAGATTTTAGCCTGTGGATGAAATGTAATACTAGTTATAAAGTGACGCCTCTGTGGGACATCAAACTACATCATATTATGACGATTGCAATTCAAACATTCAATACTTACACCTTGAGGCCGCTGACTGACATAGGATCAAAATACTCATTAATTTGATAGCTCAATAATATCATTGATAACTAAAGGCCTTGATATAGCCTAGGGAATGCAGGACTAGTTGACCCCTATCAGATTACAATTATCAATCATGATTACCTTTAACGTTCTGTGCCCACTGGGTTAAAGCATTATTGAATCTATTGATTGTCAGCTGGATTAAACTGTGCATTGATATTAGAATTCAAACAAATCAAAATGTGGTTAAGAAAATATCAGGACATCTTAAAGAGCAGCTGGCATGGATAAGACGTATCCGCTTTTGCAAGTCACGTGACCACCCATTGACCAATCAGGCTGTTGCAAATTTACCACTGGGGCCAGCGAACTTACGGCCGATATTTGAGTCGGTACCCATATTATTTTTTGCCATTCTAGCCCCCCTTTAATGCACAATCACACCTCAAATGGTTAATACAAGTATCAACTTCCCCAGAGACAATGTCCAATCATAAACTATAGATATTGATGATAATACCATACTTAACGACCCGTCAAAATACAGATACGGTTCATGAGAATTTGTCTGATCCCTAATCTTTAAATTTTTAGTTCAAGATGTTCAAGAATTTCCATTTGGTTGGTATAAAATCATGATTTTATATGTATATTCCCAGAACCACAAGGTTCCCTCTGTACAATCCTAATTATACCTCAACATACAGGTAAGTCTCGAATAATTAAAAAAATTGAGTTAAGCTATTGACAATGCAAATATGCATAGACAGGACTGCCATGTAATACACATCATTGGAAGAATAATTGTCTTTTATATAAATAAATCTTCCAATGTGAGGTATTTGAAATGGGCTATAAAGACCGCTGTAGTACATACACCAGGCCCCACATGGGGTCGTTGGTTTTGTACCGACAGCAGCTACCACTGTATCCCAGAAATAGAAGCACTCTACTGTAAAACCCTTGTCGCGGGCTCACAGTGTATATAGGCACTGCAGGCAAAGTTATGAGCATTTCACCAAAGGTAATCTAAACACAACGTTATTCAATAAAAGGCAACCCTTTCTTGCTGCATGTGTCTATAGTTGCCCCCCCCCCCTGCTGTCACAATGTCGCCAAAATTCAAGTCTTCAGGTCACATGTCACATAGTTGCTTGGTAAGTACCTATGCTGTGATTGGTTATTAACTATGTTGCCATGATACATGAGCAGACAGTGCAATGATGCATCATGCCTCGTGCCCACTCTATTTGCATGCACAGTGTTGTCAGCGGGTTCAAGTTGGCATATCCACTGAAATGGTACCATAGATCTCGATTTGAAAATCTGTCTAAATAGTTTGTAAATGCTCATCTGTTGTGTCATGGTTATAAATGTTGTTCCAGTCACTGCTCGCCCAAAGTGCCTAAAACTGAAGTGTCTTATCACAACACAACACACTTCACTGGATGGCCCTTCACAAACATGCTAACATCTGTTTGCTACTCTGACAGGCTATGAGTGGTGTTCAGTACACCTTGAGCTATTTTATTTTCATCCAGAACACAGAGGCTCCCTCTATAGGAAATCAGACGTACCTGATTTATTACTAGGATAGATATAAATGCAGGACAGGTTTTCATTGTTTAGGAGCAGAAATATTTCATATAATCATTAATTTGACACATGGTTTACAATGTTGTCTAGGTGGTAATTGAAACCCATATTTAATACTTTCATAGCAGATATGATCACCCTAAATGTTTATTGCATTTTGTGCTCCTGAAGGGTTTAGATATCTAATATAAACCCATCAGCATGATGCTTGAATGATTTTGCAAGGCTACACTTTATCAGTGCATTATGATGACAAATAGGCAGGATGCACTGCTGCATTAGCTCGACTTAAGGGGTTCATGTGAATGGAAGGTGGTCCTTAGGCTTACACCTGCTCAGTCCAATATTATAAAAACTAGTATTTGACAAGAGGTGGTAGATCTACACCTAGTAATGGGCCTTCAGTCCCTGTGATGTAAGACAATGGTGGAAGACAATGCCATCAGCCCTTTAATGGCTGCTGTCTATGGACAATGGCAGTAGCACTTTAAGTGTCCCATGATGGGCAATTGGTTCTTAGCCCTTGGCCAGCATGATGCACCAATGCAGTGCTGGCGAGTTTGCTCACCAGCACTGCATTGGTGCATCATGCCGACCCTTCCAGGAGTGCTTCAACCACACAGGGTCTTTATCAGAGCATCCATTTTGAATAAATCACCAGAGAAAATATAACTATAAAAAATAATTAGTCCGCTTTCCGCTCTATGAAGGGTTTAAGTGTGAGCTACTCGGACCCATTGTGAGTCGGTGTGAGCCCATCAAGGCCCCATTCCAGCCTGATAAAGGATTCATTAAGTACCACCTCAAAGGCTGAGCACTGCTAGATTAAACACGATGATAGCTATATTGTGTCCCTTGCCTCGCATTGAGCAATTCCTTGAGCAATTTGCTTAGGAGCATCTTTAGCTCCTTGTATTGAGATCAGTTATATATATATATATATATATATATATATATATATATATATATATATATATATATAGCAAAGATGAAAGTATATCGGTGTCTTTTAATTACAAGGCTCCTCAATACATTAAGACGCTTTAGTTGCTACATTATCCATAAATGAAGCACATAACGATTTGCCCAGGGCAGCTTTGATACCCCACTGAACAGGACTCGAGTTGGGAACGTTCACAACTTGTGCAAGGAGAATGTGATTTTCCCTGGAAATTTGGGCATGCCAGAACATCTTATACTCGAAAAGAAAAAAACATGTCCAGTTCCTGGGAATATTGTGAGTCTTTCCTGGGAATATCCCGAGTGTTTCCCAAGGCATTTTCGAGCCATTCTAGAAACCTAGACTAGAGAACTTTCTCGAGTATAAGATGTCATGGTGTGTCCAAATTTCCAGGGAAAATCACTTTTTCTAATCTTGTTGTATTCACAAGTTAGGACTCGAGAGATTTCTGAGTAATTCTCAAGATCTTGTTCGGTGGGACACCATGCTGACCCTAAGGAATATGAACATTATCACGGTGCACCAAGTAGCCATGGCCACTGGCTTTACCATGAATGCATCGGTAAATCATACTAAAAATGCAGCATGAACCGAGAGACATCCTGAAATGCTGCTTCTAGATTAACATGATGATAGCTCGCCCCGGATTGAGCAATTCCTAGGGCAATTCTCTGAGGATCATCTCTTCCTGAAAGTGTATGGTGATTGGAATTTGTCTAGCAAAGATGGGGTAGTCTGAAAAGTCACCTGCCTTGTTTAAAATAGGGAACCTACTTGTGTCACACACTCTATACTATACTATACAGAAGCCAATTCTGCAGAAGAGGCACTTCTAAGCCAGTGCTACCTTTTCCCATAGGAGCAACACCCTCCAGGTCTTCTACTATAACATGCACGATGGGAGGGGCACCTAAAGTATACCTTAGTATTTGCGGTATACACCAGATGGCACTAGAGTTTGACATTCAAGTCTGCAACATGCATATAATTATAGACAATTTTTGCCTTGATAACCTGGGATTGAATTCTTTCCGTCCAGAATGGGACAGCAGTTAGTTTGGTGGGATGTCATATCTTGATATGCTCTAAATGCTATCAAATAAACATGCAAATAGGCAAGACCTCGTGTCAGTTAATAATGCAGATGTATTTATTCCAGCATATTGTACAGAGTCTTAGTGATAGTAGTGAATGGCTTATCAGTGCAGGATACCGATGACGGCGGTCTAGCTAGTCCTGAGGACTAAGGTGCCTGGCCCGTCTGCGCTTTCCCTGTTTGCCACGTACGCTGCAGCGGCCAGCAGCAGCCACGCGCCGACATCTAGTCCTGGGGACTAGAACGCACCCTTACTCTGCATGCTACAGTTTAGTCCTCAGGACTAAACAGGTGGTCCCTGGGACTATGAATGCCACCCCCAGGGCACCATGACTATTCGCTACTCTTGGATGATTATGAGCCAGGGTCTCAGTCCCAAGGACTATAATCTAGTCCTTAGGACTGTGTCTTTAGTCCCTGGGACTACTGTTTAGTCCCAGGGACTATAGGCCTAGGCTTTGAATCTAAGTAACAATGCTGATGGGGAGTCAAGGTTTGGTCCTGGGGACTAGAATTTTAGTTCCTGGGGCTACTATTTAGTCCCCAGGACTTGTCTTGTAGCTTCAAAGCCTGTCTGTCTAGTCCCAGAAACTAACCATATAGTTATAGGGACTAGAACATAATCCTTGGGACTAAGATACAATCCTTGGGACTAAGGCCCTACGTTTTACTTTTACGACCACATGGGTACATGGAACAGCCCTCGGTGCTAGAAAGACATAGTCCCTGGGACTAAAAACTTAGTCTTGAGGACTAAAGATTATAGTCCTCAGGATGATATTTTAGCCCTGAGGACTACACATCTAGTGCTAGTGACTTAGTGCTAGTGACTAGAGACATTCCTGGTGATTGGACGTTAGTCCTGAGGCCTACAACTTTAGTCCTAGGGAGTTAAAGTGTAGTCCTCGGGCTAGAAGAATGGTCCAGAAGGCTAGAAATTGATCAACTCAGCCTTTCCCATATCTACACCCTGGTACAAGGTTCAGTCCCAGGGACTAACTGTTAAGTCCTGAGGGCTAAAGATGTACCTGCCTGGTCCTCAGGACTAAAGATGTAGTCCTGGGGACTAGAGACATAGTCTCAGGGACTACTATTTCAGTCCAGCCGGTCCTGAGGACTAGGTCTTAGTCCTCAGAACCACATGCATTAGTCCTAAGGACTAGGCAAATGTTTTTGTAGTCCCCAGGACTGAACAAGTAGTCCCTGAGTCTATGAATTAGTCCCCAGGGGCTAAAAGCTTAGTCCTGCAGGCTAACAGCACAGTCTTATACAAAGTCATGCGGTCTGCAAGGTAATTCATGGGAATGTACAATTAGTCCCTAGGACAATATCCTCATATTCTTAGTCCTGGGGACTAGGCTTTAGTCCTTAGGACTATGCTTTTATCCCCAGTACTTGACCGGTATAGTTTAGTTGTGGGCTTAACTATCACCTAGTCCCCAGGACTAAGGATGGCCTTACTAGCTACTAGTAGCATTAGACTTAAGCATCGCATTATTAGCTATAGTCCTGAGGACTACCACTACACCGCGCACCTACGCTCACCGTGGGGGGGCTCCGCGTAGAGTCCGCGTATTTGCATCAGCGCGGACGCGCCAGGCACCTTAGTCCTCAGGACTAGCTAGACCGGCGTCATCGGTATCCTGCCTTATCAGCACGTACTGGTACGAGGTTACAGGTAGGACGTAGCATATTCCTATGGTAGTGACTGGGGTGACCCCTATCATCGGTATGTGTAACTAAGGGGGGTGGTGTGTGTATAAAGGTAGTAGTCCTGTACACGTAGTGCAATGATCTTCAATGATAGAGATAGAAATGTATGTAGTGTTATCAAGTACATAAAGATAAATGATTTCAATATATAACAGGGGGGCATAAAAAGATTTTGACCCCATCTATAGGGAAGGGGGAGGGGTAAAAAAAAGTAGCCTCTTTTTAACAAAAACAAATAAAGATCAAAGAGAGACATGGACAATTTCGACAGGGGGGTGGGCAAAAAGTTGTGATGTCTATTGATAGGGGGGGGGGATAAGAAATGTTCGTGCCTCTACATAAAATCTTACCACCCCGTGTTGATAAATGATGAACACTTTTCCTAACTACGGATGACGTCTGCTGGTGGCAGCACAGTAGGCCTACACAGATTCACAGTAGGGGGCGTGGTAGACCGGAAAGGCCTGTCTCTATAACATAGAGACAGGGGTAGCCCAATTTGACCAGACCTTGTAGCCTGGTTGCAACTGGTTTCACTACTTATTTGCATATATTTTACTCTTTTTTATGATCATGTGACCCTCCCTAGATGTAAAAACCCCAAGATAAATAAGTTGGCTGAGTAAAATGCACCCACCATGGGGGATTGAACCCTGGCCTCTGAAGTTAAAGGCACGGAACATATCCACTTGACTACCAGGGCTGTCTACCAACTAGATTCAAGAAACAGCATGAAACCTTATAGCACTGTTTACACCAATACCAACCTAATTTAGGAATACCAAGACATTTTGAGAGAATAATGAATTAAACTATGAATAGAGTTTTAAACAGCTATATAAAGTATTTGGACCAATTATATAATAAAGAAAGAGAATTAGAAGTAAAAGGTTTTTATAAAGATACCTTGCCAGTGAGGGATTCATTCTGGTCACCCTGAGATCTGAAATCCAGTGCTCTACCACCTGAGCTAACCAGGCCAGCTGTCAAGGATCAGCCTGACCACCATCAGATCACTCCCACCTTATGCTCTGGGCCTATCAGTCTACATGTAGTCTAGGTCTCCCCCAGCTGTCTGGTCACCAATCTGGGCATCAGTGAACCAGATCACTGATTTTATTTCTATCAAATACTGACCCTCTTGTATCCCACCCAAGTATCACCGACTTTTGTTCAGTAAATTAGAAGCACTGACAAAGGTATGGGATCGTAGGGGCCTTATGTAATCTGTAATTATTTTCAAACTGGTGCAGCTATCTGGTTCACTGCTGCCCGGACGTCACTCCAATATGGTTGGTTACACCTGTCTGTAGGTTACTACTGACTGGGCCCCAGTACTAGGGGCGTAGTAGGAGGCCTTATACCACTATTCTACCACCTCCCTTACTGTTATGCCCTCTCCTACCAGTGCCTTATGAGAGCATATACGCACATGTGCTTTTTTTGAATTTTTGAATATACTTTTTCGAGGTCAAGTTGGACTTGATTATTTTGGGAAATGCTGGCGGACATACAAATTCAGTCTCACCATTGTTTCAATGTGAAAAATTGTCCAAACTCGTAGGAGAATTGAACCCCGGCTGCAGTAGAGGTAGGCGGAAGCCTTAGCCATAGCGCCACACTGATCGGTGATGAAATCCAATGTGAAAGTAAATAAGTTCTAACCTGGGGTCATAGTCCTATGTTTGCACTCAATTTTGGTCTTGATTTCAACCTTGTCATGTTATAATATCGAAATCCCAACAAGTATTCGATCCATAGATGAGGAATGCGTGCTAATTTTCTCCATTTTGTTCAATATAAAGAAGAATCCATTGATTTTTCCATCGCAAGTGAGTCGCGGTCCGCCATTCGCATCTCCCTTCTTGTCTGACGAAAGTGTGTCAGTGGCCCGGATGTAGATATAGGTCAACATGCCACAGTTAAAAAAGACGCTGAGAATGTCGGACCGCAACTCGCTTATGATGGAAAAATCAATGGATTCTTCTTTATTTTAAATATATCGGACATATCAAGCATGGAGGGATCATCTAGACTATCTAAGGATGTGTACCTGTTAATATCTCGACTTGTCATGGTTGGATTCGATACGAAAAGTGTGTGTAAACACAGCGCTACCTCTCCCGGCAAGGAACAATAATAATGGCTTCACACAGAGCAACCTGGGGCCCGTATCACTTGCACTTACAAAATGTCTTCTCGTGGCTATATTCTGTGGATATCAGGTAAGAAATTAATACAAAATGGAGGAAAAGGTGGTATGAACGCAATATGACATAAATATGACAGCCTCCGGCTCGTGCAATATTCCTCAATATAAAAACCTTGGGCTGTCATATTTATGCTATATTGCATTAATAGATGTGGCACCAGGGGGAGTTTGGACCCACCATGTCCTCACACTGAGGGCTAGTCTTTTTTACTGTGCCCCATGATGCCTGTGGCCCATGATGCCCATGTCCCATGATGTCCGTGCCCCATGATGTCCGTGCCCCATGGTGCCCATGCCCCATGATGTCCATGCCCCATGATATCAGTGCCCCATGATGCCCGTGCCCCATGATGTCCATGCCCCATGATGCCCGTGCCCCATGATGTCCGGGCCCCATGATGCCCATGCCCCATGATGTCCATGTCCCATGATATCAGTGCCCCATGATGCCCGTGCCCCATGATGTCCATGCCCCATGATGCCCGTGCCCCATGATGTCCGTGCCCCATGATGTCCGTGCCCCATGATGTCCGTGCCCCATGGTGCCCGTGCCCCATGATGTCCGTGCCCCATGATGTCCATGCCCCATGATGTCTGTGCCCCATGATGTCCGTGCCCCATGGTGCCCATGCCCCATGATGTCTGTGCCCCATGATGTCCATGCCCCATGATGTCCGTGCCCCATGATGTCCGTGCCCCATGATGTCTTAAATATAGGTTTTAATGGACAAGGGATAAGTTTGGATTTAATATCTGCAGGACCAAATGGCCGACGAGGGGAAAAACTTTTCTTATAGACTGTACTGTAAATGGCCATGTCAACTTTATCAGTACTACCAAGGAGTCCCAGGATCTAAACTTTTCATTATCTTGTCATTAAGAACTCTCAATATCACTTATATCCATAAGGTGTCTAATCTGGATGAGATTATCCAGTCCACCTTCTACTGCAGAAGTATAGGAACAACATAATCTTTATGTTAACTGTGAGTATGTATTGGGCTAGGATGGGTGTATTGGGCTAGGGACAAGTAAGGATTCCACATTGCCCTGCCCACCCCACACACACCCATGTTTATACAGTAGGACGCAAAAGAGTGAAGGCAAGTATGTAGACCTGTTGTTCAGGATAGAGATACAAGCCACAAAATGCAGATTACTAAAATCACCAAAGTAATAAAAGTTGTATGATAAATGTGCAAGCTAATTTTAATTGTTTTACATGATAGTCTAATCCTTGGTCAACTAGACACTGATAGAGGAAAAAAATATGTAACAAAGTAGTACTTGTGTGGGAGACTGTAGTTAGAAATAATTAAATCTGATGCAATGTCTACTATTGCCACCAAACTCTATTCAATAAACTATAACTAGGCCTATAGTTACAAATCCTACATCTGATGCAATGTCTTTGTCACTGTTGAAAACGACCAATAGTGTGGGTTTGATGGGTATGCCCGTACTGTTAACAGTGCCACCCTCTACTGGAGTGCATTAATCGTAATGTGGCTCTGATGTCAGACCAGGGTATGTCTAAAAAAAAAAGAAGATGTTCCCACCAAGTTTAAGACTGATCTATATATATATATATATATATGTCTTCAGTGAATAGCATTTTCAATTTAAAAGCAATTTTGCCAGTGATTTCTGTTTTAATCGTACAGGAGAAGCCTTGCACATCATTTCCAAGCAGAATTGATGGTAAATGAGGCCAATATTGCATCTCTAGAGCTAAATAGATGATAGGAATGGCCTACAGTAGGAGGTAACTTGGCCTTAACATTTTCTGCCACATATTCTGCCACATTTTCAACTTTTTGAAGCATATTATTTGTTACAGAGAGGTCGTTTATGATAAATACCTCTTGCATCAACACAGATCTTGTAGTTTTAATAAAACCCTTCTTTGAAATGCATTATGATCAGATTTCTTATGATTGTACTCAGTCAGATAACCAAAAAAGGTCCTTCAGCTGCCAATCCCAGCCCATTCCTTCCCCTTCGGGAACCTCCATCCCCAACCATCACATCTCCCATTGGAGTTGAAGCCATCAACAGGATCAACTTTGCACCTCATCATTGGTCTGAAGGTGTAACCACCTTAAAAAGAGTTTAACATTTCTGTCCAATCATTGTCATACAACATATCTGTACTCTTTTGACAAATCTCTCAGTGTCTGAGCAATCAATTGAGTGAGGATTTGATTATTTGAAAGGGAAGAATGTTACAGTCTGGATGATTCTCAGGGTAGGTTTTGGTGAAAAATGGCAATTTCCGGCAATCTGAGAGCCTGTTCGGTGACTGATATTTTTGAAAGTAAAGGTGCTACAGTTATCAAAATAGTCTCAAATGAAGCATAATTTTGTTTTACAACTTCTCTTGACTTCCCATGTACACAGAAAAATATGTTTCTCTTCAAAGGCTGTGAGAGTGATGAAAGGTAGCAGAGAATTAAAGATTTCAGAAAACTTTTACCATGGTCTACTGAAGAAATGATTCTTTGTTCAGGTAGCCCTTCATCATAGCTTTAACCTGATATCTAGATCAATATTGCAGCTTGATTGGTTGGAAAATTATCAATTACCTTTCAAAACAAGTCAGGGAAACTTTAAGTTTTCAGGCCCATACTTGGTGAAAAGACCAATCAATACTGGCTATGATTGGCTGTTCAGTCCTAATTGCAATGTCTCCACTGTGATCACTGCCTGGCTTACAATGTTCTAGAGATATTCATGTTACAACTGGCAAGAAATCTATGTACTAACCATAGGATTCTGCTCATATTCTCGGTGTTTACTTCTTTATCAACTTCCATACAAACTTACAGCTTCATTAGTTTTGAAGATAATTTTACTATGGAAGTCAATGGGAAAAAAAATCAAACTTCAACTTTGCCTTCTTAGTACAAAGTTTTCAACCACACAATTTCATCCCAAAACAAGGAACACAATTAGACAACACTTATGTAAACTGTCTTCAGTTATAATACAATTCTGTCGACTCATTTTGTCACAAATGCCATCAGAGGGGCCCTTGATTGGGGGTCCCCACCCGGGGGGGCACTTCAATTTCTTTTTATACGGGTGTGTGGCTGAACCCCCGACTACCCTTACCCTTGCTAGGGCACTTGTTCGCGGGTTTTTTCTTCCAAACCCTACCCTTTCTAGGGAACTTTGTACATAATAGTCTTAGATTTTGCTCAAAATGTCTTAAAATGAACTTGTTTGGGAGAAAATTGTATTTTGTTCATGCTATTTTCATGAAAACTTGGAAAATATTCATGAAAATTTCTAAATTTTCCACGTGAATCGGGGTATTTCGCCAAAAGTTGACCCTTGCTAGGGACATTTTGCTGAAAGGTAGACCCTTGCTAGGGACATTTGTGGCTGAAACTGGAGGCTTGCTAGGGACTTTTCCTTGAAAAAGTACCCTTGCCAGCCGCACATATGTGTATACATCACATAGAGAGTGCCCCCCCGGGGGTCCCCATGTCCCATGTTGATTTTAAGAAATGGCTATGTCATCATGTTGTTTTTAAGAAATTGCCATGTCCCTTTGTAGATTTTAAGGAATGGTCATGTCCCTGTGTCGATTTTAAGAAATTGGTCATGTCTCATGTCACTAAGCAAAAAAAAAGCTCATGTCGCCATGTCGATTTAAGGGGTCTTGGGCCATATCAGAGTGATTACTCATTTTCTTGCCTACCCTGTCTCATATAATGGGGTCCTGTAATATAACTATTCATAGCTGAAACGTTATACTGACACTCCCCCATAATGATATTTATGGGGGAGTGTCTGATCATAACTACAGACAACAACAGTGGCGGATCCAGGATTTGGAAAAGGAGGGGGCGCGGCCCCAAAGGAGGGGGCACACCCCCTGTTTTGGGGCAAATTTTTGGGTCCAAATTATGTAGTTAAACTCTTAAGTACTGAGTAACAAGAAATGCCGTTGTGACCGCGTAAAAAAACGCCTCCCGCTGTTATTTTGTATTGTGAGACCTCATCACATGGGGCAAATGAAATCATCATAGCGCACTCCCGTACCGCTTCGCGGTACCGCCGCGTAGCGGCGTGGGAGGCGCTAAAAAATCCGCCACTGAACAATCAGGCTAAAGCACTAATATACAAATTAGTATTAATTTTTACACTTCTGTCCTACTGTAGCTGGGTGGCTCCACCAAGTAGCCACACTATGCCCCATTAGTGGTTGATAATTGGGCACCTCACTTGTACGGCATCCAGACTGGACTCCAACCAGTGTCCATGTGATCTGTTGCACCCAATGGGACACCAATAGCCCCAAGTTCCTGAACAGTAGTGATGTCAACTTGTGTGGTCATGTGATTAATAGAGGAGGAAATGAGGTTTAAAGAGTTTGTAAACTTGACTAAACTCCAGGTATTTGATATATGGTAATCTCCCGCGAATGACTTTTGTTCTGCTGAATGGATTTTAATAATTTAAATGTCCTATTATAACTTAGGGTGAGTGTAACATATCAAAAGAAATGTCTTGGTGTCCTTGTGGATCCAGGGAGAACTAAAACCCCGCATATAAAGCACACCCTATACAAGGGATATTACGGTACTATAGTAGGCCTATCTCACATACATAGTGCATGGCTGTCCCTGTCGCTATGCTAACTTTTTCCTTGTCTCACATTTCACCGGCCCATTTATTCACTGGAGAAGTTAGCATAGTGGCACCGAGTCTTTTGATGAGCGCCGGTATTGAATAAGCACCAATTATCATTGAAATTAAATAGTACACTATAAATTAAGGGCTTGAATAACCTCCAGGCTTGAACAAGGGCCATGGGGTAGAGGTAGGTTGAAATCTGTCATAGATTATAGACTGTGAGCGCCCGGGGCGCGTATATACAGGTCACTATAGTATACATGTACACTATCCCTGTAGCAGATTCCTTTTATCATTATACTGCCACCATTATATATTAGTGCTGGTTATAGTAGTGCACACGGAATGGGATCTCTCCTTGCCCCCCTACTCATAGAAAACAAGAAAAATGTGGCATGGACCACGGATAGGAGTTGCCATGGATGACGTCACGGCGGATGCATGACGTCACTAGTCACGTCATAGGCTCCCGGCCGCTTACGCGGCTTGCAACTCCAAAAAAACACAGGAGAGTTTGATTGTTATATCTTTATTACACCTAGAAACAAACACTACATTGCCACATACAAATAATTGCATATCCAGTAGAACCCAAAAGTAAAACCATGTAAGGACTGCATTGGTGCATCATGCTCACCCTACAGGGACTGGCATGATGCACCAATGCATTGTTGCATGATGCATTGGTGTATCATGCCAATCAATAGGCATGATGCACCAATGCATGATGCAGCCCTTACTAGGTGATAATAAGCGCTGCATGTTGATGAATACAAGTTGCTCCTTTAGTATAACAAAAATAAAACAAAATGGCTGTTATCACTGTTCCATTGTATCACTATCAGTTTGACAAAGTCCAGTTTCTCAGGGGTCGCTAATAGATTAACGCATCAGGTCCATCGGTCGTGATGTGTGATTGCAGCCCTGGTGAGCATATTCAGCCATGAGGCTACATTCATGCATCATACAGCACTTACCGTATTTGTTCTAATAAGCGCACATTTGCGGAAAATTAATTGTTAGGTGCTAAAACCTTATAAGAAAAAAATAATTCTAATAAGCGTACCCCCAAGAGCCTAAAATCGTGGATTTTTCTCTAAATATCTTTATTTTTGCACTTCATTTTACTGATTTTACACCAGGGTTGGACCCAGAAAGGTGGCGCTTATTAGAGAATGTGTGCTTATTAGAATGAATACGGTATGTAATGTAGAGTCAGCATGATGCATGAATGCAGCACTGGCTAGGAGACTAAGTAAAGCTGCATTCATGCATCATGCCGACCATTGCTTATGATGCATGAATGCAGCCGGTGCCCGGTCCCTGCACTCAATATATCTATCAAACACCATACTCGTTACAGGACTTTCATAACACACCCATACCACGGATTTTTTGGGGTAAAAAGCACCCCTTTTCCCTTATAAACAAGGAACTTTAGAGGTCTAAAATCACCCCTTTTTTTGGAAAACACTGACATGTTTCCAAAACTCCCCCCTATTTCTAAAAGCGCAGACTTTTCAGCACAAAAAAAAGAACATATTCCTTTACCAAATTAACCCCCTTTTCTGAAAAAAAAAGCTGACTTTGCCCATAAAAATACCCCCCTATTTTTCTCATAAAGTACAACCCTTTTCCCCCAAATCCAAGGACAAGCAAATTTTGAGGAAATACCCCCCTTTCTCCCTGTTTTTGGTAAGGTGCATGGTGTATTTTTGTATGCAGAGTGCAGGGACCGTGAGCCGGTGTGAGCCTGTACACACATGAAGCTACATTCACGCATCATACAACATTTCTGGAGTACTTATGCGATGTAGAAATAGAATAGCCTCGGCATGATGCATGAATGCAGCACCGGCTAGGAGACTCACTAGGGCTGCATTCATGTATCATGCCGACCATCTTGCATGATGCATCGACACATTAGCAGTCCTTAAATTGTTATTCAGAAGTCTGAAAGATGATAATCTCTGTATTCCATGTGATGATAACATGTTCCCCAGCCCTCTTGACTTCTATGGAACTTTACCCGTTAACCCTTTGAAGGCCGCTGATGCAGGAGTGCATCATGCCCATTGGTCATCATGATGCACCAATGAAGTGCTGGTGAGACTGCTCGCTAGCACTTCATTGGTGCATCATGCCAACCTTACGGGGTTGATACATATACTCCCAGAGGGTCGGCATGATGCTCCAATGTCGTGCAGTCTCGCCAGCACTTCATTGGTACATTAATCATGAAGACCAATGGGCATGAAGCATTAATGTATCAAGACCCCATAAAAGGGTTAATGACCCTTTACCATTTGTCTATGATTCCGCTCTTTTACCAGCACCAACGCAGTGCTGGTGAGTCCACCCTCTAGAGTCGCTTACGAGTTAACCACATAAGGTTATCAGGAAGCAAACATCAACAGGCCCTTAAGATGGCATCACATCTTAAATTACTGTGGCGCCAGGGCTATATTCATGCATTATGTCAAATCTTGGGTGGTTGAAACACTTGGATCGGTATGATTCATCAGTGAACGGTAAGTCTGCTCGCCAGCACTTCATTGTTGCATCTAGCCAACCATTAATAGTTCATAAAGGTTGAAAGGGTCGAAGGCTGTTCCCACTTCTCCTTTTGAATTGTCACAGACACCGGAACTCATGAGGCAGCAATGGCTTCTGGGAAGAGTCCTGGGAACCAATACTGGGTCTCAGGTTTGGCCTGAGTGTCGACCCACGCCAAGCCCTCCTTCACCATATAGTCCTGGAGGCAGAACAGAGAATAAGGTTAGAAAAAATATAGGGTGTGCATTGTCCCAATGCATCAAACTCAGCAACTGGGTGTTAATACAGGTCCACAATAGCCAATACCGGGTCTGAGGTTTAGTCTCAGTGTCGATGCAAGCTAAGCTTCCTTCGATATACCGTAAGCTCCCGAGTATAAGGTGCATCTAATATATGGGGTTTTAGTTCTACATGGATCCGCTCTCCATCCAAGTCGTAATAGGATATAAGGGCTCCAGGGGGCCTGGGGGGCCCTAGCTACACATAGCTTTTTGAATTTTGAAAATTCATTTTTTTTGCACCCCCCATCATTGGCAGTCAAAATTCGCCCCCCCCCCCCCCCCGCTGGAGAACCATTTAAGCACCTGTTTTTCATTTATATATAGTAACGCGCTGGCTTTTTTTCGAAGAAGGTGCTGAAAATAAATAGATGCTCAAAATCTTAATACAAAATTTACTTCTAATAAGTGCACACGGTCACCCTTAAGTACGCCTTATACACGGGTTGCTGCAGTTGTTAGTTAGGGCACATTGTGGGCGCTAATCATGTGAAGCTTGTTAGCAGTGGTAATCACCAAGTCTCGACCCGTCAGACCGCTGAGTCTAGTTAGACCAATAGGTGAAGCCTTAGACAATACTAACAGTGTTTCAGTACGCTTACACGTGGCTTCATGACACATACTGTAAATTCCCTTGTACCGGTATATCGTAATTGCTTGTTTAAGCGCAGGGCTCTCAAATGAGCGCAGGTCCTGTATGAGCGCAGGGGTAGGACCCCTCTGAAATCTAAAATTCCTCTTTAAATGGACCTCAAATGAGTGCAGGTCCTGTATGAGCGCAGGGGGTAACAGAGAGCTGACATGTATGAGCGCAGATGTGCTTAACCAAGCAATTACGGTAAGCCATGGCTAGTACCAGAACCCAACCCAAGATCCATTTATTAGAAAAAAAGTTATTCATTTTGAATTTTTTAGAATTACATACCAACTCCGGCTTATGCCAGGGTCCAGCTTATACGAGGGAATTCACGGTAGTGAAAGAACTGGCCTGTATGGGCTTCCTTGTTTGACGTACTGTAACACCCCTGTATATAAGCCACACCGCTAACTTTGGAAAAGGCTAAAAGTCTCACCTGAGGCTTGAGAATTTCAATTTTAATAGTGTTCTATAGTATCAAAACCCTTTAAGCCGCACCCTGAGTTCATGATGATTCTATTCCAACCTAGCGGGATATATATATCATTGACCAGATCTGATAAAAAAAAAATCACTTCATTCACTGCAGACATTTAAGGGTGCATTACCTAACACCTGGTACCCACCACGCTGGCTGTTATCAGTCGTTATCTCGCAAGGTACCAGATGAAGCAGGGATCACCCCACTAAGGATCCCGCTAGCTGGGAATAAGCCGGTTTATTGATAACTCTTAATTATCTAGGTGTGATTAAATCCTTGACCCCGCTTCAATAAAGTTTTACCCCTTACTGTGATTTGCTCCTAGTTGATGTAAACATTTGCGAAACAACCGCAATAATTGGTATATAGCAATATCCAGTTTATTAATAGCTCTAAGTGTAACCTAAACTCTATATAATTACTGCCTATGGGGGATGATTATAATCAAGGTATATCTCTACATCACCCTAAAGCTGACTGACCCTGGTCAACTCAGACCAGGGATGTAAGTCAGGAATAGGCAAAAATCAGGAACCATAAGTTCACTTTATATAAAAGCTTTCTATTTTTCACAAACAGCCCTCCTTACCACTCATGTAAGGAAAATAAATGTCATTCAAAAATTTCAGAAATCAGGAAATCCTGAAGACTTACATCCCAGTCAGACCAACGTGAAGGGACGGGTCAAGGTGGGGGGGGGGGGGCAGGATGGTAATTGTAATCAAAGTTCATGAATCTCAAATTGTAATTAAATATTATAATACCGACAATGGGAAATTAGATACATCAGGTACATAACGAGCTGAAACCCTGGATACTATGACGTCCCTAGGCCTAGGTTTATGACCCTTTGTCATCATGATGCACCGATATATAGGGTCAGCATGATACTGAACCTTTCAAGGGCCGCTGATGCATTAATGCATCATGATGCATCAATGCAGCCCTGGTGAGCTACATTCATGCATCATGCCGACCCAACGGGGCTGATATGTCCCCAGGGGGTCACCATGATGCTTCAATGATGTGCTGGTGAGTAGTCTTGCCAGCACTTCATTGGTGCATCATGACGACCATCATCATCATCCTGCATCAGGGGTCCTTTAAAGTTTAACACAGCATTGTGGAGTAGCCAATGGACAGAGTGCATTAATGTACTTTTAGCTCTAAAACCTTGGCTTATCACCATTTCAGATCCAAGTTGCGACCTTTAGGATTGCTCTAACAGAGAGGTGCGACTTATAGGCAGAGTTTTGACACGAGGACAAAATACGACGAGCCTTATAAATAACAATCTTTTATATAAAAAGGAAATGAAGCTTTCTATGTACATATTAAATTCAGATTGTAACTATGTTTACATTAACAATATAAAAGAGTTTTGATTTACCTACATTTCTGTACAAAAAACATTGCACAATCAAACCAACGTACAGCAATAGACAATGGTCAATTCATAGGTCACCTTATCCTTTTCAGCAAAAAAACGTTAGGCGAAAAGGTGACTAAACCTATAATAGACCCGAGGTCGAACCTCGGGTCTAATAAAGAAAATAGAATCTGATGGGCAAATGACTTAAACAAGCTATCCAGAAGGGGGCAAGATGTTTTTCATGAATGCTCTGTTTTCAGAGGGAGGGGGTTGATGTTCAGACAAGCTGGCGATTAAGAAAATCGGAAATTCACGAATTTGAATACATGCGAAAATGTCTTTTTGAACAAAAATTATACACGCTAAAATGTCTAGGATGAGAAGAAGACCAAAATTTTACCCCCCCCCCACCCCTAAAGTCCTAGCTACTCATGGTCTTTTCGAATTTCGAAGATCCATTGAGTAGAACAAAAGTTATTTCATTTTTAATTCTTCTAGCAGGTTTTTCAAGTCTAGGTGCGTCTTATACACAGAGTATTATGGTAATTTCTAATGCATCATGCCCATTGGTTGTCATGATGCACCAATGAAGTGCTGGCAAGCATCATTGGAGCATCACTCCGACCCTCCGAGAGTACCGTAATCTCCCGCGTATAAGGCGCGTCATATACGGGGGTTTTTAGTTCTCATTGCATCCACAAGGGGGTCTCCAAGACCTTTCTTTTGATGTTACTTGCCTCCTTAGCAATAATAGGATATATGGTGGTCCAGGGGGTTCCTAAGTTACACATAGGTTTTTCTAAAAAATTCATTCAGTAGAACCAAAGTTATGAATTTTTCATTTTTTTGAGAATTTTCCAAAACTCTAGGTGCGCCTTATACGCGGGCTGCGCCTTATATGCGAGAGATTACGGTATATATGTATCAATCCCGTAGGGTGAGCATGATGATCCAATGAAGTTGGCGAACAGACTTGCCAGCACTCCATTGGTGCATCATGACGACCAATGGGCATGATGCACTCCTGCATATGCGGCCTTTAAAGGGTTAAAGGTTCGATTATAATATAATGTATGTCTAGTACACACCAATGCGCGGTTAATTCTCTCTCCTTCCCATCCTAACGTCTTCATGTGGCTTCGCGTGATGCAGCCAGAGCTCTGAAAAGAAAAAAACATCACCTGAGACATTACAACAAGGTCATTATTTAATTTTGATAAATTCTAGTCAATCTTATCACCATTTATTATACAATAAATTCCCTCGTATCAGCTGCACCCGGGGTTTGAGACGAGGCTCATCCCAGGCTTGAAAATAGACAGTTTAGTTCCCCTAGTATAAGCCGCACCCTGAGTAAAGGTGCACCTTATAAGCTGCACCTATAAGTTGGTTCTGGTATAAGCCGCAGCATATATATGAGGGAATTTACAGTATTATCGGAAAGTTTCCATTCGGTAAAATGACGCCTGGATCCACGACAACATTGATGTAAAGTTTGTTTTTGTTTTTGTTTTAACCAAAGATTTCATTATTTATAAGATAAATCTTATAAATTATTATTATTCTGAACCCAACCTTGGCTTGTTGTAGCAGAGTGGTATGGTCCATGGTGAGTTTTATTTACTATTTTTTTCAAATCCTACATTAATTAATTATCTATAAAATAAATCACATATTTCTAACCCTACCTCAGCTTGTTGTAGCACAGTGGTATGGTCCATGGTGAGTTCCCCGGGTACTGATTGTACAAGGAAACTGTCACCGACTGGGATCAGCGTGAAACCGTTACCTAACGTCTTCAACTTACGGATTGCTGTCAGCACGTCCGTCCTGTCATACATGATAGAAATTGATCTACATGAAGTTACAGTAAAATATCAATTTTGATTCATCAATTTTTAAAACACTTTTTAGAAAATGCATTAGTGCATTGGTCCTTGGTCGGCATTCATGTGCGAGTGAGTAATAGTTGTTTAACGCCATTCCGACAGCTAAGGTCATATTCATGGCGAGAACTACATTACCCAATATCACAGAGGAATGTGTCAGTGCCCGCGCACATGTGCACCACACACATCCTGAGGGGATAGCAAAGAGGAGAAATAGGCCCTTTTAAGTGGGCTAGAGAAGCCCGCGGCATCATACCGATATTATGGGGTCGATAGACACAACAGGGTTTGATAAAGAATCAAAATAATGCATTAATGCAGTCTCACCAGAGCTGCATCAATACCTTATGGCAAATCTTAAACCCTTTAAGGGCCCATCACATCCATTAGTCGCCATGATGCACCAATGAAGTGCTGGCGAGACTGCTCGCCAGCACTTCATTGGAGCATCATGCCGACCCTCCAGGAGTATATGTATCAACCCCATAGGGTCAGCATGATGCTTCAATGAAGTGCTGGCGAGCAGTCTCGCCAGCACTTCATTGGTACATCATGCCGACCAATGGGCATGATGCACTAATGCATCAGTGGCCCTTGAAGGCTGAAATGATACCGGGTGACTCACATTCACACTCCATACATCGTCATGATGCACCAAGAACTTGGGAGTATATCACACCAGTCGGACCAGTATGATGCAGTTCCTCAGTGCATCATTCGAACCTTATGCAATAATTTAAAGAAAGGGAATATTACTTCATTCGAGAGTTGTCTCTAGTAGCTGAAGGTTATATCATAGAATCCCGATTATGCTATGTAGACCCCTATCTTTTTAAGACATTATATTACAACCGTAAGTGATCAGAATAACACTAGGTGGCAGTAGTTGACCTACGTGCTGATTTCTTGAGCCTTGCGCCCCCTGGAGGCTGCTACTCGCTGCCGTAACTCTGTTAACGAGATGAGTCCTGCCAAAAAAATGAGGAAACATTTAATTCTTTAAGGGACGCTTTAATGCATTCACACAAGAAACTCACCAGGGCTGCATTCATGCATCATGCTGACCAGAAGTGGTCGCTAAGAATCTCCATGATGCTCCAATGAAGCGCTGCCGAGCAGACTCAGCTGCACTTCATTGGTGTATCATGATGAACAATGGACTTGATGCACTCCTGCATTAGCAGCATTTAAAGGTTTAATCAACTCTTTAACGGGTCAAATTCGACAGATGACAGAATGTCACCAAATTCAGACTCCAACGGAGATATAGTATACGTAAAAAGCGTGTATATAGCTGCAGCTTATAAACCATCTTAAGCCCTTGGTGCGGCTTATAAATATCAATTCCGGGAACTGGTGCGACTTATACGAGGGGTTTTTACTTATAAAGACAACAGTAAGGAATGGGGGCCATTTCAGACCCTTGGTGTGGCTTATTCATAAATAAGAAAGCCATGAAGTCAGGGTGCGGCTGATACATTTATTTCATGGTAAGAACATAGTCTACTATAGATAAGTACCGCAATGCCATCCCCGAGGTGGGAGTGCAGAAAAGAGGCGACGTTCTGCACGCCCCCTGTTCTGCACACCACACAGCTACATAAATGTGAGTTTTGAAACCATGAAATGAATACAGCATTTCACTTAAAAGTGTCTCCACTCCCAGTTTCTTCACTCATGGGTGTGCCTTCTAGGGTCGTTTGGAACAACAACAAACCTATGCATGAAGAAACTGGTCGTGTCAACACTTCACCGCGTAATTTTGTCTTCGAGCTTTTATGGTAGTGTTCTCCCTGTGTCAGGGTGCGGCTTACATGTGGGAATTTTAGAGTCCTTATTGATTTAAAATATAAACAATCACAATACAACAAGACGTACCTCCGTTCCTGTGGTTGGTGGCCATACAGACCTCAATGACTTGGACACCAAGTTCATAGTAGAAGTCACCGACTCCGAGCATCTCCGACCAGAAACCCTTACCCGCTGTCAAAATACAAATAAAAATATATGTATACATTTATTGAATTCAATGCTTATAAAATATGGTAAAATTTTGAAGCCAGTACGAGGCTGACCAGCCATAAATCTATAATATCCTAGTTATACCCTAGCAGAACGGGGCCGGTTCTCATCGAAGAGGTCGGTGTGGCTTATAGCAGCTTCTTCGGGTGAGGGCTAATCCATACAGTCAACGTACGTTATACATGTATGCAGATGCATGAATTTTTTTCATAAATTCATAAGCTCTTCACATACTGGACGTTAGTTAAGATAAGCAACGGCACCAATACAGGAAAAGCGAGTAATCTTCTCTAGGTGAGCATGGCCAAAATTATAAAACACCTGATGAGGAAAAAAGATGTTACATACAGTATAGGGACAGGAGTGTAACATGCCCATTGGTCTCCATGATGCACCAATGAAGTGTTGGCGGGTCTGCTCACCAGCACTTCATTGGAGCATCGTAACGACCCACTGGGAGTATGTTAAGACTGTAGGGTCGGCATGATTCATGAATGTAGCCCTGGCGCGTCACTCGTCAGGGCTATATTCAAGCATCAGGAGGACCTATGGGCATGATGGATTAATACATTACACTTTAAAGTGATAAACACTTACACGCCAGTGGGTCAACACCGATAGAGGCACACATCTCCTGGAACTGGAATCTGAACTCAGGACTGCGGCGGATGTCATCTTTGTGGTTTTGTGCAAACTCCTCCAAGTAACTACGAAAGGAGTCGAGCTGCTTGGACAACTAAAACAAGAAAAATGCATTTATTACCATTATCCATAGTTTTCAAGTATGGAGGATGAGAATTTTGATAATGTGCTTGAAGTATACCCTAATTACTCGTTTGAGCGCAGGGTAGGCACACTTCCCCGTCCCCCGCAAAACCAAAAATGTCTTTTTAAATGGTCTCAAATGAGAGCAGGCCCTGTATATGCACAGGGACAGGGCTAACAAGTACTTGATATTCATGACAACAGATAAACCTTAAACTGGCAATTACAGCAGTACCCGTGGATTACGTACCGAGTTCTACCAGAAGTCGGCAGGTGTACAAATTTGCCTCGGCTTTGGCAGGTATGTCTTACCACTTTAATGTGTGACTTAAGAGATACGAAAAACTTCTTTCATAATTTTATCATTGTGTCTTATCTTTGGGAACTTCTAAGCTACTGAGAGTATGTAGTACCGTAAATTCTCTCGTATAAACTGCAGCTTATACCAGAATTCAAATCCAAATTTGGCTTATAGAAACAGCTTAAAGTCAGGGTGCTGCTTATATGTGGGTTTTTACACCATAAAATAGTACTAAACTGCCAATTTTCAAGCCCCAGATGAAGCTTATAGCCTAATCTCAAACTCGGGTGCGGCTTATACGAGGGAAATTACGGTAATACTCACCTGAGCGACTTGATCGGATGCAATCTCTTCGCCCTTGTCTCTGTACCGTGCCTGTAATAAGAGGAGTACATGTCGCATGGGTAACATTCTCGTCTTTTTAAGCACCGAATAAGCACCTGTATTGAATAAACCATTCTGGGTATGGGGTACAAACCCCAAAGATAATAGTCCACCAGAAGTCCTATAGGACTGAGTTAAATAGGAAATGTACTAGAAAAGGACGCTTATTATAAACATTAAACAATAAACTGTCTGCGCGTCCCACAAAAACTCACCACCCCCCTGTTGATTAATAGTGACCACTCGATATTCAGGCTAATAATGGGGGTTTCATGGGATTCCACATGTCATTTGTCGATTTTGAGAAAGGCCATTGTCATATGTCACTATTCAAGTTTGTAATTTCTCATGTCCTTGTCACTATATTAAAGGGGGCCTAGCATTGTATTGCACGCCCGCATTAAAAAGTCAAGTGACCACCCATAGCCCAATCAGGGCATCACCAGTTTTCCTCTGGGCCCTGCGAATTTGTGAACGATCTTGTGGCAGGTACCGATGCTGAAAATCACCGTTCTACCCCCCATTAAACTAAAGCTCCGTGTGAGATGTTGATTTTAAGAAAAGCTCATATCCCATGTCACTAGTACTTTTCTCCCTTGACCTTGTCACTAGAAGCTCCATGTCATCTGTCAATTTTGAGAAAAGCGAGGGGGGGGGGCCCTTGGTGGGGGGGGGGGCCAAGACCCAATAAAACTTCACACTGCCACTGGGGGGGTCAAAACTAAATATTGCCACTTCAAATACCCATCGCGATGCATCATTCCATGTGCGAATCCGATTTTTTTTTTTTGGGGGGGGGGGCATTTTGCAAAATCAACTCTTAGTCGGGGGTAACGATAGTGGTGTGGGGGGGGTCGGAAAAAATCTTAATCTAACAATCTGCCTAAATCCATTTAGCCCCCCCCCCCGTATAGCTCTCAAGTTTTGATGAAGCCAAAGAGTGAGACTTTGCCCGAACGCTCAGAAATATCTTAACATTACGGGAAATATCGCAATAAACCTAAATTTGGCCCCAAGAAAATTTTGAAAAATGTAGAGGCAAATTGGCTGTTTTTCGTACACAAAACAGTGGGTAAAAGTCCAAGTTCATTATACAAGCCTATATTTTTCCCACTACCTACTTTGGTTGGGATACCGCATACAGTCAATGAATTTTTATTTATCATAATTTCAATTCAAACTGTATAAAAGTGCAGCCTGATGAGTCCCATTGGATGAAACCGCTCACTTTTGTAGACCCTTCCCCTCTACAAATAGTTTGTACCAGCCCCTGTCAAAACAGTTGTTGACAGCACCTGTCAACTGACAGTCACCAAGCAACCCTACCCCATGGTTACTTGTAATGTCACTGGTAGTCTTGGATACTGGCATTATGATGTCATAAAGAAGGTTCAACTGAGAATCTTCATACAAGCGGTAGCTGCCTTCAAGGACGGACTGATATTTCTTTCCCCCTACCACTATACAAGCCTATACTGATATTTTTAAGCCTAAAATGCGTGAGAAAAGGCCTCCTCTGCGTGAGTGCGTGAGATAAGCCTCAAATGCGTGAGACTCACGCCAAATGCGTGAGAGTTGAGAGCTCGCAATAAATGACTCGTCCCTAAAGAGCCCAGAGTAATGCTTAATGGGGCCTCGAAAACTATGAGTGCACTTATTCACACCTACCAGAATCCCACGTCCTGTCTACTTGTCAGTGACTGAGTCTGAGAGTAACGTCTTCAAGACTTCAGACTTCAGTAAGGGAGTGATCATTTTTTAACAACAGGGGGGGGGGGGCTGGTGGGTTTGCGCGCGGACACGCGAAAAAAATTTCGACCCCCCCCGTCTTGAGGGGGTAAAATTTTTTCAACCCCCCCCCCCAACAGGGACAAAAATCGCGCGCGAACGTCCCCTTTTAGCCTATTCTCTCGAGTGGTCCATGATGCGAGTCGGAGAGTTTAAGCAGGGACGGTTTAAGCTGAGACGTGGTTGAAGCAGGGACATGTTGTAGGCCCCCTATCTCTGTCTGACACATCATTGAAAACAAATAATTCATTGAAAACGATTAAAACCATGATAACATCCCTCTCTTCTTATAGAATTTGAATATTAGCCCTAACCCTAGTGATACTGTCCCTACGCCGTAGAATCATGAAATGGGTAAAGATAGGACTCTTGTCTCTGCTTAAACCGTCTCAGCTTAAACCTCTCTGTCCCTGCTTAAAGTTAAACTCTCCGACTCGCGTCATGAATACCGTGCGGGGTTTTCCACTGACCCCCCCCCCATCAGACTTTGACTCTGATTCAGAGGTACGGGGTATTGTCTATTGAAAAGATTCTGACCCCCCTGGTCAAGGGGTTGAAAAAATTCTGACCCCCCCCTCAAACCCACCAGCCCCCCCTGTTGTTGAAAATCACTCCCTAACTTAGGGAGTGATTTTTAACAACAGTTAGGGCCTAACTAGTCTACTTTAAGTAGTACTTATCATGTTATGGTGGGCGATAATTGAGGTATTTCACAAGTTGTGGCAATTTTTCACTCACCTGGGCGAGGTTTTTGTTCTTAATGGCGGCGATACCAGCACCACGCCGACGCATCTTGTTGTCCCTCCTTCTTGGGTGATCCCAAGGTACTTCTAGACTTTAAAAATCCTCATTAACTTGTGAAGTTGTGTATTTGGAAGTAAGAATTCGGTCTTGTGTTTTGGTTTGACTGGTGTCGGCAACTAGTGTCGAAAAGGAGAACTGTGCGCGCCTGTGGCACCGTCTATGAACTACGAGAGGAACGCACGTTTTCCCGCCTCGTCAGAAAGGCTATACACAAAGACTTACAATATAAATCCGTACATCTCAGTGTATTACCGGAAGTGACGTCATCATCAATAGTGGAAAGATACCTTAAAGGAAGCAGTATTTTATAATTACCTAGGAAATATGTCTCTCACATGTCCTTATTCCCAACCCAGTACAAAAAGTCCCTCAGAAATACATTTCAGCTTCTCTACAGGGGGTGTCTTAATGCCTCGGCTTACCGAGAATAACCTTGATTTTTCCTCATTTTCACCCCTCCGTCAAATATCTGCTTACCACAAAGGAACCGATGAGCACAATGACCTGAGAATTGGTATCCTTATTGCCAAAGAGTTATTCTGCATGGTACAAATGCCAGGTTTGGGGTTTCAGTTTTTATTTCTCAGAAATCTACGCTAATATAGCAGAGGAAAATAATGAAAATCTATCAAAAATCACAATTTTTTGTCAAAAAACTGATTTTTCAGAGGCTTTACCTTGCTCAGAATACACTGTACTGTCCATATTACATCTCCCAATACTGTTAACGAAATCTGTTCAAAATTTCATGTATATTTGAGCATTTTTAATGGTTTAATGGACTCTAATGGGGTTCAATACCGAGGTGGCTCGGAATCTTCCGAAGCTGCGTAAGCTCACATTTAAGCCCTATAGCTCCAATATCCAAGCACCTATGGGTCAAAATAGGACATATACTGACCAGTTATTGTGATTTTTATACAAAATCTTGATTATTTGAATATCTACACTTCTAAACCCACACTGGGAGGCATATGGGTGATTGGAGCTGAAAATTAGTGAAATTCCAGTTCTCTCCGCAACCTTAAAACCCACATTTTCCTTCATTTTTGACAGTTTCCCTGCTTATAAGGACAAAATAAGGGTTGATTTTTCATGAATAACCAATTCCTGATAAAATTGATAGCTTTTGGTTCATGTTTAGCCTGTATTTAAATATGTCCATTCCATAGGCCTATGGTTCTCTTAAGGTATCGGACCACCAAAACATTCTGCACTATAATTTAATGTAACTCATGCACCCGTAAAAGTGGAATTTCACCTTTCAAACACTCCAAATCACTCAAAATCATGAAGAGGCACATTTTCCCCCTCTCTGGGTGTCAGATCCAGACGTCGTTCACCAACCCAGTTTTTCTGTATGTGCATATGT
Organism: Acholoe squamosa; assembly: GCA_949317995.1. Classification (NCBI taxonomy): domain Eukaryota; kingdom Metazoa; phylum Annelida; class Polychaeta; order Phyllodocida; family Polynoidae; genus Acholoe; species Acholoe squamosa. The sequence goes on from OX439045.1 coordinate 3,479,872, forward strand.
TTGAACCCATCCCCATTTTGGCCTATTCTGCACACAATTAGTGATTATTTCCAACCTTTTTTTAAATGAATATTTTGGGATCCTAGACAAAGGAGCTGTCCCTTGTACCCCATATATTCTGAATCACAACAGGTTAAACATTTTATCTATGCTTTATTTAAAAGTTTGCAATGATTTTGAACTCTAATATAGACCAATCACAGCCCTCCAAGTCCTAAATCCGTACATCTCAGTGTATTACCGGAAGTGACGTCATCATCAATAGTGGAACGATACCTATTAGAAGTTTTACGTAAAAAAAGAATGATTGAACTAGTTAAATAATATGTTATGAATTGTTTAAGGTATATCTATGTATTAGTGCCATGTTAAAAAAAGAAGATATTGCCCTGCGCAAGGAACATTTATATCGAAACTAAAAGCAGCGGCTAGCTCCGTATCACGTGACCAATTTTGTCGAGCAAGCTATCATGGCAGATCAAAACAAACCGGGACGAGTCTATGCCTTCAAAAAAGAGTAAATATTGTTGAAATTCTTTATTTAAAAGCAATTTAAACCCGTAGGCCATGGCATAAATGCAAATGTCAACTCACAGTGAATAATTTAGGATCATATTCCCAGAGGTGCTTCTGCCCGTATTCAACGAGGCCTTATAGGCCTTCTGCCCGTATTCAACGAGGCCTTATAGGCCTAAATTATTCACTGATCGTTGACATTTGCTTATGTCTACAGGTTGCTAGTCTACCAAAGGTAGATAAGTGATTGCTAGTCTACCTGAGGTACTACCCTAAATTAATAAGCGGTGCGGTCCAAAAATATCCAGTATCGCTGACACTTGACAAACAATTTCAAATACTTAAAATTTCCTCAGAACTAAGCCAAATATACCAGATTGTAGCTTTTAAAATGGCAAAAATCATAAACTAGGTCTGCCATAACGAAGTACAATCAGATTTTTTGCAAAGCGCCATGGAAACCATCGATGTGATTTTGTGGTCTGCCACCTGAGTTACTACATACCTATCGTCGGCCCCTTTGGTCCAAAGTAAATGAACTAAATTATTTTCTTTCTTTTCCAATCTTTTTTTTTTAATATTCTCCAAGCCTCCAGGATAATTTTAGTGCCAATATATACACAGACGGCCTGTTTAGAACCCATTTTCTAGGAATTCCTAGTCTAGTTCAGGTAGTCTAGCAATTCCTAGTCTACCTCAGGTAGAGATCCCTTATCCACCTGAGGTAGAGGAGGCATACTTTGTCACGGAAACCGGCCAGGAGCCCTTCATCAGAAGATGACTCAACTAACGAGTCATGGAGTGCAAGTGATTCTGACTAAAATCACTTGCACTTGTGCATGCATGTGCAAGTGATTCTAGCTAGAATCACATGCACTGCACACTATGGTGCTAATCTCAACTTTGAAAATTATAGACTCAATATTTTTCGATGTATTTATTATATTTATTTTATTTTCATTTCAATTGGTGCAAACATTGAACACAGTGGAGGACACCCACCAGATCTAATTTGGTGTGAACATTTAACATGGAGGAGCCCACTCAACACTTGCAATTGGATTCTACCTTTAATTGGTATTATGAGGTGTAAACATTCAAAAGACAATGCTGATATACCTTCAGAATGTGTGAGCTGTCTCCAAACTACACAAGGAACAGGTATTGTGCCCACAGACTATTCGATTAAACCACTATCTCAGTCATTTTTTTAAGAAATTGTGCATGTTATTTGATGATGTTGCATGAATAAAACTATTTCTCCTGTTTTTGACTTTGTACGAGATCTATATGTTTGGAACAATTGCTGAAGATTTCACATTGATATCTCAAATACAAGTACCTGTTGCTAGGGTGAGCAGTGACTGATGTGCTCATCAACTGCCCACAAGCCGCTCGCTTTGATCACGCGTAGCTCAAAATAATAGTCCTCACGTTTTTAACTTAGAAAAATAAAATAAAATACTTAGAATTTAGGTAGCGACTCATGCAAGGGCTCTATAGAAAGGTATTGATTCGCTTTATAACTTGGTATAGCTACATTTGGAAAGGAATATGAGGAGACAGATATCCGGTTATAAAAGCGGCAACAAGGTTTATTCAAGTTCCTAACTACAGTAATCTAAGAGGGTTCTGGGTTGTGATATATCTCTCAAATATAGGTTACTAGGATAAGTATTTGGAGCCAAAGGGGATATAACTCCTCTATGTAGAGAACCACTAAAGATTGCAACCCCACGAGTCACCAACCTGACTATATATAGTCACAGGGGTTGGGTGGCGACCCCTCGTATCCAAGCCAAAAAGCCCAGTGAATATTGCTGCCACCGTTCCCCAGGCATAACCATCTCAGACCCGAGAGGATGCCCCACTCCGGAACTGGCCAACTCATATGCTATAAGACGCTAACCATGCCCCTTCACAATCATTGATATGAATGTAGCATTTACTATATATGTAGTTTGTTTTATTGTTTTAATGGTACAACAACTCTTTCCCCTTCTCACTGATGAATTATCACAGAATGTGTACAAAGGTTGCCTCTAGGGAGTTTGCCCTATTTGATATAAAGCTGTGTACTGTTAAGAGTGCCGTAAATTCCCTCGTATAAGCTGCATTCCTCCTATAAGCCGCACCCTGACTTTAGGAGAATGCTATAAGCTGCATAGGAGGCCTATAGGCATATAGCACTGTGTGGCCACAATGAGTACAAGTTTTGGCAAAACAGCATTGTGCGGCCAAGAGTTACTGTGTGGCCACACTGAGTACATGCCTTGACAACACAGTGCCTACTATGCAGCCAAGCCCTTGTCTGCACAGTGCCCTACTGTGTAGAGAAGGTGTCATCGGGTCACCTAAGCCGCACCCAGACCAATCCTTTATAAGCCTAATTTTGATTTGAATTCTGGTATAAACCACGGCTTAAATACAAAAGAATTTATGGTGATTGATATCAGCTAATGTGAACACATCTCACACATAATTATACCCATTCAAATTACACGAAAACAAGGTCCCCAAAAATGAAAGACTCTTGTAGAAAATAAAAGTGAAAAAATGCTTTATCATAACATCAACTAGATAGCCCTTAGGGATTGATCCTTTTTTAACTACAGGGGGTTTGGTGGGTTGAGGGGGGGGGTCAGAATCTTTTCAACACCTCTGATGGGGGGGTCAAAAAAATTTCACCTGTTTTCAGTGGAAAACCCCGCGCGTTACTATAGGCCTAAAGGGGACGTTCTCGCACGATTTTTGTCCCTTATGAGGGAGGGTTGAAAAAATTTTACCCCCTCCAGGGGGGGGGTCGAAATTTTTTTCTCGCGTCCGGGCACAAACCCACCAACCCCCCCCTGTTGTTAAAAAATGATCACTCCCTTATTAAAAAGCATTTCTTGTGGAATTATCCAACGGAGCAAGAAATGGATACAGCGACACATTCAACCTGTCCCAATGTACACGGAAGAACGCCACTTTAAGGGCGATCTTGTACAATAAACTATATCAATCAATCAATCAACAAGGTCCCAGAAAAATGAAAGACTCTTGTAGAAAAAAAGGTGAAAAAATGCTTTACCATAACATCATCTAGATAGCCCTTATTAAAAAGCATTTCTCGTGGAATTATCCAACGGAGGAAGAAATGAATACAGAGACACAATCAACCTGTCCCAAACTACCATAGTACAGCTTGCGGATAAAGCATCCCCACGTTAAAAAAAGAAAAAAAATGCTTATTCAACACGGCCCTCAGCTTTGCTGACTTGCACTAGATCTAACTTTTTGAATGTTTTTGAGCCTCAGGGTTTCTGATATCTATGTGATAATCTTTTATAGAACTCAGTGGCGTCTTAAAGGGGCCCTGGCACAGCAAAGTACAGCATGGGTACCGACCCAAAGATCATTGGTAAACTCGCAGGAACCAGCAGAGCACCCTGATTGGTCAATGGGTGGTCACGTGACCTTTTAATGCAGGCACGCATTCGCCGTGCCAGGGCCCCTTTAACTCTTAGAGGGCCGCAAATGCAGGCATGCTCAATTTATGGGTCTGTTAATCACCGCATGTCATTGATGCATCATGATGACCAATGGGCATTATGCACTATAAAGTGTTAATTATTCAAACAGATGGAGGGTCCTGGTTGTTACACCTCGTGCCATCACACACACAGTACTGGTCTCCTCCTGCTTGGTAACATCCTGCACGTCTACGACTCACACTGTGTCCCGGACTCAGACAACCTCGCGACACTTCTGTAACAAAAACATTTATATCGAGATGTTATATATTGAAATCATTACCGATATACATTAAACATCCTTACATATGTTTCATTGCTATACATCTTAAACCTAACAATACAATGTACACCAACACTGCCTGTCTATACCTGTACTGAGCCCTAGTTACATATACTGATACTAGGGGTGGCCCCAGTCTCTCTCTGTATATAAACGCTGTGTCCAATCGTTACAGAGACCACAGGGGCAGAGTCAACCACTACCTGCCACCAGGTGTCAAATTAAAGAACTACCCTATCTATCCAGAGTTAGCCAGTGTGTTACTGGTGAAAATACAGCACAGTAGAGACATAGTGTGAGTAATGTGGGAACTAGTTTTCATTGTATACCATTCAGCTCTATACCAGATTGACTTCACAGACTCGAAAATAGTGGAAGTGGGTCTCTAATGTCCTCTACTGTACTCTCTTATACATTTCATACTGATATAGATCTGACCAGTGGTCTTAATGTTGGAACTCAACTCAATAATTTATGAAGAATTTACAAATTTGGTCATTTCTAGGTTTTCAGAAGAACTCAAAGTAAGCCAGATGGGATAAATGTCTTCCTTCTTACACAATGTCAAACCCATTAAATGCAGCCAGTAAAACCCAAAGTGTTTTTGAGGTAGATGTATCATTGAATGATTGCCATATTTGGTAGTATATTTGCATAATGCAATTTCCCTGGCCATGCAGCTGCACCCAGACATGCTGGTATTAGTTCTTGAATTTGCCACTAGATGTCGTCTATATTGCGCAGTTGGATCACCCCCCCCCCACCGGAGAGACCAGAATGTGCCACCTTACCATCAACATGTAAACATGAGTCTACATATGCTGGAATGAATACACCTTTACTGCTAACTGATACAAGGTCTTGTCCTATCGATATAAATGCATATCTTACAGTGATCATATACCGTAAAACGGGGATACTTTGTCCCTTAAGGGGTAACTTTAGCCCAGTCACAGAAAAATGTTGTTTTGATCTCAATATTACAATCAAGGATATTTTTCATATCCAGGTTACTTTTATCAAAAAGCCTATCATCTAAGCTACAATTTTAGCCTAAATAGAATTTTGAAAGTGATAGTTATATTTAGATATAAGGCAATGAGCAGAGGCTAAAATTTTTACCGATTTTCGGTGTGTCCGGAAATTGCCTCTAGATCAACAAATAATATTCAAGAATGAGTCTGGTGGTTTTTAACCAACAATTAATTAACCCAAAGGCATCTCAAATCAAGTGCACTATATTCATTTAGCCCAAGAAGGATTTTATTATTTCACATTTTCTGTAAAATTATAATTTCTCTAAAAAAATTGGGGTAACTTTGGCCCTTGGGGGTAACTTTGGCCCGCCACTACTTAATGCCTGTCATTTTAGGCAAAATAGTCGTATTTTTCACAATTTTTGTTACATGCCATATTTTAGACTGTATCCATGAGTTTTGTTCACCTTTGATGAAAAATACCTGAATTGAATCCCTTCTAAGAATGCTTTTTATATTGACAAAGTTTTAGGGGTAACTTTGACCCAATATTTGGTTGTGAAAAAGCAAGAAATATACTACCATAGGGAATCCCTTGTGGGCCAAAGTTACCCCGAAGTAAGGGTAACTTTGCCCCAACCTATTTTGATGTAAATCTAGTACTTGCTGGACACAAAATTTTAAAATTACACATACATCTGAAAGATACTAACTAAAACTCATACTAATTATAGTTATTTCTCCAATACTTGCACTCCTATCATGCTAATTTTTTGGAAATATCCAAAAAGTGGGCCAAAGTATCTCCATTTTACGGTACCATCAAGATATGACAGAGGAATTAATCATTAAAGGGCCGCTGATGCATTTATACATCATGCCCATTGGCTGTCATGATGCACCAATGAAGTACTTGCGAGTCTGCTTGCCAGGTCCTCCTCATTGAAGCATCATGACGACCTTCCGATGCGGTATCAAACCTATAGCGTCCCTTGGGTTAGGTCATAGGCGCAGACATTGTCTTACCCCTGAAGTTTCTGAAGCAATACACCAGGTGGCCACAGGTCAATCATGATGTATACGAAATGTCCCAGTCCATTCTCCCATTGGGACTTCCCACACTTAAAAACCCTTTGCATAGACTGCATGGTTCTGTATATAAGTAACACCCTGACTTTGAGAGAATGCTGTAAACTGCCTCTGACTCTGAGGCCTGAAATGGCCTGAAATTCTTTACCATATTCTATACATGTAATCCCCACATGCAAGATACAAAGGGGGCAAAGGAGAGGAGCAATTAGTGTAGGCCTATAGTCTATGACGTCATTAGCACACCAAAAGGAGGCCAACCCCCTGACCGTGAGTGGTGCTGGGGTCAACGGCAACCCTTTCTATAGGGCCGGCCTGATGCATGAATGCATGAATGCATTATGATGACCAATGGGCATGATGCATTAATGCATCAACAACCCTAAGAGAAAATCCCAGCACTCAGGTTGCAGTACACCAATGGCAGGAGGTGGCAGCAGGAGACACTTTTTAGCTCCGCACTGAAGGGTGTTGTACAAAGATTATTGGTCTAAAATCTGACAGTGCGTAGGCAAACCAGGCATCAAATTAATCCTTAGGGTGTATATCGATTTCAGTGTTATTCAGGCTGATATTTGATGGTAACTAAAATAGTTCAGATTTCTTTCTCACTAGGGCCATCTAGTGGAATCTTTTAGAAACAGCAGTTCACCTACTCCATATTTAGAAATCCACTGTTCTAGTCGAGTCTATAGATAAATTTTTGGTTGCATAGGCGGCGGAACAGGGGGGGGCCAGGGGGCCATAGCCCTCCCAACTTTAAAGTTGGGGGGGCCAGACTATGTTTTGGCCCCCCAACATTTTGTAGGCACTCCATAATTATGCCAATGTTCACGTTTACCAATGTGTTTTTGTTGTCTTTTTTTCTTCTTCAAAAGTGCCTCCAATAGTTAATCTATTGCAACCAAGGTGCAGGTGTTATACTTGTAGCTAGCTATAGTTTCCTGTTGTTGTAGTTCTGACTGGATGTTGAGCACCTGAAAACACAACTAGCCATACTCCCTGATATTATAGCAGTTGCCAAAGGGGAGGGAAGAAAGGTGCAGGGAATCAGGGGACTCTGCTCACTCATTGCTGATAAGAAATTTCAAGCAATGTTGAGTCAGGTTGAAATCCTTCTTAGACTGTTTTTAACAATACCTGTCTCAACTGCTACAGCTGAAAGATCCTTCTCAGCAATGGGGAGAGTCAAGACCTTCCTCAGAGGGAGCATGTCTCAACAACGTCTTAACCATACCATGATCCCACATGTACACACAGATTTGACTGATGAACTGGATCTCAAAATCATTGGAAAAGACTTCATAACAGCAAATGAGCGGAGACAGCTCTACTTCAGCCCTGTTTAATTCAGACTGACAACAGGGGACAGATCTAGTGGGATGGGGAAGGGAATTCATGTATGCATATAGATATCCATGTATGCATAGAGATTATACATAGGGACAGAAGATTCAACGTGAATAATGAGCAGGACAGCTTAAAATCAATCAGGATTAGTATACGTACACATATTTTTTGAAGAAAGGAATATATCCCCTCACAGACACACAAAATTGACATTACTTGGGGATCTTTTGTGAATCATTAGTGGATCCCCCTTTAAGGAGGGCATATATCTAAACATTATACATTGTATCTTCTTTTTTTCTTTATGAGGATAAAAAAAGATATCAGTTATATCTGTCTAAGGTCAGTGCACACCATATATTTTTAATTGCATGTTGAATACATTTACATCTAGGAATGAATTTAATCCAAGCTCTCTGTCTTTATTTTAACGATGGGAAGACACCCCTACCCCAACCACTCTTCCCACCTGACCCCCCCCCCCACCCAACATATAATCTACATGCCCCCCCCCCAACTTTGGACAGGTTCCGCCGCCCCTGCGGTTGCCATGACAACCATTTTCCTTAACAACCTTACCTCTGTTCTGTCCCACTCTGACGTAACAGCGTCCCAAACAAGTCACTTCCCGGATACTGGACAGTCCTGCCACCTGGTAAGGAAAGCTGTTCTGACACTCGCCCCATCCGCTGCGTCTCTCACTAGAGGGCTGGAACTTGGTGACGTAGACCGTCTTGGTGCGTTCATGTGCGGGTGCGTAGGGGTGGTGGAGCGTCTTGGCTACCATCCTCATATTGTAGACATAGGCATTGGTAGAATGGCACTGGTAGCATACCTCTGTAATGAAGCAAGAAGGTTTATCTCAAGTTGAATGTTGAGGCCCCACAGGTTTAACCAAGGAACCCTGAATTGCACACCCCCATGCAATAACCCTACTTTGTATTTCATGGCCAGCAGGACCACCTTCAAAGGGCAAATCGTGACAAATAAATGGACTTTAGAACATATTTCATTGACGCAACATGAGATAAATGTAAAGGTTCACTTCAATTGGTCTGAGTGACTCGGCTCCACCCTCACTCAGACAAATTCTCGTGAACCTTTACCATTATATGTCATGGGACAAACGTAGTACACTATAGATTAGTTCAGGAATCCCATTTCTGAGGTGGGTGTGGAGAAACACCTTCCCATTCTCCACTGTGACCCTCATCCTGACGACCTGAGCCGTCAATATGACGACTCTGTACTGTCAGTATTGTTATCCTAACGACTCAGGTCGTCATCCTGATGACCTAAAGTCGTCATTTTGACTACCTAAAGATGTAGTTTTAGGTATCGTCAAAGTGGTCACCGCTGACTAGTTTCGTCAAAGTGGTCACCGCTGACTAGTTTCGGATCCTCCATGTTTTCAGTGCATGAACTGTATCTGTATATCACAAGAATAAGCAGCCTTAACCCTTTAAGGGCCACTTATACAGGAGTTTAACAAGTTTATTGACAAAATAACATCATACAATTAAAGCTTTTCAGGATCTGCCAAACAATCAAAAAGATACAGAAAGCATAATTATCATCAGGCTGAACATAGGTCATAAGGAAGGTACTGTAACTGAGCAGGTCACAAGTCAATTGTCTACATAGTAAATGCACTACTGATAATTGGGTATCAGATAAAGTCAAGCATGTATCACATGTTTCATCCTTTAACCTATCTTCAACATAATTTCCTTTTTCTGGTGCACCAATGAAGTGCTGTCGAGACACTTCATAATGCTCATCTCCCAGGACCCCGGAGGGTCAGCACGATGCATGAATGTAGCCTTGCCTAGTGACGCACCAGGGTTGTATTCATGGTTATTCATGATTATTTCAATAACATTACATCTAAAGCAGAAGCTTTGCTTGGAACAACATGCTGTTTTCAGTGATTTGGCTGTACCTAAAATATGATTAAGTCAGCAATGTTTGCAAGCAGTGCTAAGGGAAACCCACAGATCATCTCCCACTGCTCCACGTGGACACACACAATTCACTCAGACCATGGTTAATTATAATGCATCTGTTGGGGAAAATTGGATATAGAGTATGCTTTCCATAGGTGTGATTCTGTGAATGACAGTTGTCAATTTATTATTGGTTCATAATTTATGTGTGTATTGCATGTGGAGTACTTGTGTTATGTAGGATGTACACGTGGTGCCCCCTGGCGTTACATGAAATAAACACCATTGTGCAATACACTCTGAAAATTTGTTTTTGAATCTACCAGGAATAAACCATCACATATTGACCAGATGTATGAAGGCGGTGTAGTTTCTACGATGAAGTCTCAGACATAGAGTACTAAGAGTACTATTTTATACGAATCTATACGGCACATGGCTATTGTATTATTGACCAATGGGAAGCATCCCTGGCATTTACTGCGGAGACGGGGGCTGAAGGTGTTAGTCATAGTGCAGTCGGGGTCTAATGGCGGCCCCCAGCTGATAATGGCTATGTGAGCTATATGAAAATAACGGCCAAAGCGTTGTCCCAAAATTGCCTTTTATATATTCTGTTGACTACGTTTTTACAATTTACTGCACTGTCATAGAGAGCCTGCACTTCATTGGTGCATCATGCAGAGCCTCCAGGAGTGCATCAACCCTGTAGGGTCATCATGATGCATCATACATGCATCAGTCTTTTGGCCTCTAAAGCAGAAGACATGCTCACCAATTCTAAACTGTGAGAAAAATGTGGTCAAAATAGCCATCTCTGTCAACTTTGGGAGAAATCTGTCACCATTCCTTTTTTTACAGAGATTCCTTGTAACATATTGCATTACTGTGCTGCCACCTGGGGCTTCATTGTAGAAACTACACTGCAGGTCACTTTAAGAGTGTTGTAGCACTGTCCGGCATCCCCAGTATGTTGGTTAGAACACTTTAAAGGCTGCGGTTGCATTAATGCCCATCGGTCATTATAATACATGAATGCAGCCCTGGCAAGCAACTCACTAGCATTGCATTCAATCATCATGCTGCCCCTACTGCCTTGATACACTCATTCCTGGAGGGTCGGCATGATGCACCAATGAAGTGCTGGAGAGCAGACTCACCAGTGCTTCATCGGTGGGTCATGGCGACCAATGGGCGTGATGCACTCCTGGATCAGCGGCCTTTAAAGGGTTAGTATAAGGAATGTGCCCGTGGGGAAAAACATACACACAATGAGGTGCGATGATTGGAAAAGGGCCAGCTTTGGAGGACATGCAATAGTTTCAACAATGCCATTCACCATAATGTCAAAGAAAAAGCAAAATGAAAAAAAACCCTCAGTCGTTTAGTCAGATTTGTGTCCATTTTGCTATGAAGCCTTTGTAGGTGCATGTGAAATTTGGAATCTCTTATTTATACTATTATCATAATATAATATTATGTCTGCCCTTTACTATAGTTTAAAAAGTTATTTTCTAGTCATTTTGATGGAATATCCTCCCCTTAAAGCATTATATCAAAACCCAAAGTGAAATTAATCCATACAGATCATAGTATTTTCTTTTCTTAATTAAAGTAAATATGATAATTTTCTTTGAAAAGAATGATAACAATTTCAAGAAAACAAAAAAGAAAATCTAAAAGTGATCGTTTAAGCAACCAGGTAAGATTAGTTAAGATGCCAAGAATTAGTTTTTGGCTGTGAAAAATAAAGAAAAATTATCAATGTACTTACTATTTCCTCCATCTTTGCCCTCTGGAGGCCTCTGCCCTTCTTGTACAGTATCAATCCTCAGTTTGCCCATGGGGTCCACCAAGGGTGCATACTGCCGGGAGGGCTGGACGGGGGGCCCGCGGGGGGCGTAGTACTGGTAATACCAATGTACATAGGGGAAGATGTCCCAGTACCGGGGGACAGAGGACTCTGAAGCTGCTACTAATAAGGCTGATACTAGCAGGAGCAGGGGGAAAGTACCTCTCCTTGGACTGGTCATCATCTTGGTCTGTGTTATGAAATGCTCCTGTAGATGGAAAATGTAGGTATTAAGGGATTATTTAGCCGCTGATGCAGGAGTGCATCATGCCCATTGATTGTCATGATGCGCCAATGAAGTGCTGGGGAGACTTCTCACCCCCACTTCATTGGAGCATCATGTCGACCCAACGGGGCTTATCCATAAACCCCCAGAGCGTCGTCATGATGCTCCAATGAAATGCTCGCCAGCGTTTCATTGGTACATCATGAGGAGCAATGGGCATGATGCCTAAGCGGCCCCTGAAGGGTTAAGTGGGTATTCCACTGCCATCAGTAAGCCGAATTTTTTGGAGTTGCAAGCCGCGTAGGCGGACGGGAGCGTAGCGACCATGCAACTCCATTATGTTTTAGGTTTGCCTGTGACGTCACTAGTGACGTCATGCAGCTGCTGTGATGTCATCCGTGGCAACTCCTATCCGTGGTCCTTGCAACATTTTTCTTGTTGCTAATCCATCTGATTCTTCCTATAGTTTTGTATCATTGAAATTAATCGGATTAGACAAATTAGCCCAACTGACAGTAGTGGAATACCCGCTTTAGTCATTTAATCATGTTCACTGTAAAAACAATGCAGTCAAATTGACAGCATTTCTCCAGCAACTTTGGGACAATTATCCTTTTAACACAGTGCTTTACTGTGCTGCCACCTGGGGCTTCACGGTGAAAACTAGACTGCTTCTCTGCATTACAATCATGGTGGTTCACTCTCCAGTTTTAGTAGGATGCTTGGTAGATTCAAAAGTTATTTCTTAGAGTGTAGCTGATAAGACACTAAAATTTCAAGTCATGAACAAGGGGTGTAGCTTATAGGTAGGGTTTAGACACTGCAAAATACTACTAAATATCTCATGCCCCTCGTGAGCTACTTTTGATTTTGACCCACTGTCGTCGGTCAGATGAATTTTGCTAATCCGAATGAATTTTTCTATACTTTTGCAATATCAAAAATAATTGGATTAACGAAAATTTGCCGACCGACAGCAGTGGAATTCCTGCTTAAAGGGATGGCTTCACTGTGTCAGTGGGGTTCATTTTCTGTTAATGCTGCCAATTTTATATGGCAAATGTATGGAAAGAAATCACTGGATTAGCAAAATGTAGACCCGACCAATGCAGTGGGACCACCCCTTAAGCGTACGTGGGCTTTTCTGTAATTGTTTGAATGCATCATGCCCATTGGTTGTCATGATGCATTCATACTGACCCTCCAGCAGTATACGATTCAACCCTGTAGAGTCAGCATGATGCTCCAATGAAGTGCTCACCAGCACTTCATTGGAGCATCATGCCGACCGTCTGTGAGTTTATGTATCAACACTGTTCGGCCAATGGATATTATGCACTTCTTTATCAGCAGTGCTTAAAGGATTGAAGAATTATAAGTATTAATTTAGCACCCAACAATTAAGGGTATCCTGGGCATACTCACAGATTGATTTCCTCCACAGGTATCCTAACTTATATAGGTGTGACTCCAAGTACAGGTATGTAGTACACAGTCCCAGGTGTGGAGTGGATCTAGTCCTGCCCACAGACTCACTAACAGACTGACCAGCTGATATGTCTGCTACCTGCTATTTCTACCATTCACTACCTGAGTCATAACCCCCCCCCCCTTTCCTGCCTCCCACAACACCCCTCCCCATCCCTAACCCTTTTAGGGTGACTGTTGCATTAATACATGACGCCCATTGGTTGTCATGTTGCGCCAATGAAGTGCTGGTGAGACTGCTTTCCAGCACTTCATTGGAGCATCATGACGACACTCTGGGATTATATGTATCAACATCGTAGAGTTTACATGATGCTACAATGAAGTCGTGGCGAGACTGCTCACCAGCACTTCAATGGGCATGGTGCACTATTGCATCAGTGGCATGTATACAAAGGGCTATACATGTAAGCTTCTAGTCAGTTTTCATCAGACTGACCAAATTATTATTTGAAATAAAGATCTAGAGAATTTATTTTTTGATTTGTTTCATTTATTTATCCATGCCATGCATGATCTGTTTAGAATATGCATCATTTCATACCACGATAATGGCGCATGAACGGGGTGTGGCCTAAATGTGAGAATGCACGCCTTAACCTTGAGGGCCAGTGATGCATCAATGCATCACGCCAACCTGCCAGGATTTTATGTATCAAACCTGTAGTGTAGGCATTGCTCTGAAAAGGTAGAAATAGGGTGCCATACATCATACCAGCCATCCAGAACGGTATCTACCCCGCATAAATGCAGCCCTGGCTACTGAGTGAGTCACCAGGGCTGCATTTATGATGGCCAATGGGCTTTACGATACATGACGTATTGCTGTATCATACATTGTCACATCATGTTTTCTGCATCATGTATTACCGCATCATGCATTGCTGCATCATGTATTGCTGCATCATGTATTGCCACATCATGTATTGCCACATCATGTATTGCTGCATCATGTATTGCTGTATCATGTATTGCTGCATCATGTATTGCTGCATCATGTATTGCTACATCATGTATTGCTGTATCATGTATTGCTGCATCATGTATTGCTGCATCATGTATTGCTACATCATGTATTGCTTCATCATGTATTGCTGCATCATGTATTGCTGCATCATGTATTGCTACATCATGTATTGCTGTATCATGTATTGCTGCATCATGTATTGCTGCATCATGTATTGCCACATCATGTATTGCTTCATCATGTATTGCTGCATCATGTATTGCTGCATCATGTATTGCTGCATCATGTATTGCTGCATCATGTATTGCTGCATCATGTATTGCTGCATTATGTATTGCTGCATCATGTATTGCTGCATCATGTATTGCCGCATCGTGTATTGTTGCATCATGTATTGCTGCATCATGTATTGCTGCATGGTGTATTGCTGCATGGTGTATTGCTGCATCATGTATTGCTGCATGGTGTATTGCCACATCATGTATTGCTGCATCATGTATTGCTGCATCATGTATTGCCGCATCATGTATTGCTGCATGGTGTTTTGCTGCATGGTGTATTGCTGCATGGTGTATTGCTGTATCATGTATTGCTGCATCATGTATTGCTGCATTATGTATTGCCACATCATGTATTGCTTCATCATGTATTGCTGCATCATGTATTGCTGCATCATGTATTGCTGCATGGTGTATTGCTGCATCATGTATTGCCGCATCATGTATTGCTGCATCATGTATTGCTGCATCATGTATTGCTGCATTATGTATTGCTACATCATGTATTGCCGCATCATGTATTGCTGCATCATGTATTGCTGCATCATGTATTGCCGCATCATGTATTGCTGCATTATGTATTGCTGCATCATGTATTGCTGCATTATGTATTGCTACATCATGTATTGCCGCATCATGTATTGCTACATCATGTATTGCTGGATCATGTATTGCTGCATCATGTATTGCTGCATCATGTATTGCTGCATCATGTATTGCCGCATCATGTATTGCTACATCATGTATTGCTGCATCATGTATTGCTACATCATGTATTGCTGCATCATGTATTGCTGCATGGTGTTTTGCTGCATGGTGTATTGCTGCATGGTGTATTGCCACATCATGTATTGCTGCATCATGTATTGCTGCATTATGTATTGCCACATCATGTATTGCTTCATCATGTATTGCTGCATCATGTATTGCCGCATCATGTATTGCTGCATCATGTATTGCTGCATCATATATTGCTGCATTATGTATTGCTGCATGGTGTATTGCTGCATGGTGTATTGCCACATCATGTATTGCTGCATCATGTATTGCTGCATCATGTATTGCTGCATCATGTATTGCTGCATCATGTATTGCTGCATCATGTATTGCTGCATCATGTATTGCTGCATTATGTATTGCTGCATGGTGTATTGCTGCATCATGTATTGCTGCATGGTGTATTGCTGCATCATGTATTGCTGCATCATGTATTGCTGCATCATGTATTGCCGCATCATGTATTGCTGCATCATGTATTGCTGCATTATGTATTGCCACATCATGTATTGCTGCATTATGTATTGCTGCATCATGTATTGCTAGATCATGTATTGCCGCATCATGTATTGCTGCATCATGTATTGCTGCATCATGTATTGCTGCATCATGTATTGCTGCATTATGTATTGCTGCATTATGTATTGCTACATCATGTATTGCTGCATTATGTATTGCTGCATCATGTATTGCTGCATTATGTAATGCCGCATCATGTATTGCTGCATCATGTATTGCTGCATTATGTAATGCCGCATCATGTATTGCTGCATCATGTATTGCTGTATCATGTATTGCTGCATTATGTATTGCTACATCATGCATTGCTACATCATGTATTGCTACATCATGTATTGCTGTATCATGTATTGCTACATCATGTATTGCTACATCATGCATTGCCACATCATGTATTGCTGCATCATGTATTGCTACATCATGTATTGCTGTATCATGTATTGCTTTATTATGTATTGCTTTATTATGTATTGCTGCATCATGTATTGCTGCATCATGTATTGCTGTATCATGTATTGCTGCATCATGTATTGCCGCATCATGTATTGCTGTATCATGTATTGCTGTATCAAGTATTGCTGCATAATGTATTGCTGCATTATGTATTGCTGCATCATGTATTGCTGTATCATGTATTGCCGCATCATGTATTGCTACATCATGTATTGCTGCATCATGTATTGCTGCATTATGTATTGCTGAATCGTGTATTGCTAGATCATGTATTGCCGCATCATGTATTGCTGCATCATGTATTGCTGTATCATGTATTGCTGCATTATGTATTGCTGAATCGTGTATTGCTGCATTATGTATTGCTACATCATGCATTGCTACATCATGTATTGCTACATCATGTATTGCTGCATCATGCTCTACTGCATCAGCCCAATCACAGTATCATGAAGCTTCCAGTGTGAATTCTGTATTCACACATCATGTCAGTATTTTGGAATTTAGATGTTCACACAGAGTCGTTACCGATGCACCAGTCATCATACACCAGTGATGCATACATCGGTCATGGGCACAATGCTGAACCTATTAGAGGGTTACCCGTTTAAGGGCCGATGATTCCTCACACCTAGTAGTCGTCATGATGCATCAATGAAGTGCTGGTGAGTCTGCTCACCAGCACTTCATTGGAGCATCATGCCCACCCTGAGAGTGTATGAACCCTGTAGGGTCGGCATGATGCACGAATGTGGCTCTGGTGAGTTACTTGGCAGGGCTGCACTCATGCATCATGACGACAAATGAACATAATGCATTAATACATTAACAGCCCTTAAAGGGCCCAGTACAGCTTTTATTATGTATAAAAGGCTATGGTATTCAGTGGGTTGTGCTGTCATGCCTCAGGGTGCCATGTTATAATATTAGATTCTGTCACGTGATCGTCACGTCATCTACACATTATACATTGTATACAGCCTCAGACACTCACCACTTGAAGCCAATTTAGCAAAAACTAGCCAAGATCAAAACGCCAGAATAGTAGGAAAACCATTGATTGTTGTAAGAAAAAAGAAAGAAAAATATTCAAAATATTCAAAAGTACATGACAGAAGGAAAATCACCACTTGTTGTAAGCACAGAAATATGAAAAGAGGAGAAAAGTAAGAAAAACACCAATTATTGTTATTAGTTGTAGTGACCAATTATTACTAACGTCAGAGATTGGTTCTGATCAATTGGATGTCACTTTAACCCCTAGGGATGCTTATACTGCATTGATGCATCATGTCCATTGTTTGTCCTGATACATGAATACAGTCCTGGCGAATTTAGCTACCAAATTCCTTGTAATATGGATAGAGCACTGCCAGGGCTGCAGTTTGGGTCAGTACATGGCCCCTCAAATTGAAATATCTACTGTATATGCATTAAGCTCTACCCCTGGTGCTCATTAAAGACCGGCGCTTATTCAAGACATAGGTTATATATCATTTTGAAATTTCAACACCACTGTGCCCTTGGCGCTTATTCAAGGCCTGGCGCTTATTCAAGGCCTGGCGCTTATTCAATACCTGGCGCTTATTCAAGACTGGTGCTAATTCAATACCTGGCGCTTATTCAATACCTGGCGCTTATTCAATACCTGGCGCTTATTCAAGGCCTGGCGCTTATTCAAGACCTGGCGCTTATTCAATACTGGCGCTTATTCAATACCTGGCGCTTATTCAAGACCTGGCGCTTATTCAAGACTGGCGCTTATTCAATACCTGGTGCTTATTCAAGGCCTGGCGCTTATTCAAGACTGGCGCTTATTCAATACCTGGCGCTTATTCAAGGCCTGGCGCTTATTCAATACCTGGCGCTTATTCAAGACCTGGCGCTTATTCAAGACTGGCGCTTATTCAATACCTGGCGCTTATTCAAGACCTGGCGCTTATTCAAGACCTGGCGCTTATTCAATACCTGGCGCTTATTCAAGACCTGGCGCTTATTCAAGACCTGGCGCTTATTCAAGACCTGGCGCTTATTCAAGACCTGGCGCTTATTCAATACCTGGCGCTTATTCAAGACCTGGCGCTTATTCAAGACCTGGCGCTTATTCAAGACCTGGCGCTTATTCAAGACCTGGCGCTTATTCAAGACCTGGTGCTTATTCAAGACCTGGCGCCAGTAAATCTGGTATTATAACAACCATGTTGACTGTATATTGGTTGACATACCTACATGCTGGTGTGTATGCTCATAAATGCATGCCATAAAGGTGTGAGAATTCCGCATAATACTGCATACACTGTGACATTATTAAGCTAATAGATGATGCATATCGGGGCCCTAGGGCTGTATATGCTGTATATATCTGAGCCGCGGAGCGGCGAGGGTATATACAGCATATACAGCCCATGGGGCCCCAATATGCATCACCTAAAAGGTTTATACCACCATTTCCTCCATTTTGTATCAATTTCTTACCTGAAATCCAAAGAATATAGCCAGGCGTAGACATTTTGTAAAAGCAAGCGATACGGCCCGGGTCAGCGCTCTGCGCGAAGCCATTGTTTTTGTTCCTTGCCGGGAGAGGTACCGCTGTGTATACAGTCACTTTTCGTATGGAATCCAACCATGACACGTCTTCAAATTAAAACATACACATCCTTAGATAGTCTAGATGATCCCTCCATACGTATTATGTCCAATATATTCAAAATAAAGGAGAATCCATTGATTTTCCAAACCGGTCCGAAATTTTCGGCGTCTTCCTTGCACGACGAGCGGATGACCTATATCCACATCCGGGCCACTGACACACTTTCACCGAACAAGGAGGCGGGTGGGAACGGCAGACCGCGACTCGCTTATGATGGGAAAATCAATCGATTCTTATTAAAATGAGTGTGAACACGGCGGTACCCCTCCCGGCAAGGAACAAAAACAATGGCTTCGCACAGAGCGAACCGGGCCGCGACTCACGTACGTTGGGAAAATCAATGGATTCTTATTTATATCGAAGAAAATGGAGAAAATTAGCACGCATTCCTCGTCTATGGATCGAAAACTTCTTGGGATTTTAATATTATAACATGACAAGCTTGGAATCAATACGAAAACTGAATGGAAACGTACCACTAGGACCTAAGGTTAGAATTTATTTATTTTCGCATTGGATTTCATCACCGTTCAGTGTGGCGCTATGGCTAAGGCCTTCGCCTACCACCACTGCGGCCGGGGTTCGATCCTCATACGAGTTGGGACGATTTTTCACAATGGAAGATGGCCAGATTGAATTTGTATATCTGCCACACATTTCCAAAAATATTCCAACTCCAACTTGACCCCGAAAAAGTATATACCAAAAATTTCAAAAATGCACATGGGTGGTATATGCAGAATAATGCACGGCTAAACTGCATATAAACCCACCGGAAGTGCCGAAATGGTATAAACATGTAGTGGTACAGCGTGGACCACGGGCGTGGACTGGTTACCAGGTATAGTCTGTGTAGGTGTTATCCATATGCTATAGTTTATAGTAGCTAGGATAACGAAACTTGAAATACTTTATTGACTGCATCATGTATCTTATGTGAAATAAAGTGAATAAAGTGGATTCTAGAACTGCAATCCATTTACTCCTATCTTATCTGGTAGACTGTATGTGACATTTCAAATGAACCTGTCAAAAGTACCAGCTGGTATCTCCATTCAACTTGGTCATAGTAGTCACAAGGGAGTGCCACCATGTCCATTGAGGCCACTGCTACTAATGGGTGATTGGACTTGATGGCCCTTTAAACTGTTATATCATACCTCTAGGTGGCAGCAGCCCTCAGAATGTTCCCTGTCTAAGGAGGGTATTTCAAATAGAATTTATAGATCTACAAATAAGTCCCCAGAATGCATATGTGGCATAACATATTGCTATGAATCAAAGGCTATGTTGATTAATTAGCGGTTGGCCTATGTATTGATGGGGGTTCAATGGGGATGGTCTATAATAGTATGCCAGTTACACCTTAATCTTACCAGAAAAAGTGTCCCAGGTCAGAGAGAAATGTGGGTGTTAGCAATCATTTCCCTATCTAGAATGACCCTTTTTATTAAAAGAACTAATTGTAACTTTACATGTCCATAAAGATTTAGACCTTTAGGTCTTTAGCACTGTGATACATATAGACGCAAAATTTAAGTAAAGAGCTGTCCACCCTACTATAGAAGGGTGAGAAACTAAATGGAATAGTGCTGCCCTCTGGTGCAGTAACCCCTCACCTCTGTAATCACGGAGGTGAGTGGTGACTTTGCCAAAGTAACTTTGCCAAAGTAACCTCTCACCTCCGTAATCAAGGTCTGTGCATAGCAAATAAAAGCACCAGAGGGCAGCACTGTTCCCTTAAGTTTCTCACCCTTCTATAGCATATGGATAACACCTACACAGACTAAACCTGGAAACCAGTCCACGCCCATGGCATGGACTGTAAATCCCCGCAAGGCCACCTTAGTGCAAGAAGGTTGTAACTGCATTTCTTCAAGTTTTGCAGGAGAGGCAAAAGAAGTTTTTAATTACCATAGAACAAAGTGGAAAGAAAAATATTAATTGCACTGTGGTCTGTAGGCATACATATATCATAGGGCTTCTGTGTGTTCATAATAGGTAGCTAAGGGTAATTAAATAGAAAAAAAAAACTCAATTTTGCAAAAATGTCAGTTATAACCTTCGTGCACTAAGGCAGTGGCATATAAGACGCACCTCATAGAGACAATCCCTGTGGAAAAGTATGGCCCTTCTTCCCAATAGGAGTGTTCTGCAGCTAGAAAATAAACAGTACATGTATGTACTGTGGTAGCTATACACTGAATCGAAGAAAAACAAAAGTAGTTGGGACTGGATGTGTTTGGGACTGTTTCAAGTTCTAACGTGGATGTCTAACATGATGTACAATACCTGTTATCCCTTTGAGGAACTGACAACTGTTCTAAATTACCTCCGCCTTTGACGCATGAATGCAGCGATGGCGAGTAACTCGCCAGGATGCATTCACGCATCATACTGATCGTTCAATGGTTATATATGCACTCCTACAGGGTCATCATGTTGCACCAATATAGAGCGCTGACTTCCCTGCATTGGTGCATGAAGGAATATGAACCTGGATGCATCACTGGTTAAGGGCCCTCATGTGTTTGTGCATCTTGCCCATTGGTTATCATGATACAACCCTGGTAAGTAACTGGCCAGCTCTACGTTCAAGCATCATGCCAACCCTATGGCGCTGATACACTCCCAGATGGTCGGCATGATGCACCAATGAAGTGCTGCCAAGCACACTTGTCAGCACTTCTTTGGTGCATCATGACTACCAATGGGCATGATGCACTCCTACATCAGCAACCCTTAAAGGGTTAAGTAAGAGTGCACTCTAACTGTTTTCCCTTTGGACCTGTCATGTCGTTCTTTTCCACTAAAAACTGTATTATAATTGGTGTAAGTAGTATATACATGCAAACTGAGCGCAATGGATTAGCTACTAACTAGGTCATGACCTACTGGTAGACCGGAAGTGACCTAGTTTTAACCAATCAGAGGGCTGGATTTAACAGGAAGTGATGTCATAAGGTCATGACCTAGTTTTTTCGACCAATCAGAGAGCTGGATTTCATTTGACCTAGTGACCTGACCTAGATGCATAAATTAAAAGAATTGTGCAATACCTAGAGCTGACCTACTTGCAAACCGGAAGTGACCTACTAACCTACTTGCAAAAACGTATGACCTACGTATGAGGGTGTATTGTGCAATCCTTGAAAGAAATTACACAATAACCATGTCTCATTTTCTGATGCAATGTTCCTATGAATTTACGCAATACTTATGACTCATTATTTTGATATGAGATTAAATGCAACAAAGACACAACTCGGTTTTTTAATTCAATCTTTTTATTTTTTCTTCCTATCAGAGTACATGCTAGGTATGAATCATTATAATCAGATATGCTTGCAAGCAGAGTACATGGATATAATATGGAAAATGAATTCTTGTTGCAGTACCAACTGCACCCGGTCTTGGCTGGAGTAGGACTTCGACTACGGTCCTCTAAGGCCCGCATTCTCTCCATTAAATCCTTCAAGGCCTTTCTTCCTATGTCGTTCTCCTCCAGGGCTACCACTTTGTCCATTAACTCGGCCATGATCATGAGAATCTTGTCTATTACTTCCGCCGTGCTCTGAAGCCCGTCTATCACGTCCAGTTCACGTTTAACTTTTCCTTTCACCAAAAGATTGCTCACGTCTGCTTTGACTGCTACTTCTTCTGGACTCATCTCGAAATTCATTGCCTCTTCTTCTCTCTTTTTCTCAGGAAGGGCCTGACTATTTTGTCCATTAAGTTGAAGGGGACCTGAGAAAACCTTTTCACAGTGTGGTGTGGATCCTTGGTCCGACATGTTTCTATGAGGAAGTTAATGCAGTGGGCTCCACACGTTTTAGCGTAAAAGTTTTGCACTTGTTTTCTGCTGAACGACCCGTGACCATCTGACGACTTTTGCATGAACCTCTGGTGATATATAGTAAATGGAGGTAAGCCATAGGGATCAAAGTAGAATACATTCCCGTTATGAGAAACGTAAAATGCCACCCAGTGCTGACCAGGTTTAGAGCTTGGATCTGTGTTACTGACGAAACATGTAGAGGGAATTGGTTTTTTAGGACATTGATTACTGGCAAAAGTTCCCAGGTAGAAACGCCTTGTGTGTGGATGGTTTCCCAGTGCACCTGTTATGTCTGAAGTTCTCATTTTTTTCTCAGTTCATGTGGTAGTCTGTGACAGGAAGACAGTCAGCCGTTAGTTGGATGTTGTTGTCGTAGAAGGAACACAAGACGGCAGATATGGCATGAGTAGTCGGGGCGGCAAACCTAAGGGAAATGCCCAGCTTTCCCTGCTTGATGAGATTTATACGACTGTCTTCAGGTGCTCTGTCTGGGGTGAGGTCGAAAACAAAGAAGGAATACCCATCTTTGAAATCTTCCAAAGTTATGCCACAGTCTTGCCCCAAAGCCGACAGCCCACTGTCTATGAACATTTGACTGTAGGCTCTGATGCAGTTGCCTGTTTCGAAGTCGGTCTTCAACTCAAACTTTTGATCGTCATATCTCACGCATATTTCCTTCACGTTGAAATGCCTGCAGTTGAAAGGATTTTCTGTCTTAGTCCCAGCAGCTGCTGTTTCCTTTATCATACACAAGACTATCCTGGTGGGGATCTGAGTAGTGTCAGGTTGAGTCCAACTGTAGTCTTGTGAGCCGCCGTCCAAAGTGTGTTTAGTTACTTTACACCTGGCTATGTGATAGTTGAAAGGGCCCCAATGTGGATTTTTGACACTGCTGACATGAGTTTTCACCACCTCGTCGTCGACACATTTTTGGAGAAGTGTCATTTCAGCTTTGGTGATTTTGACCCAGTAGTTTTGATCGGCTGCTTGCATCATGTAGTAATTGGGCTGATTTTTTTCGAATATGAACTTGATTTCACAGTTCGGAGGCAGCACCTTGCACTGTTTAATTAAATCCAGGTGCGGCTTCATTACTAAGGCATGTTTGTTGCGGGCACTGAACTCTGCTCTCCGTGCCGTCCATCCAGCATTTTCGCCCGCTCTGGCTTCCATGTGACCACAGGTGTCTTTCATGTACTTTTGACACCCTTTCAACCGAGTCTCTTTGTCTTCTTTGTTGCAACAAATTGTGTCCAAAATGTAGGCCTTGAGACCATAGTCTTCATTGTTGCCGGTGACTTTCTCCCCATTTATCAGCAACTGACAGGAAGCAAAGAGAGCGTGTGCCAAGTTGTTGACTGGAGCAGCTTCTATGCCGACGGCAAGGTGAGTTGTTCCGTCTGCCGCCACGGCTTCCAGTTCCATGTACAGCTCAGTTTCTGAGAGGTCTGTGTACAGGTTGCTTGGTTCGAAGGTGAAGTCAAATGATTCAGTGTGTGGAGTCAGGGCATTGTTGGTAGTTTTGGTTATTTTTTGACACTTTAATATGTCCTTTTGAGTGACAGGCAAGGCGTGTAGGTCTAGTTCACCTACTGCACATACCTGACCCTTGGGATGAAGGAGACTCATGACTAGAACAAGGTCCTTCCTCTAGCTTGTCCTCTACCTCTGCCGCGTTGCCCCTTACGTCCTTCGCGCTTGCCGGTTGCTCGTCGTTTGACTGGAGGAGGTTCAGATGTACCTTTTATGTATCCTTGAGCAGAAGAAGCAGCCCTTTTGAGTAAGTTCTTCCCTGTTGCTTTACTTCTCCTAACTACACTTTTCTTGAAGCCTTTTCCTGATACCACGTCGGACAAGACTCCAGCTCCTGTAGTAAGCAAGGCTTTGCCTGCAGATTTGGCAGCTGAGCGTCCTATTTTACTTAAGAGGGGAACAGCTCCTCTCAGTAAACCACCTATTAACGAACCAAGTCCGTGCCCTCTTTGTCTGCCCCTGCCACCGTACGCTGGTAAAGCACCGTTCCCAAACTGTGATTTTCTGTAGTATTCAGCGTACTGACCCCTAGGGGCCAGGTATGGAGGTGTTCCATAGTAGTGAAGCATGGTAATATACTCCTATCCTTGAAGAGGTCTGAAGGCAAGTACCACCGACACTGATCCGCTTTCAAATGGTATCGGTTCGCCAGTCTTGTCTCTTAAGTATATCCCTATCTGTCTGAAGGTGGTTTTAGTGACTGGCAGATATATCAAGTTCTGGAAACTTATGGTCTGCATGTCACCGTTGTAGCGATTTATGTTGATTTGCCTCAGAAGGGGTGCTTTAGAGTCACCCACAAGACTGTGCTTGACTATGTCAGAGTACACGAAAGCACATCGACTTTTGTACTGAAGGTCTACCACCTAGGGGCTTTGTGTTTTTCCACTTAGGAAAACACTTCCGTCGAAACCTAATTGTTTCCCTAAGTTTTCTGGGAGTTGCATGACCACACCAGGAGGCAAGGAAACTACACTTTTCATTGTGTATTTGTTGTAGTGAAACACGGTGGCTTTGTTGTTTTTCCTGTAGTTTCTTAGTTTTCTCACCAACATGCTCTGTAGTTTATTTATGGTCCTGTTCAAGTATCCTATCAACTCTGAGTTGCTTTCCAGGTTCACACCTTCTAAGGCAAACATATTGTAGATACTACCTTCCTTGAAGTAATACTTAGACAGGTATCTGCTAATTTCCTTGAAGCGTGTACATATTTTCACAGCCTGTAACTGACTGGGAGAGAGAGGAGAAACATTAGCAGAGTCTGTGAAGACGGCCTTTTCTTCAAAAAAAGAAAGAGACCTTTTTTCCCTGTCATCCATAGACATCACTTCAGCCACAGCCGACGATATTTCCCTTTTCTCTCTGCCTGCCGTGTCACGCTCCCCCTCATCCTCCTCCTCTTCCTTTTCCTCCTTCTCTGGCGTGGGTTGGTTAGAAGTGAATCCTCCAGATGGCGTCTCAGTCGCAGCAGCAGGAGTTGGTGGACTTTCACTTTCAGGACCAGCAGGAGGAATGGTTTCAGTCGATCCCACAGGGTTGACATGACGTAGGTTTTTTGTTATTTTTACTCCTCTCTTCAAAGCAGATTGGGCTGATAAATTTGATGTAGAGCTTGAAGCTCTACTGAAGACACTATGGGCTCCTGGTTTTTCCAGAGGAAAAAATTCTCTTCTGCGTTTGTTCAATAAAGCTACTACAGAGCGGAGGTTGTTTGTCAGGTCGTTTTCTCCCTGTACCAAGAGAATGGGTTCTTCTTTGACGTTGTACCACGTGGTAGGACAGGTTATTTCTTGAAGAGCACACTCTAACTGAGTAGGAGAGTTAATGTATTCTGCCAAAATTGTATTGTAACTAGTTAAAGTGTTGTCAGGAAAAACGTTCATAGATGAGTTACTAGGTAAAGTTAAGGTAAACGCCATTTGTTTATGTTCTTGACAGGTTCCCAAGAGTTAAACTTGTCTCCATAACCCTTCCACTTGATCAAGGCTTCTCTTTTCTTGCCTTTTCCTCTGTATTTTACTATTTTTTCTATGTTGTAGCGTCTTCCGTGACGGACTTGCACCTTCTGAACTTCAGGTTCGTAGAAGCTTCCTTTTATCTCTTCTCCAAGGAGATCTTTCAGGTTGTACCCTTTGGGCGAAATGTTGTCGACTGTGTATATTTCCTCAGTCCAGTTAGGTTCGTACCCTCTGTTAAATGTTTTCTTTGTTTTCAACATTCGCACTTGATTTTTTCTCTTCAACTGAAGGACAGGAACCTTTTTCTTTTGAAGTTGATCGTACAACCTGTAGAACAAGACTTCAGAGTTGTCTTTATTTATGTCTGAAGGGGCAGCTCCTAAGGATTTGTGGTAAGTCAAATTGTAGGACTTAACCAAGTCGGGCAGCAAGTCAACCCATTTGTAGTTATTGAAATGAGAGAAACATCTCCACATTTTTCCTTGTAAAGTAGAGTTGAACCTTTCGGCTAAGGCACACTTCACGTCGTCGTTCTCTCCTGTGAAAAAATTGATTTTTTGATCTTCACAGTGTTTTTTGAAAATTTTGTTGACAAACTCTTTGCCCTTGTCAGTTTGAATTTGTTGAGGTTTTCTTTCTTTGCTCATTTTTTTGAAAGCCTCTGTCACGTCATCAGCTCTCTTATTTTTCACAGGTTGTCCAAAACCATACCTTGAAAAAACATCTATTCCCGCTAGAATGTACTGGTATCCTTTGTTTTCCTTTGAAAATTCTCGCATGTCTATGAGGTCAAGTTGCCACTGTTTGTCTATCCCCCATGTTTGTGTTTTTCTTCTTGGAAATCTTCTCTTGTAAGGTTTGTGTCTGGTGTAAGCGTCTACATCTTCCAAAGCTTGTTCTATGTTTTTTTTCTTTGTTTTCTTGAAGTGATGACGTTGAAGTTTAGATACACTGGTGAAACTTCCAGGTTGTTCAGGATCTGTGTAAAACCTGAGGACATCTTTTTTCAAAGCCTTGTGCGCCATATAAACTTACGTCCAGTTCCTTTTTGACTTACTTTCCTCTTCTTTATAGGGGAAGCTCTTTTCAAGGGACTGGCAGCAAAGGAAGGACTGTGCCCTGCAAAAGCCGACTTGTTTTTGACAAATTTTAAGGTGGGGTTCAGCCTTTTAACTGCTCTCATGAAAACCTGGCTTCCTTTAGGTTGGTCCTTTTTCAAAGACTTTGGTCGGGCAGCAAAAGCTAACAAATCTGTTATGTCAGTTCCAGGCACACGTTCCCCGTTAACATATATTTCTCCGTCTCTGTTCCAATTCAAAATTTGACTTCCGTGACGAGATAATTCTCTGTAGAGATTTTTAGCAGTCGTTCTGTAAGTTGCGGGTATTCTTTCTTTTATGTCGGCGTCCATACCCTCTGTGTTGTCTCTTGCACGAGGTTTAAATCCTTTCTCCCCTTTGAATTCGTCTACACTCTCTCCGTCTGAATCGTCAGGAAGTGGTGGATCGTCTCTAGTCTCTGTGAAAGTGTCGTCATCGTCGTCGCCGTCGTCGGTGTCTTCTAAAGAATTGTTCACACCCCTAGCTGCTGCTGCTGCTCCTGCAGGGCCTTGTCCTACTGCTCGACCAGGATAGGGACCTTCCCTACGTTGTCCTAAGGCCTTGGCTTTTTTAGTTAAAATTCCCGACTTTATCATAAGTTGATTGTACTGTCTTAACTTTTCCTTCAGTTTGAGGTTAGGAGAGTTAAGCACCTCATGTGCTTTACTTTGAAGGTGGTTCAGGACTTGAACCAGGCTGGAATCAGGAGTTAAACCTTCTCTTAAAAGTTGAGTGCTGTAGTACTGGTCTTGAACACTAGGTCCAGGCTGGGGAGGAGAGGAAGGACTAACAAAAGAAGGGCTTTTTTCTCGGGGAACAAGATCCGCCCTTACGAGGGCCATCCTTGAATAAGACATGATTTTTATCGACGTGCTCCTATGAGACCTGTTATCAGGGGTAAGGCCAGACCCAAAATGGTTCCCAAAAATCCACCCTTTTGCTCAAAGGTTTTCCTCTTCTGCTTAACGGTAGCCTTGTGCCTTGTGACTGACTTGAGTTCTTTCTTGTAGGGTGATAAACGTTTGACTGCGTCGGACTCGTTACGCAACAGGTTTTTGTTCATTACGTTGACGCAAATTTGACTCATCAACCTAATGACCTCATCGCTGAGACCTTTGATAATGTGGGAACACTCTGCCGAGGAACACTTGGATATGTGTTTCAACAAGTGGTAATGTTTCCTTATTGTTTTAAATTTTCCTCCAGAAGCAGATCTTTTGGTCACCATTCTATCTTTTTCTTTTCGAAGCTGAAGCTTGAGGAATGAAAACCAAGGTGTTCCAAGGAGTTGTTATGTTGTTCCTTACCCTAAGCTCGTTAGGTGTGCTCTGCTTAAAGTCCAATAGGATGTATGAATGTTTCTCTTTGGTTTCTGAGTTATATACCTCCGTCAAAAAGGATTTCTGTCCTGGAAAGGCCTGTTTGCTGATGTGCCCTATCTGACTCATGTCTCTAGGGTTTTTAAAAACAACTAGGTAGTGTGCATTTAAGCTCAAGGTTCTGAAGGCAGGATTGTTGAAAAACAAGTTTTCAGTAATAAAAATTACACTTAAACTGCGATGGTGAGAGCCCACAGTGAAAAGTTTCATTATGGTGGGAACGTACTCGGGATCCATGAGATCGTCTATAACGACCAGTCCATGTTTAGTCACGTCTCTTTCATCCTCGAACAAAAAGTTTTCTGAAAGAAGACCTTTGTTGAACTTAACCCCCAACTTCACCATTTCGTCGAATCCATCTTGCCATTGACTGTAGCAGTAGTATATGTCGTGTATTTTTGGAGTAACAAGCTCGTCTACACCTTTAATCAACTTGAAAACAAGTTGACTTTTTCCACAAGAAGTAGGTCCAGCTATGATCATTGTGAAGGGGCTTTGTAGACGTGGGTCAAAAATAATCTCCTTTTCCTTGTGATCCATGTTGGACGATATCTTAAACCAAAGTGACCAAAGGAGCAACCTCGTCCTCTTTTAAACCAGTTGAACCCTTGTTCAAACCTTCCACGTAAAGAGCTACATCAGAAAGTCCCATGTTGTATAGACTGGCTATAAGGCAGCTTGGATGAGATATTTCTCTATATTTCCAAACCATCAGAACTTCGAAAACAGGATTTGTGACACCTTTTTTCCCTGGAACAGGGGTGGTTATGAGGTCAAGTTCGTGGTCGCTCAATCCAAGCTGAGTTCCCAGTTTCCTCCAGTCAAGCATTTTTAACTTGTCTGCCAGGTTGACGAACAAAGTATCAACTTTCCACTGTTCTGGAGGAATTTCACAATGGTCCACTACGTTGTAATATCCCATGTACCATCTACAATAATCAGTTAGATCGTAACGACCTATGTCACTTAATGCATGTCTCAATACCATCCACTTGCAACGCACGTTCTTTCTGCTCCATGAAATAAGCATTTCTCTCCCCATAGAACGAAGAGACGGTATTTTTTCCATGTAATCCATTAAACTTAGTCTAAGTCCTAAGTAAACCCCTAATCGAGGGTAGTCTTTTTCCGATATTTTTTCACTGATCTTGAATAACAACTCGTCCGAAAGGTGAAACTCCATAGCAACCAAAAAAAAGGTGTTCAGCAAGTAAGGTAGGCAGGTAGGAAGGCAGGTAGGTTATGACAGGCTAGAAAGCATACAGTTAACTTATATAGGGTAGGGTAGGGTAGGGTAGGGTAGGGTAGGTGGGTAGGTGTTTTAGGTGGGTGGGTGGGTGGGTGGGTTAGGTGGGTTATTTGGGCGGCCAGCCCGGGCCAACAAGCCCCAAACCCCCCATACTTGAGGGGTGCCCCCACCCCCCCACCCCATAGTTTTTTAAACCCACCCCCACCCATTCCTACCCTACCCTACCCTACCCTATATTATCCTACCCTATTCTATCCTATTCTATATATCTCTTCCATTCCCTTCCCCCTGTTTAGGTAAGCCTGTTACATGGTTCTTCGTTCGTTTAAATTTGTTATGATGTTGAGTGTAAAGCGAGCTGATTGTGGTGAAAACAGTGAGTAAGGGAGATAAGCTGGGTGCACCACATAGCCAGATAAAACCAAACTTTTCTTTCTCCTCTACACTGAAACGATCCAGGGACGATGATGGGATGTGAAATATGGGGCAGGAGGAAAACAAAGTTTTGGTTTCTAAGCACTCAGCTAGAAGTTCCAAAATAGACATGAAGAAATGAAGACGCTGGTTAAGTAGGCGGGGATTTTCTTTGGCGTGATGCTCTTCTGCCGCTTTCAATGCTTCCAAATGGAAGGGGTTTTTCAGTGGGCCCTTTCCCTTTCTTCCATGCTTCAGGGCATAACCCAAGGTTTCCACCGCTGAAAATTTCGACAAGTTATGACTCAAAACCATTTTCCTCAAGGTTTTTCTGTCTTTGGATGTAAAACTTGATTGCACTGAAGAAAAAACTAAGTATAATTTTTTCCGGTGAAGAACACATTCTTTCAAGTATTTGCACACGTACCTGAAACAAATTGAAGAGCAACATATAATTTCATTTCTTTCCCTCACGTATTTCAGAACTTGAGTGTCGTCGGGGTGACGTTGTTCTAATACACGCTGCAGGGAGTAACGCGACATAGTAGGGCGAAGGTTGTTGTGTCAAATAACGATGGTTTAGTCCCCGTTTAACCTTTATAGGAAACCTGTCAGTCTTTCCTTATCGCACTTTCCTGAAATGATTTATTGCTCAAGGACGAAACAAACGTCAGGGTCAGTGCCTGAGCGTTTTGAAAAGAGGGGAAAACATGTGGAAGGGTGGGTTTGGCCCAGGGGCCTTACCCGGAGGATCATCGTTTGTTTTTGTTCAGTTTTATTAGGAGGACCAAAAATTAGATACGGGGTAGGCTGTTACCACCTTCAGCTGACCTTTTTCATGGGAGGTAGTTATTTCAGTTATAACTCTCACAACATGACAGCATCCATGGTAATTGTGTCCAATCTCTGTCCTGAATCCTCTTTCATAGAACATTTTTGAACCTAAAGAGTGTGTAATTTTGACTGGGTGAAGTAAAGTGGCTTTAATTAAAGCCTTCACCATAGTAGAATCGATGAAAACTGAATTACCAGGCCCTCCCCCCAAAGGTTGATCCCTTAGAAAAAAGGGTTTTTGTCTGTCTGAAATGAATTTCTTTGAACTTCCAGAGGAAATGGAATGTCTAGACATCAAGTGTACCATGGCACCATGTCCCAAAAGAACACCTGAAAAAAAACTTTCCCCATTTTCTGAGATAAGTTTTTTCACAGAGGGTCCACTAGGAACCAATGCAGAGGTTTGGTTGTGCAAGAAGCATTGTTTGAAGTTACAGTTAGGAGGGATGTAAAGATCCCTGTTCAAATTTTCAGGACAGAATTTCCACACAGCCCACACCTTACCTTCTTCTACGCCCCGTCCTGATGTCTGAAATAAACACCTCCTGACGCCTTTTGTGACCTACGGTCAAAGACAAAGGCAAAGGACAAAAGTTAGCCATGTCTGCTTGAGAGAAGCTAGTTCTGATAAATGACGAATGGTCTGCGTTCATCACAGAATGGTAACAACAAGATTCGTTTTACAAGCCTCACCCTGAACGTTGACTGAGCGTTATCACTTTTTTTTTATTTGAGTTAAGCTTTTTACTTTTTTCCAAAACAACACTGACTAAGTGTAAAACATACTATGAATGGAAAAGCACGGTTATCTATGACTCATGGATGTGGTTGTACGTTATCTGAACGACAAGGGAACGTCCCAGCATCGTATCAGGATAGTTACTATAAAGTAGGCTTGAGCTGCTCGATCTTCATCAAACCTTTTCTGACGTTTGTCTGCTGTTCGCCGTCCTTCTCCTGCACCTTCCAGCCCTGCCACCCTTTCATCTTCAAGGAGAACAATGCCTGGTCGCATGAAGACGGGACTTAGTGTCAGGAGAGGAGGAGCTAAAAAACTGGCTCCACTAACTTTTACTACTTCTAAACAGACAGTGGAAAAGGCGTCGGGCATCGCCCCTCCTCCTACCTCTCCAGCCTCACCTGATAAACCACCTGCAACTCCTGCTCGGCTTCCAACTGAAGTGCCTGATGCAGGAGAACAGGAAGCCGCTCTTGCAGCTCTTCATGGCGAAATCACTGATTTCCTGGATCGCGTCCGGGATCGCTCTCCTCAGGAAGCTGGCGACGGCGATTTTGACATCAGGGAATACATCAATCCCCCGGCACCTTTGAACTACCAACCCCCCACTGAAGCACCTACGTCCGCCTCTTACTCGCCCGTGACTCCGGAGGAACCTTCTCCCCAGGTCAGTCCAATAAAGGTTATAGACCTTACAACCTCATCACCGGCAGTCAACCCCATAGAAGTGGTGGACTTAACACAAGGGACACCTTCACCTGCTCAACGCGGGGGGTATTCACAGGTAGAGGTTATAGATTTGACCGGCCCTTCTCCTCTGTACTCTCTCCCGGTTCCGGTAGAGGAGCTGCTTCTTAAAAGCCCGCCGGAAAAAAGAAACTGTTCCAGTGAGAGAGAAGGGGAGCCTAAGAAAAAAAGACAGAAGCGCGCCTACCACAAGAAAACCCCTGTCTCTACCCCTGCTTCAGTTTCCTCAGCGACTTCATCCTATGGTGCCGAGCCAATTGGTTCTGTCCCAGGTGTTCCTTCTTCTAAAGACAAGTCACACAGGCAAAAGTTTGGGGAGGGCACTGCCCCCAGTTCTTCCAGCAAGCTTGTGGGCTTTAGGTCAGTGCCTTTGGTGGCAAAAAAGTGGCCTGCTCGATTTGGTTTCCAAGAAAAGTCACCTGCCCCCGACCAAGTTTTTTATCCGGAAGGGGATAACAACGCCTGCATAGAAATATACAGGGAACCTAGCATCAGGGGAGTATGCTTGAGGACCTACCTGGACAAACCTTACGAGCGGTGCTTAAACCTAGAGGTGCGTGAATTCAGGAACTTAGTGGACCAGATAGAGTGCATCCTAGGAAAGTACAAGGAGTTACACCGCCTAGCTGCCCTTGGAGAGAGGAAGGTGGATAATCTTTTGTTGTCCTTGAACCAAGACTGCACCGACCCCAGTGGAGGCCGGGCTATGATCCTGGTAAACTTGTACAAGGGAACTCCTAAAGTTCACATAGGAACAACCAGCTACGTGGAGGAAATGAACGCCTCGGTGTCTTCCAGCTTCAGGATGCCCCCCTCAGCCACACACTGCGGACACACTGTGTCCCCCTTCATTCTGGAGGACATAAAATCACGAGTTGGTCCCTTCCTAGACGAAACGACCGATTTCTACTCTGGGTAAGTGGTCAACTTTGTATAGTGTCTGGTCAACAGCTCCTTGTTCAGTGCTTTTTTATTATCATGTATATCAGCTAATTTGTAGTTAGATTTAGATGTACTCCGTCTTTAGTCAACATAGCCTAGCGTAGGTTTAAGTTCTATATGTACTCCATGTATACTTAGGTTAGGTTTTAGTTATAAGTTTGTATATTGAACATAAAGTGAAACAAGAAAAAGAAACCTTAAAAAAATGCCGCCCAAAAAGGTAAA
Organism: Acholoe squamosa; assembly: GCA_949317995.1. Taxonomy (NCBI): domain Eukaryota; kingdom Metazoa; phylum Annelida; class Polychaeta; order Phyllodocida; family Polynoidae; genus Acholoe; species Acholoe squamosa. The sequence goes on from OX439045.1 coordinate 3,513,716, forward strand.
ACAACTTTACACCGTCAACTGTCCAATGTGTAACACCCCTAGACCTCCACGTTTGGTCACTGTAGAAAACAGTGGAAAAACTTTATGTAACTCAGATTCTTGTAGAAGAGAAACTTTTTCCGACAGCTTAGAACTTCCAAAAGAAATAGAAAAAAATTCTTTGCATAAAAGCAGTTACCGTGACAACTTCAAGTCCATAGCTTCAGGTTTGGCTGTGCTTGGTAAGCTTCAGTCCATTTTCAACGTCAGAATGACAAGTTTCAACAAAGACTTGGGAGCCAAACAGGTAATAGAGGCGCTTACCTCTATTCATAGAAATCAAGTTATGGCTTACAAAGTGGCTGTCTCTTTTGGAAGGTTGTTGTCTTCCTCTAAGGAGGAAGAAGAAGAGAAAGTCATGTACTTTCATGCTTCTGCCAACAACTCGTCTTTGTTCTATGACAGTGAAAGTCATAGAGACCCTTACATTTTTATAAGGGACGACAAAGACTTTGCAGAGTGTTTAGATTTAATAGAAAACAACATTAAAGAAGACACTCAAAGACCCTCTACTAAATGGAGTGTAATAGGCAACGTGAACGCCAACATCACACTCATAAGGGCTACGGGAGGAGAATATCTTTTAGGTAAAATGAAAACTGTTCCACCAGGTTTAAGACAAAGAGGAATGCAACACTTTCACAGAGACCCTAAAACCAAAAGGGCGTACAAGGACAACTTGTGTTTCTTTAGATGTCTGTCTTTCTTCCTGTATGAATCTTTAGAAAAAACTCAAGAGCTTTTCCTTGAAGCCTATCCAGGGGTGAACAAGGAGACTTTTGAGGGTGTTAACATAAGAGATTTAGACAGGTTAGAAAAAATGTTTGAAGTTAACATAAAAATTTTTTACCTTCCCTCTTTTGGTAAAAGAAAGGGGCGACCTAAAATTATAAGGTCAAACATGTGTTCATCCAAAAAAATCATGAACTTGAACTTACACAGAAACCATGTAAGTTTAATAACTAACATGGGACTGTATGGTAAAATGTACCCCTGTGAAAAGTGTCATAAAGTTTTCACTCGTAGCTTCCTTTTGAAACAACACAATGGGGTGAAAAAAGATTGCACCAAAGTCAGCTTCAGGTACAAAGGTGGAGCATACAATCCATCCAAAACAGTTTTTCAAGTTTTAGAGGAACTGGGAATAGTTTGTTCACCTGAGAAAAAAATATACCCCTATAAAATTGTTTTTGACTTTGAAAGCTATTTCGTCCAACCTGAAAATTCGTCCCCAGAAAATGCTAACACTGTGATAGAAAAAACTCACATACCCCTTTCTGCCAGTGTAGCTTCTGATTTTCCTGGGCATACAGAACCAGTGTGTTTTGTCAGAAATTCGAACAGGGACGACGCTCCTTTGGTTAAAAATGTGTTGGATCACATAAACAACTTGGGGCAGTTGATAGGAGAACAGGTGAAAGAGAATTTTAGAGATGTTTTAGACGAACTAGACTCTCTAGAAGAAAAACAAAAGGAACTAGAACATAAAGCTAGCAAAGTTTTTCCAGCAAAGAACAAAAAAAATCCAAAAAAAAAAAACTCCCATGTTCTTGAAGTGAAGGAAAAACTTCTTACCTACATAGAAAGAGTCCCTGTTCTAGGTTTCAACTCTGGAAAGTATGACATTAATTTGATAAAAAAGGAATTTCATTCTTTTTTTATAGACACAGACAAGACAGAAATGAAAACCATAAAAAAATGCGACAAGTACATAGCAGTGTACACAGACCATCTTCTTTTCCTTGACATGTTTAACTATTTGGCACCAGGTTATTCCTACGCAAACTACCTGAAAGCCTTTCTAAAAGGGAAAGCTGAAAAAGGTTTTTTTTTCCTACGAGTGGATGGACAACATAAGAAAACTGAACAACAAAGCTCTTCCTCCACGCCACTGCTTCTACAGTTCTTTGTCGGGTGGTGGAATAAGCAAAGAAGATTATCTTGAATGTAAAAAGGTCTGGACAGAAAACAAAATGAAAACTATGAAGGACTACTTGATATATTACAACAACCTGGACGTTAAACCCTTTGTTTTAGCCATAAACGAGCACACAAAATTTTTTATAGATCGTGGGGTAGACATGTTCAAAGACGGTTTAACTTTGCCAGGTTTAACCTTGAAGTTTCTTTTCAACAACACTGCACCTAATGCCACTCCTTACATTCTTTTTGGTGAGAAAGAAAAGGATGTTCACTCCTTGCTCAGACGCAACTTAGTAGGGGGTCCCTCTATTATTTTTCACAGACATCACAAAAGTGGAGAAACAAGAATAAGACAAAAAAAATACGGGTCACAAAGCAAAGTATGCAGACACATAGTAGGGGTAGATGCTAACAGCTTGTACCTCAAGTGCATGGGTGAAGAGCACTGCACAGGTTATTATGTGGTGCGCAGGAAAGAAAACGATTTTCAAGCTGTCTGCAGTCAACAAATTAGCTACTCAGCCACAGAATGGTTGCGATACAAAACTGTGACAGACAAAGTGAAGATATTACACCAATACAACTACGGGGAAGTAGTATTGGGTTCAAGGAAAATAAAAGTGGATGGCTATGATCCAGCTTCAAAAAAAGTATACCAGTTTCACGGGTGCTACTGGCATGGTCACATATGTCACCTCACTAAATCAGTTTTGAGAGACCCCAATGGAAAGGCATGGTTAGAAGAAAAAAACCAAAATACCATTTTGACTACCCTATATCTTCAGTCATTAGGTTACCAAGTAGAGGAAAAGTATGAGTGTATGTGGCTGAAAGAAAAAACTGAAAACTCGTGCAGAGAAACAAAAAGTGAATGGGAAATTAAAAGACCGTTGTGCCAAGGCAGAAAAAGTCAGGATGAAATACTGAGAGGGGTTTTTAAAGGAACAACTTTTGGACTTATCCAGGTAGACATAGAAACACCTGAATCCTTGAAAGAAAAATTCAGTGAAATGACACCTATTTTCAAAAACTGTTTAGTAGGAAAAAAAGACGTAGGTGAACATATGAAACGTTACCTGGAAGCAGCAGGTAAGCTGAAACAACCGCAATGCCAACTTATAGGCAGCTACCACGCAGAGGGAATTTTGTTGGGAACTCCTCTCTTGAAGTGGTACCTGGAGAAAGGTTTGGTAGTTACGACAGTACACCTTCTCGTAGAATACACACCAGAACAGACTTTTTTACCCTTCATGGACGAAGTGACCAAAGCTAGGAGGAAGGGAGATGAAAACATAGACTGTAAGATTCTGTCAGATCTGTACAAACTTTTGGGAAATGGTTCATACGGAAAAACCATATGCAACAAACAAAACTTTGTTCAAATAAAGTATCTTCACCCCTCTAAGGCAAGACGTTTGGCCATGCACTGGTCAGTGCAAGATGTGCAAGACATAAGTGACAACACGGTAGAACTGTCCTGTTTGCCCACCTCCATCACCTACGACCTCCCAGTTCAAATAGGGTTCATGGTATACCAATATGCCAAACTTAAAATGTTGGCTTTCTATTACGACTTTCTCCTTGAATACATAGACGAGAAAGATTTTGAAATGTGTGAAATGGACACTGACAGTTTTTACTTTGCTTTAAGTGCAGAGAAAATAGAAGACGTAATTATTCCTGAAAAACGTGAAGCTTTCTTCAGAGAACGTCACAAATGGTTGCCCTCTGAATCATGTGACAACAGTCACCACAGAGAGACCTATGTTCAGACCAAAGTTTTGGGTGAGCTGTGGCTGCCTCAACCATGCTGTAAGAGCCGTCTGGCGTTTGACAAGAGAACCCCCGGGTTATTCAAAGTGGAGTGGGAAGGTGATGAAATGACTGCCTTGAACTCCAAATGTTACATAGGCACAGGAGTAAATGTGCCCGTTAAAATGAGTTGCAAAGGTGTAATTCAAAAACAAAACCCCCTGACCACTGACAAGTACAAAGAAGTACTGGACAGTGAAAATGTTGTCACGGTAGTCAACAAAGGATTTAAAGTAGTTAACCACAGCGTTACGACTTACTCTCAAAGGAAACAAGGTCTAACCTATCAGTACATAAAGAGACAAGTATGTGAAGACGGTGTAAGCACCCTACCCCTTTCTATATAAAAAAATGGTTTCTTTTTCTAGTTTCACTTCCAGTTGTACATTTCGTTGAAAGAAAAAATTTTAAACAAATTGTTCAAATGAACAAATTTCCTTCATAGAAAACAGTGTTAAAATGGAAAATGTTCATTTGAACAATTGTTCAAACGAACATTTGTTCAAATGAACATTTTTTCCCATAGAAAACAGTGTTAAAATGGAAAATGTTCATTTGAACAATTGTTCAAACGAACATTTGTTCAAATGAACATTTTTCCCCATAGAAAACAGTGTTAAAATGGAAAATGTTCATTTGAACAATTGTTCAAACGAACATTTGTTCAAATGAACATTTTTTCCCATAGAAAACAGTGTTAAAATGGAAAATGTTCATTTAAACAATTGTTCAAACGAACATTTGTTCAAATGAACATTTTTTTCCATAGAAAACAGTGTTAAAATGGAAAATGTTCATTTGAACAATTGTTCAAACGAACATTTGTTCAAATGAACATTTTTTTCCATAGAAAACAGTGTTAAACTGGAAAATATTTTTTGTTCAAATGAACATTTTTCAAATAAAAAACAAAGGTAAAAAAATGTGTACTGTATCATGAAAAAAAACTAATAAAAAAGTAAGAAAAGTGAACTGTATCACCCAAAAAATAAAAAAAAACTTTTCACAAAAGTGAACGCTGTACATGTTCACGACAAAAATAAAAAATCCGGCGCTGAAGAAATTAAGTTGGAACAGAAAAAAAAGTGGTACCAGATTTCTTAACTCATAGCGTCACGTTCACCAGATTATTAGTATCTGGTTAGATTTAAGCAACCATTTTAACATGGAAAGTTTAGAAGCTATGCTTGTGGAGCAAACCACAGAAACTCCACCTTATGACTATTACATGCGTCCAGTTTTACAAAGTGTTGCTTCATATAATCAAGCTTCTTCTATAACACCTGACAATGATATAAGTTCTGTAGCATGTGGATGTTCAGAGAATTTCTTTTGGGAAATAATACCTGGAGAAAACATTGGTTATTTTAGAGGAGCTGAACCAGACACTGTTGACCACTGTATAACTAGTGTTAAAATGTACAAATATTTCTCTTCAGCTTTTTGGGACGCCTACAGAAACTGCATGTACTATTGTCGAGTGAAAAAAGTTAACTTAATAATGCATGATTGGTGTATAGGAGTATATCAATTGCACACTGAACCTGGCTGCCCAAGACACTACACAAGGTACACTTTAGGAAGTGTAAGAAAGTTTGCTCTTACTCTCCAAGAGTTAGAATGTAATCCCATAGTAGGAGTGTTTTGTCAGTGTAATTGTAAACTGGAAGTATCTGCTATTGCTAAAACTATTTGTTTCACATGTCTGCAGGTCTCACTGGAACTTCATGCCTTAAGTATACCTGGAGTGAAAAATCATTTCTCCTTTGAGGTAAACTTTAAGGATGGTTTTTTATCTGGTCTTTTACCTGGACCCAAAAACAGTCAAACTTACTTCCTGGCCCAGGCTTTGTTCGAGCATGCTATATCTAACATAGCCAAACTTAACAGTTATTGTTTCCACAACACATGGAAAACTAGTCACACTGGTCAAAGCTGGTATCAAGCAAGTAAATTCACACACAACAAATGTTTTTGTAGTATATGTGCACGCCCCGGAAATGGAAAATCTGTCTTCATCTGTAAATATTGTGTCTAATAAAAATATAATCTGTTATGTGAAATAAATGAGTTGTGTTTTATTTTAATGCATGAAATGAAGAGACATAACAAAATGAGTCATAAGTATTGCGTAAATCCATAAAAGTATTGCATCAGAACATTGTGTAAATTCTTACAAGCATTGCGCAATGCACCCTCATACGTAGGTCATACGTTTTTGCAAGTAGGTTAGTAGGTCACTTCCGGTTTGCAAGTAGGTCAGCTCTAGGTATTGCACAATTCTTTTAATTTATGTAACTAGGTCAGGTCACTAGGTCAAATGGAATCCAGCTTTCTGATTGGTCGAAAAAACTAGGTCATGACCTTATGACGTCACTTCCTGTCAAATCCAGCCCTCTGATTGGCTGAAACTAGGTCACTTCCGGTCTACCAGTAGGTCATGACCTAGTTAGTAGCTAATCCATTGCGCTCAGTTTGCATGTATATACTACTGGTGTATACGTCATGTCATTGTCACGTCATGATATGTCCACGATATGAGCACCGCCAACTATGTCACCTCTAGAACTACACAAGGGGTAAAAACTGATGAAGACACTAATTGTAGTTTATATGACGTATGAGTTAGGGTGTGGTCATTATTTATCAAGGAGGGGGATGGGTGGTGAGTTTTCGCGTGAAAATATTTTTCGACTCCCCTCAGCAATATAGAACTACAGAAGGCGTAAAAAGTGTTCAAACGACACTTATTTTATCTTTTTTTATGACATATGAATTATGACTTTTAGACGTAGGCCTACTCAAGAGGCGTTTTCCCTTTAGGACACCTCCATTTTTACACTTACCCCCTTTTTTATATCATCATTCATTTTTGATGATTAAAAAAGAATTCTTGACATATCAATTTCCATTCCGCTGCGATCATCCACATGAGGTTTTCACATTGTAGTTGCTAGGTCTGGTCGTACCATGTTGAAAAGTGCTCCCCCCACCCTGAGTAAAATATTCTTTGACCTTTGACTATCTTTTTTGAAATAAAGTTTAAAACAATCGATTCAAAGAGTAAACTTTATTCATTCTGCCTTCTCTACTCACATACAGAAATATGTGTCTTGCTTTAACTGTTTTACATTTGTAGGGGCTCGTGGAGCGCTGTGTCAGCTCCCTATTCGAGAGGGCAGGTCAGTAAGTGCCATTACCACTGCGGAGTGATGGCAGCATTGGTCGCCTTATTCCAGTCCCTAGCTGGGACCACGTAGGAAGTTGGTTGGCTTCTGGCTACAGCCGGGAGGGTGTTGCTCCTGTAGTAAAAGGAAGAGCTGGCTAAAAATGCCCTCATTTCCAGTCCTTTCCTTTCATGTAGCTATAACTTGTCCCTTTTTTTGCTCACAAGTGGTTATTCAAGTATGGTGCTAAAAAAAGGGGGATTTGAGTAGGTACCTAGTTGGGAGAAGTCAGTCAGTATAATAAACTATAGAGTGTGTGACATGAGTAGGTATCTGATAGTGCATCTCTCTCTACTTTAAATAAGGCAGGTGACCTTTCAGACTAATGTGGTGAGTGCAAGTTGAATAATGAAGCAGTGCACGAGTTGTTTAGAAAAGAGGGCACGTACTCACAGCTCTTTTTACAATAGTAGCAACACCCTCCAGAGCAACACCTACCAATAGCATTGCTTCAAACACAATATAACACTTGTGAGCAAAAACCTGTCTGGTTTTTATTGATGCATTATATCGAACCAAACCAAAGTTATAAGAACTCGAACCAATGCACATTTATTCTAAAATCGCAGTTCAAAGTACAGTCACACAGCCAAGACCACGTCTGGAAGGCATTTCTCATTCAAGATGGTACCACTAGACCCCTTCAAATCGTAGTGAAATCCCTCACGCAAATACAGCTCTTCATCTAGTAGTCACTAATGATGACACTGGTACGACTGCCCTACCAAACCCTATGTCGTAGTGCATTCCCTAAGATCACCCGCTCTAATCTTGAGGGTTTCAAATCGTAGTGGCTGAGCACAATCGTACCATGGTGAGAAATGCCTTCCTGATGTATTGATATTTTTCTTTATATATATATATATATATATATATATATATATATATATATATATATATATATATATATATATATATCCAATATCACCTACATATATGTCTCTATTAATGACATTTATTTTAGAATTAAAGTTCAATGTATAATCATGCACACATACCAAAATGTTTCAGAATGGGACATCGTTATTATATTTGGCCTGTATGGATATATATCACATCAAAGATGTCGCCTCAAATGATTTTCATACTGGTTATTTCATTCAATTTGTCATTTTGGTCTCACACTTTTATATGATGAATAACATTTATTTTAGGATCGAAGTTCAAAGAAAAAACATACACACATGCCTGATATCAAAAAGTGAATATTTTGACTTCTTTGTCTGAATAGATGTATAATATAATACACGCCCCACCATGCCATCTATCTCTATACATGATTCATTGTGATGTCTCTATATGATTGTTAGTTTGACCTTGACCTTGGTACTACTTGACCTTGTCAATGAGAACAATGCCCAGACAGGCATACCTGCTACATGCTACAAATATTAATCTGCCAAATGGTATTTGTATATATATATATATATATATATATATATATATATATATATATATATATATATATGGTAGGCCCAGACAGTCCAGTCACTCCACTCACCTGCACAGGCAGGCACAGACATCCCAGTTCAGTTCAGCTCTGTCTGTTCCATACCATTTTACCACAGACCTACATGTGTAGGTGTGTAATCTTACACATCGTATATATAGTCTCTTTGGTCAGGAGGCCATTTTCCTGTGCAAAGGCACTCTTTTAACATATCAAAATGTGGAAGTATTAGCTACAAGATTAATCACATGGAAATAATGAAACTTCTAATGTTAATCATATGTGTAAGTACTGTTTTGATCATATATGTTCATGTTGGGCTGGTGCTAGCCTAGGCTTATGTCCCTCGGCCCCTCAGTCAAAGAGTGTTTTTTAAGTTCTTCCTGCCCTTTCTTTCACTTTATTTTGTACACGGATTGAAAGAAAACTATACTATATGTATCATGGCCATAACTGAAAGAGAAAAATCTCGTGTGTGTGTGTGTGTGTGTGTGTGTGTGTGTGTGTGTGTGTGGCAGTTCTTTGAAAGTAAAACAAGATATCTTTAACTCTAGCCATCCACACATTACATCAATGGATAAAGAATTCGTCAGCTAGTAAGTATCAAATCGCTCAGTGATTTGAAGGGAACTCTAGGTAGTAGAGCACCATAAGATAATCCTCTTTCCTCTCTAGTTTTGTACTTTTAGCTCCTAAATCTATCCCTATCTCCTTGGACACATTTTCCGCCACATCAACCACCCTATCCACCTTGGCCTCGTTCTGGGGCGTTACTATAGTAACCATGAAGTCGTTACAGAGGTTACCACGACAAAAGCAGTAGGTGGCGTCTTCCTGTATGTGACAGCCAATCAGATGCTGGTTTACTCCCATCTCACCACCATAGCAACCACGGGAGACACCTGGTGAGGACGAAAAGAACAATGTCATTGAATTTCCTCTTTTAGCATTTTTGTGCCTGTACAAAAAGTGATAGAGTGACATCTTGGAAATGTTCAGCACCCATGTATAGGCACATTATTGTACCATTTCTACCCCACTCCCCCCATTGTCATGTTTTTACTATAGAATTATATAGGAGGCTTGGACCCCCCCCTGCTGAAAATGCATGGCATCATTTATGGATGCCCCTAATAGCACTAATGATCTGTACATATGACATGTTACCATTGTTAGAGTTAAGCCGTATGTAACAGTTTCCATAACAATCATTGTCCGTCTTCACTCCGAGTGCAGCTGCTGCTGGTGTATTGGTTAACTGCTTCCTGCATCCGCCTCCCGCCTTACACGAGTAACATGTACGCCGCACTGCAAAAACATAATGCACACAAAACCCAACCGTTATTTGAAAATAGTCTGACTGCTTATGTTAGCCCTATAGTTATAACATAGTTGGGCAGAGTCATGGTGCATATACTTAATGCTGCATTCTGATTGGCTGATTTAGTCATGGTGCATATACTTAATGCTGCATTCTGATTGGCTGATTTATTCATGGTGCATATACCTAATGCTGCATTCTGATTGGCTGATTGAGTCATGGTGCATATACCTAATGCTGCATTCTGATTGGCTGATTTAGTCATGGTGCATATACTTAATGCTGCATTCTGATTGGCTGATTGACCATGCATAATTCAGATGCATCATGCACTCCCAGTACATGAGGTTAACTTTATTTTTTGACCTTTTCACAATCAATATTCATGTGTTATTAGGTGGCTGATATGTGGTTCTTCTGTGTTATAAGGGGAATAACACACTTTGTCATGGCCATGGTCATGCTCTAGACTGTATTGAGATGCCTCAGGGGCTATAACGCCTCTTGACGTCTCAATACAGTCTAGAGCACTCCCACGGCCATGCCCCATGCCTTATTCCCTAGACATTATGAGCTTACTGTAATCATTATAAAATAGGATGTATGTAAGATATACTCCTATTTCATCAAGTCAGTATCCTGTATGGAAGCTGCGGGCTTTGCCCGTGGCTCCTATACATAATATTGCCTTTTAACCCCCATGAGTTAAAAGGCAATATTACACATAACATACTGGTGGTTTTATCAGTGTAACCCCTTACCTTTGGACATAAGCTCCTTGGTATTATGAGCTTACTCTTTATATACGGTAATCAGTATACATGTGGGATGTAAACCAGATATACTCCTCTTTCATCAAGTCAATATCTTGAATAGGAGCGATGGGCTTCTCACGTATACTATATAATTCTAACTCACTCGTGGTTTCATCAGAGTGACCGCTGGCGTTACTGGTCCCTGTTATACTGGATCCCATCAACCTTTTGTACACTGCGACACTCTGAAACACAGACAGATACCAAAATGATAAGCCCTTGACATGGTGGTGAAGAAAGGGAGAAATCCTTTTAATTTATAGCATAAGGAAATGCTATGACAAACCGTTCTGGTTCTGAGATGTGCTATAAAAGTTATCCCCATAAAGTGTTGTTAAGTTTAGTGCAGGCCCTATGCAGCATTCATTAGAAAACTTGCCATTTAATAGAACACAATCATTTCCTACATAAAGATATCAATTATTTGGACACCTGTAATTTCAGTATAACGTACACAGTCGATCATATTCATATATATATAACATGGTTATCGAGTTTAGGCACTGATTTCAGTTCCTAAAATGGATAATATGAGTTCTGATATCTGGCGATAAAGGAACCCAAAATTGACAGCGGACGCACAGCGGATCGGACATACCTTGACAATGAGTTGACACGAAAGTAAATCCTACATTTTTTAAGCTTATGTACGAAATGTGGCGATATGCTTTGGACATAACATAGATGAAACCATATTCTAACTCCCTGTCAGGTAGATTGCTTGATATTAAGGCTGAATTTAACATAAAAAAAATAGTAAACTTTCAAAGCGAGCGACTGGCCGTGCTTGTTGGCCATTCTATCAACACTACAGGTGCCACCGCCTGGTGTGTACAGAATGGATTAGGCTATAGACTGGCGCAACGTATTTGCGGTAGTAGGCCTACGAGAATGGGAGTTACAGAAGGTCACCAGCTTAACCATGCGTTAACATGAAACCAAGATGGCGGAGGGCCGTCTTGTCGACTCGCAAAAGAAAACAATGGATTCTATCCATTTTAAAGGTAAATACTTAGAATTAATGGTGGAAACCATGTTATATATGCAATATGTAATGAATAGACTTAAACCCGTTGGCTTAATGGGTTTGATAGAAGCATTCGCCTTTGGCTCATGCTTCTATCACCCCCTGAAGCCAACTAGTTCAAGTCTATTCATTATATATTACATTCTTGGTTTAGTTAATGAGTATGGACTGTAGATGACATGTAAGAAGTCTAATAAGGTCTGAATGCAATGTTGAGACAGCTAGTATCTCTTATCTTTAATAACCTGTCTAGTGCCTTAATACAACCCAGAAAATTGTCGTCATCTGTCGCCATGATTGGTCATCAATGGTGACTCCTTTTTGAGTGATAACTCATTCCGTCATCTTTTGCCACTGTGTGTTAGACTCATGTGGCATAGCAATTGCTATTTCTGGTGATCTTGTGCTATAACGATGTCGTGTTCCATCTAGCGACATGTGTGAGCCACTTCACACAAGTTGATGAGGACTCACGACAATTTGCTGGGAAGATGTACTTTGGTTAACATGATGCATGAATGCAGCCCTGGTAGATAATAACCTTAATAACCTTACCTCAAATGCTAAGTCATGCCAATAATTTGTAAATGCATCACTGGTGAGTTACTCACCAGGGCAGCATTCATACATCATGCACAATGCTCAAACTAATTCCAAAAACCAAGTTTCTATCCATTTCCTTCTAGATTTAACTGATTACAAAGTATTTATTCTCAATATGAGAATAAATTACATATAACTGATGGTATTTCACTGGGGAAATAATAAAAAAAAACCTACATTTTCAGCCACCATCTGCTTGATCTCCTCCCCTCCCCCAGTGTTCCTCCTATACCTGTGCCTGTTGTTCCTCCTGGCGGCTAGCGGGTGAGAGCGGTGGTAAGACTGTAGTCCCGGGTACGGGTTATAGCGGGAGTTATGTGGGTAGTCCGCAGGGTACGGGTGGTGCTGTCTGTGTCCGTACCCTACTGGGTAAGGGTCTGTGTAGCCATTGGGTGCCATGAAGCCATTACATCTGAAAAAATAAATTTTACTCAAAAGATATAATTGAATTATATTTAATTGGTGAAATAAAAGTTTACCCATTACTTGTGGCCTAAGGAGCTCCTTTGTTTCCCAAAGTAAGAAGATACTACCATTTGTCTATGTGTTCTATTCTCTACTTTTCCTAGAATCAGGGCAAAAAGCTAACACACTAGTGGAGGCCCATTTCAGAAAGATCATGTTCATATGAACAAGCTACATAATAAACTATCCCTTACCGGTTAAAAGTATTCCTCTGCCCTCTCTCCTTCTTTCATAACAGATACTCCTCTTAAATACTTTTCTTTGCTAATTTTCCTTTGGGTGAAAATTTCAAGGCGAAATCTGACACGCCAGGCGAAAAGCTGACACTCCAGGCGAAATCTGACATTGTTGTGTTTTGCCGCCGGGCCTTGAATAGGCGCCTCCCTTGAATAAGGGGCGGGGGTAAGAGGGCTCTGAAATTAATAGGGGCTGGGCCTTGAATTGCCGCTGGGTGTGGAGAAAATGGGGGAGTACACCATTGCCATGCACATAGCATAAAGCTAGTACCCTACTCTAACAATGCATTTGTACATGCTGGTACAGTACTGTGGTACTAAGGTGTGAAAATCCGGGCGGTGGGAAGAGGCTGAGGGAGAGGGTGAGGGAGAAGGGGGGGGTGGTACCCTGAGTGTGGGTGGGGGAGTTGTAGGCTTCCAGGGTAACATTCACATCCATGTCTCGCACTGTTAGCCAATCTCTTAGCCAATTTCTAATATCTCTTCTTAAATATTTGTTTGATGCATTTTTTCCTCTTGAATGTTATTGGGAAACTCTAGGGGCAAAAAGCTGACACGCCAGGTGAAATCTGACACGCTAGGTGAAAAGCTGACATGGTGAGAAAATTGTCTCTCTATTTTCTACCTCTGAGATTTGAGTCTAAACTACTTATACATTTACTTTGCCCACTAATACGTTACCCTATGGTGGATTTCTACCATCCTAACATTATTTTTACTACCTGTAATTCCATCAAAAGTGTTTAGGGTGAAAAGCTGACAAGGTGGGCGAAAAGCTGACACGCTGGGCAAAAATCTGACATTCAACTTCAATTGATCACCAAAGCAACCATGGCTTTATTTAAGAAGAAATAATTATGCAACCTTGACCCCATGAACCATAGATATGTACATGCAAGATATGGAGGTCCTAGGACAAAAATAAAAAAAAAAATAGGCCCTGTGTCAGATTTCGCCCTCAGTTCTGCACCACTTTCAGGAGACAAGGTGAGGACTGCATTCATGCATCACGATAACCAATGGGCATCATGCAATAATGCAGAATTAGTCCTTAACTGGTTGAAAGGGTTACTTACCTATCCCCCCTACAGAAGCAATAGAGAGAGGGATTCTGTGTTGTTTCAGCCTGTGGACTTACCTGTCTCCCCTACAGAAGCAATATAGAGAGGGATTCTGTGTTGTTTCAGCCTGTGGACTTACCTATCCCCCCTACAGAAGCAATACAGAGAGGGATTCTGTGTTGTTTCAGCCTGTGGACTTACCTATCCCCCCTACAGAAGCAATATAGAGAGGGATTCTGTGTTGTTTCAGCCTATGGACTTACCAGTCTCCCCTACAGAAGCAATATAGAGAGGGATTCTGTGTTGTTTCAGCCTGTGGACTTACCTATGTCCCCTACAGAAGCAATATAGAGAGGGATTCTGTGTTGTTTCAGCCTATGGACTTACCTGTCTCCCCTACAGAAGCAATATAGAGAGGGATTCTGTGTTGTTTCAGCCTGTGGACTTACCTATCCCCCCTACAGAAGCAATATAGAGAGGGATTCTGTGTTGTTTCAGCCTATGGACTTACCAGTCCCCCCTACAGAAGCAATATAGAGAGGGATTCTGTGTTGTTTCAGCCTGTGGACTTACCTGTCTCCCCTACAGAAGCAGTAGAGAGAGGGATTCTGTGTTGTTTCAGCCTGTGGACTTACCTGTCTCCCCTACAGAAGCAATATAGAGAGGGATTCTGTGATGTTTCAGCCTGTGGACTTACCTATGTCCCCTACAGAAGCAATATAGAGAGGGAGTCTGTGTTGTTTCAGCCTGTGGACTTACCTATGTCCCCTACAGAAGCAATATAGAGAGGGAGTCTGTGTTGTTTCAGCCTGTGGACTTACCTGTCTCCCCTACAGAAGCAATATAGAGAGGGATTCTGTGTTGTTTCAGCCTGTGGACTTACCTGTCTCCCCTACAGAAGCAGTAGAGAGAGGGATTCTGTGTTGTTTCAACCTGTGGACTTACCTGTCTCCCCTACAGAAGCAATATAGAGAGGGATTCTGTGTTGTTTCAGCCTGTGGACTTACCGGTCTCCCCTACAGAAGCAGTAGAGAGAGGGATTCTATGTTGTTTCAGCCTGTGGACTTACCTGTCTCCCCTACAGAAGCAGTAGAGAGAGGGATTCTGTGTTGTTTCAGCCTGTGGACTTACCGGTCTCCCCTACAGAAGCAGTAGAGAGAGGGATTCTGTGTTGTTTCAGCCTGTGGACTTACCTGTCTCCCCTACAGAAGCAATATAGAGAGGGATTCTGTGTTGTTTCAGCCTGTGGACTTACCTGTCTCCCCTACAGAAGCAGTAGAGAGAGGGATTCTGTGTTGTTTCAACCTGTGGACTTACCTGTCTCCCCTACAGAAGCAATATAGAGAGGGATTCTGTGTTGTTTCAGCCTGTGGACTTACCTATCCCCCCTACAGAAGCAGTAGAGAGAGGGATTCTGTGTTGTTTCAGCCTGTGGACTTACCTATCCCCCCTACAGAAGCAGTAGAGAGAGGGATTCTGTGTTGTTTCAGCCTGTAGACTAATCTTTCTCCCCTACAGAAGCAATATAGAGAGGGATTCTGTGATGTTTCAGCCTGTAGACTAATCTTTCTCCCCTACAGAAGCAATATAGAGAGGGATTCTATGTTGTTTCAGCCTGTGGACTTACCTATGTCCCCTACAGAAGCAATATAGAGAGGGATTCTATGTTGTTTCAACCTGTGGACTTACCTATGTCCCCTACAGAAGCAATATAGAGAGGGATTCTATGTTGTTTCAACCTGTGGACTTACCTATGTCCCCTACAGAAGCAATATAGAGAGGGATTCTATGTTGTTTCAACCTGTGGACTTACCTATGTCCCCTACAGAAGCAGTAGAGAGAGGGATTCTATGTTGTTTCAACCTGTGGACTTACCTATGTCCCCTACAGAAGCAGTATAGAGAGGGATTCTGTGTTGTTTCAGCCTGTGGACTTACCGGTCTCCCTACAGAAGCAATATAGAGAGGGATTCTGTGTTGTTTCAGCCTGTGGACTTACCGGTCTCCCTCACAGAAGCAGTAGAGAGAGGGATTCTGTGTTGTTTCAGCCTGTGGACTTACCGGTCTCCCCTACAGAAGCAGTAGAGAGAGGGATTCTGTGTTGTTTCAGCCTGTGGACTTACCTGTCTCCCCTACAGAAGCAGTAGAGAGAGGGATTCTGTGTTGTTTCAGCCTGTGGACTTACCGGTCTCCCCTACAGAAGCAGTAGAGAGAGGGATTCTGTGTTGTTTCAGCCTGTGGACTTACCTATCCCCCCTACAGAAGCAGTAGAGAGAGGGATTCTGTGTTGTTTCAGCCTGTGGACTTACCTGTCTCCCCTACAGAAGCAATAGAGAGAGGGATTCTGTGTTGTTTCAGCCTGTGGACTTACCTATGTCCCCTACAGAAGCAATATAGAGAGGGATTGTGTGTTGTTTCAACCTGTGGACTTACCTGTCTCCCCTACAGAAGCAATATAGAGAGGGATTCTGTGTTGTTTCAGCCTGTGGACTTACCTGTCTCCCCTACAGAAGCAATAGAGAGAGGGATTCTGTGTTCGTTCAGCCTGTGGACTTACCTATTTCCAATACAGAAGCAATAGAGGGAGGGATTCTGTGTTGTTTCAACCTGTGGACTTACCTGTCTCCCCTACAGAAGCAATATAGAGAGGGATTCTGTGATGTTTCAGCCTGTGGACTTACCTATGTCCCCTACAGAAGCAATATAGAGAGGGATTCTGTGTTGTTTCAGCCTGTGGACTTACCTATCCCCCCTACAGAAGCAATATAGAGAGGGATTCTGTGTTGTTTCAGCCTGTGGACTTACCTGTCTCCCTCACAGAAGCAATATAGAGAGGGAGTCTGTGTTGTTTCAGCCTGTGGACTTACCTGTCTCCCCTACGGAAGCAATATAGAGAGGGATTCTGTGTTGTTTCAGCCTGTGGACTTACCTGTCTCCCCTACAGAAGCAGTATAGAGAGGGATTCTGTGATGTTTCAGCCTGTGGACTTACCTGTCCCCCCTACAGAAGCAATATAGAGAGGGATTCTGTGTTGTTTCAGCCTGTGGACTTACCTGTCCCCCCTACAGAAGCAATATAGAGAGGGATTCTGTGTTGTTTCAGCCTGTGGACTTACCAGTCTCCCTCACAGAAGCAGTATAGAGAGGGATTCTGTGTTGTTTCAGCCTGTGGACTTACCAGTCTCCCTCACAGAAGCAATATAGAGAGGGACTATGTGTTGTTTCAGCCTGTGGACTTACCAGTCTCCCTCACAGAAGCAATATAGAGAGGGAGTCTGTGTTGTTTCAGCCTGTGGACTTACCAGTCTCCCTCACAGAAGCAATATAGAGAGGGACTATGTGTTGTTTCAGCCTGTGGACTTACCAGTCTCCCTCACAGAAGCAATATAGAGAGGGAGTCTGTGTTGTTTCAGCCTGTGGACTTACCAGTCTCCCTCACAGAAGCAATATAGAGAGGGACTCTGTGTTGTTTCAGCCTGTGGACTTACCTATCCCCCCTACAGAAGCAGTAGAGAGAGCCGGCTTGGTAACTACAGCCATACATGTGTGGGTTCACACCCCACTCACCCGCGTAGCATCCACGGTATACCACTATAATGTACAACATAAATGATAAATGAGATGAAAATTTGATTAAATGCAAAATTCTCCATGATTACACATTGATATAATTTGAGGGAACACATCAGACGTATACAATTTCATGATAACCTCTATTTGCTATAAACTATCCAATAAGTCTTTTCTTTTTTTCACTTGGAAAAAAAGCCTCAAAAACACGAGTTTTAGCCTATGGTCGAAAATCATAGAAGGTTTGCATATGACGAATTTGGAGGTATTCCAGCCCCTACTCTTCGAATTTTAGTTTCCCCCTCTATTTTTTTGGCTCAAAGTGTCAGGCTGGATGAGATCTTTGTGTTACATATGGGTTTTGATGGTCCCATATGAATATTTTGGGCTCCAGGTGGGTAAAATGGGCCCAAAATTGTCTGGGCGAATGACATTTAGGGGCCTAAGTTACAAGCCATGTTGGGGGCTTCATTTCCTACAGAAACAATCATCATACCTCCATGAAAATCTCAGGTCCAGACTATTTTGACCTGTAGATTAGGAAAATCACATTATCATTTATGTCAGATGTGTCCTTGCTATCATAAAAGAAGCATACTTATAAGAATTATTTTTCATGATTCTGGGCACATATCTGGGCGAATGACATGGGAGGCCCCATATGCACACTTTCTATGATTTGTGACCCTATGAAGTGAAAGATATTATCAAATTCAACTTGAGCTGTTCGATATTCATCATGCCATATGATCACTACAACTCCAAATAGATCATATAAAGTGTACTTTCTAATCTATATTTCACAAGTCCTATATTTAACAGTAGGTCTTTTCAGGCGCAGGCTATTGCTGCTATGTCCCTTCTACAAGAACTGACATGTACCTTCCACAAGAAAAGTGACATTTCTAAAATTCATTACCTCAATGAAACCAAACTTAATTAATCCTTTAAGGGCCGCAGAGGCATTAATGCATCATGTCCATTGGTCATCATGATGACCAATGGACATGATGCACACCTGCATCAGCGGCCTTTAAAGGTTTAAAACATGCCAAAGTAGGCTTACTTTTGTTTTTGTCCACCCGTACATAACAGCTCCCCTTACAGGTGGCGTCCTGGTATACCCCGTGTTCTGCTGCAGAATGCCGTGAGAGGGCGCCCTGACACTTGTCCCATCCACCAGAAACCCCCTCCTTCCTGACGTACTTCCGGGTGTTGACACTCATGTACCGGAACGGGTAGTAGGGATCCGGAACGGATTGCCGTACTGTCACAAGCTTCCATGTCGGCTTACCAGGTCGGTAGTTACACTGGTAACAAGCAACTGTTGTGAGGAAAGTTTATCTTTATTAAGGTTATGGATATATAATTGAACATTAAACACATCTCTATGGATAATCCTAATGATTTGAGCAAAGCTGTTTCCTAAAGGCGCAGGAGAGTTCTAGCAAAAGTCTCTTTTCAGATTTCATCCTGGTTCTTACTGATAAGGGTTTACCACCCTCATCTTATACATTTCCTCTATAGGACTCAGTATGGAGGCCTAGTGAAGCAACCATCTTGAATTTCGCTGGTTGAGCTAAAACCCACTGATAAGACATACCATGATGGGTACCTTGTCTGTGGCTAACACCCACTTCCAGGGACATGCTGGTCCCACCTTATCAGTGTGGGTCACAGGAACCAGCTCCAGTCATAGCAGGATTATTTATTAGCCAGTGAGATAACCCCAACAATTCACTGCGGCCCTCATGGGGGCCAACTGGTACCCGTCTGATAGGTCTTATCAGTAGAACTTGCTGGCAACAAGCTCCAGCAAGGGCAGCGCCCATGGGATGACCTGCTACTTCGGAATAACTCAAGGTGTCTTCTCCTTTAGGGGATAGGCTAAGCATTGCTTAATTCTAACTGGGAGAAATCATGGCGAAGTGGAAGTACTTCAAATACACGGCGGGTACTTGATTTACTTGAACCTCCTGCAAGGGCCAAAACAATTTTTGTAGCTTCTAAATGTGCCCGTAGGCAATGATACATGTTATAAATAGTTGTCAAGGACTACAAGAATAAATCACTGATTCTGCACCTGGGAGTAGGCCTATAGACCTGGTACATTATGTATTCTTGTTATCTTAGGTGAATGTGACTGTATAAACCATGCAATTGTATGGTGAATACTCATTGTATAATCTACATTTATATTCACCTACACTGTAAGAAATAACTACCAGGGATCCTTGTAAAAGTGAACAGTGAACCACTGTAATTGTATTGCAGTGAACCAGTGTAGTTTCTACAATGAAGCAGTACAGTACACACTGTGGTACAAGGAATCTCTATGAAAATAACAATGGATCTCTGGATCCATCTCTTTGATGTTTATTCGACGAAATTCTTTTACAGAATACAGGTCTATTATATTCTGGGAACAAAATACATTAGTCCGACTTCTCTGACACAAGAAGAGCGAGAATTCCAGAGAATAAAGGCCTGTACTTATGGATAAAATGATGGTTCATGGAATTGGAATATGGTTGATGGTGTGTATTTTTTCCTCACACTGGGAGTGAGTGAGTGAGTGAGTAATATATGTTTAACGCCATTTCGACAGCTAAGGTCATATTCATGGCGAGAACGACATAACACAATTTCACAGAGGAATGTGTCAGTGCCCGCGCATATGTGCACCACACACATCCTGAGGGGATAGGAAAGATGAGAAGCAGACCCTTTTAAGTGGGCTAGGGAAGCCCGCCTCACACTGGGGCCCATACACCAGGGGTTGTAGTTCTCTCACCCGGTATGATGCTAATAACCAACAGGTAGGGAAAAAACAATCATGGTTCATGGAAATGAATTGATACTTAGTGTATATATGTGGTATTACTTGCTCTGTTTGCTCTGTTAGTTTCCCTAAATCTAAGATCTATATCTTGTTAATGTGTAAAAGCAAAAACTGATGAAGGAAGCATAAGTTCCAAATGTTGTTCTATTTTAGTAAAAGTCACCTAAGCTCAACCTTCCTTGCCAGCAATTGTGTATTAACTTTAAAACATGAAATTAAAAAGAAATAATAACAATAAATAAGAAAAAAGAAAAAAAAAGGAAACTTACTTTTGCTGTTCCTGTAGCTGTAGTAATTAGAAGTATCCTGACTGTACCCATAATCATACTGAGGTATACGCGGGTACTTGTACCTGTAGTAATCCTTATCTCCCATATCATAACTAGCCTGGTAGTACCCCCTCCTATCTCCTCCCCCTCTACCCCTGGTCCTACCTCCTAGGTTACCATAGCTGGACAGGGGCTTGTACCAGTGACTGACAAAGGGCCTGGAGGGGTGCTCGGGGTCCCTGGAGTGGTGGTGGTGGGACACTCTGGAAGAGCCCCTTGAGGAGGGCCTATGTGACCTCTTCTTATGGTATCTGGAGTCGCTTGGGTCTGACTGCGAGTTCCTCCTTTGGTGCCTTCTATAGCCATCTGTGTAAGGGTCAGAGTGACGCGGGGATGTGCTTCTGTGAATTCCGCTGCTGTAGCTGTCGTATCGAATTGGGCTATTATTGTTGCCATGATTACTGTAACCATGATTACTGTTGCCATGGTGATTTCTGCCATAATCATTGTTGCTATGGTGACTTCTGCCATATTGATTAGTACCGTGGTGATTGTTGCCATGGTTACCATGCCTCTCCCTGTGACTATACCCATTACTGTAACCATTTCCACCATGTCCACTGTGGCTCCTTCTATGACTGTGGCTATCTCCATAGGATGGTCGGTTACGTCTTGGCTTGGTATGGTAACTGTCGTAGCTGGAATGTCTTTGGTTATAGTTATCATGTCTCGCTGGTTGGTACTGGTCATAGTCGGTATGTCGCTGGTATCCATGGGTTGAACCCTTAGTACCAGAACCCCTATAGTTAGGCTGGTACCAGTCAGCATGGGTGGTACCCCAGCACAGGGCACCCAACATGCAGGTAACCAGTGAAAAATAAGACATGGCTGTACCTCCTCCTGTACCCATCCTGTCCTACCACTGTCTTCTTACTGTATGACTCCTTAACTAAACACACCCTGCAGGACCTAAGGATCCTTAACCCTTTAACGGCTGCTCAATCCTTTGATGGCATCTTAACCCTTTAAGGGCCGCTAATGCGAAAATGCATCATGCCCACTGTTCATCATGATGCACCAATGAAGTGTTGGCAAGACTTGTCTTAGCTTAACCCTTTAAGGGCCGCTAATGCATTGATCCATCATGCTCATTGCTGGCCTTGTTACCATTATACCACACACTGGAGAACCCCCTCCATGCTCCCCACTTCCTCCATTGTCTCCTGTACCTTAACCCTATAAGGGTGGCTAATGCAGGAGTGCATCATGCCCATTGTTCATCATGATGCAACAATGCAGTGCTAGCGAGCAGACTCACCAACACTTCATTGTTTCATCATGCCAACCAATGGGCATAATGCATTAATGCATCAGTGGCTCTTGAAGGGTTAGAGGTTAGAGGTGATATCAGATCTACCAGGTGCCTGCCTAAGGCACATAACGGTCATGTTTCTTATTAGGAAATTGTCTAGGACCCTACAATGTGGTGCATTAACCCTTTAAAGACGAAAGGCTGCTAATGCAGGAGCATATCATGCCCAAAGGCTGCCGCGATGCACCAAAGAAACGCTGGCAAGACCTGTTCATTGGAGCTCCATGCCAAAGCACTTTGGTGTATCATTTCCAGCGGGTATAGGGGTGATGCTTGAATGTAGCCCTGGTGAGTTACTTAAGGGGTGCATCCACTGCGATGGATGAACCATCCGTCTCCTTTCATCCATATTCTTCTCCATAGAAATCAATGATAAATGAAACGGCCAAAACCGACGGATGAACCATCCGTCAGCAGTGGACGCACCCCTTTACCAGTGCTATATTGATGCATCATGCTGACCAATGGGCATGTTGCATCAATGCAATAGCAGCCCTTAATGGGTTAAAGCCTCGTCCTGACTGATTGTTATGCTGCATGAATGTAGAGTATTGGTGAGTGCCTAGCTAGCATGCATCATGCCAGCCCTCCACAGCTGATGCATCTATGGAGCACTGTCATGATGCACCAATGAAGCACTGGCTAGTTACTCGCCAACAATGTTTCAGTGTATCATCACCACCAAGGGACAGGAACTGGATATTTTGCTGCATCTAACTGAATATTGATTGATTTTATAAGATTTCTGGAAGTAGTTAGGGATGTGATATTGGCTGATATCGTAACAAGATAGTTTATTTTCTTTCTGTATGCACTGTGGAAAATAACTGTTGAATCCACCAGGGGTCCTTGTTAAACTGAAAAGTGAACGGCAGCAATTATATAGCTGGGAACCAGTGTAGTTTTTACAAGAAGCCCCAGGTGGCAGTACAGTGGTACACAAATGTACAAGGAATCCCTGTGAAACTAAAAACTAATCTCTGGCAACTTTGAGACGAGGTTTCTTTCGTTATTTTGGTGACATTTTTTTTTTTTACATTGTAGGATTGTGAAAACTGAAGAGGACTTCTTCATGACATTTTGGATCATTTCCTGCTGTAGGCCTAATTACAGTACACAGTATATACATGTCTGTTTATTTTGGGGCAATTAACCATTTATATTCAATGCTGGAGGCAGAAAGAATATTTATATAAATATCCATATCTTATTGTGTCACGTGACCCCTGGTACCCACGTGACCTGTGGTGTATGAATATAGATATGTAGAGTGGTGCCCAGGGGTCTGTACTGTATCTTTATAGTTACATGACTTTATATATTCAATAATTGTGTGTGATTCATAATAAGGGGGATAAATTATAATGTTTGTATTCTGTTACTGATCATGTATACATACATTAAGACAGCAGGAGGGTATTGCACATAGGGGGAAAAGGTAGATTGCCTAAGAAGTGCCTCACCTCCAGCAGTCACTTTTGTTAACTTATTTTTGCATTGCACAGAGGTGCTCATGTCAGTAAGGTACAAAAAGTACCTTTCAATGAAGGTGATAGCTTCTTAAAACAAGAGAACTAACAATATAGAGTCACACATCAAGGTACCTGCTTGTGTAATACACATATTTACACAAGTAGAATGGTGAAGCAGTGGGTGACTTTTTAAGTTGAGAGGGTACCTACTTAGTGCTCTCTTTAGCTTATGTGCAGCAGCCTCCTGATGGAAAGCAATGAACTCAGTCATTGAGATTTTCACATTTTTATTTCATTTACTGTATAGATATGGAACAGGAAAGAACATTAACACTTAAAATGTCACTGCATTAATTTATTGTGTCTATTTACAGTCAGTGGGTCACTAATGCATTGATGCATCATGGTCATTGGTCATCATGATGCACGAATGCAGCACTGGTGAGTAATTCGCCAGGGCTGCATTCAAGTATCAAGCCGACCCTTAGGGTTTGATACATTCCCACAGGGTCGGCATGATGCAGCGAGGGAGTGCTGGCAGTCTCGCCAGCGCTGTATTGATGCATCATGCCGACCATGATACACTCCTGCATCAGGTTCCCTTAATTTAACTCTTCCTTTACCGAATACGCATTAATGCGTAGTTTGGGCCGATTTTGGCCGATTTTTGACCGATTTTGAGTATTCAATGACTTCCTCAAAATACATTTTTGTATGGTAATCTTGTAAACTTGAGACAGATTTCAGAATCACCATCAAAGTTTTCCATAGATTTAATCAATATTTAAGCTAAAAAGCTTATGACACCTACTAGAACCCGAAACCTGCTCTGAAAATAGTCTGGTTAAGGAAGAGTTGTTAGCTGTGGTACAGATCAGTAATATAAAGGTGTGTTCGAGTTGTTACCCTTGGTACAGTTCAGTAGTATACAGGTGCGTTCGAATCGTTACACTTATTACCGGTACAGAAGCAGTAGATAGCATGGTGAGGTCCCTGTTTATGGCAGCCTAGCGTCTGAGGGCTGATACTGTCCTCACCACGATAACACCCACGATGTACACCTGCAAAAAGTAGATCACCCAATCAATTCCATAGATAGAGCATTCAAAAAGTAGAGGATTGAGACAGTTTAAAGGCTACTAATACATTAATGTGTCAAAACTGATTGGTTATGATGATGTATACATAACTCGCCAAGGCTGGAATTGTCCCGGAGGTTCGGCATGATGCTCCAATGAAGTGCTGGTGAGCTGTATCGCCAGCACTTCATTGGTGCGTCATGAAGCGTGAATGCCGCTCCGGTGAGTTACTCACCAGGACTGTATCTATGCATTCATACAGAGAGAGAGTGAGGGGAGAGAGAGAGAGAGAGAGAGAGAGAGAGAGAGAGAGAGAGAGACAGACAGACAGACAGACAGACAGACAGACAGACAGAGACAGACAGACAGAGACAGACAGAGACAGACAGACAGACAGAACTGAAAGAACTGTTAGTCATGAGAGTATGTATAAATAACTTTACAATTGATGTTCAGTAATGAAAAAAGAAAATACCGCCTGGCATGCCATCATGAAAGTGACAGAAAACACAGAAGCCGACAAAAACACAAACATAATCATCAAAAAGAGGGCTGTTTTGATTATGGCTACATCATTCAGGGTCATGGAGAACATGATGATTGTACATGTGATATTTTATGCACTGTAAAAAAATAACTGTTGAATCTACCAGGATTCCTTGTAAAATTGAACAGTTATCCACTGCATTGGTTTTGCAGTGAATCAGTGTAGTTTTTACAAGAAGCCCCAGGTGGCAGTATGGTTAAACAAGGAGTCTCCATGAAAAATAACAACTGATCTCAGGCAACGTTTGAGCCAAAGTTCTGCTGTAATTACAATATTTCCATTTACAGTGTATGTTATATTATACATAAAAAGATCAGCATCTTGGCTCTGACACCCTTGAATGTGGCTTTCTTACTTTGAGGCCTGTCATCTTAGTTTACATAGATGCCTTTTTAACTTACAGATAACCCTTTACAGTCTGATACATTCATTTAGATTCATATTCCCTGGCACCATGATGCAATGCAGTGCATGATGCACCAATGAAGCCTGTGGGGTTTAAAACTCAAACCTCACAAATAAGGTGCACCCTGAAACTATGACAAACCTAAAAGTTGCATCAGGGGTGATATTTTGGTCAAAACCAAGACGCACCCTGAAAGGGGCACTTGGGGTCCATCCAAAGGCACTGTCTATACACGAGAGGTTTGGATGTATATTGGTCATTCCATTGCATGTATGCAGCCCTGGCGAGTCACAAATGGAACCAAGGGGCATTTAAATGTGCAAAAATATAGCCCTGGCCAGTTACTCACCAGGACTGCATTCATGCAGCATGATGACCAATGGAAATGGTGCATTAATGCACAAGTGCTCCTTAAAGCGTAGCCTATAGCTGAGGGTCCCAGACTACCTATTCGACCTCTGACCTAGCCTGGGGGCCCAGTCCCCTGAGGGGTCAGACAGACACATGTGCATTGTATGATCACATGGTATAGGCACTCATTGCCTCCTATTGTGACGTTATATCCTATATCCGGTACGTCGCATGCGAGGCCTCGAGACATAGAGACATCGAATCCATTAAGGGCCACTGATGCATTAATGCATCATGTCAATTGGTAGTCATGATGCATGAATATAGCCCTGAGAATTACCTTGTCAGGGCAACATCAATCAATGCATCATGCCGACCATATGTGGCTGTTACAGTCTGGTGGTTCCGCATGATGCTCTTATGAAGTGCTGGCGAACAGTCTCACCAGCATTTCATTGCTGCATCACGCAGGCCAACACTCAGGTATCAACAACCCTTATAATAACAGGAATGTATACATGTCTGTGTGATTGGGGAGAGGGATAGGGAGAGGGGGAGGGGAGGATGGTGAAATTATATGTTTCCGTTACACACAACAAGTACATGGGAACTACACAGAAATGTGAAGTGTCTTGCATGGTTGCCCAATTTTCAACTCGTGCCATTATCAAAGTTTAGATTTGCCTGAAAATTCTTTTTTCTTTCAGTGCACGTACACTTACTATTATCAGCGTCCACCCTGATGTAACAGTTGTCTATACAGTTTGTTGTGCGGATACCAAAGATGGCCGTGTCTGTATGGTGGAAGGCGTAGCGACACCGGTCCCGCCCCGCGGACCGCTTGTTACCTCCTGTACGGTCAGGGTACCAGCTACAACTATAACACTCTCCTGTAAAAACCAGCAATGGACAGGAAATATTGAATAAATGGATAAATGATTGAATAATGAAAGAAAGAAGTAAATTAATCAATTCGACAACTGGATGAAGTGATTCATTGTCCCTTTAAGCGCCGCTCATGCATTACTGTATCATACCCATTGGCAGGCCATGATGCATCAATGCAGTTATGGTGAGTAACTCAATAGAGACACATTCATGCATCATGCCGACCCTACAGCATCGATACACTCCCTAGAGGGTGTTGCTCCTATAGTAAAAGGAAGAGCTGGCTAAAAATGCCCTCATTTCCAGTCCTTTCTTTTCATGTAGCTATAACTTGTCCCTTTTGTTGCTCACAAGTGTTCATTCAAGTATGGTGCTGAAAAAGGGGGATTTGACTAGGTACCTAGTTGGGAGAAGTCAGTCAGTATAATATACTATAGAGTGTGTGACATGAGTAGGTACCTGATAGTGCAGCTCTCTCTATTTTAAACAAGGCAGGTGACTTTTCAGACTGATGTGGTGAGTGCAAGTACTTAGGTGAAGCAGTGCATGACTTGTTTAGAAATGAGGGCACATACTCACAGCTCTTTTTACAATAGGAGCAACACCCTCCAGAGAGTCAGCATGATGCACCAATGAAGTGCATGTGAGCTGTCTCACCGGCACTTCATTGGTGCTTCATGAGGATCAATAGGCATGATGCACTCATGCATCAGCAGCCCTTAAAGAGTTAGAATTATAGACAAATCCCTCAAATGAATTGTTTTATCCTGTCGCCTTTGGGAGTGCATCATTGCTGAATGACGCACTCCCCTGGTGAGTATAAAAAAACAATAATAGTTCTACAATCCATAGGGAAATGATCACACAATTATGGTTTTATCAGTTACAAGTGTAAAAGAGGTAGAGCACATATCTAGAATGAATAAACTGGTGGATTAGAAGTGCAGCATCTGTGGCAGGTTTCTTTCTCTGGTTCAGTAGTTGCATCTGCCACACAGCAAGCTGTGAAACAGATGCAGTGGCACTACAGATGCTGCCAATTTAACACTCCCTAAGCCTTAACGGGTTAATCAAGTCCCTCACTATGTGTGCCACTGTAGAAGTCCTTGACACCCTGGAGGAGGCTTGGTACAGGCAGGGTGTAGGGTTATAATACTCACTATGTGTTCCATTGTAGAAGTCCTTGACACCCTGGAGGAGGCCTGGTACAGGCAGGGTGTAGGGTAATAATACTCACTATGTGTTCCATTGTAGAAGTCCTTGACACCCTGGAGGAGGCTTGGTACAGGCAGGGTGTAGGGTAATAATACTCACTATGTGTGCCATTTTAGAAGTCCTTGACACCCTGGAGGAGGCCTGGTACAGGCAGGGTGTAGGGTAATAATACTCACTATGTGTTCCATTGTAGAAGCCTCTGACACCCTGGAGGAGGCTTGGTACAGGCAGGGTGTAGGGTTATAATACTCAGTATGTGTGCCATTGTAGAAGCCATTGACACCCTGGAGGAGGCTTGGTACAGGCAGAGTGTAGGGTTATAATACTCACTATGTGTGCCATTGTAGAAGCCATTGACACCCTGGAGGAGGTTTGGTACAGGCAGAGTGTAGGGTTATAATACTCCCTATGTGCCATTGTAGAAGCCATTGACACCCTGGAGGAGGCCTGGTTCAGGCAGGGTGTAGGGTTAAAATATTCACTATGTGTGCCATTGTAGAAGTCCTTGACACCGTGGAGGAGGCCTGGTACAGGCAGGATGTAGGGTTATAATACTTACTATGTGTGCCATTGTAGAAGCCATTGATACCCTGGAGGAGGCTTGGTACAGGCAGAGTGTAGGGTTATAATACTCCCTATGTGCCATTGTAGAAGCCATTGACACCCTGGAGGAGGCCTGGTACAGGCAGGGTGTAGGGGTATAATACTGACTATGTGTGCCATTGTAGAAGCCATTGATACCCTGGAGGAGGGCTGGTACAGGCAGGATGTAGGGTTATAATACTCACTATGTGCCATTGTAGAAGCCATTGACACCCTGGAGGAGGCCTGGTACAGGCAGGGTGTAGTGTTATAATACTCACTATGTGCCATTGTAGAAGCCATTGACACCCTGGAGGAGGGCTGGTACAGGCAGGATGTAGGGTTATAATACTCACTATGTGCCATTGTAGAAGCCATTGACACCCTGGAGGAGGCCTGGTACAGGCAGAGTGTAGGGTTATAATACTCACTATGTGCCATTGTAGAAGCCATTGACACCCTGGAGGTGGCCTGGTACAGGCAGGGTGTAGGGTTATAATACTTACTATGTGTGCCATTGTAGAAGCCATTGACACCCTGGAGGAGGCCTGGTACAGGCAGGGTGTAGGGTTATAATACTCACTATGTGTGTCATTGTAGAAGCCTCTGACACCCTGGAGGAGGCCTGGTACAGGCAGGGTGTAGGGTTAAAATACTCACTATGTGTGCCATTGTAGAAGCCTATGACACCCTGGAGGAGGCCTGGTACATGCAAGGTGTAGGGTTATAATACTCACTATGTGCGA
The DNA here is from genome assembly GCA_949317995.1 of Acholoe squamosa. Lineage (NCBI taxonomy): Eukaryota > Metazoa > Annelida > Polychaeta > Phyllodocida > Polynoidae > Acholoe > Acholoe squamosa. Next base: position 3,543,032 of record OX439045.1, read on the forward strand.
TTGTAGAAGCCATTGACACCCTGGAGGAGGCTTGGTACAGGCAGAGTGTACGGTTATAATACTTACTATGTGTGCCATTGTAGAAGCCTATGACACCCTGGAGGAGGCCTGGTACATGCAAGGTGTAGGGTTATAATACTCACTATGTGCCATTGTAGAAGCCATTGACACCCTGGAGGAGGCTTGGTACAGGCAGAGTGTAGGGTTATAATACTTACTATGTGTGCCATTGTAGAAGCCATTGACACCCTGGAGGAGGCCTGGTACAGGCAGGCTGTGCCGCTTAGGGTTATAGTCATCTATATGGTCCTCCAGGTGGTGGGGGATGGGCCTAAACACCGCCTTACCTGCATCAACATGTAGATTTGCACAGATTTGATTATAATGTAAAGCCAACTGACAGACTAAAGGTCATATTTCCTGCAACATGAAGTAATAGTACAGTACAATTCTAGGCACTTACCGTAAAAACTCTTTACATGAATGTTCACATGTTTCTTTAAGGAAATTCAAACAAAATGTTCAGCGGATGAAGGGGTTTTTAGAATTAATGCAATAAAAAGGAGTTACATGTATCATCGGTTTTGTAATAAAATGTCTTATTTATTAGAGGACCATTGACTCCGATCATATCAACACCAAAGTTGCATACATTCCTGTATATTTACATTTAAGCAAAACATATGAAGCTAATCATAAATGTAGGAGAATCATTTCTTCTTGTCATTTTTGATTGAATAAATGAAGTAGATTAAAAAAATCAAAAACAAAAAAAACTGAGCAGTTGTCAAAATTAAAATTGCACAAATTCATGCATTAGCTTACCATTTGGAGCAGTTGGTATAGGGGCTGGAGCAGAAGGAGCTGGAGGTGCTGGAGGGTGCTTGGCATTGGAGGGTTGTAGATTGTCTGTCTTAGTGTGAGCTCTTTGTGTGGTGGGAGGTTTATGTTGCGCTCTGTGATAATGACTAGGAGGCTCTCTGGAAATTAAGAAAAGCAGAATTTAGGTATTCATCGTATGAAATAATGATGGATATATAGGTTGTCTACAAAAACGTGCCGGGACGCGGGCTATAGTAGACAGAATGGCTCTCCGGCCAACAGATGTGACTGGCTCTAGCCTCTAATCCCCAAACACTGGAGTACATGTCAGTTTTCATGGTTTTCAAATCGGACCATTGTTGAGGTTTTTACAGTGTAGAACAAAAAGCATTCTGTGAATTCTTTGTCAACATTTGTGAATTCTAATGAATTAATTATGAAAATAAAATGTACATTCTTGCTTTCTGATATTTCCCAGAAAAGGTCATGCAAAAATTCAAAATAAAAGGTCTACAGAACTAGAAATCTGCAGGATCAAATGTCCTGCATGGTGAAAGACTTTTGCCATAAACTGGATAAGCCCTTTTATCTAATTTTTCCATCCATTTACAGTGAATTACTACAGTAATATCTTATATACCTCTTCTCGTGCCGACCGGACTGAACATCATTTTCCACACCAGAAACTAGCCGGAAGCTCTTTCCTGTTGGTATCCTGTTTCTAGATCTACCATGTCCTCTGGTAAAGTCAACTGCAGGTCTCTCTGGCTGTTTGCCAACCTCTTCATTCAAAGAATAGGCTATAGAATTCATTGGTTTGAAATCATAAGCATTTTCATCATTATATTTATGGTCTTTGTGTCCAATATTATAGAAGGAGCTATCATTGTCCTGCCTATTGTCACGACCTTCGAAATGGCCACTAATATTGTCATGGTCCCTGCTTTCATGACCTCTGTGGATATGACCTTGACTGTCACTCCTGCTGTCAATACTGCTGTCATGATATATGTGACGGTGAGGCTGATTTTGTAACTTGGCACTCTCCTGTCGGTACGCTGGTACAAAATCATTTCCGCTGATGTGTTTTGAGTGGTGTTTCCCCCTTGTGGGCACATTCTGAACCCTGAACACATCAGCGTGCTTACCATAATAACCATTTTGGTGATTCCTAAATAAGGGATTAGTATGATAAGACCCATGTTGTGTATACTTATGCCTTTGGGCAGGTGGAAGGGCTTGTTTCCTATTATTTCTTGGTGCCTGCTTGTATTGGTTTGGTAGTTGGACAACATTGAATGTCTTTGGTTGTATTGCACTTGGCCCCCTTCTAGGCATATTAGAATTCTCAGGCCTTCTAGGCATTTCATGACTCTCAGATCTTCTAGGCACTTCAGATTGCTCAAGCCTGCTAGATATTTTATGGTTTTCAGTACCTCTTGGCATTTCATACCTCTCCCTTTGGCGAGGTGATTTGAATGTTTCGCCCCAAGGCATTTCAGACTCCTTGCTCATCGGCATAAAGGAATTCCTGTTGGTTTTCATTTCAGAGCTCCTGTCCATATTTCTTGTCATTTCAGACTCCTCGCTATGTGCCCCATTGGAGGTCTCCCTCCTTTGCATTTCGGAGTTCTCATTTCTCAACATCTCAGAATTCTCACTCCTACTTGACATTTCAGGACTTTCACTGTCTCTAGGTGTTTCAGAGCTGCCACTGCTGCTCCCCATGGCATGGATCTTGTACAGTTCCTTGTTTAGTTCATTGTGGGTTTGTTGTAGTAGTTCCTGCTTACTGAGATGTGCAAATCCTGATATGTTCTCAGAATCTATAAGCCTAGTATCTCCTCTTTTCAACCTCTCCTTAAAGGTGGTAAACCAGAAAATAGCACAAATAGAATTACATATTAATACTTGTAAACAGAGAGAAAATGGTGTCACAACACAAGGAAATATTAGTAATAAGGAAATTAAACAAGAAAAATGTGGCAAGGACCATGGATAGGAGTTCCGCTCACAGATCATGGCAACATCGCTAGCCACTGCGGGTGACATCACTGAGGCAGCATGATGTCACTAATGATGTCATAGGTGACAGGGAGAAAACCGAAAACATTATGGAGTTGCTACAGTCGCTACGCTCCCAGGCACTGACGCGGCTTGCAACAACAACATTTATATGACACTTTTCGTACCTTTGCTCTAGGGGCTTATATATTTTCATATTGGTGTGGCATCTGACAAGATCATATCATCTTTTGGCAGTAAGAGCTTATGTAGTATGTCATATGCATTTTAAAGTGCATTTCGAAAACATGGAATAAGGAATAAATATAAGGATGAATTAACAGAGTTGGTAGCATAGCAAACATATCTAGTCACTACATTATACTGGCTTTAAGCAAGATCTATATTTTTAGCACCAATCATCAGATATACCTACTTTAAAGTCTTCCCTCCTGTTCTCCAAGGCCTCCTCAAAAGCCTCCATCAGCCTTCTGGCCTCCTCCCTGTATGGAGACTCCTTGGTGTTGGAGGACCCTGGAATGGGGTGGTCTCCAAGGTCTGTCGCCATGGTAACAGTGTGGGTGAGTAGGAAGATGATTAGTGAATATAGCGTCTTCATGATGAGGTCCTAAAGTGGATGATCTGATATAAAAAAAAAGCATATCTGACATCAACACCTTTCAAATAATGAATTTCTATACAGTAAAGCCTCGATTTCTAAGCCGAAGCATATTTCTATGGACTGTTTTGATGGTCTACTGAGGTTTATACCATGGTTATCACATTGTTGAATGATTTTACGGTGCTGAGAGCGGATAATGAAGTTCAAATAGTACGCGCTAAATGAACCCATGTTGACACTTGGAAATGACAGAAAGTTGACATTAACACATTTATTGCGAAAATAAAAAAACTATAGCAATAGGAGCGCAATGTGTATAGAGAATGACGCTAGACCTTAAATTCTATCACCTACCTCTTAATTTGCAATGATTTGATATGTATATTTAACAGGATTGATGATAGGAAAATAGAATAGAGCGAAATTTGCGCCATTGTGTTGACTGCGTTGCAGACGGCTTGTTTATAGAGACACAAGTTGATACGTTGGCCTATGGTCTGAAGCCATTCCGTACGGTGTGCACGCTACTTGTCAGCGGTTCTACTATGAAAATGCCCCTGGGACACAAGTCAACATAACACTTTGGGTCCAGGCAGTCTTGTCAACTCACCGAGAAACCAATATGGCGGAAGAAGGGTCATGTCGACTCGCAACAAATAATATTGATTTTCATGGCTTTATAAGGTAAATACATTTAGTTTAATGGTGGAAACCATGGTATAAACGCCATAGATAACAAATAGAGGTTCACTCTGTGATTCTATCGGCTAGATAAGAAGACACTCGGCCTACGGCCTCACGCTTCTTATCTGCCGATAGAATCACGTTGTGAACCTCTATTTATGCCCTTAATAGAAGCACAGGTGGGCTTGTTACAGTAACTTTATGTATAAACTGTGGCATCCATCATTAAAAATCTTCTATTCAATGTTTCAGTAGCAGAAACAAGCTCACTCACCTGTCCAAACAATCCCAATATTTTTCCTATTAATCCTGTTGTAAAGGTACCTTCCACAATACAGGTGTGCAGATCCGTACCTACCTATGACACACCTGAGGTCCTCACACCTGACATGCAGCACACATGTAGAGGTGAGGCTGATGGGGTCTGGTGAGGCAGTACAGGATATAGGTGGGAAGGATGGGAGCAGGAGGTGGGTGGGGAAATGACCACTTAACCATTTAAAAACCACCAATGCATCATGCCCATTGGTCGTCATGATGCACCAATGAAGTGCTGGCGAGACTGCTTGCCAGCACTTCATTGGAGCATCATGCTGACCCCATGGGGTTGATACATATAATCCTGGAGGGTCAGCATGATGCTCCAATGAAGTACTGGCGAGCAGTCTCGCCAGCACTTCATTAGTGCATCATGACGACCAATGGATGTGATGCATTAATGCATTAGCGGCCCTTAAAGGGTTTAAGATTTGCCATAAGGTATTGATGCAGCTCAGGTGAGACTGCATTAATGCATTATTTTGATCCTTTATCAAAGCTTGCGATGCAGCACTTCAGTGCGGCATCATGCTGACCCTAAGGGGTCGATACAGAAAATCCTGTAGGGTCGGCACGGTGCTCCGATGAAGTGCTGGCGAACAGTCACGCCAGCACTTCATTGGTGCATCATGCCGACCAATGGGCATTGAAGGGTTAAAGTCTGAAATAGTGCACCATGACCCTTGTGCTACAATCAAGCATCACACCAACCCTTAAGAATTGGAAAAATAACGCACAGTAAGCATGCTTTACACAGTTTGTACCCACAAATATATGGTTGCTTAAATTTCATGAATACAGCACTGGTGATTTTACTTACCAAGGCTGCATCGATGAAACGATATTTAAATGCACAACCAGCCTTTAAAGGGTTAACCATTTATTAACACTTAATGGACCACATGTATGATGATACTTTCAGGTTCCTGATCTAACCTTGTTATGTACCAATTCCATGTAGGCAAGTCTACTCTGCAGTACTGTATTTGAGTGTATCATTCCTGTAGAATTAGAATGATGCCTGTAGGATTAGCGTGATGCCTGTACGAATAGCGAGATGTCTGTAGGATTAGCAGGATGTCTGTAGGATTAGCATGATGCCTGTAGGATTAGCGAGATGTCTGTAGGATTAGCAGGATGCCTGTAGGGTTAGCATAATGCCTGTAGGATTGGCATGATGCCTGTAGGATTAGTGTGATGCCTCTAGGATTATCATGATGCCTGTGGGATTAGCATGATGCCTGTAGGATTAGCGTGATGCCTGTAGGATTAGCATGATCCCTGCAGGATTAGCGTGATTCCTGTAGGATTAACATGATGCCTGTTGGATTAGCGTGATGCCTGTAAGATTAGCGTGATGTCTGTAGGATTAGCATGATGCCTGTAGGATTAGCGTGATGCCTGTAGGATTAGCATGATGCCTGTAGGATAAGCATGATGCCTGTAGGATTAGCCTGATGCCTGTAGGATTAGCATGATGCCTGTAGGATTAGCATGATGCCTGTAGGATTAGCATGATGCCTGTAGGATTAGCGTGATGCCTGTAGGATTAGCTTGATGCCTGTAGGATTAGCGTGATGCCTGTAGGATTAGCGAGATGTCTGTAGGATTAACATGATCCTGGTAGGATTAGCATGATGCCTGTAGGATTAGCGTGATCCCTGTAGGATTAGCGTGATGCCTGTAGGATTAGCTTGATGCCTGTAGGATTAGCGTGATGCCTGTAGGATTAGAGTGATGCTTGTAAGATTAGCATGATGCCTGTAGGATTAGAATGATGCCTGTAGGATTAGCATGATGCCTGTAGGATTAGCATGATGCCTGTAGGATTAGCATGATGCCTGTAGGATTAGCTTGATGCCTGTAGGATTAGCATGATGCCTGTAGGATTAGGGTGATGCCTGTAGGATTAGCATGATGCATGTAGGATTAGCGTGATGCCTGTAGGATTAGCATGATGTCTGTAGGATTAACGTGATGCCTGTAGGATTAGCATGATGCCTGTAGGATTAGCATGATGCCTGTAGGATTAGCATGATGCCTGTAAGATTAGCATGATGCCTGTCGGATTAGCACGATGCCTGTAGGATTAGCATGATGCCTGTGGGATTAGCATGATGCCTGTAGGATTAGAATGATGCCTGTAGGATTAGCATGATGCCTGTAGGATTAGCATGATGCATGTAGGATCAGCATGATGCTTGTAGGATTAGCATGATGCCTGTAGGATTAGCGTGATGCCTGTAGGATTAGAATGATGCCTGTAGGATTAGCCTGATGTCTGTAGGATTAGCATGATGTCTGTAGGATTAGCATGATGCCTGTAGGATTAGCATGATGCCTGTAGGATTAGAATGATGCCTGTAGGATTAGCCTGATGTCTGTAGGATTAGCCTGATGTCTGTAGGATTAGCCTGATGTCTGTAGGATTAGCATGATGCCTGTAGGATTAGCATGATGCCTGTAGGATTAGCATGATGCCTGTAGGATTAGCGTGATGCCTGTAGGATTAGCATGATGTCTGTAGGATTAGCTTGATGCCTGTAGGATTAGCGTGATGCCTGTAGGATTAGAATGATGCCTGTAGGATTAGCGTGATGCCTGTAGGATTAGCATGATGCCTGTAGAATTAGCATGATGCCTAAAGGATTAGAATGATCCCTGTAAGATTAGCGTGATGCCTGTAGGATTAGGGTGATGCCTGTAGGATTAGCATGATGCCTGTAGGATTAACATGATCCTGGTAGGATTAGCATGATGCCTGTAGGATTAGCATAATGCCTGTAGGATTAGCATGATGCCTGTAGGATTAGCATGATGCCTGTGGGATTAGCATGATGCCTGTAGGATTAGCATGATGCCTGTAGGATTAGCATGATGCCTGTAGGATTAGCATGATGCCTGTAGGATTAACATGATCCTGGTAGGATTAGCATGATGCCTGTAGGATTAACATGATCCTGGTAGGATTAGCATGATGCCTGTGGGATTAGCATGATGCCTGTAGGATTAGCATGATGCCTGTAGGATTAGCATGATGCCTGTAGGATTAACATGATCCTGGTAGGATTAGCATGATGTCTGTAGGATTAACATGATCCTGGTAGGATTAGCATGATGCCTGTAGGATTAACATGATCCTGGTAGGATTAGCATGATGCCTGTGGGATTAGCATGATGCCTGTGGGATCAGCATGATGTCTGTAGGATTAACATGATCCTGGTAGGATTAGCGTGATGCCTGTAGGATTATCGTGATGCCTGTAGGATTAGCATGATGTCTGTGGGATTAACATGATCCTGGTAGGATTAGCATGATGCCTGTAGGATTTGCATGATGCCTCTAGGATTAGCATGATGCCTGTAGGATTAGAATGATGCCTGTAGGATTAGCATGATGCCTGTAGGATTAGCATGATGCCTGTGGGATTGGCGAGATGTCTTTAGGATTAGCATGATGTCTGTAGGATTAGCGAGATGTCTGTAGGATTAGTGTGATGTCTGTAGGATTAGCGTTATGCCGGACTGTAACCATGGTAAGTAACTCACCATCATGATGACCAAAATGAGGAAATTGCATTAACCCTTTATATAGTGCCTCGTATGCATAAATGCATCAGGCCCATAGGTCGTCATGATGCATGAATGCAGCCCCGATGAGTAACTCACCATGGCTACATTCATACATCATGACGACCATAGAGGGTAGATACTATCCCAGGTGGTCAGCATGATGCTCCAATGAAGTGCTGGCGAGCAGCCTCAGTAGCACTTCATTGGTGCATCATGACGACCAATGGGTGTGATGCACTCCTCCATCGGCAACCTTTAAATGTTTAAACCATACAGCCCTAAAGTTTAATTATGCATGTGTGCATGACTACACTCTTGGGCCTTCATTAAATTGTTTTAAATTCCTGCCCGCTGAAGGTCACATGACGATATTTAAATTTGATTGGAAATAATGAACAGGTGTAATTAAATTTGGTAAATTTTACATTTATCATTCCCATTGGTAGTAACAATGTATGGTACTCTCACAGGGGCTGCATTTATAGAGAATACCAAACATACATAGAGAGAACTAAACGAGGGGTGGATCAGCCACCTTGTACACCACGGTCGTTTAGTTCTCTATTTATTTTATGCTTCTACATGGTTTAAATAAATTAAAATTGAGGAAATTAATTACCGTAGCTCCTCGTATGAGCTGCTAACGGCAATTTTCTTTGTTTACCTGCACCCAGAATTAGGCTGCTGTGTGGATCGGCCCACACACTGATGACAGCGACGACTCTTCCAGGACTAGTCGCTGACGCCTAGGACGGTTCACTAGGGGGAAATCTGGGCTGGAGTGAAAGGGCTGTGCTCATCCCCTCCAAAAAGTAGTTCTAACATGTACCACCAATAATGTGGCATTTTTCAGTAAATACTAGTTAAATCTTACTGCTATCCTGTATTTAACCTTTACTTGACAGAAATATGTCACTCTACATGTTGCAACAGTCAAAGAGTCCACAGTACAGGGACTTCTTTTTCAGCCATGACAGTTGGGATTTCAAAAAGTTGTTTACAAACAAGCCTAGCTGTCACTTTCATAATTAGCTATCTTATAGCAGACTCCCCACATTTCTCTTAAAAATCCAACTTAGGGAGGCACTTCCATAATATCCCTGTCCAAATTTTGAAGTGTCATGGGTTGAAATAAAAAATTAGAAAAGTTTGACAGGAGCAAGCACATGGTTCTGTTTACAAACAAAAGATGTAGTGCCAGGTGGAAGATGTAAGCGATGACTTCCTGCATTAGAAGTCGAGATTTGTAAGTATGGATCGGCCCACTGTGGGGGATTGGCTCATATTACGCCACTGGGGGTGTGGTGATCGGCCCTTTAAGGTTAAGACTATGGGAGGAAGTTATTAGCATAAAATAAAGGGTGAATATACTGATTGTAAGGCAGTGATATTTAGAGTTAGAGTCTTTTAACAATAGCTGGGGGCGAGCTAGTGGGTTTGAAGGGTGGGGCTCACATTTTTTCCAACCACTTGACAGGGGGTGGGGGTCAAAACCTTTTCAGCCGCTCTGAGGGGAAAGAAATAAAGCCTGTTCGTTATTGAACGTATGGTTTTTCAGCCCTTCTGAGGGGGTCAAAAAAAGATTTTGATCCGCACGAGGGGAGGGGATTAAATTTTCTTCTGCATGTCTCTGAGGGGAAAGAAATAAAGCCTGTTCATTATTGAACGTATGGTTTTTGGGCCCTTCTGAGGGGGTCAAAAAAAGATTTGATCCGCACGAGGGGAGGGGATTAAATTTTCTTCTGCATGTCTGCACAAAAACCCATCACCCCCATTTTGTTAACAAATGATCACCCCCTGTTTTAGGCATGATGTATCGCTGAAGTGCTGGTGAGTCTGCTCACTTCATTCTTGCATCGTGATGACCTTTGGTCATGATGCAATTCTGCACTAGCGGCCCTTTGAACAGTTTAGCCATGTCAACATGACGTGGTCGAAACATTCCCAGAGGGTAGGCATGATGCTCCAATGAAATGCTGGTGGGTCCCTGATTCTTCCGAGTTAGCCTAATCCTCCCTTAATACCCCTAGAATATTGATCCCAGGTTAGAGTCTACTCCCTCGGTCTGTGTTCAGATTCACTCCCCTGGTACTAAAACTGGGTGTTTGTATCTCCCCCCTCAACCCCCCCCCCCCAACCCCATCACCCCTCTAGTAAATAGTGTACGTCCCTTGTATTATGGTAATTGATGCAGAGCATCGAGCAAAACTTGTGAATAACCAATTGTTCTTAATGTATGTAGCTTAAATAGAAAGACATTGCTCGAGGTCATATTAAGCCTTGAATGTGATTTTCTTTTTCTATGTGAGTCTTGGATACCTCCTGACTCTGATGAAAGTTTAGTCCTTGGGGGGGTGGGGGAAATGTATATATACAGGAATGACAGGTTAGCAACCACTGGTGGAGGCCTACTAACATATGTGAGCGTCACACACAGCCCCACGGGTGTGGACTGGTTTTCAGGTTCAGTTTGTGTAGGTGTTATCCACATGCTATGGAAGGGTTTGACAGTAAAGGGAACAGTGCTGCCCTCTGGTGCTTTTATTTGTTATGCCCAGACCTTGATTACGGAGGTGAGGGGTTACTTTAGCAAAGTCACCACTTTCCTCCCTAATCAAGGTCTTTGCATAGCAAAATAAAAGCACCAGAGGGAAGCACTGTTCCCTTTAGATTCTCACCCTTCTATAGCATATGGATAACACCTACACAGACTAAACCTGGTAACCAGTCCACGCCCATGCACAGCCCTCATTGTGTCAGTCGCGATGATTTGAATATAATGGAAAAGGATATTGAGGCCGAGTTGAACAAACCTACCTACAAGGCTATTGTTTTTGTAAATACATACAGGCTCATATAAGAGTATGAGAGTATGACGATTTCATTGAATTCTTATCCTGTATTGATTGATCAGTGCTATACCAGACCAATGATCCTGAGCAGCAGTGGCTGCTCATTCAGGAATCCTTCACTGATTTTTTAGATGCCCTGTTAGGACAATAAAGATAAAAAAAAGGAACGTAAACCCTGGATTACTGCTGAAACTATTGAGTTGATTAATGAAAGAAATGAACTCCTATCAGAACTTAAAATTACACACTACCGGGATACTTTGAAAAGAATACGTCGTATGAGAAATCGTAACCATCAACAACTTGAGCTCTCTAAAAGTCAGTTTGTACTGAGTAAATTTGATGAGTGTAAAGATGATCCCCAACGCTTCTGGAAGCAGATAAATGATTTAGTAAACCTCTGTACTAAAAATCTCCGTATACAGTTGGAAAAGGAATTGACTCGGCATGTTATTCCCATTGAAGAAACAGCAAATTATATAAACTTTCTTATATGATAACTTTCTGGGAGACACTGTGTTCATACCTGGCCATTGCTTTGTCAGTATAGGTGCCACTCATAGCTTTAAATAGCACAAACTTCATATGGCTTATGTAGGCTCCTACATCTAATTTCTCATTATTTGACTGATGGATGTATTCTAATACACACGCCATGCCATATGCTAATTCACCCGCTGACATGTCATCATAGTCCTTATCATCTGGTATATAATTATCAGGACAGAGTGGATGGCGTGAGCGTTTGCGTTTACTAGCTGTTGACAAGTACTGAAGGCCAGAAAGCAAATCTACACCCTTACCAAGCTGTGAAAGTGGAGAGGTGTTGCCCAAGGCGCCTAATGCTCCTAGGCCTAAGCCAGCTGTGCCTAGCCCAGCAATGAGTGTAGCCAAGCCGCCACCAGCCATGCCTGTCGGGTCCTCCGTTCCTGGTGAACCAGTGGGGTAGGGGGTACTACCTGAAGCTCTGGCTGCGCCAGCCATGGCTTTCCTAATCCGTTGCTCCTCTGCATCGTTCTCCAACTTCAGTTGAGCTAGCTCTGCTACTAAATCCGCTGTTTTCTTTTGCTCTGCCAGCTCCTGTTTACGCTGATGTTGACGATCTAGTTCCTTCTCTATATCCTCTTGAGTAGTACCCATGGCTCCTTGTTCCTTTCCTTCTTCACTGTCGGAAGTATCTAGGTCACCCACCGGCTGTAGATTACCTGATGTAATGTTCTTACACCTCTTGCCCCAAGGACCAAAATGGCGCAGTCCACACCCTGACCTGCAAAGTCTGGTCGTTCTTGCTTGGTGAGAATCTGGTTCTAGGCTTCCCAAGGATGAAGCATGTAAAGCCAACACTCTGTTAAGGTCCTCTACACCTCCTATGCCCTCAGCCATAGCAAAAACCAACAAAACTCACACAACACTAGCAGGCCCCATACCGGTGGCAGTGTTGTTCTTCTGCTGAAGAGGTGAATGGCTGCTGACCTTGAACTACAGTGGGGTCAGCTTAGACAGGTGCTGCCCTCTTACAATCAATACTCGAACCAATTGATGAATTGCTTCTACACGTAAAAAAAAGATCAACATTGACAAGTCCAGTGGTTTAAATGGTATTAATAGTAAGGTCCTTAAAGATGCCTTGACATTTCGAACCCCTGAGCACACATATCTTTAAAACATCCTAGAAAAGCTTGTCCACAAGCTCTTGTCAATGCATCTTGAGGAGGATATAATACTGAGTAACAGCCATTTTGGTTTCCGACCCGGAAGGGGTCCGAGTGATGCCGTGTTTAAGGTGGTGAAACATCTATATGAGGCAAAGGATGATGGGAAGATAACCATAGCTTGCTTTATCGATTTTTGTAAAGCGTTCGACTGCGTTCATCATTTAACCCTAATTCACAAGATCCAGCTTCTTGTTATACATGGTTGCCTGAAAAAATGGTTAGTTAGCTATTAGTCTCACCGAGCACATGAAACACTATGTAATGGTACCCGGTTTGACAGGGAGGGAGTCCATTTTGGCGTACCCCAAGGATCGACCATGGGTCCCCTGTTGTTTGTGTTGTTTATAAATGACATATCTGATGTTATTCAAAATTGTGGTTCCACCATGTATGCCGATGATCTGGTTCTTTATGTCTCAGCTAAAACACCACAAGAAGCCAAGGATCTGTTACAGGCAGACCTAGATATGGTAAATAATTGGTGTTTAAACAACTACATGACCATAAATAGCACAAAGAGTATGTGTATGTATTTTGGAAGCAATAGACGCATATAGAACCTAGTTGACACTGGTATGCGTCTAGGAGCTGTTACACTACCAAACTGTAAGACCTACCCATACCTGGGTGTAGAACTCGATGGCCCATTAAATATCGGTCCCCATATTACAAAAATTAAAAAGAGTGTGGGCAATAAACTATACAAACTAGGCAAGCTGAGGAAATGTGTGTCAAATGAAACATGTAATCGTGTGTATAAGTCGATGGTAGCTCCATCCTTTGAATACTGTTCATTCTACACAGGCAGTGCACAGGCCTCAGAATTAGTTAAGGTACAGTGGTTACAAAACCATGGTCTGAGGATTTGTAATTAATATGTGATATTAGTAATGAATATGTGATATTAGTGTAGCTGACCCGCATAGTCTAACCAAAGTTGATCATTTAGATATAAGATGCGATAAGCAATAATTATTGTTGATCATGTGGAAAAAATCCAGAAGGGGTGAGGCGGTTGAGCAGGTCAACATTAGAACGCGAGGTGACCGCAAGGATAAATTTGCAAATCGCAGAGCAAAAACTAGTGCTTATCAAAGGTCACTCTATCACAGGGGTGTTTGTCTATGGGATAGATTAGATAGGGACACAAATAAATTGCCTAGAGTAGCTTTAAAAGAGCAATCAATAGGCACTATCTCGCCTAATAGCAACCTGGCCCCAGCTCGACCACTAGCGTGAGTCGTCTCTGGCACCTAGGATTTGTGGGTAAAGAAGTTTTTGTAGGGCTTATTTGTAGGCAGGTACCTCGCGTAGTAATCTTCCCCAGAAAATGGGGACCATCATCCCCATACACAAGAGAGGTATTCCCTAGAATCCCGACCGGGCGAGACTGACTTAATAGATGGCCTGACAAATTGTCTCACTCATTCCAGTCGAGTGTGGTGATCTACTGGCAGAGGTTCGGCCAGTTATTATTATAACATATGACATCTTATAGCTAAATACAACATTGTAGAATCATAATGCATTGGAGTAGCACCGAACAACTGTAAGCCCTGCACACTTTCACAAGAGTGCATGGAAAAACAACTTCATGTGAATAAAAATCAATCAATCAATACAAAGTTACCTGAGATCCTTTGTTATTTTCACAGAGATTCCTAGTACCACAGTACTGCCAGTGGGGGCTTCTTGTAAAAACTACATTGTTCCATTGCAATATATTTACGGTGGTACGTTGTTCAGTTTTACAAGGTTCCCTGCTATTCTTTTATAGTGTAGAACTTATCAAAAGAGGGATAGCACATTATTGATAGGTTAATCTAGAACCAGTCAATACAAAAAACTTGCGGGACACCGGCTTTTGCCAGCAAAATCACTGCTGGGCCAACAAAAATTACCAGACTGTATCTAGCTGTAATCCTGGGACCTTGGACTACATTTTGTTTTTCATGGCTTGCAAATCGGACTATTATTAAGGTTTTTAGAGCCTAAAACAAAAAGCCTTAGTGTTTGTTGAATTTTAAAAACTTAAATGGTTGAAATAATGAGTGAATTCCTGTTTTTCATCATTTTTTTCCTGAAAATAATCTTCAGGTGTTCGGTCCTGCCAAAATCGACGAAGAATAAAATATCAGCCTGCAATGGGAAAGGAAAAACTTTTTGTATAGACTGTATACCAATTAAAGCATGCTCTTATAAAGAATTTTTCATGTTTTGGTGTTTTCATTTCTTTTATTTTTGAGTATAATGGGATCGATAGAGATATTTAGGAATATTGGTAATGCTATGAGAGGATGGGAAGAGTAGCAATCACATGCTCGGACTAGATCCATCAACCTTTTGGATCATAGAGTGAACTGGGCTAGCCAAAATCTGCCCAGCTGGCTGCCCTGAGATTTATCAGTTTTTACCCATCTGGGCCAGTCCACAAAGCCCAGACAAATCCTATCTGGGGCCCATGTGGTCGTGCTGGCTGCATCATGCCGATCCTACGGGATTGATACTTGTAAATATACTCCTAGAAGGTCGTCATGATGCTCCAATGAAGTGCTGTGCTCCAATGAAGTGCTCCACCACTATTGCCTATAGCTACTTGTATAAGGTGCACCCTCTAAATTGAAAAGAAAATCAATACCTTACATCAGGGGCAGGCACAAAGAATTTAGGACTTTGGCCAATGGAGTCCAAAGTCTTACATGAAGTATACATATTTATGTCATGGCAGATACGAGCATTACTATAGAATAGTACTGTAAATTCATTTCCAATGGGGGATGGAATACAATGTGGCCGTATTCAATGGGTGTCCGCCATCTTGGATTTTCAACAGATCTGAGCAGTTTTTGTTTATTTAAAAGCAGGGATTGAGAGCAGCACTGGTGCACCATAAGGACAAAGGGATATGAACAGGAAGGCATCATGCACCCCTAAATCCTTGAAGGTCCTCTGATACAGCAGTGCATCATGCCCATTAGTTGTCATGATACACCAATGCCAGCCTCTCTGCCAGCATTTCATTAATGCACCAATCAAGTGTTGACAGACAGACATCATGCGAAGTGTTGACAGACAGACATCATGCGAAGTGTTGACAGACAGACATCATGCGAAGTGTTGACAGACAGACATCATGCGAAGTGTTGACAGACAGACATCATGCAAAGTGTTTACAGACAGACATCATGCAAAGTGTTGACAGACAGACATCATGCGAAGTGTTGACAGACAGACATCATGCAAAGTGTTGACAGACAGACATCATGAGTTACTCGCCCGGGCATCATCGGCATATGGTCTATACGAAAAGTTTTTCCCATTGCAGGCCATTTGGTTCTGCATGTTTTATTTCTCTGCAGGCCTGGACAGATTTTGGCAGGAACCAATACCCCAAAATCATTATTTTCAGGAAAGAAATAATAAGAAAAACAATGAAAAATTCAATCATTTAAGTTTTTTTAAATCTAACAAACACTAAGGCTTTTTGTTTTAGGCTTTACAAACCTTAATAATAGTGCAATTTTCAACACATAAAAACCAACATGTAGCCAAACAGTGTAGCCAAACACAGTCTGGTAATTTCCTTTGGCCCTACATTGGTACCTGAATCATCACTAGATGGCAGATCTGTGCCATAGTAGTGGCATATGGGACATGTATAGTTTCAATGTGGTGACTCAGATCTGTCTGAAAGGGTTCAGTTGTCAGGCATTTTAATCAGTTATAGGTTAGGCCATAATTGAAACGAAAATCAATACCTTACATCAGGGGCAGGCACAAAGAATTTAGGACTTTGGCCAATGGAGCCCAAAGTCTTACATGAAGTATACATATGTACACTGCAAAAATGGTGTTTAGATTTTAAACATGTTTAGGTCTAAACACGTTTAAAACCTAAACATATAGGTCAGTTAGGTGTCTCATTGACTACACATTTAGGAAATGAACACTTTTATTCTAACTACGTAAACGTTTATGCTAAACATGTTTATATGTTTAGAGCTGAAACAGTTGAATAATAGGTGTTTAGATTTAAACATCAATATGTTTAGATAGTTGGATGTTGAATCCACACCGGGTAGCAGCACTACCTTTCAATGGACTATCTGCACACAGTTATAATCAATTGGTGTTACAAATGTCCCCAAATCCTATGTTTACCATGGTTTCATTTCATAGAATGTCATGTGAATAGAAAGGGCATTAGAAAATTGACTAGATTCACCTTATGCCACCATCATTAGCATAAAATAATCAATAAGCTCCATGACTGACACATATTTGATGTTATTCTGGAATAGATAAGGCAATGTCCTTCCTGCCAAGCTGTTGTACTTTCTGAAATCTCTCCTTCTGATGCAGTGTGTAATACATGTACACATATATAGCTGTGGCTGACATATTTGGAGACTGTGACAAGTAAATACCTGCTGATGTCCCCCTCCCAGTAAATGAGAAAAAAAAATATATATCTCTTTTTTTTAATGCATACATGTCTGCAAACCTTAACTCTCCATCAAATCATTTAAACATCTAAACACAAAAACTGATAAACACCTTAACACTCTTTGGCCTGTAGGATTTATCATATATATACATATATATATATATATATATATATATATATATATATATATATATATATATATATATAAATATATATATATATATATATATATATATATATATATATATATATATGAGAAAACCTACAAACCAAAGTGTCCTTTTGATCAAATCTTCAGAAAAATCATGTGCCGGGAGCTAAAACTATGGGCATTAGTCCCGGGGCCAGCATTATATATTTACCCCTGGCCTTATGACCAGTTATTGAGTGCAGCACTGATGCACTGTTAGGACAAAGGGATATGAACAGGAAGGCATCATGCACCCCTAAATCCTTGAAGGTCCTCTGATACAACAGTGCATCATGCCCATTAGTTGTCATGATACACCAATGCCAGCCTCTCTGCCAGCATTTCATTAATGCACCAATCAAGTGTTGACAGACAGACATCATGCGAAGTGTTGACAGACAGACATCATGTGAAGTGTTGACAGACAGACATCATGCAAAGTGTTGACAGACAGACATCATGCAAAGTGTTGACAGACAGACATCATACGAAGTGTTGACAGACAGACATCATGCAAAGTGTTTACAGACAGACATCATGCAAAGTGTTGACAGACAGACATCATGCGAAGTGTTGACAGACAGACATCATGCAAAGTGTTGACAGACAGACATCATGAGTTACTTGCCCGGGCATCATCGGCATATTGTCTATACGAAAAGTTTTTCCCATTGCAGGCCATTTGGTTCTGCATGTTTTATTTCTCTGCAGGCCTGGACAGATTTTGGCAGGAATGAATACCCCAACATTGTTATTTTCAGGAAAGAAATAATAAGAAAAGCAATGAAAAATTCAATCATTTAAGTTTTTTTTAGATCTAACAAACACTAAGGCTTTTTGTTTTAGGTTTTACAAACCTTAATAATAGTTCAATTTTCAAGCCATAAAAACCAAAATGTAGCCACAAAGTGTAGCCAAACAGTCTGGTAATTTCCTTTGGCCCGACATTGGTACCTGAATCAGTCACTAGATGGTAGATCTGTGCCATAGCTGTGGCATGTGGGACATGGGTAGTTTCAATGTGGTGACTCAGATCTGTCTGAAAGGCTTCAGTTATGGGTTAGGCCATAATTAGTTCATCCACTTTTTATGATTGGTTTATCAAATGTGAGTATCAGGCCTGTATGAAAGTGCATAATAGTTGTCATTTTTTTACAAATCCTCCGGCTACCCTACCCTGGGTTTATGACCACCCCTTACACGCTCTAATAAAAGGTTGTCATGATGCACTAATGAAAAACTGGCAAGCAGACCCACAGCTGAGTGCTTCATTGATTTTAGGGATTGATCACTTTTTAACAACAGGGGGTGGGGGCTGGTGGGTTTTAGGGGGGTCAGAATTTTTTCAACCCATTGACTGGGGGGGGTCAAAATTTTTCAATCCCTCAGATGGGGGGGTCAAAATAATTTCACGAGGGGGTTTTCCACTGTTTTCAGTGGAAAACCTGCACGTTACTATAGTTTAAAAGGGCACGTTCTCTTGCAATTTTCGCCCCTTATGGGGGGTCAAAAAATTTTTCTACCTTTAAGAGGAGGGGGTCGAATTTTTTTTTCACTCGTCCCCACACAAACCCACCAGCCCCCCCCCCCCCCCCGTTGTTAAAAATTGATCACTCCCTTAGGGATATGTTCTTGAATGGTACTGATAATCTAGGATCGGTGCATGATGGTAGACAATGGGCATGATGACGCACTCCTGTATTAGGTGCCCCTAACCCTTAAAGGGCCACTGATGCAGGAGTGCATCATGCCCATTGGTCGTCATGATGCACCAATGAAGTGCTGGTGAGACTGCTCGCCAGCACTTCAATGGAGCATCATGCCGACCCTACAGGATTGATACTTGTAAATATACTCCTAGAAGGTCGTCATGATGCTCCAATGAAGTGCTGTGCTTCAATGAAGTGCTTATTTATGGAGCTCATTTGGTTTTAAAATACTTGACTATCTAAATAGGATTTAAAGTTATACTATTTGCCTGTTTTTGGGAATGCAGGTGACATTCCTCTATCATAGAACGTGCAGGTACAGGGGCTGATAGGTGTTTCCCTTTCCCCTGAATCTACAGCGATCAATAACCAGTCCCCTGCATCTGAATAACCTGTCCATTATTTATAGAGAATGACACGTCATATTAAAAAAAAAAAGGGAAAAGAAGAAAAGAAAGAAAAAAAGCAAATTGATGTACCCCGCCCATGTTTGCCCTATCACCTACTCCAGGGATCGATACAAAAATCAATCACATGAATAAAATCTAGTTTATTTCTATGCTGTCCTAAGCCAAGGATCCACTCACAGCACAGCCGTACTGGTAGTGTTCCTGGGCAAAACACTTTTTTCCTTTGTTCTCTTGCTATTATTTGGCATTGAGAAGAGAATCAAGTCCCCTTTAAAAGGGCCCTTGATGTATTAATGCATCATGCCCATTGGTCGTCATGATGCTCCATTGAAGTGCTGGCGAGACTGCTCGCCAGCACTTCAATGGAGCATCATGCCAATCCTTGGGGAGATGTATCAACCCCGTAGGGTCAGCATGATGCTCCAATGAATTGCTGGCAAGCAGTCTTACCAGCCCTTCACTGGTGCATCATTACGACCAATGGGCATGATTCACTCCTGCATCAGTGGCATTCAAGGAGTTGGTGATACTTCAGTACAATGATAATGTAAACAGTAAGAAACAGAACCAATGAAAAGGGTTGCCGCTGGTAACGCTGTCGGAGCGGTGCCGCTAGTGGAGCCTTGTCGTTAGATTACCCCATCCCACCCCTAGCCTTTCCTCTCTCGCTTATTACCCCTTGGAGTTCAGTAAACAGCAGACCACAGCAGCAGGCTCACGGCAGTCACAACATAACTGCAAGCAAATCTGTATATAAATCTCAGGTAGGTGAAGCAACATTTTTCAGAGGTCTTGGTTAAAGTTGTGGCCCGTGCCAGGGTCTCGAATAAGCGCTGCTCTCGAATAAGCACTGGGGTATGGAGGTATTGAAATATATTAATCTTAAGCACCACTAAAAACAGTATTTAGATATAAGCTCTGGAGGTAGATGGGATTAAAACCAATGAGTGAGCGGGCAATTATGAATATGGCCACTTCGCTAATTTATTGTAAGATCTAAAGCATCTCAATTACATGATGAATCTTCAACTGACTGGTTTTAATCTCAATCAAATCACAGCAGATTGTGTAAGATAAATGGATTGCTAACTAAATAATGTGCCTCATTCCAAATATTGCTGTGTATTTTATGATTTAAAAGTATACATTTTTCTTCTCCACAGGTCATAGTTTTGATAATTGTTTGGAGATCTGCAAACAAAATGAAGCGAGTGTGTCTGAGCCTGTGCCTGTTACTTCTTCTGCCTGGTAAGAACCGTTTTCTTTTTGACTTTTTAATCCTATAAGGCCGCTTATGCAGGAGTGCATCATGGGCGTTGGTTGCCATGATGCACAAATGAAGGGCTTGCGAGACTGCTTACAAGAACTTCATAGGAGCATCATGCCGACCCTCCAGGAGTATATCAACGCCATAGGGTCGGCATGATGCATGAATGCAGCCCTGGCGAGCTACTCACCAGGGCCGCATTCATGCATCATGCCGACCAATGAGCATGATGCATTAATACATCAGCGGCCCTTGCAGGGTGAAAGCTGCATCAAAAGCTGAAACATATGACAGGTAAACGAGTTATACGATTATGCTTAGGATGGAAGATCACACAAGACCAGACAAAGCTATTTTAGTCAGTCTCGGTGATTATTGAATGATGGTCGAGGCAAAGTATGCAGGTGTGTCCCTATAAAAGATTGATTGTGTTTCCATGAACTGGGCTCCCCAAAGGCAGGTATATGGGGCACTGATCAATACTTGTACAGGTAGCGCACCAACAGCCAACAGTAGACCTGCTCAGGTGAACTAAGCTGGGTGGATGAGTCACCCCTGGCGCGGATACCCCATTATGCATGAAACACTGTAAAAAATAACTGCTGAATCTACCAGGGATCCTCGTAAAACTAAAGAGGCCACCACATACCAGTGTAGTTTTTACAAGAAGCCCCAGGTGGCAGTACGGTGGTACACAAATGCACAAGGAATTTCTGTGAAAATAATGATGGATATCTGGCAACTTTGGGATGTGGAATGCATATTAATTTTACAGTCTATAGTAGCAGTGCTAAGACTGCTAATGTACTGGAAGACCATGCATATTGGCCTTAAATTATGTCAGTTCAGCAGAATTCATTTATGGATTTGAACTCATGTATTTACCACATGTAGTGGCCTGTTTAAACACCTGGGCGCTTATCTATTTCAATACCTCTGTATCCCTTGCCCTAATTCGAGAAAGGCTTTTATATGGGTATAAATATGGAGAGTGAGACCCCTTCTTGTGCCGGGTAACTTTGCCTTCTACCTGTTAAAACACACCTGTGTGTATATGGCAAGCCGAATGGGAAGAGTTCCGATAAACCCAGTTTTTCCAACTAAAAACCCTACATTTTGACCTAAGAACCGTTCAAAATAGGATGTTGGCCAAAATGTAGGGTTTTCATGCCCAAAACGGCCAAAAACTAGGGTTTCTAGTCGAGAAACCTTGTTTTTCGAACTTCTCCCAAACGGCTTGCCATATGTGTACCACAGCCCCTAGGGACCAAGGTCAATGACATACCTACCTGTATGTGTTATTAGTGTGCTCACCTCCTCGATCACCTGTACCGCATGAGCTTCTGCACTCAAAAGGCAGGTTAACTCCATCCTCGATAATAGTTTTCAGAAATACCCCCATTCTATGGAATTTTAAAGAGGAAAATCACGGCCTTTTCTAGGAAATCACAGATTTTCGAATCTTCAAAATAACACCTATTTTTGTAATTAAAGGTACTCAGTCTTTGATGTTGCTTAGAAACTGCTTACTCTACCGTGACCTTGCTGACGGCCGTGCACTGTTAAGGGCATAAATAACAAATAGAGGTTCACAAGGTGATTCTAGCGGCAGATAGAAGCATGAGGCCGTAGGCTGAGTGCCTTCTTATCTGCTGATAGAATCACCGAGTGAACCTCTATTTGTTATCTATGGCGTTTATACCATGGTTTCCACCATTAAACTAAATATATTTACCTTATAAAGCCATGAAAATCAATGTTATTTGTTGCGAGTCGACGTAACCCGTCCTCTGCCATATTGTTTTCTCGGCGAGATGACAAGACTGCCTGGACGCAAAGTGTTACGTTGATGTGTGTCCTTGTGGCTTTTTCATGGAGCTACCGCTGTTAAGGAGTGCACATGGGGGCCAGAATACCCTTAGAGCATATATGCCAACGTAACAACTTAAGTCTTGCCTTTATAAACAAACCGTCCGCTACGCAGTCAACATGATGACGAAAATTTCGCTCGATTCGATTTTTCTATCATCAATCCTGTTAAATATACATGTCAAATCATTGCAAATTAAGGTCGGTGATAGATTTTAATGTCAAGATTCATCATGTGTAGCCATTGAGCCATTAATGTATTGTATTTTGAAAATCACTTTGTGCAATAAATACATTATAAATTCAAAAAAAAAAGCTTCTAATGCTATGGTCTTTTTAATATTGAACTAAATACTTTGATGTCAACTTCCAGTCATGTCGTCTCAATCCAAGTGTCAACATGGGTTCATTTAGCGCATACTATTTGAACTTCATTATCCGCTCCCAGCACCGTAAAATCGTTCAACAATGTGATAACCATGGTATAAACTCCTATAACGCACCCAAGGTCACTTCTATTGTGCAGCAGTGCACACCGCATTGTTTTATAAACATTGTATATTACAGTAATATAAGACTTTGTGTCTGTTTATCCACAGGACACCTTCAGGCGTTGAAGTGCTACGAATGCAAGTCCTCTGAAAATCCTGATTGTGGTGCACAAGCCAAATACCTGAAGAACTGCACTGATGTTGTTGGAAAATTAACACAATGCCAAGTAAAATAGTATTATCCTTTAAGGGCCACTGATGCAGCAGTGCATCATGCCCATTGGTCAGCATGATGCACCAATGAAGTGCTGGCAAGACTGCTCGCCAGCACTTCATTGGTGCATTATGCCTACCCTTCGGGAGTGTATTAGTCCTGTAGGGTCGTCTTGATGCTTGAATGTAGCCATGGCGAGTTACTCACCAGAGCTGCATTCATGCATCATGACGACCAATGGGCATGATGCACTAATGCATCAGCAGCCCTTAACTATGGGAAATTGTTTTTTATCTGTTGCACCTCATCACTCATTCAAGATACCAGTATCAATAAGTATTCCTGAAAAGAGAATTGTTCGTGCTAGACTACCAGATGGTAGTTTACTGGGATATTTTCCCCAATGCCAGACAACACCACTCAATAATTCAGCTAGCCTTGCCAAGCCATCTGTTTTTGTGCAATTTGTGCTGAAACAACCAAATTTTCACCGTAGCTAACTCACCTTCAAGTTCCGTGCAATTTTCCAACCCTCATAAGCCACTTCCCACCTTATACTGTAATGGAATTGACTTCCTCTGAATGAGACTGTGTTGGGGAACTGGTTCCGTGACTAGTTCCATCTTAATGCTTCCCATAGTAGGGAGGCCAGCTGCAGGAGGCTATTGCGAAAAGAATCGGAAACGGATTCTCACTGACGCAACTCACCTTCCAGTTCCTGGCTGCTCAGAATTAATCCTCTTAATGTGAGTCATACTGGAAAGCATTCCCCAATTCATGAAAACTTAAGAATCAATTCTATAACCTATTACCTTGCTGCAAAACAGGGGAGAAGTCATTGCTTGGGGGTAGTCAGTTCCCATTTGGGAATAGCACCTCCAACAGAATTGAATTCCTGTCCTTTTGCAACACCCTCCTGAGCATCGGGGGAAGGAACCAGCCAGGTATTGCTTCTAACTAAGGAAGTATTCACCAATACAGAACCACCCCTGGACCACTTCTATGGCCAATTACTTTTTGGCAACACAAGAATTTATTTGCCTGAAGTCAGTCAGATTTTTCTTTTCTTTTTTTTTTTTTTGGGGGGGGGGATTGCACCTCTGACAGAATTTAATTCCTATTCTTTCGCAACACCCTCCTGATACCCTGCTGTATAAAAGTTGTAAAATGAATTACAGATTCTGACTCCTTTCAATCTCCTTTCAATGTGGTACATAAGTAGATGCACATAGCCTCGAAATTGGACAGAAAGCTGCGGCGTGGTTTGTTTTAAGTATATGCCATTTTTGAATGCTGACTAATTTCTCCTTGACATGACATCTCTTGCATAAAAGATCACCGTAACCTATCAAATATGTGATTATATGAGGTATTCCTGCCACAAAACAAAGAAAACCCATGTCCTGTATTTATTCCTTTCCTTGTAATTAATCAGGTGTGTCTGATTTCCTATAGCGCTGGTAAGACTGCTCCGGGGTCGATACATAAAGCCAAGCCTGTAGTACAATGAAGGGCTTGCGAGCAGTCTCGCCAGCACTTCATTGGTGCATCATGACGATTAACGGGCATGATACATACGTTAACGGGTGGAGAGCTCAAATTGACAAAACACCTAAATCTATCTCTTTTCAATCTGTAGAAAGTCAAGCTGATCAACTCAGAAACGCGGATGTGCAACACTGGCTGTTTTGCGGCTAATGCGGGTAGCGGCCTCGGCACCTGGTGCTGTCACGACAAGGATGGCTGTAACTCAAGTCACCGAATCAGCGCTAACAACATACTCCTACTGGTCCCTCTCATGGTTGTTCTTGTTGGAAAACTTGCATTTTAAATACTGTCAGGATGACTGCTGATGGGGACCAGTCAATCAATTACTAAGAAGTTTCGACCTGATCCGATTGCAAACATCAAACATGTTGTCAGAATATACTGGACGCCCAGATGGCCCATCGGCGAGGTCAACTGATCAAGTCAGGCCCATAAACCCTGTATATATAACCTGTATAAGCCACAATCTTGGTTTGCTGATTTTTCTGTAATTCAGATTTCGGATCTTAAGTCTATGTATGTAAACCATATCGGGCTGTTTACTACGTATTGTCAAATTACCGCAGGTCCTCCTTTAGGGCAGATAAAGAAGTCCTTAAAAAATGTCAAAATCCTTACATTTTCATAGCAATTGCGATGTGTCTGTGAATAACTGCCACAAGATGGCACAAGTTTACATGCTGTATTTTTACTTGTGTGGTGCCCTCTTGTGTAAACTGTCTGCACTATTCATATTGAGGTGAATTGCCAATCTGGCCCCAGCTCGACCACTAGTGTGAGTCGTCTCTGGCACCTAGCGTTTGTGGGTAAAAGGAGTTTTTTCCGCTGGTTGCTGTAGTGCTTATTTGTAGGCAGGTACCTCACGTAGTAATCTTGCCCAGAAAATGGGGGCCATCGTCCCCATACACGAGAGAGGTATTCCCTAGAATCCCGACCGGGCGAGACTGGTGAATTGCTTCTGTAAACATGAAGTAGATGGTTCAACTTTAGCGCTTGGTGTTATCATACTGGCATGTAACCAAGGCTTGGTACTTTGACAGTTTGCATCAATTATTTTGTTGTCACATGACTTTATTGTAACTATCTATATGTATGTGGTGGAATCCCGGGGTGGGATACAGGTAGACTTGCTTAGGTCTGTAAATTTTAATATGAGAGAATTGAAAATAAAGTGAGAAATAGAAAATTTAAAATAGCTGTAGTGAATCAATTTCTAGTGAGCACAGAGAGTGGGGGTGGGGGGGGGCTGGTGGTGTAATGGCGTTGGGAGGAGAGCTCAGGGACTGCAGCCAGTCTAGAATACAGGTAGCAGTGCAAGGGCTCACACACCCTATGGGTGTGATGCTGGCCCAGAAGGTTGACATGATGCCCCAATGAAGTACAGTCACGTCTCGATATATCGGTCTTCAAAAAGTCGGTTGATTCACTTACCAGCCACCTATATCACCAAACAGATTTGATTATACCCATTGAATTCTATTGTAATCATAATTCAGAGAACCAGCCGATTCGGGAACCAGCCAAATTTTATCTCAAACAGAGGCGGTCGGTTTATACAGACATGACTGTACTGGCAAGCACACTCGCCAGAACTTTGTTGATGCATCAAGCCGACCATGATGCAACCCTGGGTTATGGGCTGCTAAAGGAAATTTGCTCCACAGTATTGAGCAACCAAAAGCTCAGTGTAATCCTCACTTTCGGCCTAACCTGCCTTGCATCGTGTCCATTGGGCAGGCATTACCTTGACTTGTAGCCTGGGTTACAGCTTTTTGTGTAGCTTCATTACAGATTTGTGTACAACTCATTATGTATGTATGCATCATAGATAGAAACTATTTCAATGTTCATTTAACATTGTGTGACCACTATATGCCATACTGCACTACAAAGATAATTGTCGAATCTAGCAGAGATCCGTGTAAAGCTTAACAGTAAACCCCCATAATTGTATTGTAGTAAACCTATGTAGTTTTTACAAGAAACCCCAGGTGGCAGTACAGTGGTACACAAATGTACAAGGAAACTTGGTGAAAATAACAAAGGATCCCTGGTAACTTTGGGGCAAGGATTCCGTTGTTATTTCAATGGCATTTACTTTTACAGTTTGCTTACCCACTTACTAATGATCCTGACGGTCCACCGTTGGTCAAGCCACTATTGATAATTTTACAAACGGTCACCATTATGTTATTAGAAGACATGTCATTTTATCTTGCTATGTTTAGCGTTGACACCTGTGGTGATTTGTGTTCGGTAAATAAACGATTTTAATTCGTTTGAATATAGTGGTATTGTGGATGCTGGTGCTTTTGCCTATAAATGTTTCTTATAGATATTAATCCAAGTAATAAAGTAGCTTTTATTCTAACTTAGGTATTAGTTTTTATTCCAACTACTCCAACTTATGCTAAATAAAATATCCCTTATATGAGGCTCTGTACAAGTTGGGAATGTATCTTCCATTGAAATATTCCTAAACTAAACAACTTAGGAAGGGGCAATTCTGGAATTGCGCAAATAAAATGAGGGGCAATTCCGGTATTGTCCTATTTCCTACTTTGCACGTGACATATTATTTGCACTTATAAGAATCACCAGTGAACAATTATAGCTCCTATGAATCAAATCAAATTTGCCCCTTCACTGAGACAAATGGGGTCTTCAAAGTGCATGAGCATAAAATAAATGAGACAGATATAACTTGTCATACCTGGCGCAGACTCTTCATGTTCAAACCTTAAGTGCCTTAAATGTCACATTAAGGTAGATAGGGCCATGGACCTGGCCCTTTTAAAGTCATCATGATGACAAGTCTGCCCCAGGGATGACAAGTCTCATTTGACATGTTTTAGTGGTTTGTTCAATAAGAAGACCCTAGTGACTGCCCCTTTTTATTTGTGTATGGTATAATAACATAGGCCGAGTTTTGCAACTTGTTCTGTCAACTGCCAGAACTGCAATAATAATTGTAAGAAATCATCATGGCAACATTATACATTTTTGCAATTCAACAATTTCTTTCTTTACCTTTGACCAGTATGCATGATGAAATGACACAGAATCAATCAATAGTAGTATCCATCTTCCAAATTTACATGACAGTCATAATCTGAGGGACCAAAGGTTGTATTAGATTGTGATCTGATTTTGAGATCCTAACTACAGAAAGACTCTATAAGCCACACGGGTGCCCTGAAGGTATTGTGGGCATATACCCACAGGCCATGCATGATGTTTTTTTTCGCAGGTTCTGGGGAGTAGTTCACTTGAATTCAACTAGATGGCAGTTTTAGATCTCAATCCAGACCGTGAACCCTTTCGGGGAGAAACGGTATGATCGGAAGTGTGTCCCTGGTTCCGGTGGTGAATATGCGAAAGTCTACTGCTCATATTTTACAAGCGAAAATGGCGCCGCGTTAGCGCTTCTCCTCGAAAGACATAACCAATTCAGACATTCCATTAAGACATCTATACACGAGAGACATGTGTACCCTTGGGGTGAAAGGGTGCCCCCTTGTGAGTAAGTGTGAAAGAAGTAGGATGATTGACTGCCAGCATCTTAGACATGGCCTGCCTGTATACATGTCCTCAATATACAGGCAGGTAGCCAGCCAATACAGAAGACTGCTAAAATTGTCCACTATGTGAATCAAAGGTTTTTTCAACCCCCTTTAAATAACAACATTTCTACCTTGCAATGATAACAAAAAGCACTTTATACGCTGTGTTTGTGCCTGCTTTTGTGAGAATAGCTCTGATTCTCAGCAGAAATTGCATAGTGGAGTCTCCACTAATAGCATAAGGGAGTGGTCATTATTTATCAACAGGGGCGGGGGATGGTTGGTTTGAGGGGGGGGGGCGTAAAAATTTCAGACCCCTCCTGAGGGGGGGGCTAACAAAATTTTGACCCCTCTTGAGGGGGGGGGCTAAAAAAATTACCCTCTTTTTAGCAAAAAAGCCTGCGCGCTACTATAGCTCAAAGAGGGGCGCGAAAATTCTCCGCGCCTCCGGTTAAGGGGGGCACAAAAAATTTTGTCTGTCGTCGAGGGGAGGGGGCGTAAAAAATTTGCATACATCCCAGCGGAAACGTACCACCCGCCCCCTGTTGATAAGTAATGACCACTCCCTAAGAATGGTGTGAAAGTGAACGCATGCTTGTGTCCCACTGCTTTTTCGGGAAGGGAGTGTTGTCTGTCAGGGATTGACCTGTCACATAGATCTCAATGCTCCCTAATAAGACAGGGATCATGTATGGAAAAACGGGGCTCTGACTTTCTGCATTGTTGTTCATACATATAAGTGCTCCCCCTAATGGATCCCCATAGGCAATCTACTATGTATAGAAACCAGCTTAACCTAAAGAACGCCGATATAAAAACCCACCAACCCCTCTGTTGTTCAAAAATAACTGTCATTCCCATTACTGACACCTACAGGATTAGGTAACCAGTTGTCATATGACCTTGACCTAGCCTACATGTAAGTATGCTCGGTATCATTATCCATTATGCACACTTAGGGGGTCGTAAACCCTCCCATAATATTAGCACGAAATTCTAAGATTTTACCAGAATAACCTATGATTTCTTTCTAAGGAGAGGCATATTATAAAGAGGACCACAGATCCTAATAGTTATCATTTTAGTAAAATGCTGCTTATATGGTTAGAAGGAATTAGCTGACAAATTTAATTTCAAAATTAAATGACTCTTTGGGGAATGGCTATAAAAGCTGGATAAACACGAGGGGTTTTCTGGTAGGTTACACAACTGTTAGGGTTAGTATTCAGAGGTGACCTCATCTCCAGTCTCACCTCAGGCCTCACTACAGTAAATGCAGGTACGTTGATAGTAGTTTATGATTTCTTTGTGTTTTTGTTTTAACATTTAAGGTCCAACTATTGCATCAAGGCATCCCCAGAAGGGGCATCTCCTTTAATTTCTATACGGCTTATGTGAGTTAGGACAAGGCTGCATAGTTTATCAGTAAAAGTTCACGAGAACTGGTGTGACTGAGGGTTGTGCTCAAGGAGATAAACCTCTGCAAGCTGATTCATAAAAAGTGACGACATGTTATAAATCAAACAACATTGACATTTGGAATCTCGCCAAAAAGGTTTATTTGTTGATAGAACATGTGTCCTTAAAGTTGGTCTTCAAATTGCACCAAAGTATTCGACAAGTTTGATGATCTACATATTCCAATCCCAATTACAGTTATCAAACAAAATGTAGGACTGTATAATTTACATGTTTATTTACTTAAGGCTCAATTGAAAAGGTTTAGAGCATGTTCCAACTGTTGATATTAGTCTAATGGAGTTATTTCTTAGAACATGCACTTTTCCTAAGGGAACTAATTACTTCATAAAAAACGACCAATGATAAACTATTTCAAATATTCATAAATACCAATAAAACGACCAATTTTGATTCTTCTATGTTGTTGTTTTTTCACTGAGAATCGAGGTTAAAAGAAAACTTGCGGACCCAAATTTGTCTTCAATCAGAAATACATGAAATAAAGTCTACGGTCAAGATTTTAAAAATTGAGAATATCGTCAGTTTTTATGAATCACCTTGCAGTCAGACTAATTTAAGAAAAACTTTACTTTTATCTCATGTTTTATAAAGCCTTCCTTAAATGAGGATGTGACTTATAAGGGAGTGGTCATTATTTATCAACAGGGGGGGGGCTGGTGGGTTTTGTGCGCGGCAGTGTGACAGTTTTTTTCACCCCCCCCTCGACGGTGGTCAAATCTTTTTGTGCATCACCCTACACCAGAGGCGCAGAGAATTTTCACGCCCCTCTTTGATCTATAGTAGCGCGCGGGCTTTTTGGCTAAAAAGAGGGTAAATTTTCTTAGCCCCCCCCTCAACAGGGGTCAAATTTATCTTTAGCCCCCCATGAGAGGGGTCTGAATTTTATTTACGCCCCCCTCAAACCCACCAGCCCCCCCCCTGTTGATAAATAATGACACCTCCCTAAGTGGGGTTAAATTTAGTCAGATTAGCAAAAAATAGCCCAAACATGGAAGCAGTGATTTGTAGGGAAAAGGCCCATATCTAGCCATCGTCATGGAGAAGTTCAATTTTGGTATAAGATGAATTTTATCCTTGAAATTGTGGAACTTAATTTGATTTCATATGAAAACACCACCCATACTACTTCGTGCTTCCAGTGGACCATTTAATAGAACATGAATGATATTATACTTCTGTTATGGCTTTCCAGCTTAAATCATTAACCCTTTAGGCGCCATTTAAATCCTTAATAATCAGATACTTGTCTGAATCCTGCATGATAAAACTGACATATATACTGGCAGGTAGCTCATGATTTTCACTTTCCTGAAGACATGGTGAAAGGTTTTTTTTCCTCATGGGGTGGTTCATTTGAGACGACGATTCCCCCCTCCCTACACAGAATTTTTCTTTTTTTTTTTATTGTACCGAGTAAGTGGGATTCATTATCAAGCAATAAAATAATCCCGGCTTTTCACGGCGGACCTCAGAGGGATGGTACCAATCTATAACTGTTATCATTTATCAATGATAACCGCTAGTAACCAGCGCCAGCAATGGCTGTGACCATTGGCCAATCCGCTACCTTGGTATATCAAATCACAAGTCACTCCTTCAAAAATCCTATTTATCCCTCTGACATAATCAGGACTGCACTTATCTTATCATTGCCCTAATCAAGTAGGCTTATTATCCCTCCCCTTAAAGCTGGGTCCCCATCTTATCAAAGACCTCATTTTTCTAGTCTACATTTTCTCTGTCCATGATTATACCTGTCGTATTGGCTTGTATGAGCGCCGGGTTCTTGAATAAATGCCGGTCTTGAATAAGCGCCAGGGGTATTGACTGGTTTAAATTAATGCGCGCCCCGGCGCTTATACAGGGCACTGTGTTATACATGAAATGATAGCCATATGAGGTAAGAGCATTGACCTTCAATCAGAATATAAATACACTTTCAACTTTCAATTAACCCTTTAAGGGTTGCTAATGCAGGAGTGCATCATGCCTATTTGTCGGCATGATGCTGCAGTGACGTGCTGGTGAAAGGACTCATCGGCACTTCATTGAAGCATCATGCTGGCCCCCAGGAGGGTGTTGCTCCTATTGTAAAAAGAGCTGTGAGTATGTGCCCTCTTGTCTAAACAAGTCGTGCACTGCTTCACCTAAGTACTTGCACTCACCACATTAGTCTGAAAAGTCACCTACCTTGTTTAAAATAGAGAGAGCTGCACTACCAGGTACCTACTCATGTCACACACTCTATAGTATATTATACTGACTGACTTCTCCTAACTAGATACCTACTCAAATCCCCCTTTTTGAGCACCATACTTGAATGACCACTTGTGAGCAACAAAAGGGACAAGTTATAGCTACATGAAAAGAAAGGACTGGAAATGAGGGCATTTTTAGCCAGCTCTTCCTTTTACTATAGGAGCAACAGCCTCCTGGAAGTGTATTTATCCCGGTAGGGTCGGCATGATGTAAGGATGTAGTGTGGGCGAGTGACCCGCCAGCACTTTACGTATTGGCCTGATGCATTAATGGTACATCAGTGGCCCGTAAAGGGTTTAAGGCAATGCTCTGAGTATTTATCAAAGCCTCTACATTTGGCCACAAGGTGGTAGGACTGAGCCGTCAGAAGAAAAATCCTAAAGGTTGGAGGACACCAATTGATGGGAGGTGGCAGCAGGCGACACTTTGTAACTCCGCACTGAAGGGTGTTGTACAATTGGTCTAAAATCTGACAGCAGGTAGGCAAACCAGGCATAGAATTAATCCTTAGGGTGTAAATTACTCGATTTCAGTGTTATTTAGGTTGATATTTGATGTTAAGTTGAGAGGGGGGCTCTGTCTATTTACAGAATTTATTGAAATCATTCATTGGAAAACCCACAAATCTAGGTATGTCCTCACTCTAAGGCCTATAGCAAAAAAGTTAATCACATTGTACCACATGCCCAAAAGCTATATAGGCCAACAGTGGAAAAATAATTAGTGTTCTGCAGCCCAAAGTGTACACACAACAGTCATAGTTATACAATATTACATAACATATTTTTCCTATAGGCTGTGGTCAGCTTGCAAAATTCTCCTTTTAACCTGTAAGGACCACTGACGCAGGAGTGCATCATGCCCATTGGTGGTCATGATGCACCAATGAAGTGCTGATGAGACTGCTCGCCAGTACTTCATTGGTGCATCATGCCGACTATTTGGGATATAGGGTTGACACAATGCATGAATGTAGCCCGCGTGAGGCTACTTTCATGCATTATGAGTCGAAATCCCGCCCCCTCCCCACGCATTCGAGTATAAAGTAACACACTTTGCTTTTTTGCTGAAAACTGGTAACATTATTACTGGGACTGAAAGAATTTTGTGTCGACAACCCCCCCCCCCCCCCGTTCACCTCAGACTCACCACGGTACCACCCTGTTGTTCAAAAACATTTCACTCCCAAAAACCACCAAGCCCGCCAGCTGATAATAAATGAACCTTTCCTCAAGAAGCTTCAATAGATACTATTCTTGCTTTCCTTATGTGCATGGTCCTATGCAATGTGGAGTGTGTAGCATGTACACTATATTTTACTAATGCTGGGTGGAAAGTACCTGAATACGTAATGATAAGCCTACCTATATCAACGACACAAGCCAAGCACTGGAGGAATGAAGGCCTACGGGAGCACAGGAGGGCCACATCTTGAAGGAAAGAAATTCACAAAGATCACACTTTTTTTATGATGAGGATTGTAAAGTATGAAATTCAACTGGTTAGAGAAAATATTCTACTGACAAAATCACTTTTTCGACTGTCATCTGTAAGGTCAGAACACAAAATTGACTGTCAAAATTATATCGTTAACTAATGAGAAAACGTTTCTGTCAACATTGATTTTCATCTTTCAACAGTCACCACTCTAATGCAAATCCTAATGGAGCTGCATAAGTTGACAGTTGACAGGTGAACATATCATATTGACAACAGTATTCTTATCAACTTCGCAGTACACTGGGGAATTCCGTGTTTGATAGTATAAAATTCTCCAACATGTCTTTGCTATTAAATAGGAAGTTTAGCTGATTTCACGAGGGCGTTATTCTAATGCTTTTTTTCTACTTTTCTTTTGTATGGCGTGGCCCTTCACGGCTTCCGTAGCACACTGACCACCAGGGTGGCAGGGGGGAGTGTATGTGTCAAATAAGGTATAACTCCCTCTCCCCATGACTACACCAAACAAAGTCACTACTACTGACCACTCACCCTTTAAGGGCCGCTGATGCAGGAGTGTATCATGGTCGTCATGATGCACCGGTGACGTACTGGCGAGTCCGCTCGCCAGCACTCCATCGGAGCATCATGCTAACCCTCCGGGAACATATCAACCCCCATAGGGTCGACATGATGCATGAATGTAGCCCTGGCGAGTTACTTGTGTGCTCGCCAGGGCTACATTCATGCATCATGACGACCAATGGGCATGATGCAGTAATGCTAAACCTTTGGGAATGTATCAGTCTGAAATGGTCCGCATGATGCATAATGAAATGACCCTTCAGTACATGTATAAAACCCAGCGTATACGCTGAGTCATATGGACCATTTCATGTGCAGAGCTCCCTAGGTGAACTATTTTCTGGACTTGTTTTATTTTTTTTTTTATTTAATTTTTTTTTTTACACTAAGAGTCTCTAAACTGACATGGATGTTGCTACTTTGGTACAGGCTATACACGATCTCAATGTGTAGCCTAGTCATGGGTGCGGTTTATAGGCAGCGTTTAATGGAACATAGTAAGTGCAAATTGATATAAAACTTTAAAGTTAACTGCACCCTGCAGCAAGAAGTGGGTTAATAAGCCTTCATCCAAGGTCTTAGTTAGCTCCCTGGTCAGTATTAGTCCTAGTGCATGTAGTCCAGATTAACCCTTTAAGTACCGAAAGTGCATTAGTCCATGGTGCCCATTGGTCTGCAGGATGCATGAATGCAGCCCTGGTGAGTCACTCACCAGAGCTGCATTCATGCATCTTGATGACCCTGTGGGCCTTCCATAAGGGTCGGCATGATGCACCAAAGAAGTGATGGCGATGCTCGCCAGCACTTCTTTGGTGCATCATGCCGACCAATACAATGGACCTGGTTACTGAACTCTGGCACCAGAAGCTCTTAAAGGTTTAGTGCTCAGTCCCGGGCTTGCACCAAACTCCAGTACCTGTATACCAGTATAATAATTCACCGGCCACAGAGGAGACACATTGACCATGGGGTGTGGATCTAGCTCAGTAACGGTAAGACAATTCAATATAAGAGAATAATAATTTAGTATATCCCCAGCAGTTATAGATACAAATATGTGCCCGACACACATCTGACCCTTTTAATTGGGTTTTGGAAGCCCAACCTTACTGAGGTACCTCCTTGAACTAGTCAATGCGAAATACATATATATATATATATATATATATATATATATATATATATATATATATATATATATAGAGAGAGAGAGAGAGAGAGAGAGAGAGAGAGAGAGAGAGAGAGAGAGAGAGAGAGAGAGAGAGAAAGTGTTGTAGACGTCCAGGGATCCTATGTGTTCCTCCTGTTGCTCTGTGGTTGCCCATGATAAGGATCCTATTAATATCGGTATACAAGTATGACGGCACAATCCTTGTTCCAAAGTTGCCAGAGATACGCTGATATTTTCACAGAGATTTCTTGTACAACCATA
The DNA here is from genome assembly GCA_949317995.1 of Acholoe squamosa. Lineage (NCBI taxonomy): Eukaryota > Metazoa > Annelida > Polychaeta > Phyllodocida > Polynoidae > Acholoe > Acholoe squamosa. Next base: position 3,578,528 of record OX439045.1, read on the forward strand.
CTGCCACCTAGGGCTTGTTGTATAAACTACACTGGTTCACTAGAGTACAACCACAGTGGTCCACTGTTCAGTTTGATGAGAATCCCTGTTGGTGCAACAGTAATTTTGTACTCTGGAGAAGGTGTCCTACTACTCTGTGCCTAAAGTCAGGCTGTAAAGATTCTATCCATGTAAGGGAATGGTCATTATTTATTAACAGGGGGTGGTGGGTTTGAGGGGAGGGGGACATAAAAACTTTTAACCCCTCTTGTGGTGGGAGGGGGAGTAAAAACTTTTAACCCTTCTTGTGGTGGGTGGGGGTAAAAACCTTTAACCCTTCTTGTGGTGGGTGGGGGTAAAATCATTTAACCCTTCTTGTTGTGGGAGTGGGGGGGTAAAAACTGTTGACCCTTCTTGTGGTGGGAGTGGGGGGGTAAAATTTGTTGACCCTTCTTGTGGTGGGAGTGGGGGGGGTAAAAACTGTTGACCCTTCTTGTGGTGGGGGTGGGGGGTAAAAACTGTTGACCCTTCTTGTGGTGGGAGTGGGGGGGTAAAAACTGTTGACCCTTCTTGTGGTGGGAGGGGGGGGTAAAAGCTGTTGACCCTTCTTGTGGTGGGGGGGTAAAAGCTGTTGACCCTTCTTGTGGTGGGAGTGGGGGGGGGTAAAAGCTGTTGACCCTTCTTGATAGGGGTTTGCGTAAAAACTTAGCCTCTTTCGACAAAAGAAGCCTGTGTGCTACTCTCAATTAAAGAGAAGCATGACAATTTTTTGTTCATTGATAATGACCACTCCCTATAACGTGGTGGAAATCTACAAGTACCTAAGAGTAGTGATCCAGTGTAGGCTATATCATTGATTGATTGATTTTATTGACCCACATTCTCGATAAACAGCCTGCTAACCCTTTAAGGGCCGCTGATGCATTAATGAATCATGACCATTGGTTACTTCATTATTTAATGCCAATATTTCATGATTTAAATTTTTTGTACTAGCCTAGTGGATTCCCTGTATATGGTGTAGACCCCTGGTGAGACATTCCTGAACTAAACACCTTATAGCCGCTGACATTATTGTTCACCGGGTGAAGAAAGTACTGAAGCGGGAGGTACTAGCTAGGTGATCACTGATAATAGCAACCACGCTGGGTACCAGGCTATCTCTAAGAACTCAGCAGGCAATGAAGAGAATTCTTAAAATTCTCATTGGTCAGAAAATGATCCCGCCAGAATGCTATACCAGGGAGTGGATTGTGCAATGGGCGCAGCCATTGTTGAAGGCCACATAACTATAAAGGATAAAATCCCTTTCCTTGCCAATTGAATGTTTTTTTCTGTTTTCACCTTATTATACACGAGGATTTAATACTATGTAACAGAAGGAAAGGTTGAAGAATATAACTCTGGATTCACCTAATTGATTGTTCTTGAACTAAGGGTCCATCTCATACATGGATGTGCCTTATGTTTTAGGTTCTTATTGTATAATGTGAAATGTGGATTGTTATGATTTAGCCCAGTATTACGGGTTGTCCAGCAGTTTTCACACAGACTGTGTTTGGCATTTAAAGCATTAATGACCATAGTACATTTTGTGTTACACCTATTGAGAGTAAACCCTAATTTTCTGTCCTGTATATAGGGCCAGCCGGCCGGCAAAACAACAAAGATGGCCGCCAAGAGTTACAAAGCACCGACCGGTCTCGTCTCTGATGTCACATTCAAACTGTCCAACGAGGACATACAGAAGTCATGTGGTCTGGCCATAGATATTGGTAAGTGCCATAGGAACCCATCTTAACCCTTTAATGGCTGCTGATGCATCATTCCCATTGGTCGTCATGATGTACCAATAAAGTGCTGGCGAGACTGCTCACCTGCACTTCATTGGTGCATCATGACGACCCTCCAGGAGTATATATCAACCCCGTAGAGTCAGCATGATGCTCCAATGAAGTGCTGGCGGGTAGTCTCACTAGCACTTCATTAGTGCATCATGACGACCAATGGGTATGATGCACTCCTACATCAGAAGACTTTAAGGGATAAGGTACAACTCATACCTAAAAGAAGCACCCAGACTTTCCTGACATGCTAGAAACACAATAAATAGTTCTGATGGAGTTTTATTGTCAGTGCCAATCGAACTGCATTACTGTATTATGTGAAATACACACACATGTTTCAAAATTCAAAATTAATAAATTATTGGGATTCTATGAATGCAAATGCTAAACTTTCCAATCCTCCCCTGTACAATTTAAGGATGTAGGAGGTTGGGATGGTGTATGGCTATGTCTTATACTAGCTTTGTTTTGTCTATCATACTATTACAAGTAAAAATGTAGAAAGCATGGATAAAAATGTTGGATTCTACACTTAGAAAGAAGGAAATTTCTGATATACTTAATATATGAAATAAAACGTGAAAAATATATAGCTAAATTTATGAAAGCATCCCAACACAGTATTATGGGTTTATTTTAGCTGATTCAGGCTGTTTCAAATTAAAATAATCATTAATGGGAATGCCGGAATATTGAAATAAGTCTACTTCTTGTTGAATGTTTTCAATAAAAGATAGGGATGAAATCTGCAGTAGACATTCACTTGTCTCATTTCACACTATTTCAAATTGAAATATCAAAACCTATAGGGTGGCCAAGGTGCATACCTTCACACATGCCCAGCTAGTGAGTGGGTGCACCACTAATTCTAAGTGTCATGGCAGCTATGGGTGAACTTCAGATCTCCTCTGCATGTAATATCAGAGCATTAGGTGTTAATAGCGTGAACAAATAAGTACTATAGAGGCGCTATGTATGTAAGTGTTACATAATAAGCAAATATGGTGGTAGAGTGGGTAGACCTAAGTACAACTGGTTCAATGTGCTCTGAAAAAAAATAACTGTTGAATCTACCAGGGATCGTGGTAAAACAGAACAGTACACCACTCTAATTGTATAGCATTGGTTGATTTTAGTTTTTACAAGAATCCCCAGGTGGCAGTAGACTGATACAAGGAATCTCCATGTAAATGATGACAGATCTCTAATAACTTTTGGATGATGTTATTTTAATGATATCGTCTTATAACAAGAATAATGATATCATAACACGTCCTATGTTGGACACATAGAAGGGTCAAAATATAATGTGAAAGTGAGATATAAAATGATGAGGGGAGAAGTCATTTTAAATCTGAAAAGAAATATTGAACAAGTAATCAATGGATAACTCACGACGCGTGTGTGTTAGTTAAAGATAATGACACGAGGCCGTAGGCCGAGTGTCATTAGCCTTTGCTAACACACTTTGCTAGACCACCGCGCCTTCTCCGTTCACTGTGTCTCGCGGCTATGTTTGTGTATAATACACCTCGTCGCCCGGCAGCGGACAGCGACAGCGCAAACGGCAAAAAAAGCTGCGTCTCGCTGTTATGTTTGTGTAGTATACACCTCCTCTCCCGGCAGCAGACAGCGACAGCGCAAACGGCTTTGTATCATATCCAGACGTGGTTAGAACCGAGGATTTCTCGTCAGTCCCTGTGGCGCACCGCATAGGGAGTTGGACTAGGGACCTGAGATTGCAGGTTCGACCCCTACCATGGCAATGAAATAGTCTGTTGGTTTTAACATGTAACATATGACATGGGAGGACATGAGAGGCGTGCTGTTATCCTGGATAACAGCACGCCTTACATGGGTAACAGCACACCTTACATGGATAACAGCACACCTTACAAAATCGATGGTAAAGCCTACAGGGTGTGCAATATCGACAGATATGTGGATGGGAATAGACCCCAAAAAGCACTGTGTAAGCCAGAAATCGTGGTATAAGTATATATATGCTGCCAACCAACATGGCCAATTTGTCCATGTTTGTATGAAACGTGATGTCTGACTGGCAGTTCTGATCATAATGTTTGAAAGAGCATGTCATCTTGAAGATCCCAATAGAAACATGATAAAACAAAAGACGTTTCAAAATTACAAAGGGGTGCTGTCAGTCTGTCAACGCATGCAAAATGGCTTGTGACATGCATTCTTTATAATTGGTCCGTACTATAAAAAAGCCATGCACAGGGCGTAAGTACGTAGAGTTCACATGTGGGGTTAAGGGGAAGGGGGTTGGCTAGAATAGTCAGTTGGTGAAAAAGCGTACATATACAATTTAAAAAAAAATCACTTTCAGACATTACATTTAGTTTATTATGACATACTTGATATAAATTTTTTTGCCATTCAGGTTCAACTATGGGAAAGCTCGTCTATAGATCCAACAAGGAATACAAGGACGGCAAGCCAATTAACCCTGAGGTAAGGTCATCATATATCATACATTCTATACTTTAATTTAGTTAGAGAATAGAAAATGATCTTCTTCACATTGAGACTGGCTGTTGTCCTATCATGCAAAAATGCATCTGAGATGTGAAGAAGGAGGTGTCTATTGTCTTTAAAAATTTCACATATCATTCTAATCAATTAAGAACCCAATCAAGGTATATCTAGACCAATTAATGATACTTGACTTGTTTACAGCTATGGTAACCTTCCTCAAGCATGCACTGTACTCCTATAATGCACTCAAGGTCACAGAGCACTGCCACCCATTTTATAATACCTCATATATATATATATATATATATATATATATATATATATATATATATATATATATATATATATATGTTTATAGGGCACATCTTAAATACTAATGTAAGGTAAACCCCAAATTCAAGGAAATGCGATGAAGACCTGTGCTAAAATCTAATAAAAGAGAGAGAGAAACCTCACATATAAAATGTACCTTGACCACAGGGAAATTCTATGGGGCACCGAAGGACTCTGTTTGTGTATAAGGGGCGGCTTATATGCAAGGTACAACAGAAATAACCTGATTTTTATATAAAGTATTTATAGTACTTTTTTCATTCAATGGCTCTAGCAAATAACACTAGGCTAAATCATTATCTGTTACAGGCTGAGGGCCAGGCTCACTTCGCTTTGTTCCCACGCGGGGATGTTCAGGGTATGATCAAGTACATCAAGGAGAACTGTGATCTAACCGTAAGTCATGCATCATTACCTATCTGATCTAATTGTTGACAGTTAGATGTATTATATAGACAAATGCATATATTACAGACAGGGGTTCAGAAAATTGCCCCAAACTGATACTTTCTTCATGAGGTTGCCTAGAAGTGGTATTTCACACTGCAAAAAAAATGTCGAAAAAAATCATGGATTCCTCGCCCCAATCCATTGTTATTTTTACAGAGACGGCATTATTTTCACAAAGCTTGCTTTGTACCACCGTACTACCACCTGGGGCTTCTTGTAAAAACTACACTGGCTCCCTGCTATATAATTACGATGAATTGAATCTGCTAGTGCCAGGGTGGTTTTTCAAAATGCTTAGGTGTTTGAAGCAATGCTCATGAATCTGTCTCTTTTTCCCTCAAGGCAAATGAACAAGGCACCATTGTGGTCAATTCTTCTGGTGTAGGCGGTGCCGCTTTCAAGAAGGACCTTGAATCCGGTCTAAGCTGCAAGTAGGTACACCATTTACACTGGTACACATCCCCACTTCATTTAAAGCTATAAGGGCTATAAGGTCTACATTCATGTTTCTGAGGCCGTGTTATTGTAATAACTTGGATTACCAGAGTTTTCAGCTAAGAATTTGGGCTGCCAAAGGTTAAAAAAAAGAAGTTTTATTTTGGGGTCAATGAGGGAATAGATATAAGAAAGTTCGAGAATTGGTGCTCACCATGGAATTTTTTTTCAATTTATTACCAAAAATCTCGGAACACCTCGGTGGCCAAAGGCAAAAAAGAAATTGTTTTTGATTTTGCCAAAAATCTCGGCAGCGGATCCAAGTTATTTTAATTAAATGGCCTGATGGGAAGGAACATTGCTCAGCTAAATAGTTCTGACTAATCCCTATGGGAGACAATGCTGAGTACACTGCAAAAAAGGTGTTTAAAGATACACACCAAAGTTTCTCAACACCAATATTTAAACATCTTAACACTTGAAGTGTTTAGGTGTTTAGCTTTTAAACACTTATTCTCAAACACCTAAACACTGAAGTGTTTAAGTGTTTAGCATTTAAACACTTGGTTAAACACTTCCTAGTTTAAAATTGAATGTGTTTAACGCTTAAGAAGTGTTGAGAAAAGTGGGACAAATAAGTGTTTAACCAAGTGTTTAACTTCTAAACACTGGTGTTTAATCCCTAAACACTGTTTTTACAGTGTAGTCTGGCATTCGCTTCTCCCTATTTAATATACATCATATTTTAATGTCACTGAGCTGGGGGTTAATTCATAACATTCAAGGTAACCTCTTTCATTGAAACGACGATCGTTTCATACTCAGAATAATTACCTCATTAGAAACGAAAATCTTTCATGATAATCGTTTATAACTATTACTTAGTAGATGTAAATCTGTCAGCATGATGCTCCTATCATATACCATTTTATTATTCCATAAATTGTAACATATTACTGTATTAATCAAAGAATATATAAGAAATTAATACATTGTACTTCTATGTGAGCGTTCATGCCCCACTGCACACCAGCTAGGGCAAACATACACAAGTTACATCACCCAGTGCACAATATAATAACTTGTAAGTGAATGCAAACGGCCGTTAGGGGTGCCTGGGCACCGCTGACGCCGTCATGAGTGTCTGAGCACCCTAACAACTGAACAATAGGTTACATAAGCACAAGGCCATAACCTTCCGGTCCCTCTAGCGTCGCTCCTGAGCAACCTAGGTCAAATATCAAAGCATTTATGGAAAGCCCATAATTAGACGGTCAAAATGAGCCCAAGATCAAGGCAGAACTCTTATTATTAAGGAAGTTACGCCATGAAGACTGATTCAACCTCCGAATGCACTACAGACAAACCAGCGCAAGTTAAGTGCCCAAAAAGCGGGCGTTGACAACTTCACATATTCAAGTCCGCACATGCGCAAAATAGCGGTTATAGCGGCGTAAACGACCGAGATATGAGGGTCTGAAGTTGCAAAACCGACCAAGACAATGGGGGCCATGGCGGCGTCCATGGGGGTCCTTTGTGCACCCTGTGACACATGAAAGACCCCCCTCAAACAATTGCAGAGTTAGGCAGATGCCACTGGCCCCAGTCAGTCTGAGGTGCAATGCCAAGATTTGCTACAAAAAGCCTGGCTGCACCTCCTAGAAACCAGAACACCAAGAACCACTCCAGAGGTAACATCTCCAGTCATCTCCTGCTACCTGCTATACCACTGCACTATGGTGAAACTATGCTAGACAGGCATTGGTTTCCATCATTAGTGGCCAGAGGCTATCTTCCTCAAGACATCCACCAGAGGGTAAAGTTATTCATTATTACATTATTCCTCTAAGCAGCAGGTCAGGAGCTAGGTGTGGGAACTCACCTAGAACTATGCTGGACATTGTATTATTATTACCTCACAGGTGGAGTGGAACAGAACATTATACTTTATAAACTATTGTATATTTACTGTATGTACAAATTACCTACATACTAACCACTGTATGATTGATATTTCTTACATGTTGCCTAAAGCTGAATAAACCAGTGACAACTGGAAATAACACTATTTATAAGAGCCTGTTGGAGTTACACTATATACCACTAGTCATATGATATTTCTCATATGACAACTTGATCATGCACAATTACTAGTATGACACTCCAATGAAGTGCTGGCGAGCAGTCTGAATAGTCTCATTTGTGCGCCATGACGACCATTGGGCATGGTGTATTAATACATCAGCGGCCCTTAAAGGGTTAAAGCCCACAAAATAGTTTGGTTAGGGGCAGAATCTATTCCTTTGATGTTTTCAGAACACCATACATGATACATATTATACATATAATCAATCATAACATCATAGATATAGAATTAATCAATCTTTGTAACTGATTATACTCATTTTAATTGTTCCTACATTAACACTACAGACTTGAGATTGTCGCTGAATTCGACTGTTTCTGCAAAGCCTTCATCAGCCTTGAGAAATTCTTGACCCCAGAGGAGTTGATCATCCCACCCGACGCGGCACTAGAGGCGGAGGCAGCAGAATTGAGGAAAACGCTGGAAGGGCTTGAGGAGAAATCCAAAGAGATGATGGATGTCCAGGCAGCTGAAATCAAAGGCGATGATGTTAAGGATGAGGATCGTTCAAGGTTGCTGGTCATGGCCGGGTCAGGAACAGGCATAATGGAGGTGAGGGTTTTCCAAAGAAGCATTTGATTGATTTTTTCATTTGAATTTTATCTCACCTCGTGCCTTCCTTACGGCCGACACTCAAGGGCGAGAGGTCCCGCGGGTTGTATCCACACTGAAGTGAGATTACCCTTGTGGCGTTGTTGCCCGGACCCTAGTCTAATGGGGAGGGGGGATGATGGTGACCGAATCTATGGGAAGATAGAAAGCACGCCCCTACACATTTACCGAGGCAATGGTTCTTTAACATCCATCACTACATAGGCATAGTGAGAGATGGACAGGCCTGTTTTAAGTCATTTGTCTGCCATGACCGCCGAGAGACTTTCCAGCACAGCCTAGCCAGAGCAGGGAGGAACTCAAACGACACCTTACGGCGACGTTTGGAATCACCACTGTGCTCCGGCCGGGCTGGGAGCCGAACCCACGACCTTACGGCCTGTGAGCGGACACGCTACCGACTGCGCCACGCCTCCCGGCTAAGCAAATTCAAATGTGGATATTATATTTATCTAGATTACCACAGAATAGGTGTTTCTATCTGACTACCTATTTCATTTGACAAGGCATCAAACTATTTGGCACATTTTTGCCAAGTATAATGTTAGATTGAATTTTGAAAGCTTCCACTATATGTCGTTCCTGAAAATCATCATAACTTAAACATACATGGAACTATTCATGGTGCACACCCACCAGAAAAATCCTGTTTCAAACTACGCTGCCATTTGGTGTGTAAAGGCAACACCATGTGTCTATCTCTTAGTCAAATTTACTAATGGATCTTGGTCAAAGTGACTAAGATCTCTTAGTGAAAGTGACAAAGATATGTTACCTTTCCTGATTCTCCCAGCCGACACCCTGTTCAAGATTGTGCTCGGAGGGTGGGACTGACTTGGGTAGTCAATGTGACTAAGAAAACTTAGACCTCCTTGGTCATTTGTTAGTCATAAGTACTAACTAGGAATGATAAGTCACTTTGACTAAGTTTTCTTAGGTACGTTTTTTTGTGTGCGGGAGCTTATATATCGACCCTGAGGGTTGATATGATGCTCCAATGACTGCTTGCCAGCACTTCATTGGTGCATCATGCTGAACAATAGGCATGATGCATTAATGCATCACCAGCCCCTGCAGGGTGAAATGGTATAAAGTCACAAGTCTCTTCGCCATATTGTGTATGAGTAGGGGTGGCTTATACCTGGGGTACCGTAAATTCTCTCGTATTAGCCGCACCCTCGTATAAGCCGCACCCCGACTTTGGGAGAAGCTCAGAGCCATAACCAAGGGTTGAAAATTGGCATTTTAGTGAAATTTTATAGTGAAAAAAAACCTTTATAAGCCTTTTGGTCTGTTGCTATCAGCCTATTTTTTTATTCGAAGTCTGGTTTTAGCTTCGGCTTATACAAGAGAATTTACGATAGTATGGGCCTGAAGTTCTGAATTCAAGTATGAATTAAAATATTTTTTATAAATCCATTGTTTCAGCTTAAAGCTGACGGATCATTCGCCATGGCGGATGGACTTTTCACATCAGGACGATTTATGTACGGATTAGCCAGCTTCCTCACAGGAGAAAATGTAAGTAATGCCTTGCAGCTTATTTTGATTACCTGTGTAACTGCTTCCCTTAAGATATGCAGAATAACCGGCTGCCATTTGAAGCTCATCAATACAGATGAGTTTAGGGTGGTTAATACCCCACGACAACCGAAACAGCCCTATGGACAGAAATCACGTGTCTCAAGCCTGTAACACTGATGAAAGTGATGGGACAGTTTTAGCCACAGGCAGCTGATGGCAATCAGGGCACATCTACAAGAAGCTGATAGCAGAGAGCCTCATTTTCAGGTCCAATTAGGTCATGAGGTCCTAATGTTACGACGGCCAGCCGTCGATCACCGGTGTGCAGTGATAGTGATAGTAAATAGATTAGAGAAGAATTGTGAACCAAATAATCATACTCCAAGCTGTAGTAGAACTAGAAAGCTGGGGAGCGCCAAAGATACTGTCCCTTCACCATCCGTGGGCCGTGATTCAGTGGTTTTGCTTTGTATACGGAGATCAGCTGCCTGTGGTTAAAACAATGATGAGTCCCATAAGGTCCAAAATTCATCAGTTTTGCAATCTTGAGGCATGTTACTAAGTGTCCATAGGAGACACCTAAACTTGTCATACTGACAATAAAGTCATCAATCAATCATTGACTACAAAGGTTTTCAGTGTAGTAGTGAATTGTAAAGAGCAGTAGTTTTAGTGCCACTCTATAGGTTTTAAATTTCATATAGACTATGTACATGAATGTAGCCCTGGTGAGTAACTTGCCAGTGCCACATTCATGTTTCATGATGACAATGGGCAATGGCTAAATGGGTTAAAGGGTTAAAATACCATAACCTCATATCTTTTATGACAGGACTTTAGCAAGCTAGTACAAATGGCAGAAAAAGGAGACGGCCGCACAACCGACACATGGTCATCAGACTTGCTACCCCCTCAGACTGGTGAAGCTGACAATATCTACGAACTCGGTGAAGACTTTGAAATGAGTATGTTTTCATTTGGAAAAGGAGTCACCGCCACACTGGGTAAGCCATCATTCTTTTCACTTGCGGGTTTCAAAATGCTGGAAAATCACGAGCGATATCTAAATGTACCCTTAGTGATACAAATCCTAGCGATTGAGCCATACTGAGAATAAATGATGATGCCTTTGTTAGCCTACATAGGTGATTGCGGAGTCATGGCAGCTTACATGTTGAAACATACTTTTGCAAGCAATTGAGTACATTTGAGATTATATAGCAATATTCACTAAGAATGGGAACATGGTAGATCAGTTCAATTTGTGAAATGTGCCATTTGGGATACAGTATACATGGGTGAAGGTGACCTTTAATACAAGCAGGCTAAGAAGTTACCAGTCAATCATCCCCTGTTTTCACACTTACTCACAAGAGGGCATCCTATCACCCCTTTCACCCATAACAATATCAAATAGATACAGAGATACGCATGCACTGCTCTGAAGTGAATGTGACTTCACTTGTTAAAAATCAGGGTACATTTCAAATGCGTGGCCTTGTCTCATAGATTTACAGCTTACGGCTAACTCGCAGAGAAACCCTCAGTCCGAAATAATCGTCATGAAGCTCTGTCTATATGGTTACAGATGAGGTGAAGAAGGAGGACCTGTGTTATAGCGTGTTTAACGCGACTGCCACCATCCACGCCCAGATTATTGCCACTAACATTAGGTTGTACAAGGCCAAGGAGGTCTACTTTGTGGGCAATTGCTTCAACTCCAAAATTATGCAGACGTTAATAACAAAGAAGAAGAATGAATTCGCTGCCTTTTTGCCAACGGTGAGTAGGCAACGCTCTATAAAATTTTAGTCTCTAAACACTTTCTTGTAACATTCTGTGAAAATAGCCTCTATACGGCGATTATGCCAAAAAAAAATAAAAATCAGAAGTGTTTAGATTGAAATCTATAACAATAATTTGCATAAAACTCATTTTAAACACTTTCTGAACCCAAACACATGAATCTGTGAAGCATTTAGCCGCTTGTACTGAATTTATTTTTATTTAAACATTTTGATTTTCAACACTTTTGGAAAAAGTGTAAACTGCTTTGCCTAGAAAAGTGTTTCACAAAATATTACAAGAAAGTATCTGAACTAAATATGTATTTTTAGTGTGTAAGTGTGAACAGGCAATCAGAAAGAATCATCTGTTTACCCTTGCACAGTTCTCCTTTGCTGCTTGGCTGCTGTCAAGCATTATGTTACACACTGAAACGCAGTGAACTTGAAAACTGCATAAATGTTGGAATTTAAACATTTTCATGGATATTATGATTATCACAGTACAGGTTTGTTATAACCTTTGTAAGGTAGAAGCACATTCACGCCCTATAGGGTACTCATTTATTTTGAAGTATGAAATGATTTATGGCCCTGTCTTATGAAAGTGCTGCAGTTCTAGATTAAGGGTTGTGTCTTATTGGTCAAACAGACAGTCATTTACAAAGGGTTATTTGTTGTGTAGACTTACATATGAATAAATTTTGGTCATGTCCCATTTCAGCCTGTTGAATACGAATACAAGTTCTTGAAGAACGGAGGAATGTACGGTGCACTAGGAGCTTACCTTACCCCACCAAAACCAGAGGAAAAGGCGGAGGAGAAAACCAAAGAAAGCCCATCATCATAAATACTCATACTAGTCACTTTAATAACCAAATAATGTATTTTTGCAACACTTCTATTGGTCATGGCATTACATGGGTGTCATCCAGCCGGGATGTCTACTCGTCAGCGATGTATCCTGCATCTGCTTACTACACTCTCAGCCTGCATTGTAAATCGGCTACAAATAGCGCTGTAATTAGGCAGGGGAACCACTTGTAGCTACAGTACTTTGTACATCTGGTATCGGCGTTCATACCTATACAAGGTAATACTGTAAGGCACAATAAAAAGAGTTGGACTGTTTATTTACGTGGGCGGGCTGACAGTGTAGGGATGTATATCCACACTGTAAAAAGAAATATCATCGAAATGACAGTCGAAATCTGGCCCTAAAGCTGCCAGAGATCCATTGTTATTTTCACAGAGATTCCTTGTAAGACTGTACTGCCACCTGGGGCTTCTTGTAAAAACCACACTGGTCAACTGCTATACAATCACAGTGGTTCACTGTTCAGTTTTATGAGGATTCCCGGTAGGTTCAACAATCATTTTGTTATGACCAATTGATACGCTGCATCAGTGAATTAATGGTCATTACAGGGCTGATTACTTTCATAACATTAGGTGTACATAATGTGTATACATCCATCCACAAGCCCCATGTACATGTCTGTATATATACTGTGATAATATGTTTCAGTTATATCATAAATTGGTGTTATCAATGCTTTAACCCCTGAAGACTTATATAATGCATTAATGCACCATACCTACTGGTTGCCATGATGCATGACTGCAGCCTTGGTGAGTAACTCGCCGCTGATGCATTTATGTTCTGGCAAGTTAAGCCAATACTGTAAAAAATAAGCTGTTGTCAAACTAATAACAGAATCTTTGTCCCAAAGTTGCCAGAGATCCGTCGTTGTTTTCCCAGAGATTCCACTGTACTCCCACCTGGGGCTTCTTGTGAAAATACACTGGTCCACTGCAATACAAATACAGTGGTTTACTCTTCAGTTTTATGAGGATCCGTGGTAGATTCAACAGTTATTTTTTACAGTGCAGTCTTTGTCGGAGTAGGGGATTGCGGGGTTTATACAGCAGCGCGTCATTCATGACGTCAAATGGTCATAATGCATTAATGCATTATTAAGCCGCTATAGGTTTATGGTGACATAATGTTGATCTCAGATATAATTGGATTTTATATTTTCTTGCAGTTTTTTAATAAAAATGTTTGTATAACAAGATAATGTTTTACTTGTGATCATCAAGTTATCATCCATCAAAGACATTAAGATATACTAGTACCGTATCATTGTTTTAAAGGACTGGGGTTTGAAAGTGCTGGTCTTAGATATATGCTGCGAGTAATGAGATTTTGAGATAATTCTTAAGCATTAGAATCTTGAATATGCACCAATTTTGTATAAGGTTGAGGGGGGGGGTAATCATCCCGCCAAATCTATTGGCGCAAACGCTGTTCTTCATGAAGACATGGCATAGTTTATAATTATAGACCTTTGGCCCAAATTTTATGAGCTTCTCTCGTGTCTGAGTACCAATCCTATTTTGTAAACCAGGCAATACTTTTGGGATTGATATATATGTCTGGGGGACCCAAATCACTTTGGGTTGCCCAGCTTAGCATAACTAGGAGTACATACAATATGCTGAAGTTTTGACCGTTGTTGAGAGTGACCTGGAGGGCATTTCTCAAGATGGTACGACTGCACAAATCCACTACGATTTGAAACCTTCAAAATCAGAGTGGGTGATCATCTATAGGTGATACCGTACGACTGCTCTGTACGATCAGCATTTAAGGTAATAATTACGTAGGGTTTGGTAGTGCATTCATACTAGTGTAAATTACTAGTGACCACTAGATGCAGCACTGTAATGGCATTACAGTAAAGGATCCCACTACGATTAGGAGGAGGTCTAGTCATACCATCTTGAGAAATGCCTTCCAGGTGGGCTGTCTATTATGATGTTGCCACTTGGTGGTGGCTGTCGGTGCTATTGCTAATAGAGAGTCACACCTGCTGCACATCTTGCAGGATTCTGAGGCTGAGCACTGATTTACAACACTAAGATTCTAGAAAAGTGATTTAGGTTCTCCGGATATGCAGCAATCTAAAAACTCTGATTTATTATATTTAAGATTGGTACTTTGGAGGGCATTTCTCAAGATGGTAAGACTAGACACAACCAGTATGACTTGAAACCCTCAATATCTGAGTGGGTGATCATAGGTAATGCACTACGACTACTCCTTATGATCAGCACTTAAGGCAGTAATTACATAGGGTTCGGTAAGACTGTCCTACCAGTGCAATTATTAGCGACCACTAGATGGTCGAAAATCATAGAAAGTTGGCAGATGGGGCCTCCCGTGGAGTTTGGGGGCCTGATATTAAACCCTGGAGTATCTGAAAGATATTTTTTGTGGATAATGTATAGGTGTTGGGGTAACTACCCACGAAATATTTTCAGTTAAATATGAAATCCGTCGCAGTGGCAACACCCTGAACATTTATACTCTGGAAGACCCTGGAAAGGTGTCTTGCCGAATGACATTAGGGGGGTATTTTCCCTTAAGCCATGCAAAATTAATTTTTTTATGTATTTGGTCAACTTTTATGTTAACTTTTGTTGACTACTGGGTCTAAGGGTAGGATTCACAGAGCTGCAGCTAAAGGACTTGGACTTTTGTCCTACATTTCAATCCTTTTTCTTCAGGCCTGAAATGACATTTTCACTGAATTCCTTGAAATTCCTGGTTCAGGAAATTTCAAAACTTGCTGGTATACATAAAAGTGGCACAGTCTTAGGTAGTTACTTTTAATCATGTGGAAGACACTGCCCACCATGTGTACTTTCAGGTGGCATATAGGTTTAATGGGCCAAAAATATGTGAACACCTCACAATCAAGGTCCTCAACATGGCATGTAACTCAAATGTCATTCGGGAAGACAGATTCCCAGAATTGTGATAAAAGTTTATCACAAAAATGTTCATTCTAGGATAGGAAGATCACATCTGACATAAATACTGATACAATTTCCATAATCTACAGGTCAAAATGGTCCAGACCAGAGATTTCCATGGAAGCATGATGCTAATTTCTCTAGGAAATCAAGCCCTCACCATGGCTGTACCTCAAATGTCATTCGGAAAGACAGATTCACAGAATTGCGATAAAGGTCTATCACAAGAACGTTCATTCTATGATAAAAAAAACATATTCTATAATAAGAAGAACGCATCTGACATAAAAACTAATACAATTTTTAAAATCTACAGGTCAGAATGGTCCAGACTAGAGATTTCCATGAAGGTATGATGATAATATCATAAGGAAACGAACCACTCAACATAGCATGTAACTAAAATGTCATTCGGCAAGACATGTCATTCGGCAAGACATTTTTTAGACTTTTCCCACTGTTATTCCAAACCATGAGGGATAATTTACCTGTTTTACACTATGGCACTTAGATATATGTGGGGGGCAAATAACTGACATAGTTAATATAGTTAAATATGTAAACCCCAGCCAGGATGAGAAGGAATGCCCTATTTCGGGAAGACACCCAAAAAAGGGCTGTCTGGCTGAAAAAATACTCATGGCCTGCTCACAGCCAAGATAATGGAGCAATTCAAATTATTTTTCCAGATTACTTTAGCATGGGACTAACTCTAAATGTTAGCACCGAAAATTAACCCATATACATCATAGATATTTTAGGAGGGGGTCATATGCCCTAAAATTTTCGCCCAGACAAACTACTTTACAAAAAGTTAATTTCTCAAAAAATAAAGACCAACTGCCCCTAGGAAGGCAATCTTAGGTCCAAAATTTCGGTTTCCCTTCAGATTTCAGTGGTCATAAATGGAAGGACCCATTCCTATTATCAATTTTTTAAAAAATTATGAAAAATGTCAGATTTATTGATTTTCCTCTACAAAATTGGTCATTTTGGGCCTATTTTAGCCCCCTGGTGCCTAAAATATGCATATTGGACCATCAAAACCCATATGTAACATGAAGATCTCAATGAGCCCTACATTTTGAGCCAAAAGAATAAGGGGGGAAACTAAAATCCCAAGTGAAGGAGCTGGAATACATCCAATTTTGTCATATGCAAACCTTCTATGATTTGTGACCAGATGCAGGGCTGTAATGGCATATAACTGAGTGATGTCACTACGACTTGAAGGGGGTCTAGTCGTACCATCTTGAGAAATGGCTTCCAGGCGCATAGAAGCCCAAGGACTAAATATACTATGATATACAGTGAGATCTCGGACTGTGCCATGCCTAAATCCTTTGGAGAATCGGGTGGATCCTGAGACTGAGTATTGAGTGAAAATAAAGTGAATTCTTTAGAATGGTCTCTTTTGTAAGTCTGGCCGATACAGGGCGCAGCGGCCTATGGGATGGCGGATTAAAGGGATCTCACTGTATGATATATGTATCCCTGTATACAATTGTAGGGGCTGGCATTATCTTATGAATATATATTATTACAGATCATCCGAGCGGCATGTTTGTATGTGGCTAGTTCCTTCCAGTTCAGATAGGTGACGCCTATGGCACTTAGTCAAACCATGAGGGGGCAGCACCATGCACCGCTCCCAGCTTCTTCTCAGTCTCTGGCGCCCAACTGTATCAATAGTACAGTCTGGGATTACTCATTCCAGCCACTTGGAGAATCGGTTGGATCCTGACACTGAGTATTGAGTGAAAATAAAGTGAATTCTTTAGAATGGTCTCTTTTGTACAGGGTGCAGGGGCCTATTAGATGGCGGATTAAAGAGATATCACTGTACGATACAATTGTAGGGGCTGGCATTACCTTATGAATATATATTATTACAGATCATCCGAGCGGCATGTTTGTATGTGGCTAGTTCCTTCCAGTTCAGATAGGTGTAGCCTATGGCACTTTATAGTCAAACCATGAGGGGGCAGCACCATGCACCGCTCCCAGCTTCTTCTTGGAAGCCGGACGATCAGTACTAAAGACCAATGCAGCAAGAAAAGGTGACTTTTTCATGAATAAAGTTGTGTTCAGGTCAATTTTGGTGGAAAGCCTAGGGATTCACAAGACAGTTATCCTTCAAATAATGGATATTTCATAATAGGCTGGCCTGACAAGGAAAGTTTGCATTATCAATAGATTTGCTTCAGTAAAGTCCAAAAACTTTGTCAGCAACTCTGAAAAGTCACCCTTTCTTGCCGTATTGATCTATAGATGCTATTGTGCTTCCTTAATGAAGGTCAACTCACATTCTACATTGCTCAACCCGACTCACTCAAATCACTTATTGTGGGTTTTGCATCTAGTGCTAAGCCAGCCTCAGAGCCATCTCCATGACCTTAACCTCCACACTAAATATACTATATGAATAATATTATCATGTTTCTCCCTGAATACGATGTTAAAGTGACATAATCCGATTTTTTTTTTCATTTTTCAAATCCTGTTCAAATGTGTTTCACACACTGTAATAGTCTGTGGACTATTAACTGTCATCTTCAGCTCATACATGCATACAAAGGGGGTCCCATGGGCCTAGCTATGGGTATTTTACAGTGTAGTTCAAACGGATGGACTTTAGGTGTGCACGCCAAAAGTAGGAAATTGGGTAAAAATCAGACAGTATTAAATCTTTCAAATATAAGCTTATTTAAGGGGAACTAGAGCAAATAAAATAGGTACCATAGGAATTTTGATCTATGTGAACATCTCGGTTCATTCCTGAGAAGATTGATTTTTGGGCCCCAACCATCGGACTATGCCGCTTTAACCCTTTACAGGTCAACAGATTGGTGCATCCGAAATGCATCGGGCTTCCCAAGCCCACTTAAAAGGGTCTATTTCTCCTCTTTCCTATCCCCTCGGGATGTGTGTGGTGCACATATGCGCGGGCACTGACATATTCCTCTGTGAAATTGTGTAATGTAATTCTCGCCATGAATATGACCTTAGCTGTCGAAATGGCGTTAAACATCTATTACTCACTCACTCACTCACTCCGAAATGCATCAATACTGTAGGATCAGGGTGCGTGAATGTATTATGTGGACTTTACTGGGCTTATCCACAGATGCAAATGAAGACACATGTATGTTTCGAGATTTGAGATTTTTTTCAGTCTTTTTATTTCATGTTTATTTACAAAATCAATACAGTTTAACATTCAATGAGAAAAGCGAAAGGTAAGCCACTTTTATGCTGTGCAGCAAATTCATGGCCGCAACTTTCAACTCAATATCCATTCGTTTGTAGATCGCACAAACTATATATTAAAATCAAATAGAACACCTAAAACTAACCTGACACTAATAGTCTTGTAGTTTGTGTCATACAATAAACTTGGTGCAAAATAACAATGATGACAAGGTGATCATGGACAAAAATAGAGAAGGTATTATAATTCTTGTACAGCGATTATTAAGTAAAGTGATGATACACACCAAAGAAATGGAAGGAGGAACTTAGTGTATTGGACCGAAGTTGATGATGGCAAGAGATAAAGGATGTATACTACCGTAATCTCCCGCGTATAAGGCGCGTCTTATATGGGGGTTTTAAGTCCTCATTGGATCCATAAGGGGGACACCAAGACCTTTCTTTTGATATCTTACATGCCCCCTTGGTCATAATAGGACATAAGGGGGCCCAGGAGGGTAATTTTGAAAATTCATTCAGTAGAACCAAAGTTATGAATTTTTCATTTTTTTGAGAATTTTCCAAATTTTTAGGTGTGCCTTATACCCGGGTTGCGCCTTATACACGGGAGATTACGGTACTATTGAATTGTGTAATTTCTATAAAGCCTAATATGACACTAAAGAACTGCATCCCAATATATTCTCATCTGTCGATTATTAAGAATCAATCAGATTAAATGAGTGAGTCTCTGTAAGGGAACAGGGTAGGTAAATTTACTTTAGGGTTCCCTTGAACTGGTCTTTGGATGCAATAATCCTGGTGGAAATATCATGATTATTCCATTCGCTAGCTATAATGTATACAATGACAGCTTTGGGCCTTCAAACATTAAGACAGGACCATCCCAATATCTAATGGCTAGTCTTCTGTACTCAATATATAAATCATCTCTAGACATATCATAAGCCTTAAACCCTTTAAAGGCTGCTCGTCAGCACTTCATTAGAGCATCATGCCGACCCTATGGGGGTTGATACATATACTCATATACTCCCGGAGAGTCGGCATGATGCTTCAATGAAGTGCTGGTGAGCAGTCTCACCAGCACTTCATTGGTGCACCATGACGACCAATGGGCATGATGCACTCCTACATCAGCGGCCTTTAAGGGGTTAAGAAGTATTAATGAGTAAAGTTCCCCAGTCAGCAAGGGAATTAACATGAGTTTCATTATGAATTGAGTCTGTTTTTGTCCCAATTTGCAATTTATCATCTTCAAGCACCAGTTTTGACATGTTTGTAATCTTTGTGAATAAGTATCATCCAAGCAGGCACATAGAATATCACCATATTTAATAACAGGGAATATAAAAGTGAGCATTAGGGAGTGGTCATTATTTATCAACAGGGGGGGTGGTGGGTTTGAGGGGGGCGTAACATTTTCAGACCCCTCCCGAGGGGGGGGCTAAAAAATTTTTGACCCGTCTCGAGGGGGGGCTAAAAAAATTCACCCTCTTTTTAGCAAAAAAGCCCGCACGTTACTATAGATCAAAGAGGGGCGCATAAACCCACAACCCCCCCTGTTGATAAATAATGACCACTCCCTTAGTAGCACATAACATCTATAATCAATTTCTCTGATGTTCACTGAACTTTTTGTATGATAATCTTGGGTCAAGGATAACACCGAGGAAATAGGTGTAATGTAATACTTTATTGAACTATTCACCTTGTAGTCTAAGATTTAAGTTGATTTGATTATGTCTAACAATCATGTATGTTATCATTTTTTTTTCATATTGACAGTTAGTTTGTTCTCGGCACACCAACTACTTAAAGTATTGAAATCATATTGCATGAAAGTTTGTAAAATATCACAGTCATCGCAGTGTCATCAGCATATATATTCTGATATATATATATATATATATATATATATATATATATATATATGTTACAGAAATTTCTGATTATGTCATCAGTTAAATCCCCTATGATCTTAATTGTGTCAAGTCAAGGAATACACCATTTTAGCTTTGACAGTGTGGAACTCTTCATTCTCCACAGGAAGCCGAACAGCTGTCAGTGCGCCACCCTTCACACAGCGAGTGTCGAGGCCAGTCACCAGCGGCAAGCGTTGCACCCTGGGATTGCCCTGCTTGTCCTGCCCCCTTCTGGCATCATGCCCAAAGTAGACATGTTGGGGCCCTGTCCATAATTCACCCCAATGTACCCCGGCGTCTGTGTCTTCGTAAGCAGCTAACTGTCCATCGCCTCTTTTTACTACATTTCTCATTACGATAATATCTCGTGTCGGCTGTTCCTCGATTGGTACATTCGGTAGGAAGCCAGCGTGCACCACCAGTGCATTGTGCTCCAGGATTGAAATGACGTAGGGCAGGGACCGCAGGTAGTTATAGTAGTCCTCATGGCTTCGTGCAGCCCGCTGTTCGAGCCAGTACACCTCATGGTTACCTAACACACTGTACACACCTTTGGTTTTCCTCGCAAAGCGCAAAACCTCCTTAGATTTAGGCCCCTTGTTAACAAGGTCTCCCACAAAAACAACCAGGGCATCATCCACAAGTCCACCCTCAAGACGTTCAGACTTTAGCACTTTGGCTTGATGTAGGAGTGCCGTCAGTTCGTCATAACAACCATGTACGTCACCGATGACGTAGATACGCTTGCCTCTGGTCTGTTCCTCTGTTAAAGTCAGGATCTTATCACCCACAATCTCAGGCGTTTGGTAACGACGGAACCTGAAATTGAAAATATGGCTGAGTAAGCTCCTGAAGGAAGACCTGAAAAGTGGGCCATAAATGACATCATGCTTTTTTGACAATTTTTGACCTGCCCCCTCCCTCCCCTCCTCCCCTGTTATGCTTTTACAATAGAAATGTCATCATAGTATTTGGGGGAGAGAGAGCCAATGGAAAGGCAGATATCACAGATACCAGTTCCTGGTACCAGATAGATAAGACAAGTAAATCTAATAAGCAGATATACAGTACATTGTA